>CAWUFW010003216.1:0-1200000 GCA_963921515.1 Calotriton arnoldi
ACCACTACTACCACCCTTAGCCAGGGGGCAGGAAGCCTACCACTACTACCACCCTTAGCCAGGGGGCAGGATGCCTACCACTACTACCACCCTCACCCACGGGGGGCAGGATGCCTACCACTACTACCACCCTTAGCCAGGGGGGGCAGGATGCCCACCACTACTACCACCCTCACCCAGGGGGGGCAGGATGCCCACCACTACTACCACCCTTAGCCAGGGGGGCAGGAAGCCTACCACTACTACCACCCTCACCCAGGGGGGGCAGGATGCCCACCACTACTACCACCCTTAGCCAGGGGGGGCAGGAAGCCTACCACTACTACCACCCTCACCCACGGGGGCAGGATGCCTACCACTACTACCACCCTTAGCCAGGGGGGCAGGATGCCCACCACTACTACCACCCTCACCCAGGGGGGGCAGGATGCCCACCACTACTACCACCCTCACCCAGGGGGGGCAGGATGCCTACCACTACTACCACCCTTAGCCAGGGGGGCAGGATGCCCACCACTACTACCACCCTTAGCCAGGGGGGGCTGGATGCCTACCACTACTACCACCCCCACTCATAGGATGGACAATGCATGACACAACAAGCACACCACAACCTAGGGAATGCAAGATTAAGACATCCCCCCACCACCATGACAAGCGTGTGAGCAGGCTGTGTCAAATGCCTACAACACCGAACATGACTTTGAACATACAATGTGACCCCCTAGCACATGTGCCACACATATATGTGTGTGGCACCCACAATGCAAGCAGCCCATGACCATTGTGGCAATGGGGCCTAAACCCCCATCATCACAGTGACCAAAAGGTAAGTGTGGGGTCCATAGCTGAAGCACATTTTGACCATTGTGGCAATGGGGTCTAAACCCCCATCATCACAGTGACCAAAAGGCAAGTGTGGGGTCCATAGCTGAAGCACATTTTGACCATTGTGGCAATGGGGTCTAAACCCCCATCATCACAGTGACCAAAAGGTAAGTGTGGGGTCCATAGCTGAAGCACATTTTGACCATTGTGGCAATGGGGTCTAAACCCCCATCATCACAGTGACCAAAAGGTAAGTGTGGGGTCCATAGCTGAAGCACATTTTGACCATTGTGGCAATGGGGTCTAAACCCCCATCATCACAGTGACCAAAAGGCAAGTGTGGGGTCCATAGCTGAAGCACATTTTGACCATTGTGGCAATGGGGTCTAAACCCCCATCATCACAGTGACCAAAAGGTAAGTGTGGGGTCCATAGCTGAAGCACATTTTGACCATTGTGGCAATGGGGTCTAAACCCCCATCATCACAGTGACCAAAAGGTAAGTGTGGGGTCCATAGCTGAAGCACATTTTGACCATTGTGGCAATGGGGTCTAAACCCCCATCATCACAGTGACCAAAAGGTAAGTGTGGGGTCCATAGCTGAAGCACATTTTGACCATTGTGGCAATGGGGTCTAAACCCCCATCATCACAGTGACCAAAAGGGAAGTGTGGGGTCCATAGCTGAAGCACATTTTGACCATTGTGGCAATGGGGTCTACACCCTCATCATCACAGTGACCAAAAGGTAATTGTTGACAAAGAAAGAGCTGCAACTGCCAAACTGCATGGATCATTCCTGGTCACAGAACCAAAAACTCATCTGTGGCAAAGTAGTGTATGTGTCCCATTGCAACATAAATTGGGGGAGCCAAATACTGCAGTGCAAATGAAACATTCCTTTGGCCATGTGCAGACAAACAACACCCATGGGGGCTGAGACCGTCAACAGTCATCAATGACACAATGACAGAAGTGACCATCAGAATGCAGAACCACATATTTGCACCAATGGGCACACAAATGCAGATACCCTGTGGAGACAGCAGATGTGAGGTGAACAGATACCATACCATGGCAGCAATGGGACACACAAACCATGATCACTGTGCTGACCGATGACCTAGGAGTCCCAGGGACAGCAGGGGAAACACACCAAACAACATACAGCCAATGGCACACCCAAGATATGCCAATGCAGTGGTGCAGATGCACAAACACAAACAGGCAGACCAACACTGTCATCATACACAGCAGGTGAGGGGTGGGGGTGCCAGTGTCCCCAGGCAACAACACAACACATGAGGAGAGCTGAATACCAATCATACAGATGTGCATACACTGCCACACTAAGGTAACTCATGGATCCAAATCCCCTATGTGGGCAAGCAGGCATTGACAGGTGAGAGGGAGCACAAAACACACATGTCACACAGGCACGTAGGAACAACAACTGACACAGCAAGTCACAGACACACCACAGCACCACCCCCAGGGCCCCCACAATGTGGTGACCCTGGGCTGAATAAAAATACCACTGTGATGACAAAGCTAAATGTCGTTCACACTGTGAACCACAGTCAGGTGTCCTGAGCAACAAACTACCATCACACCTACACAAGCACAAATCAATCAGCATGGCCAGTAAGCCAAGGCCAACATGGAGGCAGGGGACTAGCCGGGCAACAACTCTCATCTGCACACACTCAAGACCACACCCTCGACCTCCAACAATGTGCAGCAGTGAAGTACACATGCACTGGTGACATTGCACATGCACCCATGACTATTCCAGGGTGGTGGGTGGGAACCAAGGTGTAGAAACACATCACACATGGACACTCAACAAGACTCCTGAATGTCTGACACACTGCACACTACGCTGTACATGGACATGACGGCAATACCACACCGACCAATGGGATCCCAGCCACAGTCACACACCAATGAAGAAGCCAAGGTCACCCACAAAGAACACACATAGACAACAACCAACATTGCAGCCCGGACCCTAAGGAGTGCCAGCAGTCACACACACAACGTGTCACAATCACTGAAAGATAACACAAACTGGAAATCACATGACAGGGGCAAACAACAAGTGCCAAAGGGAAACCTGACTGTGACCCATCTGCGTCAGCACACAAACTCTGCCCTGACAGCAAACACACCTATGGGTGACACCCTGATGACCAGTAATGTGCCATGCACCCACATCACAGAGAACACAGGGAGAAGACTTTGGGGGAACATAGCTCAAGTCAGCAAGCATCACAAACAGGTACAACACTAGGGATCACAGCATGCGCAGATGAATGGAAGTGAACACACAGACATGCACATACAACACACACCTTGGGCGCAGGCAATGTCACACGTGTACACACTGCCATGAGGGGACTCCACTCCTGTGTGAGGAAAGCTGTGCCATATGTTGCCTCAGTAGGGCCCCATCATGTCAGCTGAGCACTTGGTCACACAATCAACAATTAGCACCAAATGAGGGCTCCCATCACATCAGCCTGGTCATGGATGTGCCAACGGAATCATCAGCACAGATCCAACACACTTGTATAGCAATGTTGCACTGACTACACGGATGAGTCCCTCCCCATTGATGCCCAAACCTGCATGTCCACTGGAGATGGCAACACGGTCAGGGAAGTAGACAAATGCAACGATGGCAGGCACAACAGATGTGCAGGGGTGGAAGCCACAGATATGAAATTGCCAATGTAAGTAGGAAACCCATTGCCAAATACTGAACACATGACACCCTCAGATGCTGCTATTGATGACATGGATACACCACATGATAGGACACATTCCCCCTGGACCACATGGGTTCCTGCACAGTAACACTTCATAATCATGAGACCAGATATCACCATCACTGCAGCAAGGGCATGGTTAGCTGCACCAACAACATGTACATCTGAAGCATGAGCACTAGAGAAAAGAAAGTTGCTTTATTCAGCATATGTGTTGTTTGATAACGACGTCCAGAAGAAATTAGAGCAAAGGCCAATGGCCAGTCCATTGTCAAAGTTCAAACAGGGTGACACTGGCAGATGTCACCCTACGCATGCCTGCACAATACCAGGGACAATCCACTAGGAGGGGCAACCGGGGGGCAGGCCAGGCACCGCAGGGACAGGATCAGGGCTCACCAGGGGAGTCAGGGAAGGGGTGGTGGGTGCTGGAGAGCCACTGACAACTGCAGTGGAGGTGTCTGACATGGTGTGTGCCGGCACAACTGGGGGGCATGACACAGATGTCGTGGGTGCCGGCACAACTGCAGTGGACCCTGCAGATGGGGTGGACAGGTCCGCCACTGCAGTGCCCAAGTCAGACAGGGCGGTAGTGGACTCCACTGCAGTGCCTACCTCCAGGGGAGGAGAATGGGGAACAGGCAAGGTGGGTTGGACAGAGGGGGAGGACACCCTCACCACATCAGTGGCACAGACAAGCGCAGCGGGGGTGTGGTGCTGGGAGAGCAAGTGGCAGGGGGAGAAGGCCGGAGCATCTTGGGGATGGTATATCTGTGGGTGGGGGAACCTGGGGCAGGGTGTGGTGGGGGCACCTGTGCAGTGGGGGCCTGAGGGATGGAGGACGGAGACCTTGTGCCTGAGCTGCAGGGCGGTGGCGGGGTCTTGCTCTTAGCACTCCGGGGGACTTGCGGGTGGGGGCCTCAGTCCGTCTGCGCCTGGGGGAGGGTGTCCGGGGGCGAGGGGCACTCTGCTCCGTGTGGGTGGGCTTCCTCTTCCCCCGGGATGCTGGGGCAGCTTCATCGGTGGGGAAGAGGCCGAGGTCACAGAGGAAGAGCTGCTGTGACTTTGGGGTTGCAGGTGAGGCAAGGGAGGGTGCTTTGGAGGGAGAGGGAACTGAGGACTGCGCAGTGCATGTGGATGCGTGTGTGTGTTCCAGGGCCCCATCCCCTGTGAGTCTGGCTTCAGTCCCCTGAATGTGCGTGCGTGTGCGTTTTGTCATTGGCGTGTGTGTCAGTGTGCTGGATGTGTGTGTGCTGGTGTGTGCCTGTGCCAGTGTGTGTGTGCCTGGGATGGGTAAGGTGCTGGGGAGTGTGGATGGAGCAGAGGCAGGAGGGGTGAGGGACCGTTTGAGGAGGGACACTGCTGCCGTCAGGGAGGAGTCCATGGACCTATTGCCCCTCTGTAGGTCAGACATGCCCGATGAGATGCCCTCCATGAACGACACCAGCTGAGTCAACAGCGCGGTGTGCGCATGGAGGACACTCAGCATGGCTGTCTGCCCTACATGGAGCTGGCGAAGGAGGTACACAGACTCCTCACTCAGGGCAGCAGGGCACACAGGGGCAGGGGGTGCGGTGCCTGGCCCAAAGGAGACACGCTCCCGGACATGGGAGCCTCCACGGACCTGGGGAATGGGAGCCGATGGGAGGGCGGTGGTGGTGCTGGTGGTGGCGGGGACAGCAACACTAGCTGGGGTGTGGTGGCTGCTGACACCCGCCTCCACAAGGGAGTCATCCTCCGAGTTGCTCTGGTCCTCAGCTGAGGTGGATGCTGCTGAGGACTCCTCGGTGTGGCTCCCCTCGCCCTCCGTGCCACTGGGTCCCTCCGACCACTCCTCGGCTGCTGACCCAGTCTGGCTCTCCGGCTCCTCCTGGTCCGTGGAGCTGTCCCCTTCCGTGGCCGTGGATGTATCTGCAAACAATGGGGAAACAGACAGACATCAGTCACCTGCACATAACGCACACACCACTGTGAGCACAGCACATCACAGAGCAAGCCCTGGCATCATTAGTTGTACATTGCTAAAAGTGCACTAATTGAACAGGAGAAGTCAATTGTCAGTCTGATGCCAAGCATGGCACTCACATCCCACATGGCCTTGCACCCATCTGTCTGGTGTCTGTTGGATTGCAACACCCCAGTGTTGACACATGCACCAAGTACACAGTAGTTGGACAGTGCAGAGGACACGGTGTGGACACATCACAGCTCTTGCCACTGAGTCAGTACAGGTTTACGGATGTAAGGGATGCCCAGAGTCAAATAGGAAATGCATGTGATGCATACCAGCGACAGACACCATGATGCACCCATGTCCTGATAGCCAGCGCCACTATGGTGTGCATGTAGCACATGTCACTCCCCTGCAGGATCACCAATCAGTAGACACATGCCATGGCGGAGGCATGACTGCAAAGTCATACATCACTGTCTCAGTGATGTATGACTTTGCAGCCAGACAACAACACTCTGCACTGTGTCACAATAGTAGGTCATGGGGAATGCAAGTCCTGGAGCTGCACAAGTGCACATGTACATCCCCCCACAACACATCCTCTTAACCCTCATCTGTCCAGATCATACCTATTGGACATATGGGAGACCTGTGACACTACCCTCTGAACCTGAGCCCCTCACACTCTGCTGTGCATGGGGAACAGCTGCCTGAACTTCACATTTACATGCCCCAGTCTGCATGGGCAGCTGATCAGACACCTATGTGTCACACAAGTATCGTCTCCTATGGTCACATCTCCAGTGGCATGCTGAGCCCCTACCAAGAAACTCCACAGCAGTCCTGGCGACTAATCCACAGCACACTGACACAGAGGCAGACACCTGAGGGGTCAAATCACTGTGCACAATGTGTCCGCTGATACACGGGAGTGGGAGTACAGAGTGTATTGTATGGCCTGGAGTAGGCATGACTGTCCAGCCCCACATGAATGAGGGATGAGCCCTGGACTGTAGGCAGCTGGCTAAGTATGTGTGACACACGTCATATACATACTCCTGGGGCCCAAACATTGTTCCCACCCGCAGCATGGGTGTGTGCCAGGTACCCCAGCCACATGTGGTGGATCAGCTCAGCAATTGGACCACAGATCAAAGTAACACGCTGAATACATGTCAGAATACAGGCATTGTGTAAGCAATGGACCCACCCATGATGCCCACCACAGAGTCAGGGAAACAGATGCTGTCTCCCACCTTGAGTCAAGCAAACTGCAAGGACACAGTCCTAAGTGACAGAATTCCCTGCATGTAAGGGCCACACCTGGGTATCAGATGAGGAGTGGGCAGTGCACAATAGAGGGACATGGCTCCTGGACAACATGACTGCTGTACTGTGGCAGTTCAACCTGGCCCGAGGAGGGCACATAGCATGTTAGACAGAGTACACAGTGCAGTCTTTGACTCACCCCCTCCTTGCTGCTCTCTGGCCTTCAGCTGCCCATCCAGGTCTGGAAAGACCACCGCCAGGATCCTGAGCATGTGGGGGGTCAGGGTCCGTGTTCCGCCCCTCCTGCGAGGAGGCGACAGCTTCAGCTGGACCCGTGCAATCCTCCGGGTCCAGCCCCGAAGGTCCTGCCACCTCTTTTGGCAGTTGCGGATCCGGCGCTTGTAGACCCCCACGGACCGGACAGCCCGGACGATGTCCTTCCAGATCTCATGCTTCCGATGGGCAGAAGCCTGTCAGGATGACAAAGTGATAAGGCCATTACTACACATGCAACATATCCGTGCATGACACAGTTGCATATACATGTCGCAATCACAGGGGCACATGGTGTACCCAGGCAGTGCACGGCTGCCCATGGACAGTTTTCCAGAAGTCACTACATGGTATCATTGCATGGGGAGTAAAACCCTGTTCAGAAGCACTGTCACTGCACCATACCTGTCCAGTGCAAGTCACTACACACTATGGGGGGTGACAACTACTCAGTGAGCCTGCTAGCCAGTGGTGTGCTGACTCTCAGCCTTGCTAGTCAGACAAAATGCACATTCAGAAAGGCAGTGCACAGAACACTCACCTGCTCCCCTGGTGTCCCATACAGCTTGCTGTACTGTGGAAGTAGGCTGTCCAGCAGGGCCTGGTTCTCCTCAAGGCTGAAGGCTGGGGCTCTCTCCACAGTACGTGCCATTGCAGGGTCCAGAGGGGCAGAGACAGCAGCAGTGCAGTGGCAGATGTCGTCCTGGAGCATGTAGTGCAGGCAAGTGGGCTCTCAGGGGAACATGCAGCAATATATATGTGCTGGAGAGGCAGATACTGTCCCTTGTGTCCAAAGTGATAGGTCCAAGTCGTTTGCATCTTCTGAATCTGGCCAATCCATGGAATAGCAGCACCAAAACACGCCCACAGCATCCTTCAAAATTTCAACTTCATGACATACATGATTTTGCAACATTGTTGTGGGTGACCAACTGATTTTCCAGCAACCGACTCGTTCGAATATTCGAAAACGCGTCCGTTGCCAGGCAAGCCCATTGTCAATGGGTGCGCACCGATCGGTCCATTGAGGTACAACGCGCACAGGGGTACAACGCGTACCCGCACACATTGAATGCAATGGGCCGGCCGGAGGCACCGATCGGTCCATTGCTGTTCAACGCGCACAGGGGTACAACGCGTACCCGCACACATTGAATGCAATGGGCCGGCCGGAGGCACCGATCGGTCCATTGCTGTTCAACGCGCACAGGGGTACAACGCGTACCCGCACACATTGAATGCAATGGGCCGGCCGGAGGCACCGATCGGTCCATTGCTGTTCAACGCGCACAGGGGTACAACGCGTACCCGCACACATTGAATGCAATGGGCCGGCCGGAGGCACCGATCGGTCCATTGCTGTTCAACGCGCACAGGGGTACAACGCGTACCCGCACACATTGAAAGCAATGGGCCGGCCGGAGGCACCGATCGGTCCATTGCTGTTCAACGCGCACAGGGGTACAACGCGTACCCGCACACATTGAAAGCAATGGGCCGGCCGGAGGCACCGATCGGTCCATTGCTGTTCAACGCGCACAGGGGTACAACGCGTACCCGCACACATTGAATGCAATGGGCCGGCCGGAGGCACCGATCGGTCCATTGCTGTTCAACGCGCACAGGGGTACAACGCGTACCCGCACACATTGAATGCAATGGGCCGGCCGGAGGCACCGATCGGTCCATTGCTGTTCAACGCGCACAGGGGTACAACGCGTACCCGCACACATTGAAAGCAATGGGCCGGCCGGAGACACCGATCGGTCCATTGCTGTTCAACGCATCACTGTACATGTGACTGGCATATGTCAGCATGCCTGTCTCAGATGGACATATGCCAGCCACAGATAGCTCCCAGGGAGTGAGGGGCACACCTACATCACGACAGCCTGTCCAAACCTTATCATAAGGCATGTAAGGCTGCATTTCCTATTGTGTGTATGTTGGTGTACATGTTGTCCTGTGGGTGTCACCTGTGGGCAGCCACCCCCAGGCTGTGCACGTGTTAATGGGGACAGGATCCTGGGTGTTACGTGTACGTGACCACTGTGATGTGCAACTGTTCATATCTGTGCATGTGCCATGGTCACATTTCACAGTGGTGTTTGTGTATGTCATGTCACATACCCCGTGAGTCCCATGTGGGACGGTATGTTTGAGCCAGGGTGTCCCAGTGGCACAATATTGATGGCCCTCCACAGTCTTTGTGCATGTAGTGTTTACAATGTCTCTGATTTCATGTGCACAATGGGAGACAGTCTCCACATCCACGTTGTGTGTGCATGGACTCTGATGTTGTGCGTGTGTGTCACAGACGTCCATGGCTCTCCTGCCATGGCAAGTGTGGCCACTACCTGTGGGGGTCATGTTTGTTTTGTTGTGGTGTACACATGATACTCCAGGTGATGCCAGTGTCCATGTGGCATTACAGGGTCCCTGGGAATGTGCCTGTCGTTGAGCTGTGGTGCCTGGGGCACATCTGTCCTCACATGTCACTGGGGGGTGACTGTGACACAGCATCATGATATCCAATGGGCCAACCTGGGACAAATTGATGCCACCTGTAGGACCGTGTTGACAGATGTTGGCCATGTATGTACCATACATGTCGTTCCGGTACTGCACACTTCATGTAGTTGTGCCTCATGATGATGTATGTTGGGATCTTGAGTGTGTTCAATGCCGCATATGTGGGGTGACTGACGATCTTGCTTACTTCTCCTCTGCACTGCAGGGCTCCTGCTGTCCATCGGCCATTCCCAGACCTGGCAACGATGGTGGAACGGGACAGCATCCGACGGTACCGCTTCACCAGGCAGCTGATTGAGGATTTGGCAGTGCAGTTGTCCCCACATTTGCAGCCTGGCCGGCCGTATCCTACAGCGCTGACCCCCAAGGTGAAGGTGATGGCAGCCCTACACTTCTTTGCCACCGGTACCTTCCAACATACTGTGGCGTCTGCTGGTGGGATGTCACAGACCATGTTCAGCCGTGTGCTCCGCGATTTCTTGGCGGCAATGTTGCTCTTCCTGAACCGGTACATCTATTTCCCTAGACTGCGACGACTCACTGACGTGAAGAGTGACTTTTATGCCCTGGGGAGGATGCTGCATGTCATTGGCTCCATTGATGGGACACATGTGGCTTTGGTACCACCACAGGCCCAGGAGCAGGCCTACAGGAACCGCAAGCACTACCACTCGGTCAATGCACTGGTGGTGTGTCTTGCAGACATGACCATCACACACGTGTGTGCCCGTTTCCCTGGTTCAGCACACGATGCCTTTGTGATGAGGAGTAGTCGCATCCCCAGGTTGATGGCACAGATGCAGAACCAGCGTGCCTGGCTTGTCGGTGTGTACTGACTTTGTGCCATTGTGTGTGATCTGATCTGTAGTATTCCGCCCACTTTTCCAAGTCAGCTGATGTGCACTTGTCTGTCCGTAGGTGACTCGGGATACCCCAACATGCCGTGGTTGCTGACACCCCTCAGGAACCCTGTGACACCTGCCCAGATGCGCTACAATGAGGCACATGGTCGGACCAGGAGAGTGATTGAGCGGACCTTTGGTCTCCTGAAGAGCCGCTTCCGCTGCCTGGACAAGACCGGAGGGTCCCTCCCATTATGCCCCTGCGAAAGTGTGCAAGATTATCATCGTCTGCTGCATGCTCCACAACCTGGCAGTGCGGAAGGAGTTGCCTCTCATCCAGGATGACGATGACCAACATCCGCCACCTGTGGAGGATCCTGGCCTGGACCACGATGCCAGTGACGATGATGATGATGATGGTGATGGTGATGTCCGCACACAGCTCATCACCAACTTCTTTAGCTGAATGTGAGTATCCTGAGGTGTCATGTGAATGATGTGAGTTGGCATGATGTGTGGGTGGTGCTCTGGTGCTGTTGGAGTGTGTCCATGGGCTACTTGACAGGATGTGTGTTGCGATGTGTGGTGACAGGTGGGCTGTACTCCCCAACAGTGTTGACATGCTAACTTGGTTCTGGGTGGGTATCTTGTAACATGTATTGTGCATGAGTTTTGCTGTTCTGTCCTGTACTGCATTGCTTTTGACTGTGTGTCATTTCTGTCCTTCACAGGGTACTTTCAGATTCGTTTGGTCAACTGTGTCCACCGACGACGTGATTGCACATCCAGGCTGGTAGCTGTTGTGTCCCTACAGGTGATGTGCGCCACACCCATGGACTTCCTTCTGTCTACAGTTGTTGACTGTGTGCCCGCTACCAGGTGGGGTTACCTTGCATCTGTAGTGGTTACGGCATGTTGCTACTGTGTAATAAACCTGTGCTTCACTTAGTGATGTGCGTTGTCTGTGGTCACACATTTGACTGCCATTTGCTTACTGCACCTGTGGGCTACTTGACTACAACTGGGAATGGGTGTGGTGTCTGTGCATTGCACCGTCTTCCCTGGCAACATCAGTGTAGGCAATGAGTCAGATGGCCTAGGTGTGTATGTGTTGTGTAGCCCTGGTGGTGTGTCTCCCTCATATGTGTCACGTTGCCTGTACTCACATGCCTGTGTTGTCCTTGCTGTTGCAGTTCGCATACACAGTGTAATTTTGCAGTTCATCATCCCCATAACAGCACCCACGTTGGAATCACGACAGAGGCAAGTATGGTGTATTATTGTGTTTATTGTGATACATCTGTGATAATAGTGCATAGGATGGATTGTGCTGTACATGAATCTTGCAATCCCAAGTTCCTAGATGAATAGAAAGTCCAGGTAGACAGGATCCCCAGTATCGGGGCCACAGTTGTCTGACACATTGTTCCAACTTGTACTCCCCATGCAATGTGTGGGAGTAGTGTTGCCATCAACAGGGTGAACAGTCTGTGCACAAAGGCGAAAATCCAGAACAGGTTCAGGCTTCCTGGGAGTTGCGCTTGGCCATCAGCCTCTCACTTTCCCCTCCTCGGACGACCCCTCTTCTTGGGGGGGGCCCTCAAGTGCAGGCTGCTGCGGTGCAGGGGACTCTCCGCCAGAGTCCTCCTCCCTCCCTGTGGCAGTTGCAGTTTGTTCGGTACCAGATGTTGTTGGCACACAGGGAGGTGTGGACTGGTTGCTGTTCATCTGGCGGAGGCATTGTAAAATGTCCCTGTGCACCGCCGTCATCTCATGTAGTACATCCCACTTGGACTCCACGCGGGACATGTGGGAGTCCACACGTGACATGTGTGACTCCACGTGGGACATGTGGGAGTCCAAGCGGGCATGATGGGCAGCCTGCTGCTGTTTGATGTCTCTGAGGAGCCCCACTACCTGGCTGAGCTCTCCGGTGCTGGACTGGTACGCATCAGCTATGCGTACCAGTTGTGGGTCTTCATGCACACCAGCAACGTCTGCAAGCAGCGACCTCTGTCTCCCACCCCTCCCACCACCCCTGCTGACATGTGCAGTGTGTGCAGTTGCACGCACAGATAACCCTGGTCCACCTTGGGGGTTGGTGGTGGTGGTGGTGTCCATGGCCCCAGGTTGGTCCAGGGTCACTGCGCTGGTGTTGTTCCTTATTCTGTCCATGTCGGCAGGGATGGTATTCGTGGTGACAGTCGTTGGAGGGGTGGGTGCAGGGGGTGCAGCTGGTGGACCTGCTGGTGCTGCAGCTGGTGGTCCTGCTGGTGCAGCATGTTGACTTGCACCGGATGTGCCAGGTTGTTCTTCATCGTCCGAGGAGGACAGAGGCTGTACGACGCCAGTGAGCTCGGCATCCTCTTGAGCCTGGGACTGGGACTCCTCAGCGTCTGCTGCTGTGTCCCTATCATCACCTGTTTTTGGGAGACACAAACAATGTATGTCATGTTTCTGCAGGCATCAGTGGTTGACACACCTGACAGTTGTGACTGTGCCTCGGGGTGCGGGCCTGTACATTGTATTGTCCTAAGTCGTCACAGTCAGGGGTTGATATTGGTGTGGCACATTGTCCTGCATTATTTGGGCATTTCTATGTATTCTCTGGGGTGTGAACATGGTCTGCATTGATTGTGTTTGGTTGACAGCCAGACCTCCTTCCCACCCACCCACCCACCCAGTCAGTTATCCCACCATGGAACGTGCTTGCATTTCAGGGAGTGTAAGTTGTCTCTCAGGATGTCAGTCAGTGGTGTCCTGCTGTTTGTTGGTGCACAGTTGGCAGCAGGGCCTTGTGCTCCCCACAGCAGTAGCCAGTGTCAGCCATCTTGTGAGTCCTTCTCCACTCCCTGTGATGTGAGCATGGTTCAGGGTGGTGTTGATGGGCCAGTTGTGGGGGTGACCAATATCAGTGACTACGACTCCCATCATGCTATTGCCTCCACCCCCTTCCCAGCATGCCCATGCTTCCTTCCTTTTGACTCTGCTTCCCTGTGGGGTGGGCTGGCTGTGCTGACAGGATGGCTGGGAGTGTTGTCCTGGCAGTTGTTTGGCTAAGAGTCCCAAGAGTGTCCCTGTGCTTCACACAACATAACCCAGGGTGGTGGTGCTTTGTGGGATCTTGTGTTAGGATGGAGGGCATTGCATTCTACCAGGTGGGTACTGTGGAGTTTGTGTGGGGTGGGGGTGTGAGGGGAGGTGCTTGTGACTATGGTCAGTGCTGCAAGTCCCCCTTCCCACCCAGCCAGCCGGATATCCCACCATGGAACGTGCTTGCATTGCAGGGAGTGTAAGTTGTCTCTCAGGATGTCAGTCAGTGGTGTCCTGCTGTTTGTTGGTGCACAGTTGGCAGCAGGGCCTTGTGCTCCCCACAGCAGTAGCCAGTGTCAGCCATCTTGTGAGTCCTTCTCCACTCCCTGTGATGTGAGCATGGTTCAGGGTGGTGTTGATGGGCCAGTTGTGAGGCTGAGCAATGTCTGTGACTACGACTCCCATCATGCTATTGCCTCCACCCCCTTCCCAGCATGCCCATGCTTCCTTCCTTTTGACTCTGCTTCCCTGTGGGGTGGGCTGGCTGTGCTGACAGGATGGCTGGGAGTGTTGTCCTGGCAGTTGTTTGGCTAAGAGTCCCAAGAGTGTCCCTGTGCTTCACACAACATAACCCAGGGTGGTGGTGCTTTGTGGGATCTTGTGTTAGGATGGAGGGCATTGCATTCTACCAGGTGGGTACTGTGGAGTTTGTGTGGGGGGGGGTGTGAGGGGAGGTGCTTGTGACTATGGTCAGTGCTGCAAGTCCCCCTTCCCACCCAGCTAGCCGGATATCCCACCATGGAACGTGCTTGCATTGCAGGGAGTGTAAGTTGTCTCTCAGGATGTCAGTCAGTGGTGTCCTGCTGTTTGTTGGTGCACAGTTGGCAGCAGGGCCTTGTGCTCCCCACAGCAGTAGCCAGTGTCAGCCATCTTGTGAGTCCTTCTCCACTCCCTGTGATGTGAGCATGGTTCAGGGTGGTGTTGATGGGCCAGTTGTGAGGCTGAGCAATGTCTGTGACTACGACTCCCATCATGCTATTGCCTCCACCCCCTTCCCAGCATGCCCATGCTTCCTTCCTTTTGACTCTGCTTCCCTGTGGGGTGGGCTGGCTGTGCTGACAGGATGGCTGGGAGTGTTGTCCTGGCAGTTGTTTGGCTAAGAGTCCCAAGAGTGTCCCTGTGCTTCACACAACATAACCCAGGGTGGTGGTGCTTTGTGGGATCTTGTGTTAGGATGGAGGGCATTGCATTCTACCAGGTGGGTACTGTGGAGTTTGTGTGTGGGGGGGTGTGAGGGGAGGTGCTTGTGACTATGGTCAGTGCTGCAAGTCCCCCTTCCCACCCAGCCAGCCAGTTATCCCACCATGGAACGTGCTTGCATTGCAGGGAGTGGAAGTTGTCTCTCAGGATGTCAGTCAGTGGTGTCCTGCTGTTTGTTGGTGCACAGCTGCCAGCAGGGCCTTGTGCTCCCCACAGCAGTAGCCAGTGTCAGCCATCTTGTGAGTCCTTCTCCACTCCCTGTGATGTGAGCATGGTTCAGGGTGGTGTTGATGGGACAGTTGTGGGGGTGAGCAATATCAGTGACTACGACTCCCATCATGCTATTGCCTCCACCCCTCTTCCCAGCATGCCCATGCTTCCTTCCTTTTGACTCTGCTTCCCTGTGGGGTGGGCTGGCTGTGCTGACAGGATGGCTGGGAGTGTTGTCCTGGCAGTTGTTTGGCTAAGAGTCCCAAGAGTGTCCCTGTGCTTCACACAACATAACCCAGGGTGGTGGTGCTTTGTGGGATCTTGTGTTAGGATGGAGGGCATTGCATTCTACCAGGTGGGTACTGTGGAGTTTGTGTGGGGGGGGGTGAGGGGAGGTGCTTGTGACTATGGTCAGTGCTGCAAGTCCCCCTTCCCACCCAGCTAGCCGGATATCCCACCATGGAACGTGCTTGCATTGCAGGGAGTGTAAGTTGTCTCTCAGGATGTCAGTCAGTGGTGTCCTGCTGTTTGTTGGTGCACAGTTGGCAGCAGGGCCTTGTGCTCCCCACAGCAGTAGCCAGTGTCAGCCATCTTGTGAGTCCTTCTCCACTCCCTGTGATGTGAGCATGGTTCAGGGTGGTGTTGATGGGCCAGTTGTGAGGCTGAGCAATGTCTGTGACTACGACTCCCATCATGCTATTGCCTCCACCCCCTTCCCAGCATGCCCATGCTTCCTTCCTTTTGACTCTGCTTCCCTGTGGGGTGGGCTGGCTGTGCTGACAGGATGGCTGGGAGTGTTGTCCTGGCAGTTGTTTGGCTAAGACTCCCAAGAGTGTCCCTGTGCTTCACACAACATAACCCAGGGTGGTGGTGCTTTGTGGGATCTTGTGTTAGGATGGAGGGCATTGCATTCTACCAGGTGGGTACTGTGGAGTTTGTGTTGGGGGGGGTGAGGGGAGGTGCTGGTGACTATAGTCAATGCTGCAAGTCCCCCTTCCCACCCAGCCAGCCAGCCAGATATCCCACCATGGAACGTGCTTGCATTGCAGGGAGTGTAAGTTGTCTCTCAGGATGTCAGTCAGTGGTGTCCTGCTGTTTGTTGGTGCACAGTTGGCAGCAGGGCCTTGTGCTCCCCACAGCAGTAGCCAGTGTCAGCCATCTTGTGAGTCCTTCTCCACTCCCTGTGATGTGGGCATGGTTCAGGGTGGTGTTGATGGGACAGTTGTGGGGGGGGCAATATGTGTGACTGCGACTCCCATGATGCTATTGGCTACACTGACTTGGCCAGCATACACAGAATTCCTTCCTTTGAGTGGTCTTCACTGTGTGTTGGTGTTGTTGTGGTGGCTACATGTGTGGATGTGTTTGTTAGTTCTATTTGTGCCACTGCCTAGCTGTAGTTGTGGTTGTGTTTGTACATGTGTTGGCACAGTTGGATGTGACTTTTTTGATGGCATGTGTTGTGTTTCTCTGACTGACATACACATTTTGGGATGATTCTGTTCTGGTTGCTGTGTGATTGCTATGAGTGCATGGTTTGACTCTCCGCTTGACAGTGATGTGTGTGTGTTTTGTGGCAGTATATTGTGTACATTTGTTGTGTACTCACCAGGCTCTGGGATGTCCTCTAGTCCATATATGCTCACTGGCGGTAGGATGGCCCGCACCTTCTCCTCCCAGGGCCTGAGGTATATTGGCTTGGCAGGAGGGCCACTGCCGGTGTGTTGGCTGTTGATGTAGTCTTGCTTCAGCAGTTTCCGTACCCTCCTGCGCACGTCATACCACCTGTTCTGGATGTCGGTCTTTGTGCGCCGACATGGTGATTGTGCGTTCACCCTGTTGATGATCCTCTCCCACATCTTGGTTTTCTGCGACATGGGGGTCTGTTGGACCAATGTGCCAAACAGCTGTGGCTCTACCCTGAGGATCTCGTCTACCAGGACTTCCAATTCACAATCTAGGAACTTGTGATTCTTCTTGGGGGGCATGGTGATGGGTGGTGATGGTGGGTGATGTGTGTGTTGGTGTGCAGGTGAGGGTGTGTGGGTGTGTGTTGTGCTGGGTGTATGTGAGGTAGGTATTTGTTGGTGTGCTGCTGGTGTGTGGCTTGTGTGAGGGATGAGCTGTGGGTGTGTGGTTGCTTTCTCTTGGGTGCTGGCAGTGGAATGGCATTTGCAAAGGCTCATGGTAGTGATTTGTGTCCTTTATATAGGTGGAGTTGTGGGTGTGTCTTTGTTCTCTGTCCCCACCCCCCAGTATTTATTGGCTTGGTAATTGCTTGTTTGGCCTTTTTTGGTTGATTTTTCCTTTGTGCTGTTTGTGTATGTTGGAAACGTTCTTGTGACCGAGTCGGACCCTGCATTGGTCTCGTACGGTGTTTTCCGTTTCGTTCACGCTGTGTTTGTGCAGTTTTGTATGCTGCGTACGCGTCGGTCGCGGTGTATTGTGTTGCTTCGGCTCGGTTTTGTATGCGTGTCGGTCGTACGGCTTGTCCTCCGTCCGACTCGGTCGGGTTTTTCGCGCCTTGCATCGTACTTTGCGGGTTGGAGTTGGCGGGTACGATTCGGTCGGATTTGTTCCGGGTGCGTGTCGGTCGGTTGGATTCGCGTGTTTTTCCGGCCGGATTGCTATTTTCCGAGCGGCTCGGTCGGTCGGCTTGGTTTCCTGACGTGTCGGTCGGATTTATCGCGGCTTGCATCGTACTTGGCGTTTCGGGCGCCACTGGTACGTGTCGGTCGGTAATTTTTCCGGCTCCGAGTCGGTCGGTGCTTTTTCCGGCCCGAATCGGAATCGACCCCTATATGTTTACAAAATGTACAAATATGAGAATTTATGTAAAGCCTGCCTTCTGGCCAGGTAGCTGTGTCTCCTCACAGACCACCCAGCGACAGTGCAGACACTACAGGACAATGTTATTTGGTGGCAGCGTGAAAGGCCCTCCACTGGTGATGGAGTGTGCAAAACAAAGTCTAAATGCCTACAATGAAAGTATTATTTCAACATAGTCCAAAATTACCACACCCTCAGAAGGTGTCTAGGCTTTCGTTTATATGGTGAGTTTTAGTTTTTTATTGCCCTGCTATCTTATATACTAATAAAAACACATATTGCCTTTTAAAGAATAAGTCGGACAGGTCATTCAGTTTATTGTGTGTAATCAGTATGGGTGTGCAAAGTGACAAAGAATTTAAAAAAAATACTAATAGCTGTAGAAAATGCATACTATTTGTAGTTTAAAAAAATAAAAAAGATGCTTAGGACAACAGAGGGACTGGGGTTTCTTGGCAACCACCACTACCTTCCCAGCTGTGAGATCCCCCACCTACCCACCTGTGGTACCCGGTCCACAAAACACCCACTATCAGTAGAGTAACGAAACTTGAGGGGGCCCCCCCCGCAAAGTTCATTGAGGGACCCCCTTTCAGACTTACTCGGGAGCTCTCAGGCCAGGGTACTACTCTGAGGGGGCCCCCCGGATCTCGAGGCCCCCGCACTGCGGGGGCTGCGGGCCCTGCAATCCACGGCATACACACGCTCACCCCATCCTTCACAATCTCTTAGCTGCCCTCCTCTGCTTGGGCGAGTGTCTTCTGGGAGAGGGCAGATTTCTCTTTTCCATTTCCTTGCCCGGGATATCCCACCCAATAAAATCTTGGACCAAGAAATGGCAAGCAATGGCGGTGCATGTGCTGGTGGAGAAAATCGGAAAATTGCAGCTGGTACACATTGCAGAAATTTTTCGAAATTGGAAAGCAATTATAAATTTGCACAGTCCCCCTTGTAATCGCTTGTGTCATACTGTTGGTAAGTTCCAAGCCGCCTACTACCTCCTGGACTGAGCCTTGACTGCTTACACACTTTACCCTTGGAGAGTCAACAGCACACAGAGAATAATTTGGTTATACATTTAGAGTGCACTCTTACCTGAGGCTCTTGGACATAGTGGTAAATGAAAATGCCCATTATGGATCCTGACACTCAACCAGTTTAACCGGAGATAGCCACAGCAAACAGAGAAAATACCACAACGTGGCTCAAATAGAACACACTTTGAGGGGGTTAAGAGCATATCGCAGGCACGATCAATACAAATTTGAAACTACTCAACAGTACACAAGCGATCTGATTATACAAGGCTCAGGGTGACCTAACATTAATGGGTGCAATGCCAGCTTTTCTGGCCTGTTGGCTGCTAATTAAAAACCAGCAAAGAGTCAAAGACAGAAGAACTCATACCATGCACTGATTCTTGTTCAGTTTAGCACTGGTATGAAACATGTTCTGTGTCACTGATGGTGACACTCAGGATATTGAACATGATCTGCTTCTATCTGCAGAGGTTTTGGTTATTTACGTTATGGTATGATTATCTTGCAGGCTGGTGCTACAGAAAAGCCAGTGTGTCTGGAGTATAGAAAGCATATTGTAAGATGCAATCCCAAATTGCCAAGCCTACCAGAGACAACCATCTGCTCAGAAATGTAACTATTCTCTTACTACATTGTAGAAAATGAATGTGCTGCAACACATTTCTTCCCAATGTTTAATTCTACTGGCAGAATATTTTCTGCTATGAAAATGCTTGGCACAAAAACTTTTTGGAAACTTTTGTCGGTGCGGTTTTTAGCAAAATAAATAATGGTAGTCGGCTGGACTAAATTTTACTAGTAACTGTTTGACTATTTATTCGACAGACTGAATTAAGTGGCATTGCCACTAGCCTTAAATTTGCTTTTCAGAAAAGTACAGGGTGGTACGAGCAGACAAGGATGACACCCACGAGAAATCCTTTTATTCAGTGGTTGGATGTCACTTATATTGTGTCCACCCAATAGCATGGGAAAAGAAGAAACTCCCTTACTACAGTGCACTAGTGGAGGCGCTTGGCCGATGCATTGGCCATTGCAGACATCTTAGCAGTTCATCACATGGCGAACAATGGGATTTTATTGGTAGTCCTGAAGCAAGGACCATGGTCACATATATGGGGCTCCATTAGTGCTGTTTCCTGTCCCAGTACAACTGGCAGATCAGTTTTGGCCCTTTATCTTCCCAGATAAAAATCACCACATGTGGCTTCCCTCTGAGGTCTTTATAGTTGCTGTTATTTTTCAATATTTGTTATAGGGTCCCTGGTCCAGATATTTACATAACATGAGCTTCAGCTGAAAAATGCATGCAGATGACACTTCGCTACAGCTCCAATTGGGCAACAAGATCAAACAGTGAATCAAAGGTTTTCTGATGACTAAGACCTATAAATTATTGGATGTAAAAAAGCAGCTTACATGGTAACTAGAGCTTATACGTACATCAGTTTAGATTATAGCCTCGAAGACGTAGAGTTTATATGTACATCAATATAGACTATAGCCTCGATGACGTCAATGACAATAATACCATATGATGAAACACACGTTGGCTAGAGTGCTATTGATTGTGTTGGAAGCAGAATAAAGAAGAGATTGACTTTGCAACAACCGGCCTATAGCATAGTACGCATGTTACTGAGTTCATCATTTTTGTTATCTGATTGAGACTGAGTAACCCTACATAGCCCAATTGCAAACACCAAACTGTTACCTAAAGCCAGGGCCACTGGAATTATGCTCCATGGAGGACCAAATTATGTGGCAGGGTTTATTAAATTATGCTGAAAGAAAATGCAAATTATGCAGAATAATGCAGCACATTTTGTGAGACTATAACCTGATTGTTTTGTCATTTGTACCCATTTTAACTCTGTCTGGGTAAAGGTGTCACCTCATTAGAACAAGTGTGACACTCAAATACAACGGTAGGCAACAAAAAGATACCAGTCAACCTTTGCGAAGGGCCTTCCACTGTGCAGCAACATATGTTGCCTCGTTTTAAGTAACTTTTGATCTGTTTCAGCTAGAAACTATTTCTTTGTTAAAATCTGCAGATTATACAACAGACGGTAGACTATTTGGCAAATGCAGAAAATCCACATTTGTACAAAAAATGCCACCGCCTCAAAATAGCATAATTCCAGCGGCCCTTTCTAAAGCTAACAGTAGCACTTTATTCTTAAGACAGTTTTATAAATCTTATTCTTCGTGAAGCGACTTCTAGGACCACACAAAGCTTGTCTTCCAGTTTATTCCAATAGTCTTTAATCATTAGAGAAAATATGTCTAAATATAGCTTGTGACTTCTGGTTTTTCAAACTGACATACAGTTTTTTTCAAAAGTCTATAGTGCTGTAACCAATCCCGTGCCTTGGATTGTATAGACTGTGACATCAAACCTGGAACAGATACTTGTGTTGAACAATGAGGAGGAGAGTCCGACCTGCCTCTTGGTTCACAGAGCTGGTCTATGTCGACCACAAAACCACCCAACCCATCCCCGGCTGTGGAGATCTTGCACGCACGGAGCGTCTGGGACGTGTTTAGGTTCCACGTCAAACTGTTTAACATATCCTGCTTGCAAGCCTAGAAATATTGACTACAGAGAGGAAACGACACAAGGACAGCGTCCCGAGAGCAGGCCTATAATTGCATGGAGCTCCTCTGTTGTTTATTATGCAAGAAAAATGAGCCGGGCTGATTTGATGAAAAAGAAATACAATTATAGACAAACAACAGAGAAAAAATTAAATGAATTAAAAGGAGTGTGGTCAGAGCTTAACAAGATTCAAATGGGAATGGAGAGCGGAACGAAAACTCAGCTATCATGGATTCTGTAAGAGGAAAGGGCTAAATCACAGATCCTGTTCCTTTCATACAAACAACATAGGACAGTAGTCCAAGCATGTATGTATGCAGGGCGGCAAGTGTAATCCAGAGAGTGACTTGTGCATAGGGTTGAACCAACCAAAAACGAGTTTACTGCAGACAGAATTGTTATATTTTGTTCCTGTCAGTGTGTGCTTACTAACTGGGGCAGCAATTCATATTGCTTTTTAAGGGAGGGCTCAGGTTGTTTTACGTGGATATGGATAGTCACTGTGACATACATAAACCATTATTTTCACATATATTGCACAAAAAAGTTCAGCAAATCACAGAGTGACCAGCCAGGCGTGTTCCAAGTTCACTGTGCAGGAGTTGGACTGTTGAACCAACAGCAACAGCAATTGCCCTTCAGGTTTAATTTCGTCTGTGTGCAGAGAGGGGCATGGGCCAGAGTTTGAGGACTTGTGCCTATATTATATATGAACTAGTTCAGCCTTAGCTGCAATCAGACCAGCTCCCAGGTAGGCCACTGCTTTGACTACTCTCTATGTTTAACAAACAATTGCTGTATTTTATGCTTTAGGGGGTACAGTTGAAACTCGTATGATGATATTATAAGCTGAGGCCTGGCGAGATTAAATAGAGGACAGCAGATCTTGCTTAGGAGCACAAAGTTACCTCCGGAGTTGCCTCCCTTGGGCTCTTCGGAACCTGGAGCCTCTGTGTAGTTTGAGATTTCTCCTTGAAAGTGCTTTGCTGAGCCCACCATCCATGTTTTAGTGATGCAGTGTGGCTCTCTACCCAGATATCAGCCTGTCTCCTTTCTCTGCATAAAACGTTGCAGTTTTATATAGCGCAAACTCAGCCCAAGAGGATTCAAGCACTGTACATGAACACCAGAATATTTGACACAATTTGTTGTTTTAAGGCACTGAGAGATTAAGTGATTTGCCCAGAATCACAGAACGTTGAGTCGATGACTGTACTCGAACCTATATCTCCAGTTCTTAATCCAGTATTTTACAATATCATTTTTATTGTTTACCAGAATTATAACGCTTAAAGCTAGATGAATTTCAGTGCAAAATTGTGCACCAATGTCTTCCTTAGTGCTTTGGATATGGGGTTAAAGCTTTGGATATATTTTTGTCAAAGTTGAGTTTATAGATGATTATTGTGGATGCATCAAAATTAATTTCTCCTCAATATCATTACATTTTTGTAGTTCCCATGATTTAGTTCCAAATTATTCATTCATCTATTTCAAAATGTCATCCAGCCATCTGGCAACGCATGCATTCATTGCTTCTTTGGTTTCTTCATTCATTCCTTCAATGCATCGTTCGTTCGTCTATCCTTTCATTAATTCACATATCGATCCATCAATTAATTAAGTCATCATTTCTTGCAATGGTTTTTTCAATCTCTGTTGCATACTGAAGTTGACGCTTTATCCCATTTTAAGGTTGAGCCTACTAAACAGTCATGTGCTTTCTGTTGTGAGACATTGTGGGCTTATCAAAGACATGCAGGGGCATGGACACCGCCCATTGCTTATTATTGGCTGGCTTTCCTGTCACTCACGTTTTCCTGCTTTTTATTCTTGTCCCAGTCTGTCAATCTTGTGTTTGTCCTTCCCGAGGAGCATAACTTCTTCAGCATCTCTTTTGATTGGCTTACTTCTATGCTTCCATTGCTTGCTTTTCAAGCACTACTTTTTTCTTTTGGAAAAAGAACTCCATGGGAATGCCTGTGTTTTCCAGCTGTCTTCCTTGTGTACTTCTCTCCCCCATGTGCTTCTTTCTACCTCCTCCATGTGACACTCACCCTTGTGTACTTCTTTCTCTTGCTTTATCACATTTGTGCTTTTTCCCTACCCACTCCACGCTACTCTGACTCATTGCTTCACCTCTCCACACCCACCCTCCATGTTGCTTCCCCCACCAGCTCCCTACTTTTCAGTCGTCCATCGTTTCTCTTTACCACCTCTGCCCTCCATGTGGCTCCCACCCACCCAAGCCTTCCTCTCTAGCCTGTTGGTTATCGTTCTCACTCCTGGCATCCATTTTACTTCCCCCCCACCCATGCCTTCCTTCTCTCTCATCCATTTCTTCTCTTAACCACCCCGTAATCCTTGTTTCTTCAGCCCCAGGCATTGCTTCTCCTACCCATGCCCTTCATGTTGCTGTCCTCTAACCTGACCCCTGTGTTGTTCCCCCTCAACCCTCACTTAAAAAAAATGCTTTTGTGCTACTTATTTATATTTTTATTTACTGATTTGACTCGGCAAATAAAAAAAATTGTTTGCATCATTTTGCAGACACAATCACATGTGTTGCGCACTCCTATAAAATAAAGAGAACACTGTGTCATAGTACCTTTTTTTTACTTTCTTTTCCTTAGCCATGCTTCACAGCATTAAGAATTTTCTACAGGAAGGGTAAAATCTATTGGCAAAGCCAGTAGGTCCCAAAAGGCACGACCTATTGGCTTTGCCAATGCTTGTTTAGTAACTTGCCATTTCTTTGAAATTGTATTATGCTGTGGAATGCAGAGTAGCATCATGAGGCAAGCGTTCAGTACAGCAGATCACTAAGTGGCATTGGAGCCCATTTGCGTGCTCCACAGCTCCCACAGCACCACCTGCAGTCATTAACCCAGTGAGGAGCATTCCAGTGCATAGTGGTAAGAGAATGGGGGGCATATTTACAAGGTGATTCCGCCACCTGAACTTTTTACGACGTTCCTGTGGCACAATGCCCTTCACCATATTTACACTTTGCGTGGCTTAACGCCGCTTTGTAAACATGATATCCTTTCAGGGGCGTGAAATGTGTGACGCTGTGGGCGTTCCACCGCAACACCCATTGCTTTTTGACACTACCCCAGATTTACAAGGATCTGTAAATCTGAGGCAGCACCAAAAACTAACACCATGCAAGAGCAGGCGTTAGATTTGCGCAATGAGGAGAAATACTTTTATTTCTCCTCGTTTTTTGCATTCTGCAGCACACATAGAAAGAGCAAAATGCCTTTAATTATTGTTTATGTGCAGGAAGATGTCCCCTCCTGCACATAAACAATCATTAAATATTGGGGATTTGCTACTGCAGCGCACATAGAAGTAGCAAATCGCCATTATTGATTGTTGATGTGCAGGAAGGGACACCTTCCTGCACATAAACAATCATTCCCTGCAACTCAGGCACCCTCGCACTATGGCTCAAAGGTGTTTGTGTTGTTGTAAATACGGCGCATCCCTGTGTTTATTAAATGATGCAGCGCTGCAAAATTTGCCGCTGCGCCATTTCCTTGTAGATATGCCCCTACGTATTTTACAGCTGGGGCGATGGCATGCTCACCGGTCAGATCTATAATCTCGGCCATGATGAATGAGGTCTGTGATAAATGAGGCATCCTATCCCAGGAACCGAATTGGCAGAATAATTTGTCTTCCCGCTCCCCCGTGCAGTGAGGTGAATCTTGAGCCCAGGAGAGACATCTCTCACACACCTAATTTATGCTGAAGGAAGTCTCGGGCATGAAAAATAAATAAGGGACAAGTCCACGAAGAGCCTCAAGGGATTAATAAAAAATAAAATAACTGGAGGTATAGCTACCCCTTTCAGGCTTAAAATTGGTTTAACATAAGGTGAGCTCCAAAGGTTGGCCTGTGGCTTACTATGATGGAAGCATACACAGCTAACGTTCACCCCATACGGCCAATAATTAATGTTAGCATGAAGTACAATATTTCATAATGCATGCATGTAAAGTGAGCAGAGACAAATGCGGGCACTAAACAATAAGAAGACAGGTTAGAAAAAACACTGCTTTCTTAGTTTAAATAACAGGCAAGGCTAGGAATCCAGTGCACAGCTGTGCATCCCATATGGGGATTTAACCCTTAGCCTTAAACGGATTATAGGATCATATGCCCAAGATTACAGGGTGCCGCCCACCTCATAACCCAAACAAGTGAAAATCATTTGTGAGCTCGATCACATTTTATGAAAAAAGAAGGAACAGGAGAAAAACCGATTGCGAGAGAGGAACGGTCACATATCACGTCATTAGGGAGGGGATGGGCAGGAACAGAGCTCTGTTTGTAGGTGTTCGTCGCATGCGGGGTAGCACCTCCTGAAACCACCTGGGTGCTCGGACACACGCGCGAGGAGTGTACGCAACTGACAGCATCTGTTTGAAATTTCGAAATCTCCGAATGACACAGGTTAAGTTGAAAGCCTTCTTTGGCCTGCATAACGGCTTTTTGGGAGGAATAACCTTAATACGTATCTTGAATTATTACTCACACAACTGTACGTGGATATAGTAGTGTCATGCAGTGAAGATGAAGTAAATATTAAAAGTAATAATGAGCGCGGTGAGTTAAGAGTTCCCCGTTGATGTCACAGGCTGGCCTGCGGATAACACATTTGAATCATGTCAAGCCCCTCCTCCTTCTGAGGTGAATGCAGTCAGAACCATTGAATTTAATACTATCGACAACAGCAAACGTGTGGTGCAAGCACATGTCTTACATATAAAGTAAAGCGAGAATCTTCCAGTAAACAGTATAAGTAACATCACTGGTGTGAATCAATAATGACCGCACATAAGCAACCAAGTGAGGTCTCTTGCAGTGCTGGTTGGTATTAGCTGCTGGCTCCCTCGGTACTTCATCTTTCAAGAGCACGAGTGTGCATGAACCCGAGGTAACACAGTTAGTGCAACTCTGCATGAGAAGTGGACTTTAACTTCTAGAGTCACCCTGCAGACAGCACGAAGGGAAACAAGTACAGAAGGCGGCACCTCGTTGAATATCTACCTTTCTATGCAGGAGCAGATGGATGGCTACTGGGTGGCATTTTCACTGGTCAACCTCTATAGCAAGAGGAAGTCCCTGAACAAGACAACAGATGTGTCTTGGATGACAAATAATGTGCCGGTAAACACATGCCTTGTGGAAGAGTCAGCACAGTAGGGCCTTCCAATGTGCTTATGGTGGTGCAAGGAGAACTTTGGAAATTATGCTCCTGTCTTTTGGCCCCTTGGATAGTTAAAATGATCTTACATTGTACATAAGACCTCTAAGAGCTGAGAAATAAGAGAACCTGTCATCTTAGAAAACGATCTAATATTGGGCTCTAGGTTGCCTTCATTACAATGAAAATCAATTTCCACATGAGTGTTCATTTACTGAAATTAAGTGATTATCAGTTTTTTATGCTCTGGCAGATGTTAGCTTCTTCAAACATCTGCAGGGGAAGCAAACACAGTTATAGCAGAGTACTGCCGTAACTCTCCACCAGAGATTATGCGTTTTAAACACAAACATCTGCCCAGTGAATGACAGCCATTCCCATAGGATGTCAGCTCCCATTACGTAAGCCCTTAGATATTATATTGAAATGCACAATGGTTGTATTGCTGTCTCAGCTTTTTTTGCAATCTTGTATGTTGTCTAGAAAAGACTCCAAATTGTAACTTGCATATGTCACTAAATTCTCTTGTTTTCACGACTGACTTGGCCAACAGATAAAAACGTTTGTTATTCTCCACCCCAAGCACACACCGGGCACATCACAGAACACATCCTCCTGGCGTCGATATATTCACTATTCTTCAGTATGGTTTTGAGTTGCAATTAGCAACATTTTCCTGGGTGGCGACCCTGTAAGCACTGGCTTGACCGTTGCTCCTTATTGACCCCGTGCTCTATGGTAACCTCTAGACCCATGGCAAATGCATGGTAAGGTCCATAATGCCAGACACTCGTGTAATCTCTGATGGAGCATGTTAAGTTCAACAAAAGGTCCACACAGTTTCATGAGGTGAAGTTAATCTTCTTTAATATGGAAGCATCTTCAGAGACCCCATCCACAGCAAGATCCCGGAGCAACTGACACAGAATCACGCTATCTCCACATTCCATGTTAGCAACCAACAGTACATTCCAGAGCATTACCTCAGTGCATAGTTACAGAACACCACAGCACACTTCTTGACTGCCATCAGTGGACATGTCTGCCGGCACCTACCTGGAGGCAGCAGGATTCTCATGATCTCCTCTCAAGCTGGAATTTGAATATCACTGCTGCCTCTATGCAAGCAGTATGATGTATCACAATTCAGTTCATTATGTATGGCTCTGTGTTGTAAATGTGTTTTAGAACTCATCAATGCACTATACATTATATGAATTAGCCTTCTAGTGGTTGATGGTCACAACACTGGGGTCCGGATCACAGTGTTGCTGCTGAAATGCAGCTATGGATCAAAATTTGGGATGAAGTATCACAAATAATTTTTGGGAATAATTGTGGTCATGATCCTTGCCCACAAATTCAATTTTTTGTTTGATCTATTTAGGAAGGCCTTGAACACTCAACTAGTTTGAGACAATGGATTGTATGTCTTCCATATTTGCAGCAAACAAGTGCCTTATTGCTTAAGAAATTGTGATCAGGCAGGTAATATAGACTCAAATGTGCCTCAATTCTTGTTACTGAGAAGTTATTATCTAAAGTCAGATATTGAATCCTTGAACTTTTCTGTTATTGGAAGGTCCTGGCCTCTGTCACTTTGACAATATTAAAGGCCGGGGGGTGGTGGTTGGCTACTATGCATTGTAGGTGATTTGTCAGTGTGAGGTTACTGGTATTAAATTTACGAGTAGATGTTCATGTTCCATGTCCCTCATGAATTTGTTGACTAAGACGTGAAATTTGAAGAGTCTTGGGCAATAGTTATCTGCTACACCGAATTCTTGCTTTGGCTAGCAAACACAGATCAGTGGTGCTGAGACATGGGTGATGCAGGGAGTAATTTGGTATTACTACAGGTCCAGATGCTTTACTTCTTAACCCGACTACATGTTATGGGACATTGCACTGCAATGCCGTTTACAGAGTATTGTCATTTTGATATGGACATTAGTGGTGTTAATAAAGTGCAGACATATGTCCAAAAAGTGACCGAGCGCTGTATTTTTCTAGGCCATTACTGTTCATTTCATACTTGGAGCTGTTTAAAATGGAAGCATGAGCGGTTCTATATGTTCCTACAAATCTCACAAATGCATTTTCTGATTTTGTTCTTGATGTTTCCAATACTGTGTGATGCTACTCATTTGAGTTGGGTGGGCAAGACAGTTTGCACCAAGCAGTGGACACAGTGCAGTTCCACAACGATCCACCCATATCCTGTTTTCTGAAATTATCATTCTTTTACTGTAACTCTATACTAATGGTGCAGAATAGTTTAAATGTATCCTTTCTGGGCGTGTTCAAAACCGGCTTATGATTTTTTCTGTTCATTCACAAAAGTTTGGAATAACTCAATTGTGCCGAATCTCAAGTAAACTATTAAGTGAACTATTCTATGGACGCTTAAAAACATCTAATTATTTTTCCATTGAATATTTTTTTGACAATATTGTCCGGGTCCACTCCCTCCCAGGGCACAGTGCATCCCCCCTATTGCACAATCCCCACACGCTTCACTCAACAGACTTTCTCTGCCATAATGCTGAGGTGCCCACATCCTCACACACCTCTCCAGAAGACTTGATATGCATGTGTGTAGATCTTACAGCACACGTGTGCTTGCTGCATTCTGTTAACGGGAGTCCCTGGGTGACTGAGTGACTTAGGCTGCGTGACTTTCCGACAAAGATTTCCCATGCAAGTGGCCACCGCACAGCCCAGTCTGAAACTGAGCTGGGCTGCTTTTAAAATAGCAGAGAAGCTCAGTCACTTTATGCAGTGTTGCAGACCTATGCCAATAACTGTAACTGGCTCCGCCCACTTGGCCCCTGTCATTTCTCCTTCCTTTCTGATGTTTTCCCACCCTTCCTCCCTGACAGGAAAGCCAGAAAGAAAATTCACGCAGAGTTCGAAAAACTGTGGTTAATGTCCAATATTTCAAAAACCTGCAGAAAACTGGCAAAATGTCAAAAATCAGGGGGAACTAAGAGGTCTGCAAAATGAATATTTCTGCATATTTGCACAGAAAATGCGCCCCAAAGATTTGGAATCATGAATCATCACTTATCTGCGTAAACATTCATCATTAGCAGCACACGAGTCTGCTTTCTATGTCTACATCGGTAAATCAAGAGTTATAAATTGTGAAAATTGCCACACCTGCGATGACGGCCCTCGTGACATCCTCCATCCTTCGCCGTGATTTACGGGTCCCTTCCCGTCTAGTTGCCTCCACCAGGAGCGAGATGTCAGAGGCGGTGGCAGCGTCAGGATGGAAGCATCGTAAATTATATTTATCTACTGCGTACACTGGCAGGTAGATGTTTTAGTGGTTAATCAGCCGAACATTGGCACAGCCGCTCCAAACACAGGGGGTCGGCAGGGAGTGAAGTGCAGCGCGGTAGACTTTCCACCGTGAAACCGCTGCCAGACACATCAATCACCGGCCCGGCTTCCCAGTCCTGTACTGGACCACGCATAAGTGAAATAGCAGAGGCGTGTGTTTTTGCGCTTCTAAGGGTGATTTTTCGGCTGTTGGAAGTGTTTTAAGAGTATTGGCACAATCAAATAAGTAAAACACTTGAAGCAGGCTCTTTTTTTTTTTTTTTACAGAAAAATAACGTTTTCTCATGGGTCGATGTAACTAAATTTTATTGTTAACATCTGAAAAAGGATGCGTGCCAATGATGTAACAAAATAAAAATACAAATCGAGTTTAATATGAAAAGAGGAGCAAAAAAAGCATCTAATCAAGCAAGCAAACAAGCTGGTTCCTGCAGCAGGAGGAGGGCAGGAAAGAGGGATCAGTTGCAGGTTAGTGGTATTCAACAACTGATTTGAAGGGGTTACAGCAGCAGAACAATGTTTCTGTGATACTGAACACCACTAACCAGATCCTAACCAGGGAACACCATCAAGCACTGGCAATGGCAATAGGTCTGGAGTGCGCTTTCGGTTATAACCCAGACCTATTGTTTTTGCCAGTGATTTGCTAGTGCTCGATTGATGATGGTGATGGTGGTGCTAAATGTGTTTCAGGTAATTGTGAAGGTGGAAATAGTGGCAGGGCCTGACTGGGAACGCAAATCAGCCCTGGTAATTGAGCCGGACCGGCAGTGGGAGGGGATGCTAGTGGGAAACACTGCTGCTGCTTTTGGTACAGGGGGCCGATATTGGAGCACTGCTGCAAAACCGGCCCCCAGTACCAAAAACGCCCCCCACCAGTCCAAAACCGGTCCCCACCCTTCCGGCCCACCGGGAAAACGCCCAGTGCCTGCTACGGCCAGTCCGGCCCTGAATAGTGGTAGAAACAAGGTCTGTAATGGAGGCAGTGCTAATGGTAATGGTGGGAGTGTGGTGGTGGAATTAGTGCTGGTAATGCTGGCAGTGGCAATGCCTGCCTGTACTCAAAGCATGAATGACAAAGAATTCACTGTGTGATGATTGAGTTATTTTTAGATGTAAAATTGCCCCTCTTGCATTGCAATGTAAACACTGGATAGATAGCTGGAAGAATGATACCTCACACAGCCAAAAGCATGCAGTGGGTGGGAAATACTGCTCTGGGCGGAAACAAAACCCTCTGTGTGTATTTCAGGGAATTGACAACACCATGTCGGACAGCTAAATCAGTCTGCAAACAAAGATAAACATAGCAGCTTCCTGAATGACGTTATCACTGCTCCCAGGGCTCAGAGATGCTCCTCAGTGCCACCAGGCATTTAATCTTGCGGAGAATCCCCCTGCCCTCAGTTTGGGAGTGTTCCATTTGGTCTCCCATCCTGGAAATGCATTTACTTATGCTCTTGATAAGAGTATGTTTGCATTTGTTTCCAATGTGTGGAAACGTCCTGAAAACTCTTCCTAAATCTACACAAACACATGGGTTTGGGGGTTTCACCAAGTTTTGCAGGTGAACCCACCTTAAACTCCCACAGCCTCCCTCCTCCTCTAGCCCTAGATATACGAGTGAGAAAATTACACCGAAAATGGCAAGTTTTCTCTATTGCTAAATCTCCCATCTAATGATGAAAGTGTATGATTCTTAAAAAGCTTCAAAATGAGGAGACACAAATACTTGCGACCTGTCCTAATTTGATAGTTAGGAGTCGTCTTAAGCACAAAACTGAAGATTCTTTACCGAGTCCTACCACTAGAATGACGTAAATGATTTTATGACGGTGAACAGACCGGTAGCACCATGTTATGGGGCATTGCACTGCAGTGCCATTTACAGAGTTTTGTTGTTTTTTCATTTAGACCCTCACCAGTCCTAAAGATGCTAAGCAGAAGAGTCAACGATGCATGATGGGAATTATTTTCGCTACTTTGCTGCGTTAAAAAGGGACACAACTTGATGCTCCGACGAGGGAATGAAAATCACGCAATTTGTTCCATCGGTGCTGCTGTTTCATATTTTGCTTGGAAGGGCCATATACTGGGGCATTTGGTTCAAAGTTGTGGACAAATGTAAAACACGAATCTGTTTGTGCACACCGTATTTCACGAGGCTGATCAAAGGGCTCGCTGGCACGTAGCGGAGGCCGGATGCGATTCAACTTGCCATGGCTGTGTAAAAGGAGACGGCTGCCTAATGGTCAGCAGGTGGATTGTCGGCAACATGTCAGTCACGCCACGTTTTTTCTGCTTCCCTTGCAAACGTCCCTGCCTGTGTATGCACTTTACGGCGCTTCATGGCCGTCGGAGACACGCATGGCCATCTAGATGAGTGACGTGCCCTATGAGCCACTCGGCGCTACATCATCTGTATTCCCCAGGCTCGTGTTCATGGAACGCATTTCATGCATGTGCGTGTCTGACGTGAGCTCTGGCAATCGTAATATCAAAGACCTCTGCACGTCTGTTGTTAACCAGCTGAAAACAATGACATTGACAATGAGAGCCATATATTTAAATGCACGCAGTGTAAATACGTTTATTATTTGGGGGGAAATGTCACAAAACGTTGTGGATAAGACCATATTATTCCTCAATTCTGTCTGATTATCTATATACCTGTATGTTCTCTCTGTTTGGGGCCACTAGGGAACAAGTGGGCTTGGGGAAAGAGAACCTCAGACATGAGTCTGGTGGACAGGGAACCCCAGAGAGGACTCTGGTCAGACAGAGAGCCAAGGAGATGGGGAGACACATGTGCTGGTGACACTGGTGTAGAAAGAGGAACAGACCTGCTCCAACCGCACAACTGGGACAAGCATGCGGGTGGCATGTTTCCATGAGAACCTATAGAAAGAAAGATACATCCCAGAAGTGGATTCACAAACACTGCATTGGAAAGAGCCGGATACTTAGCCAACTAGTTCATGCCGAAGGGCATAAGATGCATTTCCCTTATGCAACAACAATGCCGTAGCTGAGATTAGTGAGTTACTGGGCAAAAGGACCCAACCCCCCCCGTGAACCAGTAGGCAGAGACAATCCACTACACAGTTGACATTTACTTGGGTTTGGCTGGCACATGTCAAGACCCACTCCCCTTGTTATCGAACACCCTCCAAGCCACCCTCCCACACCGATGGAGTTCAGAAACGAAAGACCCCAGTGGAGACACACTGCTGGACGAAGCACAGCCGCAGACTGATTTCTTCACAAAGTGCTAGGAGGCCAAGGAGTTTGAGAATGCTGCATTATAGATATACCAAGTAAAAGAACATGACATAATCAACCCATTGGCCGACAGGATGGGTCAGTGAGGAGAATGATCTCCACTCATAAAATATGTAGTTTGGAGGTGTTTAATATGAATCCTGCAAGGCAGACTCAGCATTCCATCTTCCTGAGGCTGGTAAATTGAGAATCAATTGTTATAATAGTAACATTATTTACAGCACCTAGAAATGGAGGAAGAGCAGTACGAAGTGGGATCCAGAAACATATCATTATTATTACTTGAAAGTACTGGTGCGGGAGCTGCAATGTGCAGAACTCAAGTCTAAATAAATACAATGACGTTCTATGCAGAAAGTGTGCAGCTTCTTGTTTAATGAAGTCTGCAGTCACAAAGGAACTGTGGGGAAAACTGCAGTCAACAAATTCACATTGTCGAGGCACTGTGCTGGTCTAAAAACTGAGGATAATCCCTTTATAAAAATATTCATCCTCTCCATTTGAAAGAGAATCTAAGCGACCGTAAGGAGGGGGTCGCAGGTATTATGTTGCAATGGAGCATCACATTAGTTTGCAGGGTGAATACATTATTCGGCAGGAAATGTCAAATTATGTACCATTGTGTGGCACATTCTATGGGTATATTACCTCACCGTTTTGTCATTTAGACATATATTGATACCAAAGGGATCCTAAAGTCTACGCTATACAAAATGCAAAGGTTTCTTAAAAAAGAAGATTTCATAAGTTTTCCAGATACTGCTGAAAATATCGTTCACCAAAATTAATGAGTTTGTCTTGCATGGGAGATTATGAACTTTATGTTATCAACGCCATCCCTTCTAAGTCTAGGGGTAAAGTAGTTTGTGTTAAAAAGTGAAAATGTAGGCTTGTTTTTCCTCCATTTAATTCTACCAATATTAGTGTCCAATCAGATTTTTAGGGTATTCACGTGGAAAACTCCCCCAAAAATAATTTCAGTGGAGTTACTTGCACTTCTCCCGAGTCATTCTGTAATTCAAATAGGTTTTGCGATAAGACGCGTCTGCAAGCCCATCCCCCATTGCCAGTGTCCAAAACCTTATAATATGAATGGAAGGCCTTATCAGCCATTGAGATAATTGTGCTGAAGCAATGATGGTCATAAATGGGAAGTTTACAGCCTCTAGATTTGTGAGAGGCAGACGGGGCAACAACTAAAGGAAAAGGACCATGGCACAGTCGTACAGGTAATTCCCCCCCCTCCCCCATGCATTAAAATGCATTAAAAAGAGTGGGTGCGACGTGGTGAGCTACGCATAGATTTAACAGGAAATCATAGAGGTAACCCCAGGCCCCCCTAGCCCTTGTAACCCAATCCTTCCGACTGAAAACTTAAGTTATAGTAGTGACTGCCCCCCTGCAAGTTCTCTAGTGTTGTTGGTTATCTGGTTAATCTTAGATATAATAAGCATCAAACAGAAGGTTCTCCTGTGGACATCGCCAAGCAGTGGGTCGATTATATACGAGAAGGCAATTGCACTCAAACATAAGTCGTTGATTGCATGGACGCCACACTGGAGATTTGGAAAGATAGCACCAGGAGAGATCACTGTACGGTATAAGATTTAAGTGAGAGAGGTGTGGGTATAAGTTTTGTGTGGAAAGCACGTATATCTCTATACATAACTGTCTCTTGTGTTACACCAAAAGCAATGACAGTAACATGAATATGTAACATTGTCAATAACCTAAATACCAATAAAAATATGTTTGAAAAAAAGTGTGCTGAAGCACTTTTTGGCACTCTTTTAGCAACACCAAATACTAGGAGCCTACTAGTTTTTCTCTAAAGAGCTGCAAAATGATGGGGTCCACAGGTTACGTCACATACTATTAAATAGCAATGCCGCTCTACCAAATAGAAAACAAGGGTGGTGCCTTTATGCTGGACAGGCAGAGGTGCTCACCACGCTACTGGAAACCCGAACACCAGGTGTGTGTTGGCACTGTGGACTTTTGGCAGGAGCAAGAGACGGAAGGGCATTATTTCTGTTCATCGGTGAGGGTATGGAAGGTCCACAAGGGTTCAGCATCTTTGCCTGCCTTTTGAATGCCTTTTGACCCAGCCACAAACGACAGTGGTAAAATCCACCTTCTCTACCCGCTATTAGTTGCTGAGGGGATAGTTCAAGCTAGGGTTAGTTAGCTAGAGTAATTGTTCCTGTGTATTTTGCTTTGGTTGTAGGGAGATGTTGGGCTTAATATTGCTACAGTTGGTTATTATTGCTTTTGAGGAACTTTATATCTTGCAGTTTATCTTGTTAAGAACTTGCATGTAAAATGTTATCCTCAGGTAAGTTGATGGTGATGGGACACAGGAAAGGAGATCCATGCTTGTGACCCCCGGCTTTCAAGCCTAGAAGTCCGATGGGGCAAATAGGAGGGATCAAGTCTAGGGACGAGGCACATAGGGATGTATATACCCCAGAGTATGGTCCGGATGGGCACTTCAACATGGGGATTGTTTTTTTCATCTTAGACAATCACTTCCTGCATGTGGGTTGTCAAGAGGTGGCAAGTGCTTAGGCATGGTCATTCATAGAGTGAGATGGGTCCTGTCATGGAGCAGTGCTAGCCTCAAAACTGCTATACAAATAATTGATGTAATATCTATTTTGAAAAATCCTGTGTTCTAATTTTTAATTCCCTTTCCAGTGTGGCATTATGATGAGCATATTGTGAAACTGTAAATGCTTTAAAGCACTGTTCTTCTTTTTTGTTTTGCCCAATGCTCTCAAAAGATAATGTTACTGGGGTCTGCGTGTGTATCTGTGTGGTTTTATGGGAAGAGCGGGGACCCTGTCTTGCCAGTTCACAGCCTTCTAGAAGGCCAGGATTCTAATTCCAGTTTCCCCTGAGGGGTGTTTATCCTGAAATCAGAATATCGTTGGTTACTAATATTTAAGGGTAAAATATTCATGGACAAAATATCGAGAGGTAGGTATGTATAGATTTTCTGTACCTAAATCCATATATGTATCGACAAAGTACATAAATGTGGAGTTAAGAATAGTAAGTTTATACTTCTCTATATCCACATACCTTTCGGTTTATGTCCATTTATATTATGGCTATGATATTATTGTGCCACAATATTCTTGTACTCGATATTCCAGAGTACAATCACCCTGAGGCGTAGTTATATCATTCTGGGCAAATAACTGTTATCCACCCAACAGAATATCCCATGGCTTTAACCACCTCTTGGTGATAAGAAAGGGGGTTCTGCTCTGCCACTGCCCTGTGCCCCTCTTATCAATTGTTGCTTTCAGAAGCAGCAGACACCAAGAAGAGGATGTAGGTGACTAGCTAAAGCAGCTGTTGGATGTTGGGTAACTAGATCCACTGTCAAGGACAGGGATTTAATAAACTCCAAGGTGCAGGCTTTGAAACTGAGCTCAGACCTTGGAATCTGGGAAGAGTGAGGGTCACGTGGTAGATTTAACTGTGAAACAAGAGAAGACGCTGCCTCCTGACCGCTTCCTACATTCATTCATCTCATTAACCTTTAACAGTACATTCAGTCTTTGGTTATTGTTATTCTTGTATTCGTTGCTCTTCGATGAACGCATTAGGGCTCAGAGTGGTGGCCTTCAAATTCTTTGAGGACTAGGCTTCGTTTATCACAATAAATATTTGAATTTGTATAAATGTAGTGAGAATAGAGAACAGATAGAGCATATCTAGATGGGCTGGGTTTTCCAACTTTTCAATAATATGTTACAAAAACAATGATTAGTGTTACCATTTGTTTCACATTTTTACCTTTGTAATGTTATTAAGCAGTATTTTTTTAAAAACACTTAATACTTTTGTCATGCTATATTTGGTTACAATATTATGTTATCATACCTTTGAGGACCATTCAGTGGGGTTTGGTGTCTGTTCATATCAGCATTAATTTTTTATCCAGTCTTAGGTAAGCATATCCATTATTTTTTTCTACTACTCTGACGGTGCCGCTCACTTGAATCCATTTTTGGCAATTAAAAACTAAAGCATTTTGGAGTATTACAATTCAACAATGTGCTTTTCTGCAGTCTTTGTTTTCATTGATTTGAATCATATCAGAAAATGGAATAGATTTGACTTTATGCTTTAAATCATTCTGGTACAACCAACTATTTGTTAACCCTTTTAAAACTTGATTTTCTTGTATTTGTTCTTTGTTGCATCGACAGTGCAAAGTCAGTATACCGAGAGAAACAGACTAATTTACCCGCTATCTAAATGTATTTTCCAAGTTAGTGATATATAAGGAGATCTAACAGTGCTTATTTTCTCTTTAATGTGTAATGGCATGCTGGAAAATTGATACCTGCTAAGCTTTATTTAGATATTGAAAATAACTATTTTGGGTTAATACTGCTTCCCCAAGAAAAGTAAGTACTAAATGCAGTTTTTTATGGTCTCATTTTTTTGGGCAGTCCATGCACCAGGAGAGTCAGTTTACCAACATTTCTTGCAGGAGCATGTAAGACAAACTTTCACCAAATCAGATCATATCCCTTGTTTGCTAGTGGTTTAAGACCTTTTCAACTATTGGTCACCAGGTGAAGGCTGTACCACTTTGTGGTTTTTAGTGACAGTAAACTACTGTATCATTTTCTAGCAGCCTGTGTAAAATGTGTTTATTTAACCTGTCATTTTCCCAGAGGGTGATGCTCACTTCTTTGAAAATTACTGTAACTCGTTGCACTATTAGTAGACACAAAGATGTGCCTTTGTTTCCACCTTAATTGCTCTTGGGTACTTGACACATCACAGAGGTTTATTAGTGTTAGTTACCTCTGCACCATCCGTAGCATAAAAACATGTCATCTAAGTGACCTTTGTGAGCATAGTGAGATAGCTCAGTGGGCTAACATATTCACTGTAGAAACTTGTGCTTAATCTGGAAGTCACCTTTTGAAATTCCTTAACCTTCTATCCCTCCTAGAGCGATAAAATGAGTACCATGGGGCTGGGTAACGTTATTAGCACCTAGAGATGAGATGAATTATAAAGTGTGCTATGTGAGTGTATTATGTATTTATTGTGGCATTCATCTGCGAATGTGACTCTATCATGGGATCGTGATATTATCCAGATCTGGGTGGAATTTGTAGGGTAAAATGTTGGGTATTGCTACCTACAAATTGCACCACTTTGGCTTGTTTCTTGATTCTGGGAAGAAATCTCCCAACAAAGGGTGGCCTGGGTTGTGTGGTGTCTGCATTAGTATTATGATCTGTGTTCATAGGAGAAATAGCATGTTTTGCAGGATCATGTTGAACGCGACCTTCGCCGGGTCCTTTCACTGCTCCCCAAGGTATATGTAAACTAACTGGTACTCTGCCTGGCCACTCGGAATTTCCCTCAGTTCAAATAATTACTTTAGTTAGTAATGAGGCTAGCTGACTTAAGAACCATGAAGCCGAATATTTGCTATTTGCGTGGGATTAGGCAGTAATCGCCATATGACAAAATCCCGTGCTCATAGAAGCTGTTACACACAAATGTCTTTTATGGAGGTTGATGGAAATATTTAAGTGCATTTTTGACCCAAGCAACACATGCTTTAATTAGGTCAGGAATCGCCCTATTAAAGAGAGCACATTTGGCTTTTTTGCTTTCAGAAATAATTTGAATTTTTAATGAGTTCCTGTAAAAAAAAAACAGCGTTTGTCGTGTTTCAAACTTTACAAGTCAACATTGCCCGAGGCTTTTATTTTTTATTGTTTAGCATCCACAACTGTTGACCCTAAATCTGGCCGTGATTGACCTACATTTAAGGTGTTACTTGTTTAACAATCTTACATGATTTTTTCATTTTTTTTTATTATTGGATTGATTAAATGTTTTCTTACTGATTAACTCTTGCTTGTTTCCCAAATGTCCATACAAACTAATGTGCAATGAAATCAACCAGTACACGTTCTATAGTGGGAAAATGTATGGACTCTGTAGTGTGCAGGAGAAATGAAACATTCCCACTGACTGTTCACCCTGCAAACACCAAGTTGCGATTCTTAAAACAGGGTTTACTCTAAATTCACGAATCAAGTTCAGATGTAAGTTTGCAAAGATCTAATGAGGTTGGCATGTCCTTTTGCATTAAAAGGCATTAGTTAAAATTCAGAACCCACAATAATCAAGCTGGCGCTTCTTAACACCTGGTGCTATTACTTTTATGCCCTGAGGTTAGCATTCCAATTTTTTTAACTAGTCGCCCACTCCTCGGGGGCTCGAACCCCGTGCAACTCACTTTATCCTCATCCCTATAGGAGATGATAGACTGCTTTCCCTCTGCATCAGAAACCAATAGAAGCCAGATTAAGTTTGGTGAATCTCACGTACTTTGTGAGCACTAGTTGTCAAAGGGTCAGAAGGACTGGAATGTACATCACGAGGATGAGTTGTCATAGCACAAGATGAAGTTTTAGGTGCATCAGAGGGGCTAGTTAGTTGTTGCGGTCTCAGTTGGAGACTGCGTGCATCATGAGGGTAGGTTGTAGCATTTATCCTTCTACTTCAACTCAATCTTGTGCCTTCCAATTCATTATCTTGTGGTCATCTGATCTTTAGCACTTCATGGGTAAAACTAAAGAGATCACATTATTCTTAAGTCTTTTCAGTCAACTTACCCTAATCAACAATATGTGCTGTCTGTTTAATATACATTTAGGTTAGCTCTCATCTATTTTTGCATAGTGTTGCTGTGGGCTCTTATGTATCTTGCTTGACTGTTGCTTCTGAAGATAAGACTTTGTAAGCATAAAAAAATGCATAATGTGCTTCCATAAAACCTTAAGTTTGTTGGTGCAGACAAAACATTTGCTACTTTTGTAAGGTGAATGAGTAGCCACTGACATATGATCTAATGGTGAATAACCACTGTTATGCTAGGCGGACTTGCGCGGTATCTCGGAGGACTCAGGACCCAGGACTCACTTTATCTAGAAGTCCTAAATTTCGAATTCCCTCAAGTACAAAATCCAGCTTGCACGGGGGAACAAGGGGAGGTAACCTCAAATTAGAACTTTCTGTCCCTTGTGAATTAAGAACTCAACCTGTTCTCCCTTCCTTCGGGCAATCACTAAAAATCTATCTCTTCAGGTTAATTCTAAAATAACTATGTTACTCATCAGTAACCAAGTTATTGACTCATGTGCAAACTCACAAAACTTCTGTGTTTTATGGTAATCTGTTAGACCCTTGTTTTACTCTACTTAAAGATTTTTCGTCTACGTAAAGAGAGCTAATACGATGTGACACAGCAGCACTATATAAATCTGGTATTTAAATAAATAAATGATTAATCTTTTGTTTAGGGTGATGTAGGGAAAAAGCTATTTGATGGATTGGAACACACTTTGGTACTGTACGGTACAGTAAACCCACCCACCTGTGACTGCACACTTCTAAAACTTTCAGTGTAGAGACCGGACATTCTAGCAGGTGAGTGGGACCAGTGCCAGAGCCTGCCTTAGTGTGCATCATCTCCTCCCTACACATCCAGGGATTCTTGTCATCAAGCTGTACCATGCTGCTACTTCTGTCCTGATTTGGAATATGTGTAGGCCATCAGCTCGCCATTGAATGAACACAGCCCCCTGAGTAGAAAAGCAAATACAGAAAGAAACACAATCAGTTTATGAATCAAGCTGGCTTTTCATTTCTATTTCACCTGCGTGCCTCAACAAAATCACAACACTTTGTGTCTTCTTTATGGTGTGTGAAGTAAAGCACTTGCAACTAACAGTTGGACTTGTGTGCAGTGTGGGCACTGTGTAGTGAAATAGTACTCAGACGAGGTAGGCTGTCTGACACTTTGCACAGCTTGTCCTTTCATAAATCAGAACCAACATAAATACATATTTGAGATGGGCAGGAAAGTAATATTGCACTTGGTTGTGTGACTGCTCTACGAACAATGGCAACTAATGTGAAGGTACTGTGATCTGACAAACAAGCCAGGTAACCACCAGCAGATATGAAGAGCACATCCTTATTTGAAGTAATCTTTTCACACAATATGAGAACTGCATGTTTCAAAATACAAATAACCTTTTGCAATGAACACACTCTTCCCCAAACAGATAATAAAAATATTTGTTGCTCTTATTGGTTTTGTAATTGCACAGTGCAGGAGTAAGTCAATAAAGCAAATGGCAAAAACTTTTTTTTAGAGAAGCAGATACATGTTTAAGGCTAAACTAGCCTTGAAGTCCTCGCTACTCTAGCCTCCTCACTGAGCTTCCCTTCTCCTTAAGTCTACCCACTGAGCTTTCCTCCCTAAGGGTTCGGCTGCCTACTGGCCTAGCCTTCTCTTTGAACATGCTCACCACGGGTAACCATCCTATTGAGCTAGCCTTGTCATGCAATATCTGTCCATTGGCGTGGTCTTCCTCTTGAGCTTCCCTCAGCTTGAACTCCTCCCCTTTCAACTAACCATCACAATGACTTAGGAGTCCTTTTGAGCTAACTCCCCATTAAAAAGAACATTGGCCTACCCTTCCCTCCCCTTTCAGCTAATCATCACAATGACCTAGGGGTCCTTTTCAGCTAACTCCCCATTGAAAGGACATTGACCCACCCTTCCCTTCTCTTTCTGCTAACCATCACAATGACCTAGGGGTCCTTTTGAGCTAACTCCCCATTGAAAGGACATTGACCCACCCTTCCCTTTCAGCTAACCATCACAATGACCTAGGGGTCCTTTTGAGCTAACTCCCCATTAAAAGAACATTGACCCACCCTTCCCTTCCCTTTCAGCTAACCATCACATTGACTTTGGAGTCCCCACTAAGCTAATTCTCCATTGAGATAACCTTCTCATTGACCTTTCTATACATCAAGATAACTTTCCCTGTATGTTAGCCTTCCACTCTCACGTTTCTCCCACTGAGTTAGACTTTCTAACCAACATTCCTGTTTGTGGTCTTTTTCTCTGAAATCTTAAATACAGTTTACTTCCTTGAACAAAATAGGAAAAAAAGCTCAGATAAATCCTGTAATCTAGTGACAGGTCAGAAAACCATCAACTCCACATTGAAAGCCCTGAAAGTTTCGTTTCTGAGATATTTGCCAGAGTTCACTTCTGTGTTGAGTGATCACTACCTATAGAGTTTTTTCCAGCCACTTCATAAAGCTACCATTATCCATCAGAAAGTGTGCAGTGGAAATTGTTCTTCCTGAAAATCCATGATTCATTCTGCACTATGGTAAAAAGGACAGACGGAAGGGCTAAAAATTCCTGTGAACAGTGACTGAAATGCTCGCTCATGGAGAATCCCACATCCACTTGTATTCACTTTCAAGAGTTATAAATTGGAGGTCTGCTTCTTCCCTTCCTGGCTATATTATGTAAACATAGGAGAACAGATCCATATTTCAGGACTAATCTCTACCTTCAGAAATATTCTGCATCCACTAATAATTATCCTGCTTTATACATGCCAGTTGATGAAATACCCTGCCTTAAGGAAACACTTTGTATCCTGAGATGAGGACAACCAATGACCAGAAACTGCTTGGCTGTATAAGTCGGGTAAAAGCATTACAGTAGGGGCATGCTCAGATGATGGTAGACTTCAGTCAGTGGGCTTTCTGTGACAAATACTTGACCTGGTGTTTTATTGGTGCCGAAGTGTTGCGAGTAGCCTTTGCTAATGGCTGTGGCTTCTGTGAACGCCAGAGATATTTTTGTGCAGCGTTGAGTTGTTATGAGAGATATTTACATAAGCCAATAGTAATGACTTAGAAGACACATCATAGCAATCTACCCCCAGTGCATTGTATAATATGGATTTTAAAGTATTTGTAGACTGAGAATGGCTGACTTGCAGTCCTCTTGAAAGGTGAGTGGCTCTGCAACCCTGTTCATAGAGACCGGCTCTATTGCTACCATCCAGGAGCATCAACACATACAATAGTTCCTCTTCAGATTTTTGCACCCTCAAGGTAAAAAAAATGTTGCAAGGACATGGATGTGTGGAAAGTGGAAAAACCAGGAGAGAAAAAAGGAAGGAGTGACACTTATCTGGTTGGAGTAATCAGATTGGCGGGAGTTTTCATATCGGTGGTGCAGTGTGTAATTGCAGTCCAATGTAATTTAAATCATCAGTTAACATTCATTAATTTTGCACTTTGAGTACAATTTTGAACCTTTGGTGGGGGTTCAGAACATCACGGAAGGAATACTGAGTGGTTACAGCCTCATGACGAGGACAAAAGTATTGACAGGTATGTATAGATTTTCTATACCTAACTCCCCATTTATGTAGCTTGTCAACATAAATATCTTCAAGGTACATACATGTGGAGTTTAAGAATAGTAAATCTATACCTCTCTCTGTGCACTTATCTTTTTGATATTTTGCTTTTCTATATTTTAATCACAATATTGTTACCACTCGATAGTTCTTCTGCGATATTTCAGAATGGAGCATTAAAGGATAATATTATTAGTAAAAAAATACCTCATTTTTTTATTAAACTGAGAAATAATTAAATTACCGTCCATGGCAATCTTTAATTGAAATGTTCCTTTGATACTTCATCAGTGTACTTCAAAGTATTTTGAACAGATATCTATTCGCACGAGATGCTTTTATCGGGTATCTGGAACATTAGCTCACACTTTTTTCTAACTAATTGACAGATGGAAAAACCTCATCCTGAATTGGCAGAACTTGAAGGGATCTGGTGAAGGTTACTGTGTGCTAATTGCTCAGATGAGGCAGCCAAATGATAACACCCACTGCTCTGTGAGTTCTTCGAGCTGCAGAGATGTGTTTTTGAAACATTAGCATCTCTCTCCATTCAAATGGTTCTTTCTTAAAATGGTTTGCAATACTGTTTGTGTGAAGTATCTCCTTTCAGATCAGAGTTAGATCTGAATATCATTTAGAGTTGGAAACTAGATCAGAGGAATTGCGTCCTATCAAGGGTATATTTGTTATACCCTTGCCTAAAAGGTTGTTGCACGTTTTACATCTGTGTATTTCTTGGTTAAACTTTAAACACTAACTAATACACGTACGTCTGCCTTGTAAAGCCTATGAGTGAACCAACCTGTGCAAATGCGGAATAAATCTGCAGTCGACACATTTAATGTGTATATCTTAAAATTTGCAAGTCTAGAGGTTACACTAGAGTGTCTTAAAATATGCATATCCAGATATGATGTCTACCACCTATCAATTTAATGTGTATATCTTAAATTATGCAAGTTCCATTGTGAAGTATTTCGTCTAGGACTTTCATTAGAGCATGTTTAAATGTGCAATTCAGAAAAGTGCACTTTAAAGAATATTGCGCATCTCTAAATGTGCAAAACCTACTGTGAGGCCTTTCAACTAATACTTGCATTTGTGCATTCTACAAAGTCCAGTTCTAAAAACTGGGGTGTATCTTCTAATAGTTGCATTTGGGCCCCTTAAAATATGCAAGTCCTGATGTGACTTCTTTCATATCACATTTGCAGTCTTGCAAATCACAAAAGTGATTTTTATTTCGCAACGTATGAACTTGAGGACCTTAGAATTCTCAAGGATGTCTGGTGTATGAGCCCTGGTGTCTACTTGCATAGATAATGGCCCGGATGTAAGGCCATGACTGCTTACTGGAGCAGCGCTAAGGAACCACACTCACACTCCGGTCGCCTCATGCGCTTGGCTGCGAGCGGTCTGACATCCCTTTATTTAAACCCTTGGCTGTGTCCGGCGTCAGGGTGCGTGTGACAACAGGGTGTCCCTGTTGCGATTGCCAGGCGGCTCACTACAATGCACAGACCCTCCAATGCACTCTCACTAACGAACTCAGGTCCAAACGCACCTGGATGATGTCTTGAGCTTAGTGAAGTGCAGAAAAAATAGAATGGCTCAGCCCTAAAGGTGCAAGGCCCAGGACTATAGCGCCTCTATAAGCATTCCCAGATAGTAGAATCCAGCTTCCTGTTGTTCAGGAAATATCAGAATAGTATCTTGATCAGGCAAGTATTCGACACCCATTAACCATAATAGGGCAGCCGCGGCCCGTGCAGGTAAGAGCGGTAGGGCCGGGTTGGGGGGGAGATTCGACAGACGACCACGAGGAAAATCAGTGCTTAATTTGAGCCGGGGCTTTCCGGTGCTAAGCACCGGCACTTAATTGGTTTCCGGTGCTCGGCACCGGCACCTAATTGTCAACACCACACATAGAACAGTCTACCACATGGTGGCGCTGCTCATCTAATTTAGAGATGAGCAGAACAGCGGTTGTTTAGGAAACCAATATACATTAAAATTGCAAAAACCTGCCTCCCCAGCCATTCCTTTAGCTTTGGGGACCTGAAATAATCTGAACTGTCGCATTTACATGTGAGAGAGATGATTAGTAGTTGTTTTGGCAGCAATGACAAGGGCGATGGGTGGTGCAAGCTGAAGTGGCCTCCAGGTCAGAGCCCTGGCACTTAATATTTTACAAATTAAGCACTGAGGAAAATTAAATAAATAATTAATTTTTCCTCATCGTTGTCTGTCGAACCCCCCCTCCCCGGGCAAGCCCCACCGCTCTTACCTGCTCGGGCCGTGGCTGTAATAGGGTCACCCTGGCAGGCTTCAGTTTATGAAATCACCTGTCTTTGACCGGACTGTAATGGCCAAAGTTAATGCCTACATTTGTATGCTTTCTGCATGTATTATTTAATCTAAGGAAATGTTTCTGTGGAACTTATAACACAACCCTGCGGCGTGGCTGTAAGGAATCCTGTTAGACACATAATACATAAAGAAGGAAGTGGATGTAAGCACTCGCTCTCTCTTCTAAGCTCAACGGTTTATGCACTCAAAAGCCAACTAGTGCAAAATACTTTTCAATCTTTTAATTAGTTGAATTTGTAAGATGCTACTGCATATTTGACGATATAATTACCAGCTCTGGGCATAAGACCCCGTAGTTTTGCAGCTTTTCACCTTTCACCCTCATGCATTTAGTGACCAGAAAAAAGAAATGTAGTTGGCACTAACAGTCTCTTTATGTGCACCTTTGTACAATCTGGCATTGATTATACACATTTACATTTTCTGAGATGTAGGGACCTTCGAGGTCTTGTTCAAATCAACAAAAAATAGAGAATCATTAGGAGGCTTGGAACTGGCGCCAGTCGGATTGTGAAATAGTACAGCAACATACAAGAAGGTTCCAACTGAGGAGAAAAGGGTCTCTTCTTGGTTCCACTCGTTGTTATGCATTAACAAAAATGTACAAATGAGAAATGATTTCCCATGTATTCAGTGCCTCGATTGTGCCCAAGTGAACCCTTCTGCAGATTGGCACTTTGGCATCACTCAATGTTTACAAGCTTTGCTAACTGTTGGGTCAGAACATAGAATGCATTAAAAGGACTATTCATCCCCTCAGAAAGTACAGAATCTCAAAGACATCATGTCTGGGTCCCAACATGGTTCCTTCAGTTTGACGGCCATCTTCCTTCGAATCTTTATGATAAAAGAACTGAGCAGATTTAGACCTGAAAGACAGATGCACGTTTTTGGTTTTTCAATGTGCTGGCAGCTTTGAACAGCTGTCTAGCTCGCACGCTTCACTTCCCCTCCTGGTGCTGCTCTCCCTCACCTGTGTGCTTCTACCCCCCTGTCTGTGATGCGCTTGCCCTTGTGTGCTTCACCCATATTGCTTTCTCACCCATGTGTCTCTACCCCCTACCAGCTGCACGTTGCACTCTCTCACCTGTTTGCTTTTCTTCCCCAATACCCTTCATGTTGCTTCCCTTACCCTTCGTGTTGCTTCCGCCCTCGTGTTGCTTCTGACTAACCCTGGGCGGAGTTCGTGGAGTTGCACTACGCGGAACACCGCGAAGTGCAAAAAAAACTCAGTCGCACTACGCGGAGCTCCGCAAGCGGCGGAGTACGATAGAAAAATGCCATTCGCGGTGATTGCACAGTGCCGGATGCTTGTCTGCACTGTGCAATCATCGCGAACGGCACCATGCACAGTGCAAGCGGTCCCTGCTTTCCTTTTCTGCCGCTCGAGTAGATTTTTACTCGAGCGGCAGCTTTCTCAACGCGAACGGGCTGTTTCTCAACGCGAGCGGTCGCGAGCATATGCGACCACTCGCAATGAGAAACCTGACTCCCCCGCGTTGAGAAATCTTGCCGGGAGGTTGATTTTCCACGCTCGCGCTCGCCAACTTGATGTTGGCGATCGCAAACGAGGAAAAATATCGCCGGGAGGTTGATTTTCCTCGCACGCGGTCACCAACTTGATGTTGACGAACGCGAGCGAGGCAAAAAACTCCTCTCCGCGGGGCGGAGTTTTTCAGAACTCCGCGATCTCCACGTAACGCGGAGTGCGGAAAACTCCGCAAACTCTGCGAGCGGAGCGGAGTTCACCGCCCAGGGTTACTTCTGACCCTGTGTTGCTTCCATGCCCCTGTCCTGTTTTCCTGCTTCTTCTTCATATATTTTATTTCTTTTTATTTACCGATTGAACTTGAATCAGTAGATGAAAAGAAAAAAGCTCCCACTTCACATGACACGGTCGGCCACATCTTAGTTTATTTTTATTTTTAACCATGCTGCACAGTATCGAGGATGCTGCATGTACAGCCTCACTAAAGAGAGTCACGATGCTGTAGAACCACTCTGACAGCCCTGAAGCAACTATTTTCTACCCAGAATCATGGCAGTGGGTAATCAAGCACTCACCGATGGGCATTGACTATTGCTACCACGGTGCCCTGTACAAAGTTTCCGAGCAATGTCCTCATCTTTCAGTAGGCCAAATGAGCCTACTTCTGAGTTAAAACAAGACATCTCTGACAGAGTTGTGCTGGGCCGCAGCTTCTTTACGATGGGAAGGGGAAGCAGTGAGATGGACGATAGACAAGGGAACCTTGTCTGGCTGTCTCTTGTCAAACTGGATTTCTCCTGTATCCAAATGTAAGATATTCCAGCTCTGTGACTACGTGACTGTGAATCGGTTCACAAATGACATGGCTTATAGTGGCCATGCTTTCATAGGGCTTTGACTTCATGCTTCTAAGTCTAGGCCTTTCAATAACAAAATAATCCGTTCTCCGAGGTGTCCTGAGAACAAAGTCCATATGGTCAGCGGAAGAATGGTTTGCAGTGTTGACTCAAGGCCTCTCTTTTTGCACGAGCCGCACAACGTAGTAGCACTTGATTTTGTTACTGAGGACATTTGTAAAATAATCCACTTAGTACATATATTGCATGAAAACACGTTATTGCATAGAAAACATCTTATTCCACACACTGCAGGGAATTTATTGATTACATATACTGCAGGGATTCCACTTTTTAGGTGTATCACATTGAATGCATGTATTACATATATTGCATTGAGTCAATGTATTACGTATCATGCATGGAATCCATTCATAGTTATATTTCGTGTTACAATTGAATATACTGCGTGTGCATCAACGCATTATAATAGTGCTGACTTGCTCAAAGTGTTATTCCTATTTCGATATATATTGTGCAGGATGAAATGCTGCATTTCTCCCTTCTCTGGCAAATTAAGTAGCAAGTTCACAAAATCTTTTAGTCTTAAGTGTCAAACAGCATCAAAAGTAAAAGTATGAAGCTTACTCCGACATTGAACCGGAACTCCGTGAAAGTGAAGTCTCAACATGAAGCATTCAAAGTCTGCAGTTTGTCAAATGTAATTCATTACATATCAGATATGTGCATGGAGTGATATCGGTGCAATTTAAATCCAAAGATGGGCACAAAACGGAAGATATTAAGCACATTTCGCGTAAACAATAAAATGGGAATAACAACGACAATAATTATAATAACACTAATCATAACCTTAATCCGAGTACACATTAATAATCATAAAATTAACTCCTAAAATATCAAATTAATTATAAAACACATGTATTTTATATAATACTTTCTACCACACTGTAGTGGAATTATAGCGTCCAATACAAAACAAAATAATTCTCCACTAGAATTCAAACACTACACAGGCCTTTATCGAGAGTTTTCCCGGTACACTAAGGCACAAATAACATTTTATGTTTGTAGTGATGCATACAAATCCATCTACGATGAATACAGCTGTGTAAGACCTCCAAAATATACGTTTGCCGTCCTTTACTTCAAGGAAATTGTGTCAGGTGTTCACTAGTGTTTTCATTCATTAAAACAATAATGTAATTAATGTATTCAGGTTTTGTCAATATCAATATTGTCAAGTTTGCCTATGAAGTCAGGAGACCTGTGTTTTACGATATGTTGTGTTTTGTCATCTCATTCCATGTTGCATTGAGTTGTATAATATAGCCTTATAGCCCGCCGTAGCGGGCTATACCGGCTTTTAAAGGCCCGCTCCCGCTTTAAAGGCCCGAAACGAAGGCGAGGGACTTTAACAAGGGACCGGGACTTTAATAGCCGGTATAGCCCTGCTACGAAGGGCTATAAGGCTATTAGAACATTCTGCCACCAGAGGGCAGAATGTTCTAACAAATAAAACATTTAAATCCCCTCGAGCTCCGAGAGGCCTTTGTAAAACATTGGAATGTTGCTCTACGGACCTTTACCGGCCCGTAGAAGCAGGGAGCACTCCATTGTCTACAATGGAGCTCCCAACATTCCATATTCTAATAATGTGTTATGTCACATCATGTAAAACTACATGTTTAATTTCATAATCTAACATTCACAGAACAGCATCTCTGAACTGCATAAGAAGCTTAGTCACAAGTGGAGCATTGTGTTTATTCTGTGAGTGGGCAGGTTCTCATGGTCTGTCTTCTCCTGGTGTGCTATTCTTCCTTGCTTATTCAAATGGAGGCCACACAACTTTGAGAAATTTAGAGAGAGAAAAAAAACAGTTCTTAGGTTGTTGATATTTGTTGTTCCTTAGTCTTCCAATTTTAGAAAATAATATAAAACTATCATTTCAGGATATAAGAGCATATTTATTAGAAAATGTCGAAATGCAGAGCAACGCCAAATTTGGCAGCGCCACGCTCCGACATTTTCAAACCGCAGGGATGCGCCGTATTTACTACAATACGGCGCATATCTGTGTTTTCCTTAGTGCTGGCGCTAAAATTAGCTGCCTAGCGCCAACGCAGGCACCATTGCAGCACACATAGAAATAGCAAATGACCATTATTTAATGATTGTTTATGTGCAGGAAGGGCCACCTTCCTGCACATAAACAATGATTAATGGCTTTTTGCTCATTCTATGTGTGCTGCAGCACACATAGAAAAGGCAAAACCGAGGAGAAATAAAAGCATTTCTCCTTGTATTCCATTCTAGTGCCTGGTCTTGCATGGCGTTAGTTTTTGGCGCTCCCACAGATTTTCCCCTCCTTGTTAATCTGGGGCAGCATCAAAAAGTAATGGGTGTTGCGGTGGAACGCCCAGAGCAACACCCATTGCACGCCCCTTTGCCATAGAGGATTGCAGTAGAAAGGGGCATATTTACAAGGTGGCGTTAAGCCACGCGAAGTGGCTTAGCGCTACCTTATTAATATTGAAAATGGCGCTACGCCACCAGGGCATCAAAAAAAGAGACGCTCCAGTGGCGATAGGGGCTGGTAAATATGCTTTATCATTATTTAAGTGTTCATTTGTTGATGGCATTATGGATTTGTTGTCTCATGTGAATAATCTTTCCTTAATTGAATGGTGTATATCTGCTTTCATGTGCAGATTGTTTTACTTCCTCTAGCTGAGTCGCCTCTTTTAACTGAAATGGATTATTTTCGGTGATTCTGGTGACGTGTTTTGCTCCAGGGTACGAGCAGCCACCAGCAGCAGTCCGTGCAGGTAACAGCGGTGGGGCCGGGTAAGGGGGGATTTCGAGGGACGATGCGGAGGGAAAATTAATTATTTATTTAATTGTCCCTCGGCATCGTCCCTTGAAATCCCCCCTTACCCGGCCCCATCGCCCCACCGCTGTTACCTACACGGACCGCGGCTGGCAGCCACCTACCTCTCTCAAGGAAACTTTGTAAATTAATGCATTCATTTTCATTCAAAAAGCAATAAATTGTAAACTAGATTTCCATCTGAGATTATTTGAAGTATGTGATCTCTCGTGACTGGTTTTGGAGTTTGAGGGATGCGAGGCATCTGCTGAACAGTGTGGGATGTCACGCCCCGCCCTTTGTAGGTCCTATACCTGTCTGTGCTCTCTGAATCGGGTGGACGGGCAGATATCCCCATCAACCAAAGTCTAAATACGTTACTTAGTGTGTACGTCATCAGGTAGAAATTCCCACCGCAAGATTACCTGTGTGACCACAGTTCTGTCTTTGATTTGAGACGTTTGAAAAGACAGCCCTTAAATCTGACCGAGTTGGATGCTTGAAGCAAGTGAGGTGTTTCAGAGACTGGGCGACTTGCCACGAAATTTGATAGACCACGAGACGGGTAGGCTTGATCTTTGTTCTTCTTATTACAAGAGTCCCGCTGCTTCACTTTGTGTGATCCTGAGCAATTAACTTTATTTCACTGTGGTGCAGACGCTTGCGTGTCAGAAGCTTAAGCGCTTAAAAGTGAGTTGAATGCTGTCTTATGTGCTCACATAAAAGCATGACTGGACAGAAGCGTCAAATTAACATATTTTTAAACCCTTAGGCGTGGCACCACTTTCATAGCACTCTTTAACCATGGTTTTTAAAAAAAATCACTTTTAGACCTGTGCCGTTTTAGGGATGTGCACTGGGTCTATCACACACGCGGACACAATCAAACAGTGCTCTTCATAATTATGCAGGGCGGGTGGCAGCTCGCGCTGCATGAGCCTCGTTCATTAGCGATGGCCGGCTGGAGTGACGCGCAGCGCGCGCGAGCGGGGAGTGGCGGGAACGTCTGCTCCCCGCGCTGCCTCTGAGAACACATGAAAGCATCGCTTCTGCCGCATGTCAGCTTATTGATTCTAAGTGATTTTAAGTACTGTACACACAGCCCCCATTCAGATCTGCCGCGATGGGTCGCTGGGGAAACTGAAAGGAGCCCCGGTAATGTCATTAATCACGCTGGGCCACACAGTCGTGTTGCTTTATTCCACAGGCTGACTGACTGAGAGAGAAATCTGGAGATTTCCCAACCGACCGTGCACTCTGAAAGACCGCGAGGGCCTGGTTAGACTCATCCATGAATGAGGCAGGCCTGGAAGACTGGGGAGGCCTGTCCAGAGTCTGCCCATGTACCACAGGCCCCCAGAAAGATGGGGAAGGCCTGGGCAGAGTCTATCAGAGTAAGACAGGCCCCATGAAAGTCTGTGAGGGCCAAGGCAGAGTATGTCACGTGTCTGACAGCCCTCTGAAAGACGGGGAGGGCCAGGGTAGAATCAGTCACACACCGTGAGAGCCGGTACACAGTCATTCAGATTTCAGGTGGTGGCGGCCATCTGAAGGACTTCGAGCTCATGGGAAGAGTCACACGCATACCAGAAAAGCCCTCTAAAAGGCATGGAGCCTGGGCACAGCCATTCCCATGTGAAAAAAGGTCTTATGAAACCATTCATATAGAAGTTTGGCCTTTCTAAGACTTGTGACATCATTCATGTGAGGCCATGGTGGCCATCTGTGAGGCAGGAGGGTTCAAGGCAGTGTCATTTCCCTACCAGCCATGATGTCTGTGAGACAATGAGGGCATGAGCAGAATCATTCACATGTGAGGCTACAATGCCTATCTGAGGGATTGGAAATAGTCAGTCACATACCATACAGGCAAACTGGGAAACATGAGGGCATATGTCAGTCATTTCCATGCAAGGCATGCTCTCTGAAAGACTAGCCAGCCCGGAGTCATTCACTCTTCCCGTGAGGTCTCTGAAACACTGGGAGGGACAGCCATCTTGAAAGACTGTGAGAGCCTGGGAAAAGTTGTCTGTATGTCAAGCATGCCCTTGGAAAACTGGGAGAGTCGGGGCAGAGTTATTAGTATGTAAGACGGCCCCCTGAGAGACTTGGATGGCCTGGCAGGGTTATGCCAGGAAAGCATGGAAATGAGTCCTCAGAATCTACTGTCACCCATTTGGGTGACAACACACAAGACACTCTATTGCACCAATTCAGTGGAGTCTTTCAACTTCCACAGACGCAAAAGTAGTGTACTGTCCAGTGCTTAATTTGAGCCGATGGTGCCACCAGCACTCATTTCTGTCGACCGGCACTTATTTTATTGCGTTGGACATTCAGCAAGAGCAAGAGAGGGAAAAACACAAGGGTAAAGAAGACTGACGAAGAGAAAGATGAAAAATCATCTCAAAGTGAGAAAGTGGGAACCTGCAAGAGTAAGGGCAAGGGGCAGGGAGTATCTGGTAGTGGATTAAGTGGACCTTACGTGGATCTAAAACTATGCAGCCTTGGTATATTTCGCACACCAACATTTAATTTTACCCACCACAGGTTTCTGAACAACACTCTGGACACCGCCACTCATCGTTTTTACAAATTAAGCACTGGTACTGTCTCGCTGTGGCTTACGCCTTGATGATGCATTCACTGAACATTCTTGCAGCTCACGCTCTGCTGCAAGAGAAGAAACTGATTCTGAGGAGAAAGCATGGCATCAGTCCAGCTAGCAAAATAAATATATTCACGGAAATTAGATACTTGCCCCAGGCAGAGTTAGCTCAAGGAGTAAATGGAACCTCACTGGCTTAGACGCTAAATAAAACATGATACCAACAACGAGTGTCAGTAGACGATTTGTTTAGCTCTGTTAATATAGGTAATATTTCATTGTAGTGCAACAAAATATACTCATGTTTGCATCACAATAGAAACAACCTCTGTTACAGTAGAGTTGTGCACAGGATTTATTTTATAGATCATGGTTTTAGGCATACTTTTCCAATGGTTTCAGTGCATTTAAAATGACCCAGTGCCGCTGGTCCACCACTCTCGGTCTCTGTGCTGTCAGATGCTAATATCCTAGGGGCAGATCCCTACTTGTACAAGGCTCCATCCTCTGAAACTACCTCCTGCAGCCCCTATCACTTCAAGAAGACTTAATGCGCTCCAAAAGATGACTGGAAACTCACACTCTCCACAGCACCTTTCCCTATCCAAATCTCAGTCAAGGGCCTACACTTGGTCCAAAGCTTCTAGCTCATGAAACTGATGCACAAGATGTTGTTAGTTTCTACCCACCCTTAACAAGGTAATGACATTTTCGTCATCGCAATCATGAAGACCACATCAAGGTTTTTTAAGAGACTGAACCAGTTTCATACTAAAGAATTTGGTGGGCCCCCAGGCAATAGATATTTTGGGGACCACTGTTTCGAACAAATTTGAATTTTATTACCCATTTTTTGCTAATTCAAGGCTATGCTACCAAACAAAATATAATTTTACATTAAAGGTTGAGATACAGAACTGCGCGTGAGTGAGTTTGAGAGAAAGTTCACTTTCCCAGAGGGTCCTTAGAAGGTGCGGGCCTGGGCAATTGCCCACTTTGGCCATGCCTTAAAACCAACATTCCGTATCCAAGTCACACTCTGGCTGAGCTGCTAGGAGGACCTAGGCTGGTTTACATGTAAAAGTAATACTGAGGATATAACACAGACCTCTGGCCATCATGACGGCCTTAAGCAGCCGTCCTCTGTTGAGCTTTTGACTAACTCTGTCCAACCAAAGCATCTAAATGTAGCTGCAAAGCAGCTTAGAGCACTTTAAAAAGCATTAGGTAAATAAAAGAAAAATAAGGAACAAAGCTAGAACCTGCTCTTATTCTATACATCTCACTTATTTTGGGGACACCTTTGGTTTCTTTTGGTAGAATTATTTTGAAAGCCAGTTTCATTATTTGACCAGGTCCAAGGTTTCCTGCTTGCAGATCTTGTCTTCCTGTGGGTTTAAGCTCTGTATTTGTCAAACTATGGCTGCTCTATATTTTAAACCTGTGTTGGATTCAACAAAGCATTCACGAGTATAGGAAGTAGCACTACAAGGGTACTCTTTTACGCACTCTTACATGTCTTTTGGAATTAGCCTAGAAACATGCAACTCATTAGTAAAAGTGCAAAGAGGGCACAGCTCTTTCTGTTTGCTGTAATTGTATATGGATAGTCTCTGATTTTTTCCATTTTATTCTCATTTTTGTGGTTTTGGGGCCTATTCACAAAGGCATGTAAGAGTTTGTAAAAGAGAACTTGATTATAAGTTTTCGCAAACAATATTTCTTTAAGGAAGGGGTGAGAGATTTCCAATAGGGGAAAGAGTATACTGTCTCCCTCTCTGTATCATAAGCAGAAAGGTATACTACAACCCAATAAAGTGATCTTCTTGACAGCGAAATGGTAGTCATAGAAAAAAGTTCTTATTTTTCTTCTTTACCCACTCTATTCGTGGCATACTTCCTCATTGGATCTCATCCTTGTCCCTGTGAACCATATCCCAGGGAGCACTTCTGGTATTTCCCAAAGGTGTTGAAATAGAAAAAAAATACCTAAGGGCCACCCCAGTTTCCCTTTATTTTAGGGTGCCCTTGGTGTATTTAAATGAGAAATATAAACATGCTCTTTCTACAATATACTGCGTGGATTACTGGATATTAAGGCATTCAGTGAGTATCTAATTGTCTTGTTTTATTGCAAGTACTTATCATTGCTCTTGTGTTGGCGTGAGAATCCTCACAAAAAGCATAACAACTGATTAGATTGCTGATGAAACACCCTTTCTAGTTATTAACCAGTCATTCAGTCCACACCACACATACGGCCTTATTTGTAAGATTTTAACGTAGGGCAGCTCCACAGGCCTTCCTGCTGCACTGCCCTAGGGCAAAAGAAAAGGGCAGGAATGCGCCATATCTATCAGATGCGGTGCATTCCTCTCCTTTTCCCCTGCGCTGGTGCAAATTGGGCTGCCATGTGCCAACGCAGGCACCTTTAAGCCATGGTGCCAGGGTGCCTGTGTTGCAGGGACGATTGTTTTTGTTCAGTAAGGGAAACCTTACTGTACAAAAACAATCACAAGAGGCTTTTTCCCCTTTCCATTTGTGCTGCAGAATGCAACACACGTAAAACAGCAAAAAAAGTGGGGACATAAAGGTATTTATCCTTGTTGTGGCTCTTACGCCTCCCCTGGGGAGGCGTAAGTTTTTGGCGCTGCCTCAGAGTTACAATTCCTCTGAAATCTGGGGCAGTGCCAAAAAGCCATGGGTGTTGCTGAGAACGCCTCCAGCAACACCCATTGCTCGCCCCTTTAATGCAGAAAACTGCGCTAAAGGTAACGATATTTACAAGGCCGCATTAAGCCACACAAAATGGCTTAGTGCTGCCTGGAAAATATGGAGCAGATCCCTGCGCCACCGGAGTGTCACAAAAAGTGGCGCTCCAGTGGCGCAGCCTCATTGTAAATGAGGCCCATAGCGTGCATGTTTGATGTATATCCCTGCATTGACTTGTCACTTTCCACATCACACAACTGCAGCAGCAACAGTACCTCCCAGCCGCTCTAAGCCACAAATACACACTGTGACCCTTGGCATAGGAGTACTGTTAGAACACGCTGGGCAGGAATATATACTAGTAAAAAAAATGACATTTTGTACCAGGCGGTGAGTCCAAATGTTGGTGTTTATAAACTGGTTCTGTCGAGCTAGCCAAACATGCTGTCAGGTGACATGTCGATGGTATTTTCACCTTCACTTCACATGCCAGCATGTTGGGTTGTAAAAACTGCTTAAGCCTCACCAAAAATATGAGCTTGCTATTGACAGGATTGTGTTTCTGGAACGGACGTGCGCGCACGCGCACACTTGAGCTTTGTTGTGTAACTTCAATAAAATCTCTCCCAGATTGCATCTATGAAGCCGCTTTACCAACTCCAACCATGCGTATTGATCATTAAATGGAGTATTGCTTCATTCAGTTTCCTACTCAATAGCATATTATGCTTTTAATGTTGGATTTCCACTTTTCAAGACATAGACCTTCACTAACACTGCTGAAACTGAACTAAACTGAGGGTGGCGGGCACCAAGGCCTCCATGTCAGCCAGTCTCCAAGTTCGAGACTGCGAAATACAATGGTAGGCTTTATTGTAGGATAGGAGCCTTTTTTAAATGTCCGATCGCCATGGATGACAAATACTGACAAGTAAAAATGAAACATTATTTTCCATATTTCTCCTTCCAAACCTCATGTCTGCAGCCCAGAGGTCAGTGTGGACCGGGCCAGGTTTGAGATAGCCAAGACTTTCACGAAAGCCGGTTTTTGCTTCGCCAAGAACCGAAGCTTGTGCTGGAGCTGCCACCTGCTGGTTCTTAGCAGCAGTGCACCTTTTTCCAGCATCCCGTGTCAAACTGAGGATGCAAATGCGAGCGTTCGAGCCGCTCTCTAATCACTGTTTATCGTGCCATACACAGTGCTTTAAGTGGGATAAAAAAAACGGGGGGGTCTCTCAAAGGGGCGTGGCCAATGTAATTAAGGGCGTGGCTTAAAACACGTAAGCTAAAAATCTGTGCTTAGCATAGTGTGCCGCCCGACTTGTATTTTGCTGTTTCTGTCATTGCATCCAGATATATAATACAAGTAGCATCATACCTGCAACAAGTCGGGACTATTGGCTTTGTCATTGGTTGTTAGTTACATAAGATAAATAAGCAGCAACTATGGCCAGTATATAATATTGAAAAAGCTTCCACTTAAAGCCCTGGTGACAGCACGACAATGTTGCTGCTCCTGAGTTTCAAAAAGAGAAGGGAAATCCAGAGAGAAAATTACCCTCTTTAAAGGATTTCCCTTCCCCTACAACGCTCACCTGGCATGATGTCATGCCGTACCTTCTCCACTAGTGAGAAGTGAGCAGTGTGAGCATGCGCACATCGATGTGCCTGCTGTCACTACAGTCCGGAAAAAAACGGAGCGCCTGTGCCAGGGCACAAAACAGAGCCCGATAGAGACCCGTTTCGAGGCCCCCTTTAAAAAACTGCCGGTGCTCAGCACCGGCGAGCCCCGGCACACTTAAACCCCTGGCCATACAATTGAAATAATATGCCCCAACAGTTACATTAAGGAACACCTAGGATTATCCATTTCTAGAAACATATAACATATAACCACTCAAAATCTCTGCCTAATCACATCAACAGGAGAAGGGAACTTTTGTTTTTTTGAGTGGCATTCATCATGGACACTATTTTCAACCCTGAGCATTTAACCTAGGGATCACTGCTGTCAGGTGTGCTAGTCTAAATAGCACAATAGGAGCAAACCAGTGCTAAAAACACCCAGGAAGCCTCAGGGTGTCACACGAAACCCCAGGACTGGGAGCAGTGCACATGCTGGCACTGAACGCCTATCCTACAACATTCAGACGTTTGTCAATGCAGACTTTATTCAAGGTGTAGTGAACGATTCCGCTACAAGAGATGTGCCTATTGAGTATTGCAAAGTCAGCGAAGAGCAGAGAACCTCACTATCACTGAGTACTCCCACTTAGTATCACAGATGCTTTTAGTAGTAGCCAGTAGTTGTATGAAAATGGCCACAACTTTCCTAAAAGTGGGTGTTCCAATGTGAATGATGCAAGCGCCAGAACCTTCCGCTTCAGTCTTAAATTTTGGAGCTCCGGGGAGGAGCTCGTCATGAACGCCTTGAGTCCTGTTCACAGGGTGATGAGGGCTTTTTATATTCTAAATCACTGAAAATCAAAGAAGGCTTCTTGGCTTGCAGGGATGTGGTGTGGGAACGCAGACCAGCATCCGCAGAGAGGCTGGCCTGAATGATGGAGTTGGAACGACAGCAACAAGCGTGGTCTTTACTAAGAAAACGTGTCTGACACGAAAGCAGTGGCCCCCCTAATCTCTTTAAGCGGATACATCTTCCTTCCCTTTGTACTCCGGATTCAGCCTTCAGCTCGATTTGTCGTAGGCCTCTGATTGAGGGGAGTTTGTGAAAACAGGTCTGTGGTGGCGGTGAGCGTGATTGGCCGTGAATGTCAGGCCACCCTATCCGCTGGAGGCATCTGGAGATGGTTGGTGCTTCAGTGACTGTGAGTGTCATGTTTAGACTCTACTCATTAGCAAGGCATTCACCTCAGCTGTGTAAAACTGGGAAGCTGAAAAGCAACACTGTATATTTTTTCAGGAGCAAAGTGAAAGGACCATCGCTTTTTCCCTTTTAGTGAAACTGGTAGTCATGTGAGACCGTGGACCGCGCGCTGCAACCTGATGGATGGTCTTGGTCAGTTGTAGGTGCAAAGCTGTCCAAAGTGAACAAGGGGAGGACTGATTGAAGGAGCAAGGGAAGGGGTGAATGAAGGCATCAGTAAAGCACTTCTAGGGCATCAGACGCCCCAGTAGGGATTGTACATAGAGCTAGCAGAGACAACAGAGTAGTAACTTTCTCCCACTAAACATAGCAATTAGAAGGCTAAAAAAACAGCTAACCGCAAGTGATTCATCGGAACCGAACTTGGGTCAGGTGAATGTCAACAGATACGGGGTGCTGCAAAACATGAACCATCAGTGTGAACCACCATGCACAGAGAACCTATTACACACTTCACACTGACTAGGTGAGATTCCCACCCCTCTTTACGGAATGTCTCTGTAAGGATAACCCACACCTTTGAAATTGCCAACACACAACATATATGGTTCAAGAACAATTCCCCCCAGAAGGAAATCTCAAAATCTCAGCCAGATGAAACACAACTGCAGACCAAAGTCTGTGTAAAGGGCTAACAGAGGGAAGTAATTTGTAAATGCTGCAATTTAATTTGTGAATGCTGCAATCTATCTATCTATCTATCTATCTATCTATCTATATTATCCAGTGGCGGTGGCGGTAATTATAGTTAGGTCAGCTGTTCCATAGGAAAAGCATTTTTAGTGTTGCTAATAACTTTCGCACCGTTTAATGAATCTCCACAAAACTTTCCAAAAAGGTGCTACTTTTTGACTAGTTTGTGCATGGAAGTTTTGGGGTGATCCGTCAAGCAGGGGGCAAGAAACAAGGAGGTCCCAAAATGCAAAATCCCCATGATTTCCGTAGACTTCTTTAAGAAGGGCTACAGCAAAAACTGCTAAACGGAATTATACCAATTTTGGCAGGAAGCAAGATCTTGGTACACAGATTGTACTTTTTGTGATTTTGTGTAAATCCAATCAGTAGTTTTGAGATATTAAGGTTAAAACAAATATATATATCTGGATGGTTGGGTTTGAGAGACTCTTGTGAGAGTCCCTCGAACCCAACTATAAAAAAATAGAGCATTCTGATTGGTTCAGGGAGTGTTTTTTTCCTTTTGGCCAATTTACTCCCACAGGAACCTGACTCTGGAAAAGCGCGAGATTTGAAGAGCGCGCCATTAGGGCCCGGCCTCCCGGATCCTCGCCACGCCCCCACACATCGGCCGGGTTAGCCCGATTGGCGATTGGCCCTAGGAAGTACCTCCGGGTCCCCAGTGACGTGTTTCCGGCGTGGAAAGGGGTGGAGGCAATAGGCCTATTTAGGCTTCTGGGCCACCCAGCTCTGCCTCTCTTTTTCCTGCGCCGGACCACGGGACTGCCATCATCTCGGAATCTCGGGACCACGTGGATCGGCCGTTCTTGTGGGGACCGGAGGACCCGCCGTCTGTGGGATTATCGGGCATCGAGTACGGACGGAGAGGAGGCGAGATCGGCGCGCTCACGCGCTCACGGAGTCGGGGACTTGGCGTCGGATTAGAGAGGCGAACGCGATCGGGCTTGCGGATCAGGAGGTAAGGTGTCGGGGTCTCAGGGGGCCTTGGGCAGCCGTGGGAGGCCGGTGGCAAGGGTTTCGACCACTCGGGCAGGGTGAGGCACCATCTACCCTCCGCGGCTGCCAGGGGGTTCCCTCGATATTCCGGCGCGCATCGTGTGAGCGCGGGCGGGCAGCAGCGCCTTCCTACCTGATCCGGAGCCTTAGCGGGGGGGGCAACCCAGAAAAGCGGATCGATCCGGGAGTTGGGCAGAGCGGTAGAGTTGGTGCAAGCTAGCATGCCCAGTGTGAGTATCGACCAATTGGGAGTACCATTAGTCTTAGGCTCAGGCAAGCCAGCTGGTGCAGGGATCGGGGCAAAGCAGGTCACAGAATGCCAGCAAAGGGACGCAACCAAAAAGGAAGGACAAAGACCCCGATCTCGCGCAATTGCTGAAGCTAGTGTTGGCAAAGCTCAGCAGGGATGTAGAGGAGGGCGAGGAGGATCGAGGGGTCAGGCCCCAGAGTCAGATGAGGAACAGGCACCAGAGCCGGGGTTAGGGGACCGCCCTCGCAGAACCATTGTCCCTCCCAAAGCTGCATTCCCTCCCCTGGTAAAGAGGCCCAGGATGCAGCCGAGCAAAGACAAGGGCGGGAGTGGGAAGGGTGCGAAAGGGAAGAAGGGCCATGGGAGCGGGGTACCTAAAGGGCGGCCTCGGGTGCCTGATGCCCCCATAGTTCCCCCGCAGCCAGAACCAGTGCGCCCAAGACCACGTGTACCCCTGCAGCCAGTACCGGATGTACCCGCATTGCCAATATCTCCAGCGCCCCCACAACCATTACTTAATGAAGCCCCTCAGCCAGGTCCTAAGGCAGCACCACAGCCAGAACCAGGGAATGATGTGGGAGCAATATTGGCGGAGATTAGGGGGGCGTTGAAGGCGTTAGTGCCCGCGCCACATATCCCCACCCCGGTAGTGCCGGAGGAGGCAGTAGTCATAGTGCCCCCCATACCCGAGGTACCTGCGGGAGGGGCTCAGGACGCCACAGCTAGTATACTGTCTTCAGTGGCTACCCTGTTAGCACAGCTGGCAGCACCGGCGGGGGGAGCAAGACCAGTGGGGCGGCATTGGCACCGTGGGCACCACCATCGGCTACAGAGAGTGCACTCAGCGAAATTAGTAAACAAGTGGCTCTCTTGGAAAAAATACAGGACAAAAGTATAAGCGCTCCCCTTCTGGCGGTGGGTCAAGCGGCCCCTGCTCAACCAGAAAACACAGTGACCGCGACAGGTAAGGCGGCTGGGAGCTCAAGCAAAGACTCAGACAGGGGGTCTAAAGCGGTTGGGGGCCAAGATACAGTCTTATCTAAGCCTGGGAAAATCGCGACACATGTCCTTCTTGACACAAAGGAAAAGATTTGGAAGGGAGAATTCGTGGATATATTCGCCTTAATCAGGCCAAAGAGAAGGGAGGTGGAAGCTAAAGAGAAAGAGGGGAATGAAGGTTCTTTCAAAGACAGGAGACCGAGGGTGGAAGAATCGATTACTAATTGGATGTTCGGTTTTCATGTTTTTACAACTGTGATGTTAGAAAAGAAACCTGAGCTGGCAATACCTTTGATATACTATGCTAACAAGATTCTGAAGGCCCACACAGTGTATGGCGGCATGGCATGGTTGGATTATGACAGGGACTTCAGATGGGCGAAAGTTGAGGACCCTGACATGGGGTGGGATCAGACGGAGGTAAATGTGTGGCTAGAAAACGTAAATAATAAAGCACAACACATGAAGCAGCCCTTTCGGACCTCTCAGGGCGGGCCTGGGGAGAAAAAAGGGACGTGCTGGGCATTTAACAGAAAAACGTGTACTTGGCCTACAGGGCAATGTAAGTTCAAGCACGCCTGCGCATTCTGCGGTCACCCCTCTCACCCCGAGTTCAAGTGTATTAATAAAATCAAAAGAGAGAGGTAGGGAGCATATGCCAGCGCAACAATAGTCTACCCACGCCAGTGGACGTAGGGAGGCTGATTTTTTGGCTGAATCAGTACCCGGATAGGTTGGCAGCCAAGACCTTGTATCAGGGGTTTTCCACGGGCTTTCGCATTCCAGCACAGGGGGTACCTCCGGTGGATCATTGCAATAATCTGTTGTCAGCGCGCATGCAACCCACAGTAGTGGCACAAAAGGTTGAGAAGGAACGGGCATTGGGACGGGTGGCGGGCCCTTTCCCTGCTCCCCCGTTGCCGGGCTATGTTTGTTCACCACTGGGAGTGGTTCCTAAGAAAGAGCCAGGCCAGTATAGGATGATTCATAACTTATCAGCGCCAAAGGGAGCCTCAGTGAATGATGCCATAGATCCATCCTTGTGCTCAGTGACTTACTCTTCCTTTGATATGGCACTCCAGAGGCTGCGCGACTTGGGGCAGAACGCCTTCATGGCAAAAACGGGCACTGAGTCCGCTTTCCAGCTCTTGCCGGTTCACCCTGACGATTATCACTTGCTAGGCTTTCAGCTCAATCACCAGTTCTACTATGACATGTGTATGCCAATGGGCTGCGCGGTGTCATGCAGATACTTTGAGACATTTAGCTCTATGCTTCAGTGGCTGTTTACCTTCAGGACAGGGCGTAGGGACATTGTACATTATTTGGACGATTTTATGGTCATGGGCCCTGCAACATCAGGGGAATGTGCTCAGGCGTTGGGGCAGTTAGTCGCCATGTTTGAAGAATTCCGAGTGCCATTGGCGCCTGGGAAGACGGTAGGTCCTGCAACATGCATGTCTTTCTTGGGAATTGAGATAGACACAGTAGCGGGGAATGCAGGTTACCAATGGACAAAGTGAGGGCCTTCTCCCAAGCAATTGATTCAGCACTGGCAGGAGCTAAAGTAACCTTACACCAACTCCAGGTGTTAGTGGGTCAGTTGAACTTCGCCCTTCGGATCATCCCGATGGGGCGTCCCTTCTCAAGGTCAATAGCACGGGCAATGGTGGGGTTGACTCAAAAACACCATCATGTGCGCTTGCAGTCAGAGGTGAGGGAAGACCTGAGAGTATGGCGCAGTTTCTTAAGCGAATTCAATGGTAAGGTGGTATGGCCTGCTCCGCCAGTGTCCAGTGCGGACTTAGGCTTGCTCACGGACGCAGCAGGTAGCGTAGGTTTTGGAGCAATTTTAGGATCACGCTGGTGCAGGGGCGATTGGCCGGCTGCATGGCATGAGAGCGGTTTGACTAGGAACATAGCCTTTTTGGAGTTGTTCCCAATCGTGGTGGCAGTAACTGTGTGGGCCAAGTTCTTTGAGAACAAATCTGTGGTATTCTGGTCAGACAACATGGGAGTAGTGGAGGCAATCAATAGGCAAGGGGCTACGTGTAAACATATACTGAGGTTATTGAAACATTTAGTGCTGGCATGCTTGAGGCTGAACCTGCTGTTTAAAGCGGCACATATTCCAGGTGTAGAGAATCAGGCTGCTGACGCTTTGTCTCGCTCCAAGTTGCAGGAATTCCGGAGGTATCACCCACGGGCAGAGGATCAGATGACAGTGTTCCCGACATCACTGTGGAGGATTGGAGCCCCGCTTTAGCGGGGCTGGTAGGTGCCTCACTGAGTAAACGCACTAGGAGAACTTACCAACAGCATTTCAAGTCATACAGGATGTTTGTCCAGCGCGCAGGGATAATGGGCCTATTTTCGGCTGGGGCGATATGCGGTTTCTTACAAACATTGAAGGATCAGGGCAGGCCAGTCTCTTATGCTAGGGCGCAAGTGACCGCTGTAGGATTCTTTGCCAAGTTAGCAGGGGAGCGCGACCCAAGTGCAGCATTTGTAGTCAAGAAAGCTCTGACAGGATGGGCCCGGTTGGAGGGGGTCAAAAGGGACAGCAGAAGGCCCCTAGACGTGAAGATGCTGGGCGACATGATTGGGTCTCTGCACGCGGTATGCCGCTCATCATATGAGAGCACCCTATTTGGGGCCGCTTTCTCCCTGGCCTTTTACGGGGCCTTTCGGTTAGGGGAATTGGTAGGGACCTCCAAGTCCGATCAGTTAGGGGGGCTGCAGCTACGCAACTCCAAATTAGTCCAGGGTAGTTTGGTAGTGACCCTTCGGAAGTCAAAAACCGACCCATTAGGGAAGGGGTCCACGATTCGCCTTAGTCCTGCTCCTGGGACAATAATCTGCCCGGTAGCTTTGATGGAAGCATACTTAGCGATCCGCCCCGTAGGGAAGGGGCAGGCTCTGTTCATACATGAACAAGGGGATTGCCTGTCCCAATATCAATTCAAGGCAGTTTTTAGGCAGACATTGGCAAGTCTGGGGGTGAATCCGGCGGGCTATTCGTCACACTCGTTTAGAATTGGTGCGGCGACTTTAGCGGCAGGCGCTGGCCTGCCAGCAGAGGCAGTAAAAAGGGTTGGGCGCTGGTCATCAGAGTGTTTTAAGCGATACGTGCGGCCTGAATTACTGTAAGTGGATACACAGATTTGTTGACAGGCCCATTCTGACTTTTCCATTTCTTTCCCGACAATTAGTATGCCCGCGAAGGTGGTATGGGTGTTGGGGCACTCGTTCGTACGGCGCGCCACGGTCCGGTTACAACAGCAGCGAGTGTCGAAACCACCGGGTCTGAAAGGGATGTCGTTCCTATGGCGAGGCGTCGGGGGCTTGCGGATCCGGCAGCTGCGGCAGCTGGTTGAGGAGACAAGAGCACACGAGGGACAGCAGTCTCCACAAAAACTTTCCAAAAAGGTGCTACTTTTTGACTAGTTTGTGCATGGAAGTTTTGGGGTGATCCGTCAAGCAGAGGGCAAGAAACAAGGCGGTCCCAAAATGCAAAATCCCCATGCATTTTCCGTAGACTTCTTTAAGAAGGGCTACAGCAAAAACTGCTAAACGGAATTATACCAATTTTGGCAGGAAGCAAGATCTTGGTACACAGATTGTACTTTTTGTGATTTTGTGTAAATCCAATCAGTAGTTTTGAGATATTAAGGTTAAAACAAATATAGATATCTGGATGGTTGGGTTTGAGAGACTCTTGTGAGAGTCCCTCGAACCCAACTATAAAAAAATAGAGCATTCTGATTGGTTCAGGGAGTGTTTTTTTCCTTTTGGCCAATTTACTCCCACAGGAATCTGACTCTGATTGGCTGCCAGCAACATGAGAAAAATGCTGCTGGAAGCCATTGTAGGACATGGTACTTAGTCCTCTGTCCTGAACATGTAAAACAAAATATATTATCGGGGCTCCATGGGGGGGGGTTGAGAGGGACTCCCAGAGCCACAAACAAAAAGAAATCAGCAAAAATGATCACGATTCTGTGGGACGCCAGTGGGATCTTAAAAAAATGGGGAAAAATTGATGGGAGGGGGCAAGTGGTCTCCCTCTCCTAGCCTTTACATGCCTCAGGGAGCCCACCCCTGGGGCCGAAATTATTGTATATGGAGAGGGAGGATGTCAAAGGGAGCCCAATCCCAGAACATAGCGGTTTCCCTACCTGCATCGGCACAGGCAGGGAAACCTGTGTTTGCTCCCACCTGGCGGGAGCATTTTTTAATCTCCTGCCATGCAGGAGCAAACACATAGTCTGCTCCCAGCGGGTGGGGGCTTTGATAATGCTCCAGCCAGCTGGGAGCAGACTTTTGATCTGTTTCCCTGCCCGCAGTTATGCAGGCAGGGAAACAGATCAAAATATTGCTCCCACCCAGAGGGAGCAGAATAAGTAGCTGCTTCCTGCGGGCGGGAACAATGCCAACTCCCACTGCATGCAAGCCGCCGTCTGGCACCACAGGTGCCCTGGGGCTCTCTCTCGCAGCCCCCAATAAATGTAGGGTGGGTGCTCTGGGTGGGCACCAGGGCACCCACCTTTAATAATGCGGGCCCCAGGGGATGGGGTCCCCAGGGCCGATAACGGTTCAGGAAGGGGGGGCCAAGTGGTCCTCCTCACCTTTAATAAAAAAAAGGCCCTGGGGGATGTGGACCTAAAGATACTCGGGGAGGGGGCCACGTGCCCCCCTCTTTTGTATTTTTTGGCCCCCGGGGTGGTCTTCCCAGGCCTATAATGGCTGAGGGGGGCGCATGGCCTCCCTACCTTATAAATAAATAATGCCTGGGGTCCCCCGGCCTAATGAGTCTCGGGGAAGGGGGCCGCTTATGCCCCTCCCCTTCAAAAAAAATATGGCCCTGAGGTCCCTGGGACCTAATGAAGTTAATGAGGCTCAGGGTTGGGGGCCACCTTCCCTTTAAAAAGCATAAGGTCCTGTGGGGTGTTTGCCGCAGCTCCAGGCCCTGTGTCCAGCACCAGCTGTGCACAGCAAAGGGTTGGCTTTACATATGGTTATAAAATAGCACTTTACGTTAAAAAAAACCTTGATATTTATTGAAGTAACGTTATAGTTATGTGAACATATCAGTGACAACAATGTTTTGAACTAAATAAAACACAGAAATTCACCAGTTATAGTTAGCAGAGTTAACTATAACTTGCGCCCCCACCATGCACTGCTTAAGAATTCACATATTACATCACTTATGACATGTTCTTTGAAATAATTTGTGACATCATGATGACATCTCAAATGGCATCGATGACATCGTTGGTATGCTTAACTGTTCTGGGTGTCCTTCAAGAGTTCACGTGACCATAAGCGACTCTATCAGGAGGTGAATCAGATTGGAAGAGGAGAGAGGCGTAACCTCGAGAATTTACCAGACTTGACAGCGGACACAAGTCTGTAGGGAAGACACTGAGAACTTCAGACAAGTCGGTGCTTCTCTGATGCCAGTTGGGTTGGGAGCGTGTCAGTCATAGGTGATTTACAGCAGCATTTTACAGGCGCTAATCATCAGGAAAGTTACAAATCAACCAATCCAGCAGGAGATTGACGTTGTCCCGGCCCTACCAGTGGCTCAGAGGCCCATGTATAACAAGAGAACTCCCAGATTATCAGTGTTTTAACCTGCCTGTGGCCAGATCCGGTTACTCTGCTTGCTGTACAGGACACGCGGAACTTACACACAAAATACACACTCAGATCTGCATCTTTAGACCCTCCTCCATCACGAGGCAGCAGAGCAGTGACTTTAGGAGTTTAGGCGCGGGAATTAAAGAGATTTTTTTAGCACTAGGTTCAGAATATTTTTGAGAAAAGTAGAGCATACCTAGGCTTTATTGGCTATCGCACGCATCTTTATTATTATTTGCTCGAGTGTTACAGTTCTCTACATCGGAGTAGATAATCATGTTGACCACTAGGTGGCAGACCCCCCCACTCACCAAACGGTCTCAATCCCTAACTCATCAAATGTTGCTGTGTTATTGACTCACCTGTAGCAAATGCTCAGCGTTTATAGCAGGTTTACTTTCAGACGTGCTCAAAAAAAGCGTGTCCTACCACCTGTTACCACCGGTAGAAAAAAAATGCCTGCCTCAAATAATTCGAAATGAGAAAACAATAACACTGTGGCATGCTTCCATGTCAGCGTGGTCAAGAAAAAGTATTTCTCAGCTAATTATTTGCACGATTTCCCTTGATGCCCTGGTGATTGACCTCCCATGCCATCATGGAAAATTGGGCAAAATGTGCTTCAACCAAAGTCTTATGCCAGACAAGGGGGCCGCTTTGTTGAAAAAGCCTGCAAGTATGACCGAATTCATATATTTAAACAGAGAGCTAAAATGAGTTGTAAAGTGTATTACAAAGAACACACTCACTGCAGTCAGAGCACCTCAGGCACGAGACTGTTGTAAATAGGAGATTATGCTAGGTGGAATTCTGCTAACGTCATCTATCAGACTTTCAGGCAACATGCACTTTGCCACAGGGTTAGCGTTGCGCATCATGAACAACAATGAAAAGACAGCAAAATTACAAGAAAAGAAGGCGAGAAGCAAAACATATGGAAGTCTATAGCAGAACTAGCATCTGAAGGGAAAGTGGGAATTAGTGGTGTGCGAAGTTGTGTGATTCATCTTCACGTTTTAAGGTCGAGCCTGGGCAGTGAATGCGCTGCTCTGCGAGCCATGCTGTATTGGAGTATGGAATAGAAGCCCCGCCCACTCACCGCCCATATTTGTCATTGGCTTGTGTCATTGTCCTTCGTAAATGCTGGCTTTAGATTCATTAATAGGTGTGTTAGTTCCTCCTTTGTACCGCCTTGTCTTCATTCATAACCTCCCATGAGGACTGGACCTTTTACTTCGTTTATAACACAGTGAGTCTTTTTTAGGCTGTAAGCACTATTTTCTTTAAGTAGTTTCTCCTACTGCAGGCATGACATGCTTTCCTGAAACATTCAGCGCGCCATGCGCGCTTTCACCTTCTAAGCAGCCCGGGACTATGGGGGCCGCTACTTTGCATAGGTCTCACATTTACAAGAGTTTGAGATATTGGCATTGTACAGGACAATGCCTTTCATTTATGTGTTAATTATCAAAACATATAAATAAAAGGCAGTCATTTACGATGCCAATAGCTTAAACTCTCGCAAATGCGAGACCTATTGCATTGCAAATGCTTGTTTTTTTTACCTTTGTGAGCATAGCAGCGTGGACTATGAAAGAGCTTCCTGAGCGACCCTTTGCTGAGGTGGGGGACCCTGGTCTGGCCCCCCACGATTAAGAGCAGCTCCTGCTCTCTCAGCAGTACAGTAGCAGTCCCCAGCAGCCCGTGTCCCCGCGTTCTCACCTCCAGACTTGGTCTCTTCCCCAGTTCCCGAATCAACCCCAAGCGGGTCTCTGCCTGCTGGGCACCCCCACAACACTGTCGGCTTACCCCATGACACCCCCTGTGCTGTAGCAAAGTGTCCTCTGCGTTTCCTGCTGCTGCTGAGTGTCCTTCCGGTGGGACATTCTGCACCAGCAACCAGGAACCACTGTGCTCCAGGGGAACTAACCTTACTGTGGAGGCAAGAATCCTTCAGACACTCCGACTTGAAACGTGTAAGTGAGGCAGGCACCACACAGAACATTTACTTTTGCATTATAAGATACACATTTAGTACTGGAGGGTGGCGTGGTTTGCTCAAATCTCGTAATTTCCACTCTTGTGCTGAGGCTGGGATTGGAACCCATATTTTCAGGTTCCAAGACCATAAACTTATATGTTGTTAACAATAATTAAGTGACAGGACCAGATAGTCTAGGCCCTATTGCTAGATAAGTGCCCTAGAGTTGAAAAGTTGAAAACCCTAAACTGAAGACAGCAACCTCTGAAACCAATCATTGTGGTAAAGCTTTCTCCTAACAGAGTTCACCACTTTCAGAAATTCCACCTATCATGGCTGAATATTTTGAGTTTATGAACTTCGCACAACATTAATTGCGGGTGAACGTTCCCATAAGAAAAAAACGTTTTCAGGTAAAAGTGTATCACAAAAACATACTTAACTTTTAGCATTTTCTTACACTATCAAAGTTGGGGGAGTTCAAGAAGTGTGGGATTTATTAAAAAAATTCAGAAGCACAGTCCCGTAAATGTGCATGCCCTCAGTACACTTATACAACACTTTTAAGCATGATACTATTTACATTTTTACATGTTCTGTTTCAAGAGGCAAAATTTTAAAAAAATCAGGAAATAGTGAGATTTCGCTGAAATTTATTTTATCATTTTGCATCTTATTCTCTGCTAAAAGTGTAAACGCAGTACAAGTCATATTCTTCTAAATTCCACAACTTTGCGTAAAAACTGAAGAATGTGGTTGTTAACAGTCATCACCAACAGGCAAAAATGTGTGCTGATCATTAAAATGTGGCTTTTGTGTTTCTGTTATGCCATAAACTTTCACTGTTATAATTTATATTTTTATGGTGTTTTTAAACTCGTGCTAATTGATGTGTGATGTCTTTTCATAATTCTGATCCTGAAAATCTATATGATGCAAAATGTATTTTTAAATTTGTGTTTTACGGTCATTGTTATGACCAAATAAAGACTATTGACTAATTGACTTTTGTGGAGTGCGTCAAAGTGTCAATGATACACTCCGTTTCAAGGGCCCATTAACTAGAATATTCCTTAAAACCTCTCTATATTATACTAGATATCGCATTGCACTTCCATTGAGGTGTGATCTAGGATCACAAGGGTAAATTGTATATGTTTGATACACTTCGGTAACCATTGTTCGGGTTTGCTTTGAAGAAGTTGAACCCAATGCCTGAGAAAATGAAGAAAAATAGGTTCCTCGTGTAATCAAATCTCTCTCACGGCCTGGAATGTGGTAAACATTTGTGAGAAGCCTCTTTAAATATTAACAGCCTGTAGAATATATCTAAAGCTATTGGAAGAGGTGATATATGTAGGGGCTCTGAGGCAGCCAGATGATAGTGACACAGAAAGGTGGCATCTGTGTTTGGTGAGAACTTGACTTGATGCTTGGCGGGGTGGCCCCTGCATTAAAGGCCCCATGCATTCCAGGATGAAGCTTCTACAATAGCGACCTGATGGATGTGAGCAATAAAAAAGACTTCCATATTCTTTTCAGACAATGCTGTGGTCACCCCATGTTTAAGTTCAAACTACGTTTGTTCTTCATCTGAAGTAAATCAGCTAGACTTGTGGCATTTAAACACCAAAAAACACATAATGAGTTAAACTGATGTCTGATGTGTGGACCGAAATGTCTTCCATTACCTCGTTCCAAAACCAAATTTAAATGGTAGGCTGAAAGCATTAGGTTAAACCTTGTATTTGTTCAGTGAATAAGTGTAGATTTGGATGTATATGGCCTTGTTAGTTGCCCATGCTAGAGGCATGTCACATAATTCTCTCTATTAGTTCTGTACTAATCCTATTGTACATTTGCAACAATCTCTTTATTTATTGTTTCCAATCAAGACAGGCTTTTGTTTTGTTTTGTTTAGCGTACATTGGTCTGGTATCACCTCTGAAAGATAACTTTTTATCATGTATCATTAGAAGGTGCCAGCCAAGAAGAACTCGCAGGAGCTTAAAAACATAGTCAATAGAGTGAGGGGAAATTCCACTTTTAAATTGATCACCACAATCCATGTCCCTCTCGAACATCCCTACCTCTTAGAAGATGAGTTGGGGCCTAGTGTGCTCAACCACAGACACTAAAAGTATGTGTGGGGGCAGAGTCAGGTGATGGGGTGGGTGACTCACCACAGAAGCATCACTAATTCCACAACTATTCCCTGCCATCATATATGGACAGGTAGAGGAATGAGCGTATGGTACTAGGTGTTTGTTCTACAGTTTCCAGCAGGAAGGGGACTGAAGAAGAACCATGATTGTAGGCATCGGAAGCAGATCTCAGTCAATTTACAAGTTCAATTCCTTAAAAAAATAATTAGTGGAAAAGCGATATGGTTCTTTGAAGGTCAGGTGTGGTAGTCAACTAATGCAAAAATAGATAGTCACTGCGGCTAATCCTTAAACCATATGTGATCTGCGTTAAAGTACAGCCGATCTGCCCTAGCTGCTTCTTTCAGTCGATCACTTAATTTTCCAGAGTAACAATCGGTGCTGCTTGAGTATAGGACTATCCTTACTTTATGTGCATCTGTTGAGAATTACTTTATTGCACTTCAAATGTAAGACATTAGTCAGTATTTAACTTCCGTCTTTGGTATTGAGTAATTGACACTATGGACGAAGAACTTGAGGATAAATATCATAATTGTTTTGCTATTCTAGTGTATATATTACACATAAAAAAACAACATGCTTCCATAATGTTATGAACGTGCAATGAAATTCACTGATGCATTAAAAAGGAGAGGACATAGACGTGCTTTATCTATTCAAATGTGGAATGTATAGGTGGGCCTAGAGAATTACCTGCAGACGTATAACTTTTGTTTCATCAAATGTGCATTGAATTGTATTTGCAAATACTTTTGCCCATAGCTGCAGTTGGAGCCACTGCTGAAGCACACTGTTGTTGGTGAACAGAATGCCTCTCTGTTTTGCTTCCCACTGCGTGATCTGGACTACAGTCTCAAAAGTAGCCTTTGTGTGTTCCTATCTCCCATCTGATCCTCCAACTGTTTGCCACCACTGTGCACTAGGCGAAAGACGCTAATATCCAAGCGAGCGGCGTCCGCCTGTCTGAAGCGGGCTGGCCAGTCTTTCGTTACATCATCAAGTACTCAGGTCGCGTCTGGGCAGTGAGATGCCTTTTTGCCTGTTTGACCTGCCATTCCACGAATTTGTGGCATTTAGAAAATGACGGAGATTTGCATAGATGGCCTAATCCATATTAGCACTCAGAAGTTCAGAAACTCCAGTGCTGTGGTGGTTCTACATTAATGCGCTGCGTGATCTGCGATTGTGCATGAACACACAAAGGCCAATAGTTACTAAGACTAATGGTGCACTGCATGAAAACCACAGTGGTGCATTACGCAAAGGGTCAAATCGTGCAGTGCTATTTTTTTAAGAGAGTTGTGCACTAATGAGCCATTGGTGGCACTAAAGGCCCATAAAGACAGTTTTCAATGATGTTCATTGTTGTGCATGATGCAAAGGTGAGCAAACAGTATCTTGAATGACACTTATACTCGAGGAACACTCTCTAGTACAAATTTCCATGTGCAGACAACCACCCATGTGTACACTGAATGATATGTGCATTTTCACATTAATTACATGCATTGCACATAGAAAAAGCATTTTTTTTCCTTTTGCCCATTGTTTGCAGCTGATGTAATTTAGTGCTATTATTTCATGCAAAGTCAGGTCTTATCACATTTAGATCTGGCTACGTGTGAAATCCTTGGGTTGTTTGCACTTTTCTCACCTCATTATGTCTTCTTTGTATGTATTAACAAGAGTTCGGCCTGACACAAATCTATTTTATGGTGAACTCACGTAAATTGTTTGAGGCAAAAATCACTTTTGCACTGAAGTTGATGGATGTTGCCATTTGCACCACTGTGTGCCACCTAGTGATGCTTTGAGTGGGCGAGCACAGGCACAACATGAAACTCAAACTGGTCCTAGGGATTCAGGAACAGAAGCTAATAGGGCAGCTTTACTGCATATGATATTTTTCTTTCGAATACATCCCCTGTGTTTTCACTGTTTGTAATCTCCAGAAACATTACTAGTTAAGGTAAGAAGCCTAGAGTTTGTGTGTCTTATACAAAATCATAAATCAATGAATCAACCCCTGGGTGATGAGTCGGGGAGGAACCTCTTACTTTCATTTTTCCCTGCGCCTTTCTGCCTCCCTGACTCCACCCGTTCCGCCTCCCATTCTCCTCCCACCTCTAGACCTCCTGTGCTGGTCCTAGTGCCCAGCACGTCTTACAACACTACATCTCCCCCCTTCTTGAACAGCTTGAAACACTTTAAATGTGTCCGTGCATATCAGAGTAACAATACGAGAAAACAATATAGTTACAGTTCTTCAGTGAGGCGAATGGGTCTTCGATGAATTCGCTGCGGCCGGTGAACTGCCTCCTGAATTGCCTGCTCTCCTTCAACAGGAGAAGTGGAAGGCCGATGATTGCTTACTAACTCAGGTGCGTCCCCTTTAGCCTCACTTCTGGGTGCAGTCAGCACTTCTCTGACGTTGGGCGTGCATTTCTGAAAATGCGTCACATTCCTTGTGATCCTCTTGTCCTCCGCCGCAGCTGTGATCATGGTCCCTTTTTGTTTTGTCACCAACAGTGGGCATGCATGATATCGACAGTCTGCTTTTCTCTGTTGTTCTTGCCGCACCAGTACCCAGTCTCCCTCCTGAATGGATGGCTGTGTAGCTTTTCTCCGTTTGTCTGCGTATTCCTTCATCTTCTCCTTTTTCAGTCTGTCTCTTGCTACTAATTCTTCATGATCGGACTCTTGATGAATACCACTAGCTGTGTCTTCCCAGGCCGGTATTCTTGTGCGCACTGTGCGACCCAACATTAAAGTTGCAGGACATCTGTCTGTGGTAGTATGTGGTGTGGTTCGATAGGCTCGTAACACCTCATTTAAAGCCACTTGAACATCACACTTTGAAAGTTCTGCTTGTTGGATGTTTTTTTTTAGAGTGACCATAAATCTTTCTACCATCCCATTGGCCTGTGGCCACAGGGGTGTAATCTTCCGGTGTCTAAAATTCAAGTGATTGGCAAATGCGACAAATTCTTGCCCATTGAATGGTGGGCCATTGTCTGTTTTCACTATCTTCGGTATGCCCCATGCTGCAAAAACCTCATCCAGCACAGGTATAGTGGTGGCAGCTTTGGTTGACGCTATGAGGTGCGCAATTGGGAAACGGGAGTATTCGTCCATTACGACCAGAATATACTTGCCAGATCGCAATGGGCCAAAGAAATCTACTGCGATATGGTGCCAGACGCCGTCCGGCAATTCTGACATTTGTAGAGGCGCAGGTGGATCCTCTCGACTTACTAGCTGACACTGCGGACAATCTTTCAGTGTGAGTTCAACCATCTGATCAAGCGTAGGGAACCAGACCCGCTCCCTCAGCGCTCTCTTCGTGGCTACAATAACTCTGTGCCCTTCATGCGCTAGGTTGATGACTCCTTGGCGCAGCTGTTTCGGAATGATGATCCGCTTGTCTCTTAGTAAAAGACCATCTGAGGTGATGGACAGTTCGTCTTTCACATGTCTGAAAGAGGACAGTTCATGACTGTCAATTTGTTCACTCTGTCCGGATTCCTCCAGATGCTTCCAGCAGTTTGTCTGGATGCGATGTTTTACATTTTGTAGGGTGACATCTTCATTGGTGGCTGCAAGGATGGCTTCCAACGGGACTGCTGGTGGTTTGGCTTGAGCCACTACAAAATGGATGCATTCCTCCGCTAATGATGGATTGGATGTGGACGTTGCCTTAGGATGTCTCGACATATAGTCAGCTGGATTTGCAGATTTGCCGGGTTTGTGGATGATAGTATAAGTATATTCTTGAAGGCGGATGCCCCAACGCTCTATTCTGGGTGGCATTTTGGCTCGGGGATTTCCAAAGATGGTTATCAGGGCTTGGTGGTCCGTGATAAGCGTGAAGTGTTTTCCATAGATAAAGATGTGAAAATGTTCGCAAGCCCAGACTACAGCCAAACTTTCCTTTTCTGGCTGAGAGTACGCTCTCTCTGTGTCCGTGAGACTCCGACTGGCGTATGCTACGATGTACCGTTGATCACCCTCCTTGTCATATTGGGCTAATATAGCTCCAAGTCCAATGGGACTCGCATCCACAGTGATTTCAGTTTTCCGTTGAGGATTGAAATAAGCAAGGTTGTTGGCCGATTCAACAGAAGCTTTGATCGCGTGGAAAGCTTGATCACATCTCGTGGTCCATTGGAATGGGTGGCCTTGTTTGGTCAGCCTTCTCAGAGGGTAGCTGATAGTGGCATAATCCTTGATATAGCGTGCACAATAGCTTGCCATGGCTAGAAATCAACGCACATCCCCAGCGTCTCGCGGCCTAGGGGTATCGTTCAAAGCTGCGATCTTTTCCGGATCAGGTCTCATGCCGGCGCCTGAGAAAATGTGTCCAAAGAACTTTAGTGTGGATTTGTGGAATTCGCATTTGTCTTTATTTAATGTGAGGTTGGCATCCAACAGAGCATGACAAACTCGGTCCAGTGCTGTGTCGTGTTCTTGCATTGTTGCTCCATATACGAGGATGTCATCACTGTAATTTAGAGTGTTGGGAATGTGATGTATTACTTTCCTGATGGCCTCTTGAAAAATCTCAGCGGCAGATGAGACCCCAAAGCTGAGCCATTTGTATCTGAACAGGCCTTGGTGGGTCGAGAATGTGGTGATATATCTCGATTTTTCATGGAGTTCCAGCTGGTGATAGCCCTTGTTGAGGTCTAGTTTGGAGAATATTTGCGCCCCATTGAGTGACGCAATCATGTTGCTGATGTGAGGTCCCGGGTGTCTCTCTCTTTCAATGGCGGTGTTGGGTGCTCTCATATCCACACAGAGACGCACTTTGCCAGGCGAGCCTTTTTTTGGTACTACGACCACTGGAGAGACCCAAGGAGTGGGTCCTGATGTTCTCTCAATGATGTCAGCCCGGAGAAGATCCTGCAGTACCTCCTCTAAGGACTGTTGAAGGTGAAATGGGATTTTTCTGTGATGTTGTGCTATGGGGGTCACACCTTCATTTATATGCAATCGATCTTGACACTGAGCCATCTTTCCCAGTCCAGTGAATAGTTTTGGAAATTTGTGAACAATGTCAGGATCGTCATCCACTCTATACAAGATTTCTACTAATCGTAGTCGTTCCGCCGTGGGCAAGCTAAGAAGACAATCTGCTTCAGGACCATCAATGACATGAATACGGGCTGGAATAGTCCTGTCCTTGTACGTGAGATTAGTCTGAAATTGTCCTAGAGAAGGAAGAGGTTCCTTTGACATCCATGTGTATACCCGCACGGCAGCTTTATGCAGGTGTGGTTGCGGATTCATTTTATGGTATTCTGCAACTGAAATATAGTTGAGAGATGCCCCACTGTCCAACACAAACTTGGCCATGTGTGTGTCCATTTGAAGATGTAGTCGCGGGTATTTCTTCAGCCTGTCAGGATCCGCGACCATGCAAACATATTCATCACTGTCTTGCGATATTGGTGACAACGACCTCGACTCACGAAATTGGGATCGACGTGATTTATATGTGTCATGAGAATGACGGCTGGACTTTGAAGAGCCAGTGGAAGAATCTCTGCGGTCCCACACTGCTTTGGCATGATGGCGAGTGTTGGGTTGTCTGGATTGTCTGTAAGTGTCTCTGTGAATGTCTTTGCGAGGTGCTCCACAGACGTTCTCAAAGTGATTGTCCCTACCACACTTCCTACATCTTTGGCCTAGTGCAGGGCAAGTCTCCGTGTGAGGGAAATCATATCCACAGCGATAACATTAAAGTTGGCGCTCCTGTCGTTTGTCAGTCCGACTGGTACTGCGACGACGACGACTTGTATGGTGCGACTGAACTTTGGGTCTAGATGATCGTTGCTTTGCATGGGAAGACTTAGTGGTGCTGCGAGATTGGAGCCGGAATGCCTGTTCTTGTTTTTCGCCTCTTTCCGCTTCCATTCGCTTCGCATATTCTTCCGCCTGATCATGCACTCGCGTCATTTCTTCAATCTCATCCAGGGAGTAACTTTTCTTTAGTAGACGTCTGCGTAACGACACAGACTGGCATCCTTCTATGATTCGCAGGCGAAGGGCGTCTTCCGTCGTGAAAGAGTCAAATTCACAGTAGCGGGCCAAACGTCTAAGTCGCATGATGAATGTACCCATGGGCTCACCCTTTTCTTGAGATGCCAGATTGAATGTGTATCTTTCATAATCAATGTTCCGTTTGTGCAGAAATTTTCTGTTTAGTGCGTCACGCACATTTGCATAGGACGAAGCAGCATCAGCCGGAAGTTCCTTTATAATCTGACCTACATCTTTTCCGATTAGATTGCGGAGTGCAATCAGTTGCTGATCCTCCTCAGTCACACGTGAACCTTTCATGAAGTCTTCAGAATCTTCTAGCCATTCCTGCCAGTGAAGACCCATGCCTCCCCCCGATATGAGGACTAGGGGTTCCGGCGGGCGTAGAAAAGGGACTCCGAGCATGCCAAATCTGTGTCCTCCAGTTTGAGACGTGGACATAGGGGACTCCGGCCTGGTGCTGGCACCAGCAGAGGCATGACGCTGTCTTGACGTAGGGGACCCAGACATGGTAGGTGGATGTGCAAAATATAATTGAGTGAATGATTTCTATTGACGTGTCTAGGCGCAGGAAACCGCACAATGCCTGGCACTTGGCGTAGATGCAGTACTGTTGACACTATCAGCACTTGTGGTAGAGTGCAGGCTCAGCAGCAAGGAGCCTGGGAATGTAGCAGTCCCAACGGCCACTTGACGTGTAAGTATCACCACTAGCGTTAAGGGTGATCACGTATAGGCAGCAGGAGACGTGTGATCCACTCTTCACGTTGAAATTAGTCTTTAATGGTATTGACAAACTTATTAAGGCTTATTTGCAGTATGTGAGGCGATTCCCAGCACTTGCCTGACTTTAAAATGGCCGCCGGGCAATCCTCGCAGGGGATTGGCTGAGGCGCCTGACTTTAAGATGGCCGCCGATGAAATCTCGCTCCTCGCGAGAATACGGGCCAGAATCAGACGGTGGCAGTAGCGGTCGGAAACCGGCAGCCACTGGTACCTTCAGGTCCAACGAAAACAGCCACCGGGTCCAGGACGAGACCTCCCACGCCTCCAATGACACTTGCAGGCCTTAACAGCAACGCGGGCACTCCCAGCCCAGATCCTGCGCGACCGGGGTGAGCTCCCGGGTCCCGTCTAAGAGAGTGCACGGCAGAAGGCACAAGCGACCGGGGTGGGCTCCCAGGTCGCGGCACAGCTCCACGGCAGTGGAGCGGACGGCAGACACAGCAGGGGCACAACGCGACCGGGGTGAGCTCCCGGTTCGCGGCGCAGCACAGCAGCTCCGAGGCAGCGGAGCTCTCAACGGGACACTCCTGCACCAGGTAAGGCAGCCAAGGTCCACGACCACCCTCGTCGCCAGTTGTAGTGTCGTAATGCACAAATAGACGACACCGACACGATTCTATTTTGGGAGCTTTATTATTACACGTCTTACTTTCATTTTTCCCTGCGCCTTTCTGCCTCCCTGACTCCTCCCGTTCCGCCTCCCATTCTCCTCCCACCTCTAGGCCTCCTGTGCTGGTCCTAGTGCCCAGCACGTCTTACAACACTACAGTTCAGTGATCCGCAAACGTAATATACAAGTATGCGTGTGGTATTTGTGTAGCAAAAACCTAGAAGAAAGACAAAGGAGCCCTGTACAGGGTCAAAAGTCAAGTAAAGTAAAAGCAAACAATACTCTCACAATACCAAGTCATGACTCCATTGCAGAAACACTTGACACTCGCCCACATCTGTTGGTTCTACAGAAGTAAGTGTGAAAATAATGCAATGCTAGGATAGCAAGGGTCTTATAGACCTTCTCAATGACATAAGGCAGTGCCCCTAAACCAAGAGCCCATCAACAGCTAATGCTTTAAGAAGCCTTACTAGGAAAAGTAGTTATGTTATATCCCATAACATATGAGCAGTATTTCATTTACTATACAGGCCCGCTAGTAAATAGGGAACTAGGTTTCACGTGGTCTCAGAGTCTACAGGACAGGTGCTCAATATTTTTGTGAATCTCAAAGAGCCTTTTTCATGGCCTTTGGCGTTCACCTGCTGCCTGTGCGTTATTCTCTATAATGCACAACCAAGCACGGCTGTTCTACACGCTTAGTGCCTCAATTGCCGTGCCCACCTTTATACGTAAACCACAATCTGCCCCATCTTAATTCTCTTTCTTCCACAGTGCTATTCAATTGTTACCATTCTGTCACCCCTTGAAAATATAAAACACCTTGCCAAAGGTAGGGAGAGTTGAAGTAACGGGTTAATATTACAAAAGTCCTGTGCCATCATTCTGCAGTATTGAAAATATTCCCTTGAATGTTGTAGTTTTGTCATAGTTTGTGTACTGCAATAATATTTAATAATAAACTTTATGAGATGTTGCTCCCACAATCTAAGCTTTGAGTCTTTAACAAGTCATTGTCAGAAGTCATAAACCCAGATAATAAAAATGATTTTTAGTATCTAACCTGCTAATTTTTAAACAAGGGTTAAAGTGGTACCTGCTTCTTTCACAGTCTTAATCTAAGACAGCAGGAGCTGTCCTCTAAATCTCTGAGAAAATTGGGCAAATTGATCAATTATATGTGACAAGCAACGGCGTTTCGTTGAGGTAACACTTGCTCACCTTTTTAGGAGATTCAAAGAAAACTTTAATAGAGGAATTGAATATTTGGGGCAATATTACCACAACAAAACCTAATTTACAGTTCTAGACAACATTGCCACAGATGTCAATCGGATGCGGCCATTGGAGACTCTGAGTAACCATTTTAACTTTAATGCCACTCGCTAAGGGGATTGTTTTGCCTTCTTATATATTTACATATTTCATCTACATACCTGTTTTTAAATGTATACTGTGGTTGATTGTTCTGTTATGGTGTGCCTTATTGTTTTTTTTTCTATTTTCCATTTGAATGCATTGTTTTTGTGCGCCTCGAAGGTGGGCTTCCTGGCATTTGTATTGTGTACTATTATTGAGTCACAAAAACCAGTGCACTGAGTAACAAGTGCTCTACACATCTACTGAGGAAACGTATTCAGTATAACATATCAAAAAGCATATTTTACAAGTCATAGCTGTCCTTCTATTCTTAGCTTCATTACCAATTCTTTACTAGCTCACGCCCCACACTCCTGTGTATTTTATCCATCCTCCTTAATGCTTGTTGTTTGCTCCCACAGCCTTCAGTTAAAGATGATATGAACCACAGAATTCAGATTGTCACGCGATGACCTTTCCATTGTCCAATGAGACTAATTGTTTAAAATGAATTTCTATACTAAAATTGAATCTCAGTCATTAATAGCTTTGCTAGGAATATAAAAGCAGTGAGCTAATTATCTTAGTAATCACAACAGTAATAATTACATTTTACATCTGAATATTTCGATTTAAAACCTTTTATAGCAAATTAAAAACCAAAGCCAATGTTATGAAATGTGAACCGTCTGTGGAATGCTATGGCTTGAATGAGTCTGCCTTAACTCACACTGTGCTGTGATTTTAGGATTAAGGACATCTTCTGTCTTCCCAACAGGTACCCCCTTACTTCTGTTTATACTCCTAATTACTACCATGCTGCAGGAAAGGTAGCAAAGTTCTTAAACAAAACTTTATTGGCAAATTAGGAAATTGGAACTCTTGCTTCTGCTTAACTAATCACTAACACGTCAACAATTGCAAAGAAATTCACTACAGCATGGCGGTGTACCTCATAGTGCCAAACGCAGTGCGTTGCGGTATGTAGCAAAGGGGGATAAAGTAGATTGTACAGTTGGGGGATTTTGATGTATATTTGTCTTTAATGTGGAAATCCTCGGGAAATGGCAGAGCAGAATCTCTTTTTAGCCCTCTGCAAAAGAAGAGAGCCTGGTCCCACACGCCCTCTCCCTGCCCGCCACCTCCACAAACACAGGCCTGCATTCCAGCATCAGCTTTTGATTAGAGCGGGTTTGAACTGCAGGCATGCCTGCCCCTAGGCATTGCTGATACTGCTGTAAGCACCCACTGCCGGGACAGAGAGGGAAGGGCAGTGGTAGTGGCTGGGTAAGGCTGGGGATCCCGCCGGCACCTCGGTGAGGCAGTTATGAGCTTAGTGGGGACGTTAACTTAGCTGAGGCTAATCCATGCGGTCGGAACTTCATATCCTGTTGTGGGCTTATGCACATCCTTCTAGCCCTGGAGAGAACCTGTCATCTTGGTTCTGTAATAGAAAGCAGAGGATTTCACATCTTTGACGCCTGTCTGTGTAATTTAATAAAGACAGCTTTTTATGGGTAGTCCTGCCAAACTTGCAGGACAGTGAACTATTTCTGAAAATGACTTTTTAATGGTGCCTCTGCTGTGAATTGTGTATTGTTTGGAGCAACATAGCATTAATTATTTGGAGGAAAAAAATCCATATCAGCAACATCACTAACTTCTGAACAAACAAAGAAACAATTGTAGTGACTTGCCTACAGAAAGTTGCAATAAAACACGCCTCTTGTAATTCACACAGTGACATAGCAGCTAAGGAGCTGCGGTGCCACGTTTGTCCAATAGGGGCAGTAATGAGTATCAGCTGCCAGCCCTGGCTTGCACTCTGGTACCACTGACGCTGCCTCTGTTACTGGTCTGAGGAGATTGTAAGTCCACAGCAGGGATTGTTACAAGCCCCCTTGTTACTTTTCGGAGTGTCCACTCCTTGCTTTTCTTATCCTCACATAGGAGACTGCTGAGAGACTAAGGATAGGACCACACATGGTGCCCAACATTGACACCGGACAGCTGAATCCATACCCTATTTTCAGTGTAACCCTTGACAACGTACATGGGTTCCATTTTGATGTGGCTCTCCTGAAATTTTGGAAAGGCTCTGGTCTTGGGCACCTGAGCACTCAAAGTGATGCATGCCAGAGCTTAGGCACACCATGTCGAAATGGTGTCACTAGTATCTTACTGGATGCCACCCGCATGGCTGAGTTCTGACATGGGACTCTGGTGGGGGAGCAGAGGAAGGTAGGAATAAAAGTAGGTCTTAGAGGAGGAGTGAATACAAAACTTTATTTCTGCTTCTGCTTCAATGCGAGCTTCACTGGTGCACATGTTGACAAGCACATCTATACAACATGATACAAGACCTCATTACAAGGCCTTCAGGTTTACAGATGTGGCAATTTCACACCTGGAAGTACCAATATGAGGCACATCAGTAATTCCAGGAAGTGGAATTACAAGGCCTTTAGAACTCGGTCTCTAAGAAATGGCGAATAACCTAGAAAATCGGTGTTACCACACAGATTTCTGCAGGTATTCATCATTATGAGCCTGTTTTCTACCAGGACATTTTAGCTGCATTTTGCTGGCAAAACATATGGGGAGGAGAACATTGTGGTTGTGGTGTTTCTGTATTAAGTTTAATTGTGATTCAGCTGGTAACTCCTGAATGAGGGCAATAGGCCCCTCCTAAAGAGGGCATCGGAATAGAGAAATTCCAGCATGTCGTAACCCAATTAAATAATATGTAGTAGTGGCAGAAGTTTAGAATTTGTCTTTATCTTGTTACTAAAAAAGCAATATTCTAATTACACATTGCATTCCTCGAGGCAACAACTGTGCTTTTTAGGTGCCTGGCTACAGAGGCTTGGATTGTTAATCAATATATCCAAGGTACACTTGTTGTAGACATTCTAGCTGCTTGATGGATATGAGAGCTGTTTAGTGAAGAAAATATATAAATGAAAGGCAATGCACTTGAATCCAGCAGCCAAGGGACATCAAGGGTAAGGATGGGTGGAACTCGCAGAGTTAAATAAAAACTCCATGAGATTCCATGGAGTTTTGCCAACGGGTGGAAAATATGCACGTCACACTGCTCGAGCTGCTATTTAGCACCAGTAGTGTGAGCAACACTGAAAAATCAGCACAAATGGCACCATGCAGCGTGTGCATTCAATGTGATTTTGCTGCCATTTGACTAGAAAATCTACTCGAGCAGCAACAAATCTAGAGAAGCTGCCTCTGATTACAACCACCCGCAATAGCCCGCGTTAAACAATAGCGCTAGGGGGCGGCAAATCTCGTTCGCCATCTGGAGCCTCACCGGGAAAATGTTTTCCCCATACGGCAATTGGCGGAATTTGGCCAGAACTCTGCATTACAAGAATAATGCGGAGTCATCCAATTCCGCTAATTTCACCCATCTCTGATCAATAAGTATACAAAAAGTATCAAGAGGCAGTTATGTTCCGTTTGAGTATCAAAGACGTGTGGAAGGAACAAACATAGGTGGATTGAAAGATGCACAGATTTTCATGTCAGAAGAGAACCATCAGTCATATCTATTCAAACAAAACAGCTGATGTTGCAGGCCTCGTAGCTCGCTCTTCTTGCAAGAAGAGGGAAGGAAGAGGTGCAAGATATAAAGAAGAGGGAATAATGTGGTGTGCTTGGGGGATAAAAGGAAAGTAAAAGAGGCAGGATTTAAACAAGAGGGAGAATGCGTTGTGATTGGAACATGGTGTTGGAGCTAACCTCAGAATTTTGCGTACACTAGGAAGAGACTCAATGATGAATTCAATACACTGACCATTTCAGTAGTGTTACAATTTATCATCAGTTAGTCTTTTGAGGAAAACTTACAAAGGTTAGTATCATTCAGACTTCTGCTTTGCTCCATGGACCAACTCTGATTTGTGAAGTTTGTTGGTTCCTACTTAAAAGCAAGGATTTTTCTTACAGAATTCTTAAACAAAAATCAGAAGTATCTTCTGATGCTGTGATTAAGCTTAGAGGAGATTCTAGCCATTTTACCATCAAGCCATAGGCAAAAATCTTGATTAATAGGAATGTCCAGATTTCTTTTTACAGAAATGTACTCTCAAGTTGAAGCCTTCATCTAACCTCTTACATTGAACAAGGATTGCTTATAGACTATCTCTTAAAAACATCAGTCTGCACATACAACTGAAACTCAAAGTTAACGAGGCTTAATGTCTATCTAATTTGTTTTACTATTTAATTATCTCTTGTTGTTTGTTATCCTATTTGTCGATCCTCAATTTCTCTCTATTTTGTCAGGTTGTGAACATCGCCATTGCCTTGGTGGTAATTAATTTTTGAAATAATGATAAAGAGAATTTTAAAAATGTTTTGAAAATCACATTGATGTCACCTTTAAGTGAGAATTAGGCACTGAAAGGATGTTCTTTCCACACGTTGGGAGTGTCTCTGTGTGGCTAAAGATTTCTTTGTCACTGTCTTCTGGATAATGCATTGTTTCAAAGTTGATGGGTGTATGTGGTCTGGAGATTATATCGCATTTCATTAGTACATAAAGTCCCTTCCTCTGGAGGTGTGAGGTGCATCTATAGTAGAGCTCCCTTTCTGTTCTATTCCTCCTTTCCATTGATATTCTTCTTTTGAATTGTATCTCCTACTTACTTCACTTGTTTGAAGTCATTGTCAGGCTAGCTTTGTGGTGTTAAACTACTCCTCTCCGCCAGTTTACTCATGGTTGTTAATGAATGTACTAGTTATTTTACTTAATGAAGACAGTTTGATGTTTTTAATAGACCACAGATGATCTTTGTGAAGTGTTTCAAAAACCTGTGCAAGGGAATCGATTAATATAAAGTCCCGACACAGCTCCTTCTGGAATAAATGAAGAGGAAACCTTATATGCCAAGACTTAAACAGTTGCTGGTCATAGGAAAGATCCTAAGTGGTTTGATAACACCAGCATCAAAGAAGGAAATTTCCATCACCCGCAGATGGCACTGTATTTTAAAACCTGTAATAAACAAAAGTATCCTGCTAGAGATAAGGCTAAATGTTAACCAGCTTGTGTCCGGCCTCTGCCCTGGCGTATTGCGGGAATTGAAATTCAAGCCATGTTCTAATGAATTTAATGGACAACCGTGGAGGGCGTCAATGTCATCTGCTCACAGTTATTCCTTCTGATCATCGTGAAACTCCTTGATATGCAGATCAGATCAGATCAGGAATAATTTAATTCTGAGGACAATGGAGACGGGATCTGATGGAAGAGGAGGAAATATGCTTAGAACTGCTGCTGGAAGGACAGGTTATCGGATCCGTCACTTAGGAGCGCGTACGGCCAGGGAACATTCTCCCACAGACATCATGTCCCCGGGATTGGACCGAGTTGTGTGTACTCTGGGAAGAGTGTTCAACCTCAAAACCTCTGCGATGTCAGCAAATCACTATTTAGGTTGGCAAATTCAACACAGGGTCATGCTTTGAGTTTAAGCACCAGAATCATAACTGTTTGAAATAACTCGACAAATGTTTTTATTCAGAGTTTACATTGCTGGTTATTGTGGTACCTGGAGCTTTGCTAATTAGACTAGAGGACGAGTTCAGTGCCCACTGTTTGTGATAGCATTGACTAACAAAGAAATTCCACCTGTCGCCTGCACTGGCCTCATAGCGCTCTGACAAACATATATTATGTGTTGCCAAACATCTACACATCTGTGTGCGGGCGGCGAGGGTTGACACTATGTTAAGTGAAGAGTTGTGCATTATTTGAAATAAAAAATATATAGAGCAACAATGTAGAGGAGAATTTTAATTTCAGTGAGGTATACGAGGCACTTGTTGAGTGAAGAAAGTACTCTGCTGAAATGTATTGTTTCTGTAATTCCCTAATTCTGATTTCCTGGAAGACATTTTTGTAATTGCCACTGTAATTCATTGGTTATGCATTTTTATGAGAAGCTTCCTGCGGATCAAGACAGCCTGACTACTTCAGAGGGAAGACAATGGTCAGTAAAACATAAGAGGAGTAAGCTTCGGGCAGGACAATGATGAGCAGAAACTTACAGAAAGCAGCAGTTACCATAGTGAGTTACAGGAAAACATTGTTAGCATTAGCAGTGAGCTGCTGCAAAGGAGCGTAGAGCAGAAGTGTAACCTGAGTGAAATACAGAAACTGCAAAGCATTACATGAGCCCGGACTAGCCTGCTGGGCTAAAGCACTGGCAATGCACCAACTTTAGAGCATTTGTGGTAGAACAAGGCGTAGCCGAAGCAAGGGGTTTTGATTGACAGGAACGGAAAACAATGACAGAAATGTAACCTGGATGAGTTACAGTACAAGAAAAGCAAAACATACCAGAAACAAATCCCCAGCGATAAACAGGTGTAGAAACACCCGAGAGAAGATGAAACTCATAGAACAGCAACGCATGAAAGAGGCAAAACCATGGCGAGGAATGAAACAGCAGAATCCTTAGAAAAGGCACGATTTAAAGGGCCACTGCCCAGCAGAAGTTTCATATTAAGGACCTATTTTGGATGCTGTGCTCTTTGGAAAATGCAGTGCAGCTGTCACTAGCGTGTGTCTAGCGGGACAATGGAATCTTTGTCAGTCATTAAACCAGTGCTTAATTTGTGAAAATTTAAGCACCAGGTCTTAGGGCACTCCACTGTGACTGGCATCACCCACAGCTCCTGCGACAGCTGCTAAATCTCAGCATTACCTATGAACCTTCACACTTAAGCAAGTGTGATATTTTGAACTATTCCAGGTCACCCCAAGCTGTAGGGATAGCCTGAAAGTGTTAGCTTTAGCACTTCCAGGCTATCCCTACAGCTTTAAATCCACTTCCAGGCGCACCCTAAAACTTTATTATATTTAATTTCTAAACACTCTAGTGATATGTTCTGCTCAAAAATAGGTAACGAGCGCCACCATCTGGTGTACTCTCAAAAATGAGTACCAGCGTATAGAAAAAAATAAGTGCCATCACCAGAACAAATTAAGCACTACATTAAAAACAAGCAGAGTGCACAGCCTCTGACAAATGTTCGCAGCATAGGTCTGAAAAGAGGCTCACCGCTTCATTAATACCCATTGCCACTACTGGTCTGCTCTCCTCTGTGGGGGATGGAATGATGGCATGTAAAAATGCTCTTCAAATATCCCTGCAGTGGTGACGCAGCACTCTGGCTCTGCCCTACGCTCCTACCGAAAGCACAAAGTGCACTGAAAATTAGGGACTTGATTAGGAATCAAGCAGTAATGCACATTTCAAGCCTCACCTGTGTGGATTGCAAAACAGAAGTCTGTTCCCAGTGAGTTAAGGCGTTTCAGAGTTTTGCCAAAGTCCGACGTTGGAGCGTAGTGGTTACATCAGTGTCCTGATGAAGGCTAAGGGCCTGATTACGAGTATCGTGGTCCATCGGACTGCTGAACCCGTGGTGGAGGTGTGGTGGCGGTCGGGGACCACCGCACCAGTGGTCCGACTGCTCTATTGCAACTACGGTGGTCGGAACTCCATGGCACCTCCGCAACCGCCAGGGATCCGCGATCCTTGGAGGTGGCGCGGCGGTGTGAGGCCACAATATGCTTGGCAGGGCCTCTGCAGCCCCGCCAAGCATATTACGAGTTTCCTCACTGCCAGCTGTCTCATGGCGGTGTTCACACCATGAAACTGCTGGCAGTGAGGAATCTAAGGAGGTCCTGCAGGGCCCCCTGGTGCCTCAGGCCATGGGGATGCATGCAGGGGGCACAAGGTCTGCCCCCCTCTCTGCATACATACCTAGTTACTGCACGGCATGGACTAAACAGTCCATGCCGTGCAGGAACATGCTTTGACTATCCCTTTGCTGTGCCTTTTTCAAATGCACCACAGTGGGAATGCCAAAGAACTGCCTGACAGACGAGGAAACTCGTAATCTGGCTGGTGGCCGGTGGACGAGTTTGGCAGAGCGGGCGGTGGCATGCCGCCCGGCTCCCGCACCGCCAAACTCGCAATGAGGCCCTAAGTCCAATGGGTAAGCAGCTGACATGCAAGGCAGAAGCCTTGTCCAAACAATACCTGCAATGCTATATATAATTGGTAGCCTCAGCACTTTATATGAAGATGTTCTGCAACATTGATAGACATATTGAACACTAATCAGTTAGCAGATAGCCCTTTAGGCCCAGTCACCCCTTGAATAAGGGCTGGCACAGGGATTTTCACCAGTCTAAGTAGAGTGACATTTTCCGCACTCCTTGTCACCACAAAAGGACCCCATGTTCTGCGTGTACGGGCAGTCTGTTGTCCCCCATCTTCATGCTAGTAAAACGCTAGGCGCCACCTAGCACTCCCTTTCTGTACGTCTGTCTCCAGCAATATCGAGAGCTTTGCCGCCAATCTTCATCTTTGGTGATGTGTGTGACCACAGGAAGGATACCCCAAACAGATGGAGCTTATTTCAGACTGAACATGCCTGTCCCCGTCCACGCAAACTGTCCTTGTACATATAAACCTCACTGTAGTGCTTATAATGGAAGATTGTTCCGTGTGATTGTTTTAAACTTTCTAGCATGTTATGTCAAGCTATTATTAACTGCTTGTAGTTTTTGGATGGCTCCAGTGTGAATTAGTTCCAGGCATGCAGGCACTGGTTTATTTTTCTAGGACATGCTGGCCTGCACATGAATCCTGTCCTATTTTCACAGCCTAGGTGGTTTCTCGTCGTTGGCGCTCACGATGCCGCGCACACTGGAGACTGTGGGCTCTTGATTCTAACCATAACAAAAATACTCGGTTTATATTTCTGCATCCCAATTTTCCAAATCAATTTGCAGCTGTTATCATTTCTTAATTACAATTAGCTCTCATTAGACCATCCTGGGGAGGAAGGAAGACTGACTGGAAGCTGACCCTGGGGTTGCACAGATGTGCTCCTAGTGATGCTGTCAGTGGCGGCCCAGCACTTGTGCTGCATGCAGAGGTTAGACGCAAGCCAACCAGGCAGGCAGAAGGGGGAAAGTGGCAATCAGGTTTTGTGGCAGGATTTTGAGAACGTATTGAATGTAGATCACACCCCATTATGCTTCTCCGGTCTGAGGCTTTGTGAATAGTTTGAATATGTGATTCGATTCAAAGGGTTCCAATACTATTTTTTAAAAGACGCCCATTTGCGCGGAAAGGGACTTTGGTTTGAATCTCTTAATTTGAATTTACATTTGACTTGAATTTTCTTTTTCTGTAAAATGGGAGGTTCTCCCAAGCTATCCTGCTTTCCTTCCATTCACATCTCCCTCTTCTCCTTCAGTTCTTCTTTGTTTCCTCTTTTTCTTGATCAGCCCTTCCTTCTTCTCTTCTTTCACCTTTTTAGGTCTGACTTGACAGTGCAGATGTCTGCAAGACCTATTGTTAACAATTCTTTAAATCTGCATAGATGTGGGCTTTCCCTCCAGGCAGATTTCTCTTACCATTTGCTATTGGCTGTTTGGTATCATCTCTGCTTTGCTGGAGTGCTGGCATTGCAATGCATGAGCTATTATTTTATATCTCAAAAACACTGAATTAGCACATATTAAACTCTTTATATCACAGATGTTTTGTACACAAAAATCATCTTTTTTGCTGCAGTCTGCGTTTTTATAAATTGAATCAATTTTAGTCAGGATTAAAAACGCAGGACAGGCCAACGTTTCTTTCTTCATAAAATGATTAAAAAGACTTGAAAAGTGCAACATTGACCACCAGATGCACCAGCCGTCGACTAAGTTTTGATGAAAGTTTTAAACAGTCATATTTTTAAAAGGATTTGGACAGTAAAAATCTTTGATTGAACCCTCAGGGATACCGAAGGAGTGTTCTAAAATGTTTCTCTGAGATGGGAAATAGATAAATAATACCGGAGGAGTGTTCTAAAATTTTTCTCTGAGATGGGAAATAAATAAATAATACCGGAGGAGTGTTCTAATATTTTGCTGTAAGATGAGAAAAACCTTTTCCTCAACAGTGGGCTTAACGGATCATAGGAATTTGCGGATAGATGTGTGGAAGATGAACATAAGTTGCCTGAGGAAGTCTACAACCGAAAGCAATTGTGAGTATGATTCGACCCATCCTGGAAATTGCCTCATGGCTTATGAATAGGCACTTGAACACAATATAAGGTACCCTAGTGCTACCCTTTCACACCCTACATCTGCCTTTCCTTCTCCCTATGCCCTTTCCCATTGAAGTCTGTCTGTACCTCTTCCACTAGAAACCTCCTTTTTTGCTTTGTTTTCCAATCGGAAGTGAAGGGAGGATATGGCCTTGATAGAATTTAACCATGCATAACAGAGGACTACTATCAATATATAAAATCTAAGTTCAACTCACGAAGGACCAGTCAGAATACAACACACAGCAATAGCTGGTCTTTAGGCTCTGTGGAAAGCAAGAGTAGTTGGAAGGAAAGTCCCAGATTCCAAGGCCAAACTGAACCTACCCAGCTGCGGCCGCTGCAGGTAAGAGCGGTGGGACGGTGGGGCCAGGTGAGGGGGGATTTCGAGAGACGACCACAAGGGAAAATTAATTATTTATTTTTCCCTCGTGGTAGTCTCTCGAAATCCCCCCTCACCTGGCCACACCGCCCCACCGCTCTTACCAGCAGCGGCCGCGGCTGAACCTACCCCAATGTACCCCCCCACTACCACATGTGAGGCCTTTATTTGATGGCCAGGACCATAGGACCCCCACAGACATATCCCTTTAATTTCACACTACATCCTTTTTAGGGCATCCCTGAGGGAGGGGAACAGGGCCGGACTGAGAACAGCAACCATCCCTGGCAGATTGCTGCTCAATCGGCCCTGGGAGCGGCGGGGGAGATAAGGGTGATAGCTCCTGCTTTTGTTCCAGGGGGCCAATTTTGCAGCAAAACCGGCCCCCTACAGGCACAAAGCCAGCCCCCACCCCTCCGGCCCACCGGGGAAATGCCCGGTGCCCACTACGGCCAGTCTGGCCCTGGAGGGGAAGGAGAAAACATAAGACTAAAAACATCCAGTGGCCAACGAGTGACTTGGAGCATGTCACGGGACAACCAACCAGAGACCAGCAAACAAGCAACCTAGTGGCAAACCTAACACCTTTTGAGTTCACAGATGAACAAATAAGACTGTTTTATGAGGGACTTGGGTTTTTCACACTAAAATGCAAAATGGCGGAATTCTTTAGACAAGTAAAAGTGAAAGTATTGTTTGCTAACAATGACATCACAGACCAACAACCGAGTAGCACAGACTGTAGGAACAAATCTTTAAGTCCGGCACCTAGCAGCATACCACCAAAGGTTACAGTCTTTGAATAGGTGGTAATCCATGAGATTGAACTACCCAACCAAAATAAAAGTTCAACTTTTTTAACCCGCCGATAAGCCTGGTGCCATAGTACACGCTTTTCATAGAAATTCACTGAAATTTACCACTAGCAAAATGTAGGGGATAAATGCTGCACATATAGATGCAGAGCATTAGCGATAAACATCTTTACAGGAAGTTATTCCCTGTTGTGTAAGGGTTAAAACCTAAATCATGGACTGTCTCCTAAATATGTACAGTGGTAACATAATTACTACTTCGCAGCATTACCGGTTTTGGCTGGTCCTGTAAATGAGGGCTTAGTACTGAAAAAGGTCTTTGTTATCAGATAAGTGTGACAATTCGTCTGATCAAAAGGAGATGTGTTGTGAAGAGCAGACTATGGAATCCAAACATCTGACTTCATTTTATGACTATCTCTCTTAGTTGACCACAATGTCTGATCATAACTCAAACTTTGCTGCCTTGTTACTTGTACCTCAAATCCATTAGCTGTCAACAAGGGACTTGCCTAAAATCAGTTTAGCCCAGGAACAGCTCCTCCACTAAGGCGGAGGAGCATCGCCCCACTACTTTCTCGCAGTGCGAGAAGCAGAAACATAAAATGGTAAAACTACCATTTTATGTTTCTGCTTCTCGCACTGCGAGAAAGCAGAAGTGTTTGGTTGCGGGTGGGCGGGGCTGATTTACGAGCAGGGCTGGGCAGGGGAGGAGTGGTGTGCCCACTCCTGAGGGAGCATGACTGGTTTGGTCGGCCCTCTGGGGCCGCCCAAACCAGTCATGCGCACTCTACCCTTTCTCCATGCAGGCTGCAATGCAGCCTACATGGATAAAATGGCCTCCGCATAGGCGCCTGGCTGGGCGCCGTCCCGACCAATCACAACGCTGCCATTGCAGCATTGAGATTGGGTTAGGGGAGGGGAGGGAGGGTGCCTGTTTCCTGTACCTGCCGGAGGCAGGAGAGCCGGAGCAGGAGCTGAGAAAACGTGGGACCCGGCAGGCTGGCGGACAGGTACGTTTTTTAAATGTATTATTACATTTACTACCCCCTTCCCCGCGCGCCCCCCCGGACACGATTAATGCAGGCCGCGACTGGTTTAGTCTAAAATCAGTACGCAAATGTGTGCATTAAAATGATTCCCATATGGTACACATTAACTTAGGCCTGGTCATCTCAAGGATGTCAACCAGCGGCAACCACCCCCCGTGTAAATGTCTTGCACTGCACCACTGTTGTTGGGTTGAGCTAAAGTGAATCCGTGGTTCTTGCATTTCTTGCATTTATCCTTACTCAATATACTACTAAAATGTTTCCCAGGTACCCTCATGAAACGCTTTGGGTAAAGCGGGTAAGCAATTTTCAAAATACACATTACTCCTGCAGCGCTCCATGACTGCACTTACTGTGTTGCATTCTCAGAAGACGTCCTCCGGGTATCAAGGGTATTGTTTCGGCCAGCAGGGGTCGCCCGCACCTCTCACGACTGCCTTTTGCATCAGTTAAGTGTCTCCGGGGATATTTCAGTGGTCTGGTTAAAAGACTTCTAAGGAATACGTTATCCGGATTGCATAGAAATAGAAGCTAGTTTTACTAAGTATGCAGAAGTGGCATGATGCTCTTTAATAAGGACAGAGCATTTATTTTGGCAGCTAAAGCGCCAATGCAGGCATACAGTAGCGTAAGTGGTGTTTGCTATAGCGTTTTCCATAGATGGTGGCAATTTTGCCACATTTGAGCTCTGCGAGGCCTATGCGATGCTGTGAGTGGACGTCTACGGGTCAAGGGAAACTACAAGTACCAGGGTGCTTAGTGCATTTGACTAGAGTGTCAGGGTAGGCCTAATGCGTCGCGTGCTGCGGCGCTACTATGGGGTACTGTTTGGAACTTTCACTAAAACAGCTTAAACAAACAGTCCTTTTTCATGCATAGTGAAAAGATGAAAAGCTGAGCCGTGTCCTTCAATGGAAAAGTAACCTGCGGAAAAATGATTTGTATAGTTGATAAAAGTAAATGGGACATTTACCCCTCAACGAACTGTTGGGCTGAAAGTTCGGGTTTTTGGGAATACTATTTGAACAAATTAATTTTTTTTTTACAATACGTCAATAAATGCAGAATCAATGATTCCTGAAGATTCATTTAGAAATAGGTAAGTACATAGGTCCATATTTTAATGAAGCCTTTGCATTGTCCTTGCGTCACGCAGGGTGACAGAAGGAGAACTCAAATGCTTCAGGAATAGTTACAAACCCACACAAGGCCTGATTTGCGTGGCTGTGCGTGGCTTTGTAAAGAAATGTAACGCGAGGCAGCTGCTTGCGCTGTGTGACAATACATTTCAACTTGGTAGGCATTCCACTGGTGGAGCATGGGCGTTCCCATGAATCCGCCCATGGATTTTTGGGCCTTCCCAGATTTGCAAAGACTTATAAACCTGGGATTGTGTCAAAATGCTACACCTTCCCTAATTAGGCGCGACCAGGAGAACTATCTTTATTTCTCCTCATTATTTCCTCTTTCTTTGTGTGCTGCCTCTAAGGATTGTTTTTGTGCAGGAAGGTGTCCCTTCCTGTACGAAAACTATCCTGCCTGTAACACAGGCACCTTGCACCATGATACAAGGGTGCCTGCATTGGCACTAGGCTGCACACAGTGCACCAGTGCAGAGCGCAGGAATGTTCCCTATTTTTGTAAATACAGAGCATTTCTGCTCTCTGCTTTACACGCAACGCAGCAACTTTCCTTGCTGTCCTGTGGTGCGTAAAGGTTTAGTACATGTGCCCCATAGTTTGCATCCTTACCAGGTGGGCACATCCATATTATCAGCAAGTACAGTAACAGAATGCAATCAGTTATCTGAATAGCAAAGTTTTTCTATTTTATATGTTGGCAGACTGGCCCAGAATCGAAGTTTTTTAGTACAATTTAAATATATTTTGGTCTACAGCACATACACGTACATTGCCTGATGAAAGGTGTTGATGGTTCAGTACACGGAGAATCGTGAGTGAATAAATATACCCAGTGCAGCAGGAAAGGTACAAGTGGGTAAAACCATCAAGGGTGCCTCTGTCTGTTCTTTGGAACATACGGGTCTCATTATGTCTGATCCAGTAATGGGTGTCGACGTCTCCGACCCTTGGGCGGCGTAACCCCCAGGTCCTCATCCGGACAAAAGTCACTGTCCGCGGTCGGTATTGCAGTCGTCTGTCCGTCGTCGCATGCGCATGACGACATCACTATCCTCAATAAAAGAAAAGAGCAATACAATCTTTTAAAAACAACCATTATTTAAATTCTTTAATTTTATGAAATCCTCTTGGGATAAGATTTGTACTCAGAATAACAGAGTATACTGAACGTAGAATGACGTTACATGTATATATCGTGATCTAAATTGAGTATTTCCAAAATTCCTCTTCACCTACAGCAGAGCTGAAGCCCGCTCTTCCGCTATTGAATTGATCCGAAAGAGCAGCTTGTGTCCGATATTGGTGCTGCACCGCCACCTGCTGGTTGGACGTTTGGGTGCCTTCTATGTCTTACCAATGGAAGGCGAGAGATGCACTTACTGGTGGTCCATGGTAAAACCAGCTCTCCTGCCAGACGGGTGGCAGTGAAAGGCTGAGAGGGGTAGGGCACAGCCGTTTCATACACCTGCTATCTGATCCTGACCATGCCGACTCTGCAATGGTTTTTATGCACCATCATTTTAGCCAGAAAGATTCGTTCAGTTAACATCCGCCTCTGACATCAGCCTTGGTCTGCAGCTCACACGTTAGAATCCTGATGACGTCCACTCGGCCCTATATCTTCACAAGGTCTCTATATTGTATACCATTGAGTGGCGTAATGTTGCAGTCTTAGATCTCACAATTCAGAAACAGGAGACGACATGTCGTAGGAAACTGCTCTGTGGAAAAAAGTTATTATTTTCTGCCGTCTTTCCTAACTGTGTTCCAAAGGGGAACTGAGGGCCAGATGTACAAAGGATTTTACTGCAACCGGTAAAATGCTTTTTTGGCATGTACCAACCCTATTTTGCGAATGGATAACCTATTACTGACTCGCGATATAGGGTTTGCGAGTCGCTATTAGGAATGGGCGTGTTAAGGGTGTCCCTTCCTAATAGCAAGTCCCACTGGTATGTCGGAATGTTTTGCGACCGGGAATGCAGTCGCAAAACATTTGTAGTTCCCATTTACAAACAGGAAGGGGTCCCCACTGTTTAGATGAACCTGCACAAAGAGAAGAGAAAAAGCTCAACGAAACAAAAACGGAGGCTTCCAATGCCCTCCGCGCGTGTAGCGAGGTGTGCTCTGATCAGGGGGGCAGAGTGGCGAAGAAGAGACACCCCAGCCGCTCTGCTGCGCTTTTTAAGGAGCGCTTTGCCCCTCAACAGGTTTAAACAGGTCCCGGCTAGATCCGGGACCCGTTTACATCATGTTGCCCCGGAAGCGCATGGAACTGCTTCCGGGGCACACTTCGTGGAGCCAATGGGTGAAGGCGGGGAGGGCGGGCCCCGCGCGCATCATCGGCGCTGGCCCCGCCCCTCCCCGCCGTATTGGCGGCGTGACCGAGTTCCCGGTTGCGCCTTCGGAATGTGGATGAAAACATTTTTTAAGAGCAGGCAGTGGTCTCACGGACCACTGCCTACGCTTATAAAATGAAAAGAATACTTTTCATTTTTGTAATGCATCCCGTTTTCCTTTAAGGTAAACAGGCTGCATTACAAAAAAAAATATTGCTATATTTAAAAAACAATCACAGACATGATGATCTGCTGACCCCAGTAGGCCACCATCCGTGTGATTGTAGCCATTCACAATGAGTCGCAAATTGCGACCTGCCTCATGAATATTGATGAGGCAGGTCCATTTGCAACCCACTGCAAATTGCTAACAGCGTCAAACACATTGTTGTACATCGCAGTTTTGCGATTTCGTAATAGCGAATCGCTCAAAATTCGCTATTAGGAGATCGAAAACACGCAATTTCGTACACCTGGCCCCATAAGTTTACTGCATGAGGCTTTTGTGCATGCAATACTCCATACGTCCCACAGAGACCTGGGTCAAGCATTCGCATGTGAAAGGCGTACTCAGCCTTTTATTTTTCAAAGTAGCAATTTTTCAAATACCCAATGATAGTTCAGTTGGTTGTCTCTTTTATATACCTTTTTTATTATTATTATTATTCCTATTTTGTTTAGAGACATTTACCTCACCCATGACGTAGGTGTGCGGTGGCATACCTGCATTGTGAGACACGTTAGGAATGAAAATGAAAGTTGTTTTTGCTTTGCACGGTGAAGTCGTTCACGAAAACACCAAACAGTGGGCATTTCTGGTTGTATTAGTGGAATACAAATTAGAGTGGACAATTTTCCATTATCACTTCACAGGGTCCCTTGCATATGAGGAGAGCTTTTGTTCTGTGCGGCACCATCTAAAGATGTAGCGGGCAGACTATGAGTCCCTGAGCACATTTTTGGGGCTTTATTCATAACCTTCTCCATCTTAAAACATACAACTTGGCTGGATATTGCGCTTATCGAGTGTGATTTCTGTGTCGTACTGTACCTCGTTTCCTATCCCTTTACCACTGCCTGCAGTAAGCCTTAGCTGCTCGCACCTGCCACGTGTGAGCCAAGTTAGAATATAACAGTATCTACCACGGACACTGTCTGGTAACCACTTACGCCCACTGGAGCCAAAGAAAAGGTTTTGTAATCTTAGGTCATTTTCACATTGTATGAACATATTGAGGAACCTTTGGGACAGGCTCAATACAGGTAGGGAGAGCTGTAAATAAAATGGAGAGGGCCCTGAACAAGGTGGGCAAGTCATTGGGTGGGCAGACAACAGAATTAGATATGGTCCAGTGGAGGCCTTTTAGCCATGAAACTAGGACACTTAACCTCTAATTAACTTTGCCACTTCACTTCAACATGCTGAAATAACCACTGTGGTCTAAATCTTGGCACGGCCAAAAACACAGTGAAATTTTTCTGAGGTAGTAGTCCGTGAGCCTTACCCGCAGAGTCAATGCCCCCCCAGTTGTTGGTCAGTGAGTAAATTGAATACTGCGGAACCAGGAAACATGTTTTTTAAAACTGACCTCCCTATTTTTCCAAATTGTGTATTCCTAGGCAATTACTTTTTGATCTTATTCCTCTGCTTCCATTTCTTACAAGATTGGTATTATAAGAATCAATCTCAAAGCTGTGAAAAATTATGAGTTTATAAAAAGTGGCCTGGATGTTATCTGGGGAGGACAGTGCCCTGTCTCAATGTAATCATGAAAATGCAAGAAGGTAGTAAATGTGTAGTTTTTGAAGCAAGTAGTATTGTGTTTTAGCCTCGCGTCTCGTAACTCAACAAACTGTTTGATCTTGGGCAAATCATCCTCTCACGGTGTCTCTGTCCACTAATCTGACAATATGTTACCACTATGGCACAAGATGAGTGGAAGAAATAAATACCAAACAATGTCCAGGACTCCAGCATGGTTCTCTTTCACACAATCTGTTTCACAGCAGATGCCTACTTTCTGTAATTTCCTCACAAAAGCTGAACTGCTCCTGAAGCTGCAGTGTACAGGACACCTCCTGTGCTGTAGCCCCTCCCACCCACCAACAGGCACCTCATTAACAGCCTATACAATGCTGAAAGAGTAAGAGTTGGACACCATGCCTGACCAACTAAGCTGTCCCATCGCAGAGCTCGAAACCTCCTGTGAGTGGCAACAAGCAGGATATTTGTCTCCCGGCAGCAGCTCATCGTGGTTAGCAGGACAATTCTGAAGAGAACTGGATGGTTGGCCAACCGAGAGGCAATGACACAACAAGCTGCAGAAGGTCAGGCGATGGTGATGGCCCTCTGCTCTAGGAGACAAGCTGTGGCAGGCTGGAAGGTGTTCCCTCCTCAATGGTCCTTCTTCTGCTGCCTGTCGCCTTTCAAAGCCAGAGGAGCCCACGCGCTAGACTCAATCCACCTATGACGTCACTGGCAGCCTTCCTGGAGAGCGCCTTGATGAGACTGCGGTCAGCTACCTGGGCTGCACCTCAACGGGCCACATTTAGCAGGCAAGGCCTGATTGGCCAATTATTCCAGCACACGTTTTTTGAGTCTCCTGCTCAGTGGTATTTATGGCAGCATGCACTACAGACAAAAAGAGAAACAGAAAGACAGAGTTAGAGAGAGAGAACTACAGAGAAAGAGAGAGAGATGGAAAAGAAAGAGAGTCCATGGGCTCGGTTGAGCATTGCATTGGAGGTGGCTTTTGGTTCCCAGTCTGGCCCTGGCAGTAGGAACCAATTTGCCGGACAACTGGTGTTGCACAGCGGCTCCGAACTGGCACCTGTGCAAACGCCATTGTTGTCGGGCAAACCTTAAAACTCCCCTTCCAATAAGGGGAGGACTTTTATAATGCCTTTGCTTTCCTCAGTCATCAGTTCTCATTATCACCTCCTTTTTTAGGTCGAGCCTAGAGTCAGCGCGCATGCGCTGCTCTGGCAGACTTGTTGCAGTGGAGTATGTAATAGAAGCTCTGCCCACTCTCCGCCCATATTTGTCATTGGCTTGTGTCAGAGTCCTTCGTAAATCCTTCTGATTCGTAAAGAGGCTTGTTAACCCCTCCTTAGTACCGCCTTGTCTTCATCTATAACCTCCCATGGCGACTAGCCCTTTTACTTTGTGTTCTTAAGTATGTGAGCACTATTTTCTTTATTGAGTTTGTCTTACTGCAGACACACGTGCTTTGCTTACGGCCACTTCTTTCCAATGCCATAGGTCTCGCATCTAAATGCGAGACCTATTGCATTGCAACATTTTTGTTTTAGTATGCCTCACTACGTGCAATACCTCGATGCATTACAAGTAAAAAAAAAATAAAATGCACAATAAAGGTGAGTGCCGCCTTTACATCAATGTCGGCATTTCCTTTCAACATGGTGGCAGCCCGTCTACTTATTTACTTTTCTAGCATTGACCAAAATGGCACACTTTAACTTTAAAAATATATGGTTAAAGTCCAGCATACCACAAAGGGTACAAAAGCCTAAAAACAAAATGCTTGCTCTCGTTGCTAAAGCTACTGGGTAATAGAATTTAAATATAATGGCTCAAGGAAAGGGTGCAGTACCACATGCTGTTAATAGGTGTCCCTGGGATTTGCAATGTTCACTCTCCCTCGCTACGTGCAGCATGAGTGCTCTTCTGACAAAACGTTCTGGACTGCTTTCGGGTCCTAGTCCGGCCCTGCTCACAACATAAAAGTATTAACTCCTCACTGGTGTGGAAAACAAAAAGTTTGTAGAGTTCGGTATCTAGTAATTTTAAAGTATTGAAACAAATCTGGATTGACCTTTGAAAATGTTTACATTTGTGTTTGAACTCCCCTCCGGCATGATAGGGCAGACAGCCGGATGTAGTGCAATATAAGGAGGTGAATGGTTTCCCTGTCAGGAAGCACGTAGTATTTCATAAAGCCGTGCTCTAGGCGCTCAGCTGTGCGACCATCATCATAGCATACAATTGTGCATGTTTGCATACAATTTGGAACGGATATCTTTCCGGCTCTCTGCTGCAACCCCCATGCCCTTCCTCATAAACAATGGAACAAGGCACCAAGAGGGAGGCACTCAATGTGATTGTTCCTTTGACATTGTGGCATCTAAGAGGGGCTACCACCCTTTGATTGTTGCCCATTATCATCCCTTGGGGGTAAGAAGCCCTTAGGAGAGAGAGGTACCAAACAAACCGGAGGGGTGTTCAAACTGGAAGCCCCTGTGTACCCCTCTTTTCGTTACAATCAGAGGTTTTGCTTCTGGCGCATTGTTTGAGATTTCACACTTCAGTGCGAGTGCTTATTGACAGAATGACCGCTTTAAGCAGCGATACTCTACTGCAGACTTATTTAAGTGGACTAGTGTAGTAACGAAGGTCCACGCAGGTAGGTTAACTTAAAGGTGATTTATTCAAGCAGGTAACAAGTAGTATAACAAGTAGTAATGTTCAGAAGGAGAGCCCCACCAGGAGCAGCCTGTGTGCTGCTCAGCCCATGCCTAACTGTCACTTCACCTCTCTGTGTCCCAACATTCCGAGGCTCATCAGACTCCAACATTCTATTGTGTTCAGAGCACAGGCACTGCTAAGCAGGTGGTGGAAAATACATTACACTACATATGCAGGATACTACATATCCCTTTTCCTTCCAACAGAATCACAAATGCAATATATGAATATAATATAACGAGAGTAAACCAAGAACAGGATGAATAGGAAGAACAACGGTGTGACAACAAACGCCAAAGAGAAGAGCAAGCAAGGCAGAGCGAAGAGATAGGTGGGAGAAGACAAGGAGGAGGCAAAGTATAAGTGTAGAAATAGAAATAACCCATCCTCTACAAAAATGAAATAGAAAGAAGGAGACAGTGAAACGCAGAAGAAGAAACCAGTAGAAGAGAGAGACATAGACGCACCAACGACAACTCCTACGCGCACCCACTAGCCAGGCAGGCAAGCAAGGAAAGAAGGACAAGGCACGACGCGAACAGAACAGAAAACATACCCAAGCAGAAGGAGAAGAAAAGGGAAGAACTCCATCAGAACATTGGAGAACGAAAAGAACACCACAGACAAAGAAAGGCAGAAGACACAGGAATAACAACAAAGAAGTGTAGGGTCCAGATTCCAAAGATGAAAAGGAAGAGAACATCAATAGGAAAGCTGAACCGGAGAAAACAGAGAGGAAGCGAAGAGACACAAACAGTATCACTAAACTCCTCCCCATTTCCAAATGGATAATACAAATGATGATTGAGTGTAACATTACGTAAAAGAAACAGCAATGTAACATCATAGAAAATGCAAAGGAAATAACAGCCAATGGGACTAAAACCCATGGCCGTCCTCTAGTCCTAAGCAGGAGGGTGAGGAGCAATGTATATGGGACAAAAGCCCATGACATGGCAGGCCGTGACAAGTCAACCCCCATGTAGAGGAAAACAGTACTGCCCTGTAGAGATGGGACTGTAACCCATAAGACGGTGCCCTGCGTAAGGATACCTGTGTAAATGTAAATGGGACTATGACCCATGAAACGGTGCCCTGCGTAAGGATACCTGTGTAAATGTAAATGGGACTATGACCCATGAAACGGTGCCCTGTGTAAGGGTAGCTGTGTAGATGTAAATGGGACTGTGACCCATGACACGGTGCCCTGTGTAAGGGTTTATAAACCGTAGGTAGCCCGTATAGGCACGTGTCTGTGAGGAAATGGGGCAAAACCCCTTCACATCCCTATGTAGGGAAGAATAAAGTGTGAAATGCACACATGTGGAATGAACAGGGACTGTGGCCCGTGCGACGGTGCCCTGTGAGAGGGAGAACACCGTATGTAGCCCATATAAGCAAGAGGATAGTGAGCATATTGGGAAATTACCCCTAGCCATCCCTGATGTAAGTGTGCATATAGTGTATAGTACACTTGAAAATACATCCCACGCAGAATAGGAACATACTAAGTCGCTATGATTCCTGGACATAAATACTAAAAGGCAACCTGACAATGCATGTACATGCTAGAGTACAATTAGGAAGACAAAGTTATGTGAATTCCCATGACACTCAGAGAAGTAGCGCACAAAATGCAATGAAGAGATAATTGCTTAAAGTAGAAATGAGTGTCCTTTTAAACGTCTGACTGAAATCGCCACTAACGCAACACATGAAGATGTATAGGAACTATGCAGTACCCAAATATTCCCTTACAAGTATGTAAAGAGTCTTAAAAGTTGGGCAATTAAAATTAACATTAGAATGTACAGAAATACTATCTTTCCATGCCAGGATTACAACACAATTCCGCTGGTAGTGCCATAAAGTCTTGACCTTAATTGTCCTTTTCCACGATCTCTCCAGCCTTGAATATTCTTCTGTATACTGAATGCAAAGAGCCCATTGAACTGTGGAGACTGAGTGTGAAGGACGGACGGTGACTGCTACAAGTGTGAAGGCCAGCCGCATTCCAAAGATGTGTAGGACCTCCTCTACACCACAAGAAAAGCGGCAGAGATGAGCAGGTGCCTATCCTCGGCTCCGTAGATTACACCTTCATCGCCCAGAAGGCGGCGAAAAACGGTTAAAATTATGAAGTGGGCATACAGAATGAGCTCCGTAGAAAAACATATGGCGGCACGTAAGGTGCGCAGCGCCGGATGGATCATGGCTCGCACGTGCGCCACACGAAGTCCCTAAGAGCAGTCCAGGTGTGACATCACAGAGGGCTACTGGAGAGATGGATACGCGCGGCTCTACTGAGTGAGGTAAACCGCGCGCTCAAAGTAAAACGGCAAAATAACGGCTTAAACGGCCTGACAGGGCGTTGAAGTCTGTGAAACATGAAAGTTGTAAAGAAAGCTCACCTCAGATAGGGAGGAGCACAAAACAAAGTTGACTGAGGGACAAGCACCCGTGAAGCGGGTGACGAGATAACAAACGTCTGTTACCTCCAGCATGCAGCCTCCATCAAGAAAGATGACAAAAACGTGGAGAAGTAGAGAGGAAGTGCACAAGGTCACACATCGTAGGCAGCAACACATGTCTCCATACCTGCCGCATTTAAAGACTTGATGTCCGTAGATTAAAAAAAAAGTAAAGCAATGCTGAAGACACAGCTTGGGACTGTTGCACGTCACCCGGACACCAGAGCACTGCAACAGCAGATAGCAGCAAACTCACCACAGTGAACAACATGCGTAAGTGCTGTGTAACTGGTCATGGTTCCCCTAATTTATGTTTCTGCATGCTCCAAGATGTTTAAACTCAGGGTCGTAGAGTTTGTGGCTGGGTGATGAGCAGCGTGACAAAGAGAAGAGATGACTTGAAGTAAAGTTGATGTGCTTGCAGGCAAATACAGCAAATGTTTCACCAAAGTCCAAAATATGTAAAGTGGATGAGCACAGCACGCCTGGGCTAGGGCTGGCCGATGGTGAGGCCACTGGTGGGGCTGTACGGCGTTGTGCTTCATCTTACTTGTGTTGTATTCTTCTTTTCTTTTCATTTTGATGCTTGTTTCACGCTTGTTGTCGTCATTCATGTAGATTGTAGTACACGCTTGTTTCATGTTGGCACCTTTTAGTTTCCTTTGGATACCTCCGCTTTTGTACATTGTGGTAGTAGCCACTGTAGTTTCTGTAGATTGCGCCATCTCCAGGTCCACCTGTGTTCGCCAGGTACCTTAGATCTGCTTGTTCCACGTAGGTACGTCACCAACTCGTCGCCAAATTATGTAGTAATGAAGGTCCACGCAGGTAGGTTAACTTAAAGGTGATTTATTCAAGCAGGTAACAAGTAGTATAATAAGTAGTAATGTTCAGAAGGAGAGCACCACCAGGAGCAGCCTGTGTGCTGCTCAGCACATGCCTAACTGTCACTTCACCTCTCTGTGTCCCAACATTCCGAGGCTCATCAGACTCCAACATTCTATTGTGTTCAGAGCACAGGCACTGGCTAAGCAGGTGGTGGAAAATACATTACACTACATATGCAGGATACTACAACTAGTTACTTTGATTTATAGTCATAGACAACTGCTTAAGGAAGTATGGCGAACTCCTGTGTTCAGAAGACGAATGCACTATCTCAAAGTAAACAGTCGATAGGCGCATCCGACTTTCACAATAATCTTGATTTATTATGGCCATATGGGTTATTTTCAGTGTTTCGAGTCTTGACAGGTTTTTATTTTTCATCATTGCTTTTTGTGGAAGTGCTTCCTCTATATAACAGAGAAGTTGACATATCCTAAGAAAAGGGTAAACTTCCTGTTTTGAAAGGCCACTGGGTAATGGAATTTAAATATTAGGTCTTGAGGAAAGAGTGCACTATAACAGGCTGTTAGTGGGACACCTAGTAACGGTCTGTGGTACTGCACCCTTTCCTTAAGACCTGATATAGGAATTCCATTACCCAGTGGCTTTAGGAACAAGCACGAGCATTTGCGAGCATTTTATTTAGGCTTTTGTAGGCAAAGCAATAAGAATGGGAAATTCCACTAATGAAGGAAGAAATGCTCATGCTCGTTCCTTCAGCCTCTGGGTAATGGAATGCCTATATTAGGTCTTAAGGAAAGGGTGCAGTACCACATGCTGTTACTAGGTGTCCCTGTGGAGTTGTAAAGGGACCTCTATTAGCCACATTAGATGCTGCACCCTTAATGCAATTATAAAGAGAAAGATTGCAGCTCAACATACCTTTCCATTTATTTTTATTGGAAGTGAGATTTTTGTTAGCTTGCATTTTAAAAATGCATCATTGTTGTTTATTTAAATGGTGCCTTTTTAAAACGCAAACTAGCAAAAATCCTGCTTCCAATAAAAAACAAATGAAAACCTATGCTCAGCAGCAATTTTTCTATTTATAATTGCATTAAGTGCAATTTTTATGTGGCTAATAGAGGTCCTTTACAATTCCACAGGGACACCTAGTAACAGCCTGTGGTACTGCACCCTTCCTTGCTTAGTGGAATTGCTTAGTGGATTTTTTAATCCTTATCCTACTGCTGGGATATTTTTTAACCAAAGGGAAAAAAATACATTTGCAACGCCAATAGCTCAAAGTTTCACTCATGCGAGACCTATTGCATTGCAAATGCTTGTCAAAATTATTTTTCACTCTTTAGAGAGATAGCTGTCACGTGATGGTGCATTTTTTAGTAAATAAGGGCAGCTGGAGTTTAGGTTCTGCAAACCAACAAGTACAAATAACTACATATTTCTGGCCCCGTAAACAAAATGTGACCGACGGAGTTACGGAAAACCATGGAGTTGAAATGTATCCTTGCGTGTGACACCGAGCCTGACAGAAGGTTCGAGAAGCGGGCTTGAAGAGCGCGACGGCTGCAGCCACAGGCAAGCATCAAATCTTCCATTTCGTTATGAAATCTATAAACTGCTTTTACTTTTCATGCTTCCCTCTGCACTCATTCTCCATGTATTTATTTTGGCTCACAATTATAGGCATTGATGTCCAAGGCCGTCATGTACAGTTTAATGCATCGTAAAACAATATCCACGAACAAGGCCCATGAAAATGCCACAAAAAATGTGTGCATTTGCCGTAACCATTTATAACTCATTAAGACTCGTTGGACCGTCAATCATTTTTCGTGACTCATGGTTTTACCACTGTTTTATAATAAAGAACATACGAATGCCTTCCATGGCTGCTGAGCTGCATCTTTTTCTTTGCCCTGATGTAAAGTTATCATCAACAAAACATTCTTCTGGTCCTTCTATCCCCCAAAGTGCACAAGAAACACAGCAGGACTGGCTTATGGGCAGTGACGCGACACAAAATTATTGGGCCCCACTGCAGAATGTGATCAAGGGCCCCTAAGTCTGCCATATCTCTCAGATGTTCATTGATCTTGGGCTGAATGGGGCCCACCTAAAGGGATTGGGGGCCCCTGAAGACATAGGGGTCTCACTGCAGGGGTCGCAGGCCTGTGTTACACCCCTGCCTATGGGACGCAGCAGCATCTGACAGGTCAAGTCATTCGAAAAAGGCAGAAAGATTAGACTGGGCTGAGTTTCTTATGTGTCCCTGCATTCTCAGGGCTTGACATGGAAACACAGAAGTGCAGGAACTCCTGGTTGTAGAGCTCCTGTTTGCTGCTGAGATGTTCTGGTACTCTCCCATTAAAAGCATTGGAACAGTGCTGAGAAGTACTGCTACTATCCCTTACGAATTAAAGAAATGCGGGTACTGAGTAGGAACAGAGTTTATTTTGAAAAACAAGCAAAATCAGTCTGTGAATGGACAAAAAAAAGGGAAGATTCTCTGCCTGAACATGGGATAAATACTTGTGTTTGGTCTGACGCTTTCTCTTCAGACCACAAAAAAGTAAGCGGACCATAGGTGCCTGTGGTAATATACAAAGGATGACCATCAACCAATTGGAATGGACTCACTACAGAGGTTTGACTACAAAAAGTTTGAGTGGGGAGCTACGAACATTACATGTAAATACTTGATTCTATTTATTCCTCCATTTTATTCAAAATTAATTAAAAAGCACATTTAAAAGACAATTCTCAAATGATCAATTCTTAAAATCATCTTCTTGTAACAGGATTGACATTGTGGTGTGAAAAATTTGCATATTAGCATTAATGTACTGCACAAAATATTGTTTATTGCTTTCTTATTTATTGGAGAAAGACCCTCATTCCACTGTAAATTTGATTCTCACGGGGCACAACCAACATGTGTTTTTTGGCTAGAATACCCTTCTTCAGGGCTATATAATATCTTTATCTTCATCAATTGCCTTTTAGTGATTTATTTTTCAAAGTAACTTCTTTAAAGTATTAGATCCAGCATCTAGGTTTATTTTCAGGTTTGTGAATGCCTTCTTATACAACTTTCAAAGAGTGATGCTCATACGAGCCATTAATCTAATCTTAATTTCCCTGACTGCAAATGATTCCAAAAGCTAGATTGCATCTTCTTATATCACTGACAGCATCATTCTTTCTATATGGCAATCCAGTTATTCTTTGAGTGCCATCACATGCATCCCTCGCAGGTTTTTTGATCTCACTCAGGGAGACAGAAGTAGGATACATACCCTCATCGTACACTGCTTAAAACAAAATGGCTTCCCAGTGACGTCATGATGTATGTGCAGGTGTGCCCTGGATCACAGCTCTACTTTAGTTGTAGGAATTAGAAGGAGAGGACATGGGAGAAAATTGTCAACGCGACAACCAGCTTCCTGCAAATGTACACCCACCGCCAGCCAAAGTGCGGGTGAAATCCCTGTGTCTGTACAATCCCGCCCTGCTGCTAGGATCACGCTCAAGTAGCAAGAGAACACACATAATGACAGTACTTACTGCAAGCCTATCAACTCTAATCTTTTAAGGAGAAATGGATCTTAAAATTACCTACTGCCTGAAGCGGGCTTTAAACGCTTTTTTATCCCACATGGATTTATTTTAAAGCAGGTGATTTAGTTTCACAACTGCCTTGTTTCTGCAGTTCTATTGCTTTAGTATTTTCACAGTCCCCTACACCACAATCCGCATACACTCCAGTCTACAGGGAAAAGTGCTCTGTGAACCTCTGGCAGGTGCTCATGACATGAAATTGAGTCTTTTCAGCTGATATGGCAGCTTTTATTCAATTGTTCATAAGGATAAAAAATAATCATAAAATTACTACTCACCGGGTTTTCACTTCATCTTTTATTTTTAAACGTCGTGAAAATGACTGGGCTTTGGAAGTTGTAATTACAATTTATTTATTGTGTCAAAAATCTCATGATTGTGACTTCACAACCTATATAGAACTGTTATTAGTTGTAATGATAATTAATGACCATAATTTATATTTGGGATAAAGTTCCTTCTGATTTAAATCGCAGAAAACTGCAAGTAACCGAGGGCTTGAGGGAGCAAACAGATGAACGTGGTCAAAGCCAGAGATCCTTTGTAAGGCCACACAACCTCGAGGGACAGGCAATATTTTTGTTTTACCAAATGTAAGCGCTCGTAAATTCTTATGGTACATGGTGTCCCTTGCTCATCTTCTCCCACCAGTACCAAGACCGCGTTGTTGAAAAAGTGCAAGCGTTTCCACATCACTACATGTTTTATACAGTTTCCTGTACAACGAGCCATGATTCTCCATTTGTGGTGACCACCAAGTGGGTTTCAGTTCACCTGTGTTGAACTCCAACAACTGGTCAGCTAGTGGCGGCTTTGCATGATTAACGCCGTTAGCTGGAATAAATCTGAAGACACCTCTGTGTTGCATTAAATGGTTTAGTTGACAGTTTATTTGCTTTCAGTGAGATCAACTGAACATTTTGCACCAGATCTGGCACCGACCTCACGGTACAAATTCTATGAGGCAGCAGAAAGAAAGCCCCCTTTTGACTGAGTGTCATACTTAGAATATCCTTACATTCCTCCATTTCCAAACTCCACTACCCAGAAGACGTTGCAGACTGTATTCTGTAACACATTGTTCACAGACCACGGCATTAAGGGCAAAATGTCCTTTTTGTGATTCCAGGGCCAGAGGTTAACAAAATCAGAGCAAGTTTCTATATATAAAGGACACATTGAGGATCAGCAACTACTTTTTCATTTATAAAATGCCTTTTGCAACATGCAAATTTGAAGCATATGGGGGCTTGAAAGGGGTAACCCACCTGCTCCTTTAGAGTTGCAATAATATGCACTAGTGTTATGCATCCGGAAATGAAGTCACAAACCATTTTTATTTAATACTGAACTTAGTGGTGGTCGTTTGAGAAGTGGAAGCTGCCTGTGATGGACAGCTTGCACTTTGTGAATGCCAGCTCCGGGGATCAGAGGAGGTCGGCAGTGGTCTATCCGACCACGGCATGCTCCTGCTTTTGTCATTCACTGAATGGCAACTTTTATTTTTGAGGTCACCACCTGCCATTTTAGGGGAAAGTGGTTTCTTTAAAAAAAATTCTAACTGTAGGTAATCAGATTATTAATTGGGGTGTGTGACTACCCGTATCAACCAAAACCAAGAAAGAGGGGGGGGGGGACCAAGGAGCAGATTATGGTCCAGTGTCCATGCTCCTCAAACGTAATAATTAGACCAAACAAAAGGACACTGTTCCTGAGGCAGGGTGTAACGTATCACCCAAAGCCCATAGAAAGAAAGATAAAGAAGAAAAAGAAACCTAGGTGTAATGGAGACCCACTAGTTGGAGGGAAAGAACAGGTCTTGCGAAGGATGTCATGCTTCATCATCGGGCATTTGCTCCTCGTCGGGCCGGCGCTGCAATGCCCCACGGGTCCCCCGAAGGGTCACTTTATCAGAGATCTTTTAGGAGGAATGCCGGATGGTGCCTGCGGGTATGTGGGGTGTGGGTCCTACAAAGAGGGGAAAAGGTACGTGCTACGTGAATTAAAAACTGTCCAGGGGGTTAAAAAGGGGGGTAATACCCATAGTAATATGCAACCCCATGGGTAGAGTGTGTTACCCCATCAGGCTCAATTTGCTTGGGTGTAATAAGTCGGTCAACATGTTTCGCGCCCTTGTTGCCACAGGGGTCATTGGCGCTTCTTCAGGACCAGAAACAACAAAATGTGGTGAAGTGCACGTGAATTGAGAATAAAAACAAATACCCTCAGAGTAAATTAAGGCGGGCCAGCAAACTGTCTGAACCTACAGTGTGGCAAATAGTTAAAACCGCTCCGGATCAAAACCCATCACTATCAGGAGAAATGCTCCAATGGCTAGAGGCGATGGACACCCGCACCTTGTCGGGCCATCACTATCAGGAGAAATGCTCCAATGGCTAGAGGCGATGGACACCCGCACCTTGTCGGGAAACTTTTATGGGTGCTGATTCCAGAGCACCTACCCCGTCCAAGCGCCTGCCGAAAGAGACACCTCATAGAAAAATTACAACCCTAGTCAGAATGAATGGCTACAGTCACTAAATAAACCGGGCTCAACCCCTGGTACCAATGGCACAGAGCAAATAGGCTTAACTTTGAGGCACTGTGTAAAGTCTATATGCACTACCAAACAGTAATAAAGTAAAGTGCAAAACAATAACAATTACAAACCAGGTTAAAAAATAGAATGAAATGTAATGTGAAAAATGACGCCAAAATGACAAACATCCAATAAGGGAACCGCAGATATGAATTTTAAAAATTTTAAGCAGAAATCGCTCCAAGACACATAAAGTGCCAAAGACAGTCAGTGGTCACAGTAGACTGGGACTTAAGTGCAATTTGAGGCTGGCTGAGATGCAGCATGGGTTGGATACGCCAACCATGTTCATTCTGGTAAAAGATTTTACCTTCTGGCAGGAGCATACTTCTAAAGCCCCACTGGACTTCAGGGTAGGCACTTAGAGATTCGCAGGGGGGCTGTCAGAGGCCAATAGCAGGATCCAGCCCAGGCCCAGTTGTCACTGGTCAGCTGGGCAGTTTCAGGAAAAATCTCTTGTTGTATCCCTGTATCTTGAGCAGGAGGTCAGCCTTATGGCCTTTGAAGTCCAACTCTTTGTCCTGGGTGCAAGAGTGGGCAAGTCCAGTACTTTAGGACTCCTCCCTGGTCACAGACAGCAGGTTCAGTCCTCTTCTGTTCTTCCTCAGGTCTGTCCAGAAGTGTTCTGAAGTGGGTGCCTGGAAGTGCCACAATTATGCCTGGCACTAGCTAGTTGGTGGAAATGACTCCTGGGCAGGCCCTAACAAATATGATAAAAGTTCCCAGAACAAACCCAACCGCTTTGGGACATTTTTTAAAGATGGTGAAAGTCTTCAGCCGCAATAAGCTTGGGCTCTGAGGGCTGGGGTGTGTGTGGGGAATGTAATATGGTAGCCCCAGTGTCCACCCACATGTAACACCAAAATCCAGTTTGAGGCAGCCACTGTACCCCCAAAAACCCAGGGACAGAAGTCTGTTAGAATAAAAGTAGGGTTTTGTATCAGACTGTGGATACACAAAAATTGTTTTGGCATCCTGTTTCCCTTCCTTACCAGTGTGCCTTCTGTGTTATATGTAAAACCCAGAGACAAAAGTCTGGTGGGACAAAGTACACCCTTCAGCAACCAGACAGTAGATGCATAAGAATTATCTTGGCATCCAGCCCTCTCCCTTTCAAGTGTACCCCAAAATGTTTGATGTAAAACCTGCAGACCTTTCAAGCAGGGTTTGGCGCTCAAGCAGGATTTGAAACTATAATGTCTAAAATGATGCTCAAACCCCCTACCCTGCATATTAGGTGAGGTTTAGAGACTTCTCATCCCTGTCCATTCTCACCAGCTTATTGTTTGCTCCTGGTAGGCATTTCACACATTTTCACACCTATTCAAATGCTTATTACTGCTGGCAGAAGTCCAAGAACAAATGCAAATGTAGCCTCCAGGAACTACAGACAAGAAAAGGGTAACTTTGTAAAAGTTGCTTTTTCTTAACATTTATTAAAAATCTGACTTCATCATTGAATGGGATTTATAAAAACTACCAAAAATAGATGTTTAATTATTTTTCTAGCTAGTCCTGTTCCTGAGATACAGTATTAGGGATTTAACCTGTACTCTGTTTTTCTACATAGGACAGCTAGGCCTGCCACACTGTAAAATACCTTTTGGGTGCTAGTCACTCCAAGGACATGTTAACATTAAATGTCTACAAATCTTACTTTTAAAAACCATGCACCCTGCCTTTGGACTACTTGGCCTACATAGAGGTGACTTAACTATATTTTAAAGGGAGGTTTTGACTTGATATAAAGGCTTAATTTGACAGGTCAAACTTCAGTGTTTAAACTGCCACAGACAGGCTTCAGTGATAGGCCTGAAGCAATGTTCTACAGGGTCACTGTAGCGGATGACACAATAGGTGCTACAGTCCACTAGTGAGAATTAACTCAGAGGCCCTGGGTACATTATTTGCCCTATGCTAGGAATGTATGCCAATTAGGAATATGCAAATTTAACAATGTTTAACCAGGGGGCACAGACACTTTACCACTGGTTAGCAATGCTAAACTGCACAGAGGTCTAACACCAACAAAATAAAGGGTCCATCAAAATGAGAAAAATCCAGGGTGACTACGTTAAAAAGGCAGATATCCACACTAATATTCAGCAAATGTGAATGGCTGCCATCTCTGCATTTGCAGTCATTCACAGGGAGACACTAAAAGGACTCATGGCTCATTCAAATGTATAATGCAAGAGTCAATTTATGACTTCTAGTAAATAGGTTTTTACGATGCAGCTGGTCAGCACATCATTTGCAGGCAAAATGAAGGTGTGCAAGAAAACACCAATTGCTTTGTGACCACATATAAGCACATTGAACCCATATGTGGTAGATCATTTGTTGAATCACAAAATGTAAACCACAAATGCAGAGGGGCACAGAGACAAAGTTCAACTGTTGAATGCCCCCATCATGTAGATGGCAATCTCTGACTTGGCTCCTTCCTTAATCAGAGGATCATGGGCTCTGGTTGCGAAACCTCCCTAAATGCAAGTCAGAGAGAAAAATCACCTTCAAACAATAAGGAAACAACTAAGAAACTCATGTGAGTGTATATTCTAATTGGGAACAGAGCCTTATCTCCCACGGTGATGTGCCCTTTGTCTGGCGGTCTGATTAGTAATTGCAGGAAATGTTCTGCTGGGTTAAATATGAGGTTATGGTTAATAGCAGTAAATTTCCCTGTTTGTTGCAAAGCCGTCTGCCCAGGGCAACTTTCCTTTGGCATCCTCACTTGGCATTTGTTAAGGGATCTTTTTGCCACATATCCTTTCCCTGCACAGTACCATGTGTGTGTTTGCCGGTTGGAGGGAGATGAAACCCCAGTGTAAGTGTTTGCAACTATATTGAGCAAACTTAGCTTTAGGGCAACACAAACTGTACATGCTGTTAAAGACAAAACAAGATTAGAAACAAGGAAGGGGTCCTCTTTACGGCAGTGGTCATTTAAACAAGATTAGCACTTAGGAAGGGGTCCTCTTTAAGGTAGGGGTCATTTAAACAAGTTAGCAACAAGGTGGGGGTCCTCCTTAAGGCAGGAGTAATTTTCAAGTGCCTCTTGGGTCCTCAAGGGTCTCTAATAGGTCCCAGCAAAGGATAATACAATTTTTATTGATATTTTTGTTATTTTCCTTACATTTATTCACTCCACAAACTTGTGAAGTTAGTGCTTGTGTGCTAGGATGGTTTCCTGTGGTTACTTACATGACGAGGTCTAATAAGAGGTCAGGGTATGTAATTTTAACTGGTTCGTGGCGAGCAATATTATCTAGCCACCTTTTGCCTAAAAGATTATATTAAAGATGGTGATTTTGGAAGACAAGAGTTATTAATGATGGCCAGTTGTTTACTTTGGTCTTTCTCCACTCACACCAATGAAGAGTAGCCAGCCAGCCAGCTAGCTTGGTGAGGGAACACCGCCTGCTATGGCAGCGTGATTTATTTACCAGTGCATGATGGTCCTTTTACCTCAGCATGTCCCTCCCACCAGGTCAGACACCCTGGCGCGATCCTGCCTGAGATATTGACCTGAAATTCAAAGTTCTATCAGATGGATGAGTTCAGAATCCTAATGATTTTGATCCCATATGACACGTGTGTGTGTGTTTTAGTAAGGGTGTCCAGATGTTACATTTTATCAGATCAATTGGGACCCAGTCGGGCCCAGCACCTTACCACTAACACTTTGGTTGATCGCACCCTCTACTTCACACAGGCTTGTCTGAAAACCTCTTGAACTGTTGGGGTTTATTGTGAATTCAGCATCTGATAAGGGAGCTGCATAAATACTGGCAAAGTGTGCCTCCCAGGTTTCACTGGCAATATGACAGGTGATTGAAGATATTGACTGATTTTTATGCCTCAAGTCCGAAACGGTGGACCAAAAGAATTTACTAACTTTTAGGGAGGCTGCCTGTGCTAACAAATCCCACTGCTTGTTTAATACTTCCCACCATCGTTTCGAGGTAACCTCTTTGTAGTTTTTCCACGCAATGGCCACTGCTGCACGGTCTCTAGGTTTGGTTGCGCGTGCCTGGCGTAGCGTGCGATTAGCAACTGAGCAATCATGGTGGAACCATCTAGGGGAGTTGGCTAATGGCCCAAAGAGCTTTAATAGTGCTTTTCTAAAGTTTGCACATAAACTATTAAATGCTTTGACAACCAGCTGGGCAGCGTCCTTTCCTGCTAGACACAATTCTACCAATATTGTCTTTTTGTTATCATGCTTATTGCTGGTGTCTTTGCATTTCATTGCAGTCTAAATAGGTCTAGACTTTGTTTGATTAAATGGGCCTTCGTTGACAGATAAAAAATGCAAATGATAGGATGTAGTTAAGAAATGAAGATGATTTTTAAGAAAATACCTACATTGCATTCCACTTGGCAACTGTTATTTTAATGTTTCTGTATGCTGTAATAAAACACGTCCATTAAAGGGAGCAGAAATGGATCAGTTTTCCATCGTAGTTTCTATAGGTGGTCTTACACTGCTGCCTCTGTAAACTGAGGTATTTTATCCAAGCACCATGAAGCCAACTTCTGTGTAGGCAGAGCTCTATAAATACTTTTAAAAATGAATAAATTAAAATAAGTGCATTGGAGATGTTGTTTCTTGGACTAGCTTCTTTCATGCACGGACCCTTGAGTCTACTTTCCTCCATGTGCGGTGACTCGCGATAGGTTGGGTTAACAGGGTAAAATGATAGCCAGCTCTGTCAAACCCTTTGCATTCTCTGTCCAGACAGGGAGTGCGGAAAATCATCTCTCGAAATGTGCTCTGCGGAACAGGGGAATTGTTGACGTTAATAGAATCCCCGCCTGTCGTTGGTAGCGCTTCCCATTCATCAAGCTGTCAGCTGCTGGGTTGTCAAACTGAGGTGAACACGCGGCCTGTCTATGACCTTCCGGAAGCGGAAGGCTTGTTTGCTGCTCCTCCTGACAAACATGAAGCTCCCCAACCACAGTGAGAAGTGAAGGTTTTAACATTTGCTTTAAATAGTCCAAAAAGAGATATACTTTCAAGGTGGATTTACCAATATTTGTGCAAAACCGTTTCTCATAACTACACACATGCCAACATTTTAGAAGAGGAAAGTGGGAGATCTTAAAAAAATAATCGGGAGAATGTATTTCTCCCATTGACTTATATAGCGGCCTGCATTGGATCTATTGGCATGTATGGGACTTGCAAGTGTGCTGCTGCAGGATTGCATATCAGAAATACAAATATACGTTTTTTCATTACCTGTCAGGGGAACGGAGAAAGCGCTATGGCAGGCAGATAGAGCGTGACAAAAATGTGGTGCACTGGCCTGCAGGAGGTAGGTTACTGGCAGGGCATAATCTGAGACACATAAGATAAGTCCCTGTTGGCTGAAGCCGGCAGAGGAATCGAGTTTTTGCATGCAGGAATCGGGAGGCGGGAGACTAGCTTTGAAATTGGTAGTCTCCCGCCTGAATAGGGAGGGTTGGCATGTATGTTACTGTGATGGGTCCTGTGTACACAAGGCAACTGGACATCTTTGATGACCATTACTGTCAGGTGTCCTTGTTCCCTCCTCAATCTCTGTATAACGCTTTCCCCTCTCTCCGATTGTCTCTCATTATTGCTCTTTCTCACTAGCTGCATTTCTTTTCCTCTTTCTCTGTGTCTCTCTCAGACTCTTACATTGGCTCATATCTTGCTCTTGTTAGGGCAATAAATCTTCTGCTTCATGCTTCAAATGGAGGGTGACGGAATTTGGCTCCATGCCTCAGATGATGGAAAATACAAATATCCTTCATGCCTCAGATGAGGGGCAATGGAAATATCCGTCATGCTGCAGATGAGGGGCAATGGAAATATCCTTCATGCTGCAGATGAGGGGCAATGGAAATCTCCTTCACAGCTCAGATGATGGAAAATACAAATATCCTTCATGTCGCAGATGAGGGGCAGTGGAAATAGCCTTCATGCCTCAGATGAGGGGGCAATGGAAATCTCCTTCATGCCGCAGATGAAGGGGAACGGAAGTCTGCTTTATGTCTCAGGTGATGGGCAATGCAAATCTCCTTCATGCCTCAGATGAGGGACAATGGAAGTCTGCTTTTTGTCTCAGATGAAGGGCAATGGAAATCGCCTTAATGCCTCAGATAATGGGCAATGGAAATCTCCTTCATACCTGAGAAGAGGGGCAATCGAAGTCTGCTTCATGCCTCAGATGATGGATAATTGAAGTATATTTCTTGGCGTCAGATGGAGGGCAATAGAAGTGTGTTTCTTACCTCAGAGGGAGAGCTATGGAAGTCTGCTTCATACCTCTGTCAGGGGGCAATGGAAGTGTGTTTCTTGCCTCAGATGATGCACTATTAAGTCTGCTTCAGCTGGAGGGCATTTGAAGCTTCCTTCATGCCCCAGATGATGGGCAATGCAAGTCTACTTCATGCCCCAGATGAGGGGCAGTGAAAGTCTGCATCATGCCTCGGATGAGGGGCAACGGAAGTGTGTTTCTTACCTCAGAAGGAGAGATATGGAAGCCACCTTCATGCCTCAGATGATGGGCAATGGAAGTCTGCTTCATGCCTCGGATGATGGATTATTGAAGTCTGCTTCATGCGTCATATGGAGGACAATGGAAGTGTGTTTCTTCCCTCAGAGGGAGAGCTTTGGAAGTCTGCTTCATACTTCAGGTGGGGGTAATGGAAGGCTATTTCAAGCCTCGGATTGAGGGCAGTTGAATGCAACATGTGGGGCATTGTATTGGTCTGGTTGAATGACTAGACGGTTCTGGGAGGTAACCACACTCATCGAGTCAGCCATGAAATACCGTCCGCGGTTTACACTTCTAGTGCATCCATAGAGCCTTTCATTTAAGCAAGCAAGGTTGTGCATGGCATTGCACCTTCAGTATATGTGTCTTTTTATACTTGAGTTCCAGGGCTAATTCCAAAGATGTTTTTGTTTCTATGTTCTGGAATGTTTCACCAGAGTCTGCGTTTTTCTTTATGCCATGTTTGATACCCTCAGAAAGGAGACCCAGCCTCCTAGTTTAGCACAATAAACCATGTGGAAAAAATGATTCCCACTTTATCTTGAAATGTATGGCTATGGCACCATGCCATCCAACAATGCAACCTCTTTTAATGTTGCATTTGCAGCAGTTCACGTGGAAGCATGCCAAATGCCCCGTGTGCATGGGCCCCGTATGAAACGCAAGTCAGATGGGCGCGGGTGTGAGGAGAAATCTCTTCCATGGTTCGGTTCTCTGATGCACCAATAAATATTGAATTAAAAGAATGTGGCTGTGACGTCTGAGCCGGAACAAAATGCACCATGTTTAGGAGGGATCAACTGACCTGAGACAAATGTCAGCATGTGGAAAACCGCAACCCAACGTTTGAGTTAGTTTCTCCCTCTATAAATCCTCAGTGCTCCACCAGGAGAGGTCTGCAGCCTCGTCACGTTGGGAGTGTAATTTCCCCTGAAGGATCTTACAGTCAGAATAAATAATTCTGTTCTGCTAATGACGGCTCACTGTACCCCGCGTGGTGTACCGCAGAAGAGGCCTGGCACCAGGGAGAGCAGCCACTCACTACATCACGCGCGCCGCCAAGCGCTGGACAGCGCCTCTGGAAAATGGCCTCATCAGTGCGGTCACAAGGGCCAACAGAGCAGGAACCACAAAAATGCAATATAAGGGTTTGTGTCCAGGATTTATGTGATTTTATTCTCAGAGGATGATACTTAAACTCAGAATGAATATTGTTCAAACATAAGCACCAAAAAGCGTCATAGATAGGTCGCATGGGGGGTAAGGTCAAGGCGAAGGATGGCAATTCTTTTTGGTTAAATGGCACGCAATACACCAAGGAAGGTTAGTGTGATAGGTTTACTTGCAAGCTAATTAATGTGGAAATATAAGGTTTTCAAATTGGTAGGTGAGAAGTGGACAAAAGAGACTGTATACTTGCTGAAGAGGATATACTGGCTCATCAAGAAACAATCACAATATCTCAAAACTGAAAGGAAATTGGTTATAGTGATACAAAGGTGTCTTATGGTGGTTACTGACATATTCTTGCATCTTCACTGTGCTGCACACAACAGGCATATTCCTCTCAATTGAACTTAATTTATCATATGTGATAGAGTGAAAGGCTGACTCATGCTGTTGGGATTTGAGCCTCTCCTTCACATTTCCACTACAAATCTCCGCATAGGTGCATTACACACCAGGCTATCTTAACAGCTGCAGTTTTGCTTGTAAGTGGAGAGGTTTGTCGAAGGATCTGTGTTTTTAATTGATCTTTACTTGTGTTGTCTACAGCTGCGTTTTTCCTGCCCAGTGGACACTAATGTTACAGGTTGGATTCGTTTAAAGGCCTGACACATTCATGGCCTGCCAATTAACACCCCTTTTTCTTTTAAATTTCAAAATCAGGTTAGGTGGAACAAATGCCACTAATATGAGGGTTTGGCCAACAACACCCCTTATTTGGGTTTAACTGCAAACAGAGATGAGTGTTACCCCCCTAGGAATTCTTTAGGTTCCTTCCAATAGAATTGACACAGTAAAGATTCCACAGACCGAGTGTGCAAAGGAGAACAAATCTCTTCCTTTCAATTTTTTCTATTAGGTGCTTTATTCTTCTTCTTTTTTTTTCTAACAGCACCCGGATGGCCAATTCCTGAAGTGGAGTGAAGCCCGACCCTGGCTTTGATCATTCTGAGTCTAAGGCCATTGGCTACTATAAATCCTCTTGACCATAAAATAGGTGTTTTGCACTAACTAACATTGGGCGTTCCAACTCAAAGTACATAGAATTATACGTAATTTACAATAGGCCACATGATTCAGAGCAGCTTTTATTGCATCCAACATCAGTGGCGTAGCTAGCTCTTTGGCCGCCCGTGGCGGTCACTGTGCTTGCCACCCCACTGCGGCCTCATCAAAGAGTGGGGGGGGGGGTGTTCACTGTTCAACATGCCATCTTATGCTCCAATAGCTTTTGTTGACCCACCACACTGAGTTACCTCTGATCTTGTTGGAGTCATGACCAGGGACGGACTGACCGTATCGGGCATTTCCTCGGAGGCTGGAAAGATGGGGGGCCAGTTTGTAGCAGTGCAGCAGTTTTAAAAGCACTGCAATGTTCTTGTATATCCAGCAGTTTTCGGGCAACAACAAAAGTGTCAAAATAACTCAATGTACCATCTGGAGGGGGATCGAAGCTTTGTCTAGTGGCAATTTTGACTCATCTAAGGTAGCGGAGAGGGTTAATATGCCTGCTGCAAAGAATGTATACCATGCATATGAAAGAAAAGTATTTTATATGCATAGCTCAGTGGAATACTGCTTTTGTCACAGAGATTATTTTGTTACTGTGCAGGTTATAAGTTACAATTGCAATATAGTACAGTGAGCTATGAACTGCTATCAAGGAGCTGTATGCAAACTGCATGGTACAGGTTAGAATGTTATGTGTTTTTCCCAGTCTTTCATTATCCTGATGTTGCTAAAATAGATTTGTTTGGGTAGAAATTAATTCTTATTAATAAAGTCAACTCTAACCACTGTGTTATCTTCTGAATCCTGAGTTTGTGCTTCCCCAGACCAAGTACTCTTAAAAGTGCCTACCAGTATGGATGACATGTGAATCCTACACCTTTGCCTTATGTAACATTTTCTGTACACTGATTTACACACGTATGATGCATTGTCTCTGTATGTGTACATGATGTAAAGTGCTCCGACACCCTACACAGGTATGAGAGGTGCTATTAGACAAATGAAATAAATGTGAGAGAGACTATGGAGAGATGAGAGGCACTGTTGGAGGGTGATAGTGAGGGAATCATTGAAGAGCCCCACCAAAAATTGTTGTTGCCTGATGCACAGTAAGGTCATCATTTACTATGCTTTAAAATCTATACAATTGAATATATAAGACAACCGTGTTGTTGAATGCACCATTTTTTCCAAAATTTTCTTTGGAGAAGAACCCCCCCTCACCCCCCATTTGTAGTAGTCAGGCTCTCTCGCTGCACTTGCTAGGCACTGTTTGGGGGCTGGTCTGACAAGATTTGCCTGGGTTGCTTTGGGCTCCCTTTCCAGCCCTGCTCGTGACCCTCTATTTTAAAACAGCCAGACCCTTATATGAAGCACTTTCACCCGTACTGGCTGTCTTGATAGTTACAATCATAATTCTGAGCATAAATTGCCATCATTGACCTGACTAGAAACCTTCTTACAGGCACACTCTTGGTAAACTATTGAAACATTTCTTCAAAGACACCAATATGTGATAATTTTGGATCACTGACAGAATATAGAATGCCAAAATATCGACCTGCCAAAATATCGTGGATAAAATATAGAATGCCAAAATATCGAATTCCTATCTACAAACAGGTAAGTACAAAAATATTGAATCCAAAATAGCGTTGTAAATAATATAGTTTGTTAAAATATCAAATTTTTTAAATGTCTTAAAATTAATGTAAAATTAATGAAATAATAAATATAATTAACTAAAACATACTTAAAAATACTTAAATAACCTTAAAATTAATAAATAATTAATGTAAGTTATAAAAAAATAAACATACATTTTTATTTTTTAATACATATATATATATTAACTTAATATTAATAAAAAATATTCAATATTTTTAGCGTAGGATAGCGGGAGGGTAAAATTTACTATTATCACTCCAGAGAGTGCAACAGTAAGGAAAGCGTTGGATAGCGTAGGGGTAAAAATTACTATTTCCACTCCAGTGAGTGCAACAGTAGGAAAGCGTTGGATAGCATAGGGGTAAAAATTACTATTCCCACTCCAGAGAGTGCAACAGTAGGGAAAGCGTTGGATAGCGGAGGGGTAAAAATTACTATTCCCACTCCAGTGAGTGCAACAGTAGGGAAAGCGTTGGATAGCGTAGGGGTAAAAATTACTTTTCCCACTCCAGAGAGTGCAACAGTAGGGAAAGCGTTGGATAGCGGGAGGGTAAAAATTACTATTCCCACTCCAGTGAGTGCAACAGTAGGGAAAGCGTTGGATAGCGGGAGGGTAAAAATTACTATTCCCACTCCAGTGAGTGCAACAGTAGGGAAAGCGTTGGATAGCGGGAGGGTAAAAATTACTATTCCCACTCCAGTCAGTGCAACAGTAGGGAAAGCATTGGATAGCGTAGGGGTAAAAATTACTATTCCCACTCCAGAGAGTGCAACAGTAGGGAAAGCGTTGGATAGCGTAGGGGTAAAAATTACTATTCCCACTCCAGTGAGTGCAACAGTAGGGAAAGCGTTGGATAGCGTAGGGGTAAAAATTACTATTCCCACTCCAGAGAGTGCAACAGAAGGAAAGCGTTGGATAGCGGAGGGGTAAAATTACTATTCCCACTCCAGTGAGTGCAACAGTAGGGAAAGCGTTGGATAGCGTAGGGGTAAAAATTACTTTTCCCACTCCAGAGAGTGCAACAGTAGGGAAAGCGTTGGATAGCGGGAGGGTAAAATTACTATTCCCACTCCAGTGAGTGCAACAGTAGGGAAAGCGTTGGATAGCGGGAGGGTAAAAATTACTATTCCCACTCCAGTGAGTGCAACAGTAGGGAAAGCGTTGGATAGCGGGAGGGTAAAAATTACTATTCCCACTCCAGTCAGTGCAAAAGTAGGGAAAGCATTGGATAGCGTAGGGGTAAAAATTACTATTCCCACTCCAGAGAGTGCAACAGTAGGGAAAGCGTTGGATAGCGTAGGGGTAAAAATTACTATTCCCACTCCAGTGAGTGCAACAGTAGGGAAAGCGTTGGATAGCGTAGGGGTAAAAATTACTATTCCCACTCCAGAGAGTGCAACAGAAGGGAAAGCGTTGGATAGCGGAGGGGTAAAAATTACTATTCCCACTCCAGTGAGTGCAACAATAGGGAAAGCGTTGGATAGCGTAGGGGTAAAAATTACTTTTCCCACTCCAGAGAGTGCAACAGTAGGGAAAGCGTTGGATAGCGGGAGGGTAAAAATTACTATTCCCACTCCAGTGAGTGCAACAGTAGGGAAAGCGTTGGATAGCGGGAGGGTAAAAATGACTATTCCCACTCCAGTGAGTGAAACAGTAGGGAAAGCGTTGGATAGCGGGAGGGTAAAAATTACTATTCCCACTCCAGTAAGTGCAACAGTAGGGAAAGCATTGGATAGCGTCCGGGTAAAAATTACTATTCCCACTCCAGAGAGTGCAACAGTAGGGAAAGCGTTGGATAGCGTAGGGGTAAAAATTACTATTCCCACTCCAGTGAGTGCAACAGTAGGGAAAGTAATGATTTAATATTTAAATAAAAATAAATTATCAATACCAATAAAAAAATTAATTAAAATTAATTACCAATTACAAAATATTTAATAATTAATTAATTATAAATACCAATAAATATTATTTATTAAAAATTAAATACCTATTAATAATTAACAACCAATTAATTTTCAATGCCAAAAATGTAACAAGTAATAAAAACAATTACCAATTAATATTTAATTAACAATAAATTAATTATCAATACACAAAAATAATTTCATTAATTACTTAATTACAATTAAATTACTTCCCACCCTATTCCCCTATAAACTCACAACCCGCTCCGAATAATAAATTAATACAATTAACATAATTATCAATTTATCAATTAATAAAAATTAATTACCAATTAATAAAAATTAATTACCAATTAATAATTAATTAACAATAAATTAATTATCAATACAAATAAATTAAAATAAATATTTACTTAATTACAATTAAAATACTTCCCACCCTATTCCCCTATAAACCCACAACCCACTACAGAACTAAAACGCAAAAATTAAATTAAAAATAATTAATAATTCCTAAAAATTAATATTTAATTTACTATAATTAAATTACTTCCCACCCTATTCCTCTATAAACCCACAACCCGCTACGGAATTAAATTACGCAAAGATTAAATAACATAAAATTCATTACTTTAAAAAAATTAAACATACATTACAAAAATAATATACACTTTTAACACATATACTAACATAGAAAACACTTAAAAAAATTCGATATATTTTAATGCCTATATTATGTACTTCGATATTTTGACAGTCGATATTACTTACCTGCATTTCGATATTTTTAACCACTATATTATGTCCATTCGATATTATGTCCATTCTATATTTTGACTTCGATATTCTGTCCATTCTATATATTTTTTTCGATATTTTGTCTAGTTACCGATAATTTATTGTGTCATCACAGCATAAATATGTTAATATTGAATGCAGTGACAGTGGTAATGGCCTTGCTCATCTGAATTGCCTTCAAACTATCACCCTCCCTTCTGTTAAGGAACAAAAGTATGAGACGTCAAATTGAGGAAGTGAACAAAACAGCATTTGTCAGTAGGCTGCTTAAGCATTGGCCTCCCCAGATTGTCTAGTTCAGTTAAAGTTCCAATAAGATTCTTGGGATTAAAAGTCATTATGATAATATAAACATTGGGGCAGCAAGGAAGCAATTGATAAGCTAACTTGTCAGTAAACCAGAGCAGCCCCCCTGTAGTTGTTCAAGAGTCTACTATTTCATTCCAAATTATTTAGATTTACCTACTTGCTTATCTCAGAAATGCAACTAGCACATTAATGTGAATGTAATCATCATTAGGCTTAAAACAATGAAATACTTCGCTTTTATTGAGTAGTATGTAATTATTGCTGAGTCAGCGGAAGAAGAAGATTGAATCTCGTCGTGAGGATAAGCCACCAAAACCTTCGTCTCTGTGTTTGTAAGCAAACGCCAGGAAGGAAGAACCTCAAACTCGACTCAGGATGTTTATTTCGATTTTTAAACTGGAGATCAGTCTGGTAGTCATGTGCGCTTCATACACAGCATCTAGGTGTGCTGTCAGAAGATCGTCCTTCTGATTTTTCTCCACAAAACATAATGTGAAATTGCCAGGTCTCAATCAGTAGATGACTGTGGCCCAATAAGGAAGTGCTGCTAGCTCCAAGCTGCCATCGCTCCCTGTTTATTCTCCACCCTGGCCACCTCGCATACCAGGAATGAGTGGTGGAGTTTAGGATCAATTGTATTCTAAAATTGTATACAGTATATAGTGTTAATATACTATATGCAGTATAGTATATAGTATTTCTATACCACTTTCCTAGTCATTGAAGAGTACATAGGGCTGTTTCGGGTGGATGACATTGCCAGTTAAACATGGTGTGTTCAGCTGTTGTGCCGCAGGCTTGGCGCGGCAGCATGTAGCTGCGATCTATGAGTGAAGCAGCATGCTAAAGGAGCGTGACGGACAGAGTGTGACCAACACTGTGTATAAGGCTTATAGATTCAGCATCAACCGAGTCCTAATTTAGGAACAGCCTCTTCTTTACTCTTTTTTTTGTTTTTCTGACTTTTGTGTGCCTGTTGATGATCCGTATCATCTTCGGAAGGGGAGTCCAGGGCTTGCATGGCTGGACAGAGAAGGAGCTCCCACTAATACAGGTTTTTTAGTGGAATCTATGAGGACGCAGAAGCAGACATTGTTAAGCCACCATTAAATATGAATGGAGTTCATCCAAGAGTGAAAGTGTACCCCAGGAAGCAATGTTAAGATACTATTAAAAAAACCATTTATAGTATACCCAAGAGTAACTGATGCCTTTGAGGCAATGCTAGGCACTACTAAATACTGCATGCAGCCTACACAGAAGCAGCAGAAGCACAGACCCTGTAAGCAATGTTAAGGCATCAGTAAAAAATGTTTAAAAAAATGCAGTGGACGTTATGTGGGGTCAACCCAGCGGCTGCTAAGGCAACCCTTATCTATATTAAGGTAGTCCCCTCTATGAACTTTGGGGTAAACCTTAGGTATATTAAAATAGACACTGCCATAGAGGGGTCAACCTAGAAACGGATAAGGCACAACCCTAGGTATGTTAAAGTAGACACTGAAATAGTGGGTCTGTGGGGTCAAACCACGAGCCGCTAAGATGCAGCTCAGGAATATTAAAAATTAAAAAACAGACACAACTGTAGCGGGTTTGTTGACTAGACGCCAGAGATATTAATAGTCAACCTAAGAAGTGTTAAATATTAAAATAGACGCTATAGTAGTGGCTCTGTGGTATACGCCCAAAAGCTGTAAGGTGCAACTCGAGAAATGTTTAATTGGTAAAATAAAGTAGTAGGTCTTTAGGGTAAATAAAGGGCCAGTTATGGTGCAACCCAAGGAGTACTGAAAATATTGTTCGCTTTCCCTGCATCTCCTGCATGCAAAAATGATAGTTGTAAAAATAAATATGGGAGTCGCCCATAAGAAAAATCAAACCCATTTTCACATGAAATGGAAGGGAGGCAGAGCAGGACTATATTCTAGAGCTCAGTCCAAGAATGTCTTGCAGTCTTCCCGCATTGTATTCGTTCTAGTGATTCCCAGCCCGCTAGCAGCCCAGGTGCAGCGCAGTATGTGAAATATGTTAAGTTTTAATGCTGCTCGCTGAACCAGTCCACCTCTGTCAATGATTCTCCGGTGACAGACTGCTGTGTAATCTTAGTGTGACAGTTCTGCACTGCACAGCTCCGAATGATGCAGAAGGCGGATTTGCCTGTCAGGCAGGGGCTCTGAGAACTGCACTGAGGACGCACCAGCTTTGTCGCGCACTCAGAATATGTCCCAGATCATCCCAACCTGTTGCCTAATCTAGGAAGTAAAGCAATTCATATTTGGTGATTGCCATCAAGAGCAAATCAAATACTTTTTAAGAATCCTAAAACTAGGTTCTAACTAGAAAGCAGCCTTTCGCAGCAAGCACGCCCATCTTGTGGAATTTGTGTGAGCATTTTATAAATAAGTGGCATGAATGTTTGTACCTATGAATATGTTTTGTTGTTAATAAAGACACCTGGCACAGACAGTATCAATTTGGAACTATTGTAAAAGTGTTAATGGTCAAAGGACTGAGTGATATAATGTTATATAATGTGATATAATGTAAACAGTTGAAGAGGATATGTTTGTAAACGATATGTACATTGTTAAGGGGGGCTATCCCTTTCACAAACTCCTCCCCTGAACATCCTGAGTGCCACTGCTGTACCACACAATAACAACTAAAATGACACTATCTGTTCAATGACAATGGAACTTGCACACAATGCAAAAGAATTGACAATGAGCAATTCCTTTCACTAATAGAGGTTTTTCAGGCATGAGATATTTTACAATGTGCCAAATGTATATGACGGTTAGAAAAACGTATTTTTAAAGCGAGCAAATGCAATGGGATAGGAATTGGCTAACTATAGAAGTAATGGGACTAGTCCAACAGGAAGACATGCCGTTCACTCGACTTAACTGTTCCACAGAGGGCGGTAACGCTTAACAGCAGCCCCTTGTAGTCCTGTTTCTACTATTATGAAAGACCCAGAGACAAATCAAGGTGTTCTGTGTGATACATAAGTAATTGATAATATTTTTGATACTAATACTACTACTACGACGACGATGAATAACAATAGAAATAATAATAGCAAATAAAAATAGTAAAAGCCACTGCTACATTAATAATAATTGTAATTCAGTTATGAATAATATTACATAACAAGTAACCAGTAACATTATTATTATTATTATTATTGTTATTATTGTTATTGTTGCTATTCTTATTATTATTATTATTAACCCCTTCCCTGCGCCGCGAATTCGGCCGAGGCGCGGGCGTGGCGCTTCGACGCTCATGACGGCTCCACACCGTCATGAGCCACGGTAGGCGTGTGCTCATGACGGCGTGGAGCCGTCATAGCCCCGCCCGCTCATTAATTCTCCCGCACAGGCGGGGAATTAGTGCCGCGTGGGCGGAGCGGCAGGGAGCGGGCGTGGCTATGACGGCTCCACGCCGTCATGAGCACACGGCTACCGTGGCTCATGACGGCGTGGAGCCGTCATGAGCGTCGAAGCGGTTAATAATAATGTTATTGTTGTTATTGTTATCATTATAATTATTATTATTTTGTTGAGAGTATTATTGAACTTATCGTTATTTTGTGTTGCTATCCACGAGAAGACAAGCAGGCAAAAGCACTGTATAGTGTTTACTTTATTAGTAAATATTCTCGTTCAGTCCGCTGGAAATTTTAGTGCGCAAGAATATGTTTTATAAAAATACAAGTAACATATGTTTAACCGTGCAATATTCGGGGCTGTTAGCTTTTTGGAAAGTGTGTAGCTTTTTCAGCATTTATGATGGGAACGTAGCGCGCAGAGCATGCATGGTAACTGTTTCAGTTAAGCAGAAGTTTTTGTAAAGTATATTCACATGAATTGCACAACTGCACCATTTTCTGAAAGCTATCAATTGCACATTGACTCATATTTTTCTGGATAAGGATGCTTGGTGCAGACGTGTTCTCAATACAATGACGATATGTTGAATTCAAGCCAAGATTGTTTGCAACTTGCGCCTTCTCTGCCCCCTTGTGGCCGGCCCTTGAAAATCATAGTAACTCTCAATCATTTGGTGTAGGGCATGGAACTGAAATGGATGGCTAAGCATGGCACAAAAGTGTAGCTGAAGTATTTTGCTACTGTCAGTTCCGCGCCTGTGGCACAGTTACTCTTCACAAATGCCTCCTGCTTCCAAAAAAAAATGGCTAATAATCCATGCTTCCGCAGTAGAGCCTAACAAAGCAATCTTAAGTGAACGACTCGGGTATCAGACTCCGAATAACCTTCTCCGTTAACTCAGCTGTGTGTATCAATTAGTCCGTTCATCAGCGCAGGTGTCTGTGGAGCTCTCCGCGTGCACACAGCCCGGCGGCTGCGGTGCGCGCACAGCGGCGGCCTGTGCTGTGACTGGACCAGACAATGGCTGCTTGTGCTCGCGCTGCCGCCGCGGCCTACACCGGGCCGGTCTTGGAGGATGTCAGTCAGTGGGAGTGCAGGTCTGAACAGTCTCTGCCCCGGATAATGAAATAATTACAAAATCTCAGGCTGTTATCCAATTTCAGTGACATGCAGCCGTTCTCTAGCGCTAACTGGATTAGCTTCATTATAAAAAGATTAGTTGTAGAATGACGGCCGTGCATAAGACAGTCTGTGTTCAGTGGGCGGACTGGGCGGCTTGGGAGGAGAACTGGGCAAAGTGCGTGACTGCGGCCTGTGGCTGTGGATGGGCTCATCATTCTATCTTCAGAGCAAGTGTATTTTGAACTCATGGCAGTTCAGCAAGTTTACATGGCCGTTAACGGCAGAAATGAGCACGAGATCTCGCCTCCCCGTTCATTGAGCGGGATGAGCGAAGCATGCTGATGAAATTAAAAATGTACAGAATGCAGTGGATTCCTTTCTACCCCAGTGATGTAAAATGTCTTGTATTCAGACTTTTAAATCCACTACTTCAGCATCAGTCGTGAGGCAGGTGCCACCCGTTTCGAAAACTTCGAGCAATCTAAAATTTTCCAAAACATCAGATTGCCCCAAGCAGGGGATTTTGGTGAGTGGTGCAAGAAAGCTGACACTGGGAATAATCCATGAATGAATCTCGGAATGGAGGAATCGAGGCCTGGTCCTTCTACTCAGCAGATGTCTCATGTTAATTTTCCTTTATGTTATAATTCTGTATAGCATACTCAGGAGTACTCACTTGTGTCTCTCCCAGTGCTAAATTTGTAAAAGAATAAGTGCTGGGACCTAAAGTTTCCCCTAGGAGACAGTTGCTAGCACTGCCGAATTTCAGGTTTGAAAAAACCAAGGCTGCCTAGTCTTGATTCCACCTCTCAACTCTTTCATCCACCAACCCACACTCTTTTGCTCTTTACCTCTCTCTTGCTGATTCTTTTTTATCCCTGCTTTCGCCATTTGACACTGTTTTCTGTTTTCATCTTCCTCTTTCTTTCCCCCTTTTCCCCCTTTTCTGCCTTTCTCACTTACTCTTGGTCAGACTCTGATGAAAATAATTTCTGGTCCCAAAAATGAGTGCTGGTGGACTCCACCTGCAACCACAGGCTCATGTTAAGCACTGGTTTGCCATTCTTTTTCAATTCTATTACCGCTTCTGCCACACCACTCCTGACAAAAGGCAAAATGATGGACTGTAGTCTATTTTAATGCATTTTTTATTGTATTCATCGAGGACACTTCAGAATGGGGAAAGGATGGAATAGAATGTCACCAAAAGGGTTGCATCTCGCAGAATGGATGGAAAGACTGCTACGTCCATCCGATATTAGCTGTCTATTAGGCTGGGATGGCAACAGTAGTTTGCTACGAAAGTAACTTGCCAACTTAGACGTAGAGTCTGGAACTAAATCTCTTGTTTAGTTGGAAGCCTATGCAGGGACAGTAGTGTCAATGATACCAGGCACTTCAAGCTAAGACATAGGAGGGCTGTCGAGTCTGGCATTCTTTTGGTGTTTGACCAGACTATTAAGCAAGGCCATCGTATATTTGCATAGTCAGCTGTGGAAATCAGCCAAGGTAAGCCCCAGCGCAATCATTTGGGGGGCAAAGAAAATAGAGCAGGACAGCTCTATGAGCTCGTAGATGGTAAAATGTGTTTATTTGATATTATTCATCTGTGGTATCTTTGACAAGTTTTGAGGCTGACCACATGGAATGAAGCTAGTCAAATGGAAAGGAGGATTTGTTGCCTGGTCAGGATAGTAGACTCTCAGCCTTAGAGGCAGATGCATTTGTTATGGATCTAGTTTTCAATGCCTACAAGGCATTCAAAGAACTGCCCATAGTCCGCCATTTCACTGGAGACCTTGATGTAACTTCCGGTGCCATCATCATGCTGCAGCTTGAAGCCCTGGGATATGTTTCTGAATGATACCATGTGCACTTTGAGGAGGGTAAGAGAAAGACATGAGCTTTCTGGGACATCATAAGTCATGTCTTTTGAGATGGACAGGTAAAAGGTGAGCTTGATCTGATGACACCAACTGGAAAAAATATATCAATCATTGGAGGGCCATTCTGCGGAAACGGCAGTTAGCCGCAAGCCAACTATTCATATTTTGTTATTGATTGTGCTAAACAATGTTGAGCATGTAAAACAGCATCAAAGCACATACCTTTCCTTGAGCAGCGCAACAAGCAAATCTTCTTGCATGTCTATGAAAGAGATCTTGGTTCCTTGGTAGAGTCGGGAATCCGGATTGAACTCACTCAGAAGGCTATTCACTACCAGGAGGGCTGAAACGTACCTACTTACCACAGACTCAAATATCTTAGCTAGGCCGAGGAGACTTGATAGAACAAATAGCTGGCCAGTGCTTTAGGATCACATTTGGCTTCTTCAATGGAGGAGCAATCAGAGTGTACTTGAGCAGTTGTGGGAGTTCTCTAGACAGAAAAGCTATTTGTCACCGTTGAGGGGGTGTGGTAAACATAACAATATCTTTATTTTCATCAAAGAAATAAAAGGTTTCATAAATAAGCATTTCGAAGCAACGGAAGATAACTGTCATAAATATATATTGAAATATTTAAAAATTTGAATTAGAAAGGCATGCACAGCTATCATTATTAAGATAAATTCATACATTTTGGTAGACAGGTTGTCATAACTAAAATTATTGTTTAATTTACGTCATTTCCTCTTGTCTCAGCAAAAATTATAGGGACAATGAATTGTGCAAAACCAGTGGTAAGGGATTTTCTTTCTGTTCAGACGTGTATAACAAACACTGGATTTCCCGTATGAAAGCACGTTTGTCAGACTCCAGGATGACGTTCAACGTAGTACTTACCCACTGTGGCTGCACTGACCCCCCCTTTGGTAGTTGTGTGCCACTCCGTTTGTGGTGCTGACCCCTCGGTGATGACAGGCATAGCTATGCGGCAGAAGCCGAGACACCCATGAATCAGGGAAGGGAAGCCATTGAGAAGGGGGGTTGCATAATGGGCAGAGGCCTGCAGTTCTCAATGCATTACTGAAGCAAGCAACCCGGCCCTGGCAATTGAGTGGGGCCGGCCGCGGGGGAGGGGAGGGGGCTGCGCATGTAAAACACTACAGCTGCTTTTGTTATTTGGGGCCGATATTGCAGCTATGCTGCAAAACCGACCCCCAGTAACAAAAACGGCCCTAAACCGGCCCCCACTCTGGCGGCCCACCAGGGTAACGCCCGGTGCCCGCTACGGCCAGTCCGGCCCTGGAAGCAAGCAGCATAGCTGGCGGACACCCACACTGGCCTTTACTCTTTAGTCCTTTATGTTATGCAACCTTTGGACAAAAAACGTACATTTTGGGTTTGATTATCATTTTTATCTAAATCCTATTTATTCTTTACATATTTTGCCGCTGATATGGTAGGAAAACTCTTTAGAGCAAACAAATACTTAACTAGGGGGTAACTTTATCCGAGTGTGTGGTCTGGTGTCACTCTCTTCCTGGCTGGCACACGCTTTCTCAACTCCTACCCCCACATGCAGGATTTGGGGGACCCATCACAGTCTGAGTCCCTGTGAGCTCTCATAGATGTGCCCAGCACACGCTGGCAGTTCATACCAAGGCAGGCAGCTCTAAGTGAAAGTGGCAGAACGGAGAGAACAAATTGCACTTGGTTTCTTAAGAACAGCTTGTGGTCTCTAAATTGATAACAGGTGCTCCATATAATGGATAATATTAATGTGCACTTGTATTGGTCTTATTTACACTTTAAGCTTCAGAGAAGAGCAATGTGTGCTCACAGGGTGTTTGCAGAGCAGAGGCAGTCTTCAACACCGAATAGGTACATGAACCTTGTGTAATGTGAAAGTCATTCTGAGAATATGCATAAATCTATCTCTATGAATGTATTTATATGTCATTGGTGCTTCTATATATGGTTCTCAGTGATGATATAATAAGTCATTGAGAAACACAGAAAAAGACAACATAAATCATATCCTCTAGAAAAATGTGGAAGGGTTAGTGTGTATTACGTTTATGTAATGTACGTTTATGTAATGCCATCTCTAGCGTCCAGTAACCTTCAGCCTATCACTTCACAAGACCCCTCAATGGCATTAGAGAACCATTATACTTCAACTGTAAATGTATATATATATGTTGAATTTCTGTGGTTTTGTATGAGTAAAATCTGAGACTAACTATAACGTACCAGTAACGTTTGTTTTTTCAGTGAATTTTTATGGTTTTTTAATGCTATTTCCTAACTATAACATCCCTGTAATCTTTGGTTTTTCTGTGAATATTATATATATATATATATACATATATAATTACATAATATATATACTCACTGATAAAAACAATGGTTACAGGGACGTTATAGTTGTCTCAGATATCACTCATACAAACCCACAACAGAACATTCAGCAGTTATATTTACCAAATACCAAAAAGGGCTCTTTCTGGACCAAGAGCTACCTTTCCGGCAAATTTGGTGTAATTCCATCCAGTGGTTCCGGCTGTAGTCATTTTTCAAAATCCCTATGGGAATTAACAAGGGAAACGCACTTTATTTGACACCCCCCCCTTTTTCTCGCTCCCACTTGACGGATCACCTCGAAACGTTCCATGCAAAATAAGACCCACCTGCACACTTAAAATTTTGTGAAGATTGGTCAAACGGCACCAAAGATATAAGCAAGTCAAAAAACACTTTCCTATGGGAACAAGTTCCTACCTATAACTACCTACTGGTGACCGCCAGTAGCTAATATATATATATATATTCACTGAAAAAACCAAAGGTTACAAGAAAGTTATAGTTAGGAAATAGACTTTAAAAAAACATAGAAATTCACTGAAAAAAATAAAAAATTACAGGGATGTTACAGTTAGGAAATAGAATTTGAAAAAACCTTAGAACTTAGAATGGGTACGTGAGTGGTTGTATGGGTGTGTGAGTGGCTGTATGGGTCTGTGAGTAGGTATGTGAGTGGTTTTGTGGGTTTGTTAGTAGCTGTATGGGTCTGTGAAAGGATGTATGAGTATCTGTATGGGTGAGTGAGTGGTTGTGAGCGGCTGCATGAGTGACTGAGTGTGTGTGTCAGTAGTTGTAAGGGTCTGTGAATGGGTATGTGAGTGGTTGTGTGGGTGTATGAGTTGTTCTGTGGATGATGTCATCAGTGATGTCAGTGACCATTCCTCTAAAATACTTTCTTGATTTACTATCCTATCTCCTCTCTCGACTTGGCAACTCTAGGTGGTTGATCCTCATAGTCATAATGTAAGATCAGAAAAGTGGATGAACATTCTCTGATCACACAGCACCACTCCGGAGCAAGTGGCTGAGCCCATGTCAACATCTCATGTAATGTTTTCCTTTGTTAAGAAAATTCTATAGCCCTGAGAACACTTCAGGCCCACAAATAAAATAAACATAAAAACAGAGGGTCCTTAATTATATTAGTGGATCTGTTAACAACAATAACTTTGTAGTTACGCAAAGCAATGGTACTTATTTGAATAGACTCTAAAGATGAAAGAGATCAGCCAAGCTGTGATCCACGTCTGTGAGCCACTGGCTGAAATTAGTTCAGTTCAGCAAGTGCATTAACCTCCTGGGCTATTCAATTGACACCGTCATGATATTATTCCTATGATATATTCTTTGGAATGTTTCTTGAGTCCAGCTGCTCCAACAATTTTGCCTCTTCCTGTTTCTTTCTCTGACCTGAGTTGATTGGTCGATCAGAGATCCTTCCCTCCTACAGCATTAGTGCCGCTTCCGAGTAGCCTTTTCCCCACTATAATTGCCCATAACCTTCGTATGAATGATTTGCCTTTGGCTCAAATTTATGAATACATTTGAATGCAATTACATTTGAAGAGACGCTACTCTTGCAATCTCGAATGTTAAAATAATTCCAGCCCAAGGAGGAGTGCAGCTGTAGGACATTTGCTTTCCTGTCGAGTTTTTTTTTTGCATTCAAGACCAAAAAATGGAACGCTTGCCAAATGCTGAAAATTGTTTAAAAATACTGTAAGAAACGAAAAGCAAAATAGCCTCTAAGAGCTCGAATATACTGTGGAAATTGTATTTAAAGACGTTAAACCCATTGGATAAGCCCTTAAAATATTTTAGATATTCTTCAGTAACACTCCGGCAGAATGAAGATGCGAGCCTACACAGTGCTTAATCTGCTAGCGCACCTGTTTTCAATAAATATAAAATGTGCAAAATATCTAAAAAGCACTGCAATACCCTCATACCAGATGCAGCAAAGAGGCTAGCTTCATGGATGTGAGCATCACGTGTACTACAATCTGAAAAAATTGAATGATACAGTTTTTCTATTTTTATTTCTTCTAAACACCTTTCATAAAATCGAACATCCTTAACTTCAAGCCACGTTCATATCCGATCTTGCTCATTCTGTTTCCAAATCAAAAGAGACAATTCATCTCCTCTTCTCTTATAATATGACAAACTCCAATGTCTTGTAAGAACGAGGCTATGATGACAGTCCACGGAACGGCCAAAGAACTTTAAAGTTACAACTTGCTTGAAAATCAGTGTATACAAATTCCTAGTCAAGTAGAAGACCCAGGCCAGGGGATTTAAGGAGCGACACAACCCGGGACACCCTTTTAATAAGGTGCTGAGAAAAGTGACACATTTTGAAGGCACTTGTATAAAAAACACTTTTAACTCTCAAGGTCATGTTGACCTTCAACGTAGTAGGTCGAGACACAGAACATTACTTTAAATTGGATGGAGAGTATGTAAGGTTACCAAGAACTTTTATGGGCACGAAGAGACACTGGATCGAACAAAGAACTGAAGCATGAGCAACACAATTGTCCTGGTCAAATCTATCTCAAAGCTGGTGCCCATTTCCCTGTCCAGCAGAGCATTGTGCACTGGGAATGAAGAACTCAAACACTCATGGAGAACTTCAAGAGGATTTCTTGATGGCGAGTGTGCTGTGAGAAAAATCCATCATCAGCCAGAAAGTTGACTAAAAAGGCATTTATGCAACTGTCTGCACAGTGTCCATGTATCACATAACATAATGGTGTTGATTCATTTTCCAGAATAATCCCTTTCTGTTATTCATAGATAAGATATGTCTGAGTTTCATTCAGAGCTCCGCTCTGAGTATCTTAACAAAGGTTCTCCCAGTATTGGTTGGTGGTCCATCTTCCGCTCTGTCAGGTCCGTTTGTAACCTTTCTTTGATTGGCTCATTAAGGCCTTATTTTCCAGTGCTTCTCAGAAGATCAGGTGCAGTGGAATTTAAAGCACCATGCTTGCACCATGTCAACCAAACCTCATGCACTGCACCCAACATGTCACATAAAGGCCAATGTATGTATTACTAACTTTTAGCCAAACAGCGCCTATAAGCCAGATGTAAACGATTTCATCAGAGGTATGAAGCACTATATAAATAATACCGATTGACCTTCCAGAAAACACCTTGAGCCCTTTCCATTGAAAGAAAATGCAATGAAATTACAAGTACAATTTAAAAAAAAAAATTGCCTGATTAGGTTTGTCATGTCTTTGATTGTATTGTCTTTGAGTGGCTGACCGAACATCCTGCCAATGCATATTGGGCTAAAGTAATGTCTCATATTTTTGACATCTGTATAGCACCCAGGGTGCAAAAAGTAGGGTGGTGTAGTGCAGTTGTCCCTTTGGGGTTGCCTCAGCACACAATTCAGTTTCTGACACATTTATTTAGCAGATAACTCATTTGGTGATGATTAGGGAAAGTCTAGGACTGGTGTTGCTGGTTGTATCGATGTTAATTCATGATGTATCTTTCTACTTAGAGTTGTGAGCAACTCATAATTTGTCAGGTAGTAGTGTTGGTAGGATATTTTGGCTAACGTGTGTGTGTGTGTGTGTACGTGTGTACCGACTCGGTCCTCATAGCGTGGTTTAACCTTGTCAGAACCAGATAAACGCTATCTTTATGAGGACCATTGCGTTGTGAGGACCGGTCGCAGTAGTGTGTTAAGGTACTTTAGAGCCAGTGTATCAAAAAACGAAAAGCGCAGTTAGATTTGCCTCGGTCCGCTTTATAACCTTCTCTACTATCAAAGCGCGTGTGGATTTAGAATAGTAATTACACCCTTCATTACGGTCATTGGTCGGTCCTCATAATAATAGGTATGTTATGTTGTGTTGGTCGGTCCTCATAATAATAGGTATGTTATGTTGTGTGTGTGTGTTCATGCGTGCGTGCGCACGCGGTTGTGTGATCTACAATTGACTTGAGTTACAACTGTAGATTCACAATGTGGGTGGACAAGAATCACTTAAAACACCGTAGGGAAAACAGCGGATATTGATTTCCCCACCAGTACGCAGAGATGTGTTTGACAAGTAGGCCAAGATGCATGATAAAGCCTTAAAATTCCTATAATTTATTGATACACTTCTCTGGTTTGTGAGAAGGGCGCAAAAAATTCCAATTGAGTGTTATAAATCATCGTTTTCAGTCACTCGAAAAAAGGCAGGTATCAATAAGGAAAATTCAAAGCAGAAATTTCAATGGATAATTCGCAAAGCTCTGTGGCTACCGTGTATGCAATCGCGCCAAATAACCAGTCCACGCTGTCGGTGAAGCGTAAAAGGACATAACAAATACTTAACAATAACCCCAACCATAATTCCCCCCCCACTTCTTCGTCTCACTCGCTCCATTCTTTCCCCTTGCACCCCATCTCTCTTCACATTCCACAACAACCCATTTCCGTTCTCCATCCATTTCTTCATTTGTCTCCTGACATCCTCTTTTGCATCACCTGCCATCGCACTCCGGCATCCCGCACCCCCATCCATCACTCTTCCCCCCCCGAGAGGTGGGTGGGCCCGTCCAGGACTCCCCCCCCACCCCTCCAAAGTTCCGCCTTCCTTCCCTACAACCTGCCCTAAACTGGCATGCTCCATCCACCCTAGTTAACCCTTCCCTATTTTCTGTAGGGTGGGTGGGTGGTCAAATTTCTTTAACCCTCCCGCTGGCGCTAGGAAGCAGGAAGAGGAAGTCACTTTCCTTTCCTGCTCCCTTATACTCCCCTTTTACTCCCTCCCCTTCCCCTCCAGCCTGTCCTTCAGGCGCGAATCCCCCGGGGAAAGACTAGACTGCGTCTCGCTTTCCCCGGGGGCCGTCATTTTGAATTTTAAAAATCTTAAAGCCGCCTGGGGTAATATGCCTTCCTTCCCAGCAGCAGGTCATGAGACTGCATTGTCTGCACGCATTATGCCACTTAACACCGAGATTACTGCTGCACAGAAGAGCGGGCTGTTTGCAGGCTTGTCTGGTTTATTAATGGCCAGTGCCCGACACTGAAGATATGCCAGCGTGTGTGCCCGCCTCCTTTCACATGGATACCCGGGGCTTAGAGGGGCATCATTTGCCGTGAGGCACTAGCAACCCCATGGTGAGCACTCGGTAAAACGTAATGACCACTATTCGTTTCCTTTCCTGGTCTACAACACTGGCCCTAATGTATACGCATCATGTTTTAGATTGAATTTTGGAACATTTTAGTCAGCGAATTAAAGCCATCAGATAATCACAGTAATGGACACGTATATTGGTCTGTCTAGTTCCGTTAAAAGGTTTCTCGCAGTGATTCGCTGCCATAAATCGCGCGCGTCGGAGCCGGTTTACGCGCTGACGGCAATACGTCATCCGGAAGGAGGTCATCGAGGGAGGCGGCCGCCTGCCTACCTGCGGCAGGATCTGCCCTTGTTTCCCCCCGTGACCTTGACTAAGTGATTGCCTTTTTATGAGCTGAGCCGAGTCCTTGAATCCCGCGTCCCAAGGAACTCTCTTCGATATTATTGTGCTCCTTGAGGACGGCTGGCGCTGGGAGGGTGTAAAACGTTTGCTCTTACCTAATGAAAAAATGTCCCCCATAAATCAGGACCTGGATTGGGAGTACAGCGTGTAACAGCAGGCCACCCTAGCTGCTGCCAGCAATCTAATAGACTTGTGCATCTTGGGCGCCCGTTATGCGCTGCTGCTGCTTAATTATGCAGCCTATTTTGAGAAGGATGTTGGATGCATTCCTTGGGAGAATAAGAACATGGCCCCCTGTAGTTTTCAGCTACTGTGCCAAATGCACAATTTGTTCAAAAGACTCAAACACATCACTATAAATAGCTGCAATATGACTTGTTCTTTGTGTTGGCACTTGCCACCACATTCTTATAGCTTTATAGTACTGTGTTTAAGAGGTGTTACCAAAACACAAGTCAACAGTACTTCTGTTGTTCACCTCACAATCATAAAATGCTAAATTGGATGCTCCGAGGCTTAAACCTAGCAACTTCAGCTTACCAACCTATGTTTTTGCAGCCGCTGCCTAAACCTTCTGAGCCATCTGACCAGCTCAGTGTCATTACCCTGTTAGGATCGAAATTATGTCCCGAATTTACTATGGGTTTGCGTAACCTCTCATGCAGCACAATGCGGCTCAAACAGGAGCATCGATCAACGGTTTTAGTTCTAAAAGTTATATGTCGTGCAGTGCCAAAAACTGCTTTGCACCATGACTGTCCAGTCCCCTGGTAAAGTTTGCAAAGATGGCTTCTCTGGAGCTGAACAATGCACAACCCCCTAGGTATTGACCAGTGGGTAATTTGTAAAAAAATAAGTGCCGGGGCTCTTGTCAGGAGGCAATTTGCATCAGTCCATTTCTCCTATAAGACTGCTTAAAACAGAGCCCACTACTAACCAGGAAGTAGGGACAGGACCTGGCCTAATAGCCTAGAGCTGCGGACTTCGGAGCTGGAGAACCAGGTTCGAGTCTCGGCGTCGGCTCAACATCATGTGATTCAGGGCAGATCCCATAATCTCCCCTTGCCTACCAAAAATGAGTGTGTCCTTCACTGGTGCTTATTAAACTATAGCGCCAGTGCTAGTAATTAAGTGTCTGTGCTGAGCACCGGAAACCACTGGCTCAAATTAAGCACTGGTATTGACGCAAAGTCAAATCAACTAAAATAGTCTGATCTGGTTTATCATTAAAAACGAGATGGCAAGTGGAACCAGGCATAGCAAGGGGCCAGGCATGATAAACCAGGGCGCCAAAGAACACATTTTACATGGCTAACAAATGTGCAGTTGTTTTCACATTGGAATTTGTACTGGAGTGTGTACTTCCAGTTCAAATCCTATGCTGGACAATGCTGGTGTGCATTTGTGCCAAATCACAAGGCTCAGGATAGGGCACAAGAGTCTTTTTAGTGCCAGATCTGCCGATGTCATCATCGTCAGGTGAGTCTGAATAGTTGGCACTATGCAGTTTTCAATTGTTCACGCAAAAAGATACTGCATTTTTCCTTGCGTTGTATGAAAGTTAGTAAATGTGGGCCTAGGTTTCCAGAAACGTGTTCCCATTGTGGGAGCCGCAGCCCTTCCTAGTTAGTTGTGCAGGGATGAGTACGTGCACAATGATCTAAAAGCAATATTCCTTCTTTTTCTGGAAGGTAATTTGAGATCCAGTCCAACAGTTTGTGACTCATAATAACATGTTTAAGTTGGACGCGAAATGCTTTCATTTCTTTCTTCTGTGCTATTGCTAAATTACTATTTTACCAAAATCTTGCAATTTGTGGTGTCAGGCCGGTTGTTTTTCCAATGGAGCACAGCACGATGCAAGATTACTTATTTTATACAATCTTCCTCTTCACAAGTGGAAGAAACTGGTGCCAGTAATGTTTGCCGAAATGCATATCTCTTTCTCTTGGGAGAGGAGCTGAATTGACGGCAGACCCGGATGCAGAATCCTAATGGTTACACCAACGAAAGAGAAGCAAATTCTCATAGACTCTACCGTAATGATCAAAATAGCATGTCCTCGTGGCATAGATCATTCTTATGGTTGAATTAAATCTGCTTGTGACAGCGGCTTCTATAAAGGCAACTAACAGGCCCTGTGCAGATGGGACCCTGGGGTAATTTTTGTTTGTTCAATACCAGAAGTACATTATACCTGTTTCCTCTTTTAATGTGAGTGATGAACACGAGGTGTACAACAGGATGTGGCCCGAAGAAGAGTTATACAGCTAGGACCACCGCAGGTTTCAACAACAAGTTTTCAACTTACTGAGCCATCCTGCCTGCTAAGAGCACAGATTTGTCCAGATCTCAAAGCACTGCCTACCTTGATGAGGTGGAGTCACTGCAGTGCTCATATCTTTGAGGCAGAGGTACTGTACATCATATCTCTGTGAGGCAGAGGCACTGTACTGCACATCTTTGTAAGGTAGAGACACTGTACTGCACATCTCTGTGAAGCAGAGGCACCGCAGTGCACATCTATGTGAGGTAGAGGCACTGTACTGCAGATCTGTGTGAGGCAGACACTCCACATCCCATCTCCATAAGGCAGAGGCACTGTACTGCACATCTCAGTGAGACAGAGGCACTGCAGTGCACATCTTTGTGAGGTAGAGACACTGCAGTGCACATCTCTGAGAGGTAGAGGCACTCCCCATCCCATCTGCCTAAGGCAGAGGCACTGCACTGCACATCTCTGTGGGATACAAGTGCTGCCTCTCAAATGAGAAAAGCTTTTTCTCCAGGTGGCACCCTACCGCATCGGTAAGGTAGAGTTGCCTCCTCCTAATGAGCTCAGCTTTTTCTAGGTGGGATCTTAACACATTCTATATGACGGAGGGGCCCCATCTCAACCTCGAGCTCCGGGAGGACTTTGTTGACAGCAATAGCTGTGAACAAAGGCAACAGTGGAATGTTGCTCTGCGGGCCTTTACCGGCCCGTAGAAGCTCGGAGCACTCCATTGTATTCAATGGAGTGCTCCACATTCCAATGTTCTAATATATGATATAGGGGCTTTCCAGGTGGGTAGTGGCGTTTCATACCAGGGTGGCTAGAATTGGCCATTATTCTCACCAAATCAGCATGATGTAGACGATATCTCAAAGAGCGACATAACACTTAGTCCTAATTGCCCATGGTCGCAATGATGAGAACATTGCAGCTACTGTTTCTTAAAGAGAAAGGCATCAAAAAGTGCATGTGGTGCAGCGGAGGGGTTAACTATTCATATCTATGTTACATAGTGGGCATTGACCTTGATGCCAAGGTGTGGAGGATCCATGGCATCACAGAAGAGGTTCAAAATGTGCACTTAACAATTTTAGCAGCTTTCTGTGAATGAAATGCTATCACTGTTCTTATTCTAATAAATACCCCAGCCACACTGGCACTGAAGTAGCAATAGCAGGCCAAGCCGTCCAGGCACACATGCTACAGACAAGCCATACATTGTGATTTTCATTTCCACTTGGACATGCCATCCAGCACTGACTGTTCGAAGTGATAAGGATTGATTAATGGGGTCTGCTCTCCACCTAACCTACCCTTCTACTTTCAACATGTTTGTAGCATCTTGTCTTATGACTTACAAACAATTACATAAACAATGACTTCAAAGCAGTAAACTCTGCTTGATCCCAATTTCAAACACACTGGTGCGATTCTACTCCTCCGCCGAAGACATATCTCCTTAAAGAACACTACATCAAGATGCTGTAGCCATCCACTTCCACTGTCAGAAATCAGCTACCCCTCCAACTACACATTGACTTTATCTTTGCCTCTGAACCTGTACAACACTCTGCTACCTGTCGGCTATGCCTGTGCTATCGAAATATAACATGCACACATACATAGAATTAGCGAGTCCTCTTCAAGAAGCAGATTCTAGAGAGGAGGCTAAGTTTATTAATATTCTCACTGATATAAAAACACTATCGGCCTTAGCATTTGGTGAATGAGACACTCCGCCAAAACGTGATTGATAGTCCATCCTCCATATTACATGTGCCGTAGACTATAATGCAATTGTAATACAGCGGACAGGACATCCACCATATTTGTAATGGAGTATCTGTCTGCCAAACTCTAAATAAGGCCTTATGTCATTTATATGAAAATGTTCAGAAGTGCTTGAGGTTTGTGCATTAATGAATCGGCACATGTGCAAAAAGTTATAAAAGATGGAGACAACTGTATAGACTTGCCTTACAATAAATACACATCCATGCAGTAGATTTATATACACTACTATTTTAAACTACATGAGAAGTACTCAATGTAAGAGTGTTCACGTGAATCACAAAAGGGAGCACAGTAAATTAGCTGATGCAAGAACTTTATACTTATTATGTACTCTGTGCCGTCCAGGATTGACCACTGAATAGCTTTCAGCTGCATACTGAGTTGTAGCTCTTGGATTTCATCTATGGAAAACACTTCTATTTTTTTATTTCTGCACATGGGCATTTCAGCCAGCCTGTTTATCTAGGCATTCTAATTTCAGTTTTCTCAGTCTGGATTGTTCATTATGTTGTTCCTGTGCGCACTCAATGTACAGGGAGCACACTCATTTTAAGGTCTTTCCTGCAGCAGTGCATGCACTGCATGCGATCTCGCTTGCAAAAGATATTGTATACATGGGGCTTGCAGCCCACCCCTTGCTAAGCATTTGTTGGTTTCATTTCACTCTTATTTGCTGCCTTCTAATTGTCCAGCCCATGCTGACTTCACTTCCTCTTCTTTCAGCTGGAGCTTGGACCAAGTACTGATTGCTTCAGCTTAGTTGCTGTCCTTCCGGTGATCGCACTGTGATTGAGGCACTACTTTTATTTTTTCTTCTTCCCTGTCGTCCTTGTTGAACCTCTTGCCATTTATAGCTATGTTTTACTATGCCACACACTTCAAAGAAGCCTTTTTCTCCTTTGAAATGAAAGTTTATTGTGATAACAGATGTGACCTGCTTTTATTTTGACAACAGATGTTATTTGCTATCACCAAAAGTATTTTTACTAAGACATGGGCATGGGTGCAATTGTTTTTTATGTGATTGATTTTTTTGCCAAATGTCCTATTTTTTTTCTTTTTCATGCATGTGGAGATTAATTGATTTTCTCAGAATCACAGTAGTATTGTGCCAAGACCTAACAAGCATTGGCAAAGCCAATAGGTCTCACTTTTGAGAGTATTGGCTCTGCCACTGTCGTTTGTTCATGCTGTACAATATGGGTATTGCTGACTCTGGCAATGATTTGTAGCCATGCTGAATAGCAGCATGGCTGCTCTGCACCAAGCTAAAAATAATAATAAAAAAGGACTATGATGCATTCAGTGCTAATTCACTTTTTATTTAAAAAAAAACTAAAAGCATATTAGCCATGGCTGCGTCATAGCACTTTATGAAATAGTTTTAGCCACATGGCAAAGAATTTGTGGTGCTGTACTGTATGGCTGCAAAATATTGCCAAAGCCAATACCTCTCATAGGCAAGACCTATTGGCTTTGCCAATGCTTGTTTTCTGTGCATCAGCCCAGGGAATACTGTGCTAACTTGCCAACTTCAAGAATCAGTAAGAATTATATTTGTTTATAGACTTTTTCATTTTGCTTTTTTGCAGTTGGTCAATTCTGTTAGTGCCTTTCTATAACCGTGGGCCCACTTAATGTCCTTTAAGTATGATGGGTCACCTACTGGCCCATTAGTTGTCATGGCTAAAATTGTGTCCTATGGAGAGTAGGCCTTTCACACCAAGCAACCTTAAGTGTATTCACTGTCATCATTGGCAAGCTACTGGTGCAAGCTAAAAGTTTCCGAGCTCCCTGTCCCTCACATGGATCAAGACCTCTCCAGGGCAATAGGAGGCATGTTCCAGCTCCAAATCTGTCAGCCGTCATTGACTGACTAAAATAATTTTGGGTGGGATGGTGAAATTTTTGTTGCCCCAGGCTACACTGGTCATCTCTAGCTTACAGCTTCTTTAGGTGCCATGGTTCGCCATCTGGTCTAGCAGGAGGCTCAGAAAAGCTCCAAGTCTCTCAGGGCAATGACATGGGTCTGAACAGGTCAATCAATTGGCGTGGGACTGCTCCACATGCCCTCACTTTCTTGTGTGGCATTGCTCAGCTCCAGGTCGTTCACGTTGTATTGATTTTCTGTATGTTTATAGGTAGCAGGGATTTGCTACAGATCTGTTAGGGGATAATACTTCACTTCAGATACAACACTGTACCTCAACCATTTCCATGCCCCTTAAGGGTGGCATACTCCAGTTCCCATCAGCGACAGTGGTCAGTACCATGCCCTTCAAAAAGGCATTGGTTGCTTCAAGAACCCTCAATAAGATAAGTCTTGTTCCAGCTTTTTATGTGACATGGGCCCCAGCCACGGCTCATTAGACTCATAGAGTAGCTCTTGTCTATTGAGTAAAATGGGTCAACTCTGGGTGTCCTAGGAGCCATTGTGCAAGTGCCTCAGGAAGCATGTGTCTTCTAGGAGTTCATTGTGGTGCATGAGTTATCACCAGGTTCCTAAGCTGACATAAATAATCTTCAGGGCTCTTAGATTTTAGTATTCGACTCCAGTTCCCATAGGTAGCATGGGTCATCTTTAGGTGTCAAGTGTGGTGTGAATCAGATTTAAATACCTTAGGCAACATACTAAAATCCTGGTTCCTCAGGAGGCATTGATCATATGCACGTCCTTTAAGTAACATACATAGGCTTCTCTTTTCTCCAGTGACGTGGCTCACTAGACGGTCCCTCAGGTGGCATGAGTTAGTTTCAGATTACTTACATGGCATTGGTGTGCGCCATCTTCTTGAGTAGATCAAGTCAGCTCCAGATATGAGTTGTTTAATATTCTCAGGAATGTGGGCAAGTTTGAATGTTGGTTCTAAATGGATATTAATGTGGTGTTTAGTGAGAGGTTGTGTGTGGGTGGTTGATTCCTAACCTCTGCTCATGGTAAGTACAGTACTCATTTGAAAAATGGGTGATTTGTTGGAGGCGACAAAGAGGTATTTACTGAGTACACGTCCTCACTCAGATGACGGACCATTCTTTAGCAGCACAACAGAAGAAGTTGAGCGTGTTGGAAATGGCAAATCCTATAAGTAAAGAGACCGTAGTGCACGTGTCTAACAAAGGTGGGTGTTGGGGACCTGATAATATGATTTGGCTTAAGGTTCCACATAGGAGTTAAGCATTGGTTAAGTTTCTTTGCATTAGGATCTGGTTGAGTGTGGAGAACGGGCTAAGTTGTTTTGGTATTAGCTTCCCGTGGGGTTTGGCAGTTTGTGTCACATTAAGATTAGCAAATGAGGCAAGAAGCATTATTTTTTTTAATTAACTCATTGTTATTGGTGATCGGGAACTGCATGTGGACCAGTGCAGAGGAGCTGATAAAGGTGCTTGAGATTGATGGCCTTTAAAATCGGGAACAGATATTTAAAAGATCTTTAAGTGCTGGACTAAATTTTTGAATTAATTAATTTTTATATTTAGCAAGGGGCACAAATGATGCATATACTTCGCAGTGGCTGCTGGTATTAGGGCAGAGTGGCGGAGCGGAGGGGACGACAACAGTTGACGATGAGAAAAAAATAAGAAAACCACTTACCTTGCGCTCGCCGCATCGACTACTCGTGCTCTTCTGCTGCACTTCACAGGCTACTACCAGACTTCCCAGCGGCCAATTCTGACACTGCTCTCATGCATGAGAGCAGTGCCAGGATTGGCCTGAGCGCCCTCAATTTGCACTCCCAGAGAGACTGGGAGCCTGCGCCTGCATGTCTCCAACCCGGCAATGCAGCTTTGGTTAGAGACATGCAGTGAGAATGCCGGTTTGGCCGTCCTGAGACACTGACAGCAGTGCTGAAACTCTCCCCCTCCAGCCTGTCTTCGTCTGGCCCTGCCCCCAAGACTCATTTAAAAAATAAAACAATAATAAACCTGTTATTATCGTTTTATTTTTCGAGTTTTGCGGCTGCTGGCGGGAGGAGGGCGACGCTCCTCCGCCATAGCGGAGGAGCAGGCGCTGATATTTGGAGTACATAATTTGAAATACTCATTTTATTAACATGCTTTAAATTAAAACATAAAAAAATCCTGAACCTCTGTGCAACTCACATGTTGTTTGAAAGCTAGCGTGCATTGAGTGTTGTTTTGGCAGTTGCATTGGGAAAGCTTCTGTTGAAAAAGAGCCTACGTGTGTGTGATCCTTGTCTTCTGATCATGCTAAGTACAGTGCAAAAGAGTCATTCAGGCAATCCAACGTCTTTTTTTCAGCTGTATGTTTCTTTTCTGTCATAATATCATTTTTTTCTTTTTAATTCACTAGATCTGAATGCAAAACGGAGGTTGACATTTCTGTGCATTTTTGCTGCATTAAATAATCTCTCTCATGGGAACCATTTTAAATGGGAAAATTGCCTTCTCTGTACAGGTTTTTCTAACAATGCGGGGTTCTCGGGTGCTTTATGCAGCCGTAGATGTTTCAGAGGCGCACTTCCATTAGCTTAACTGCACATTTTTGCTCATAGCGAAAAATTGGTAAAAAATTATATGGTCTCCCATTTCAGTTATTTCCTACTTAAATTAATTTGATAGGCTTGGAAGGGTGGTGAGAATAAAGGTTCGGATATTGAAATAGATTTATCACTAGAGATGTAGCTGCGCCAAGAAAAGCTAACCCACTCAGACTAAAATCACAAAGGTATGCATCATGATAAGAAAGTATTTCTATTTTTCAATAAGAGCAATGTCATTAATAATTAATAATACAGATGTTCGTTGCACTTTTTCCCCACACAAGAACAATATATTTACAAAAGTGATGGGGGTGGGACATTAAAAGTGACCTTTCCTATAGGTTTGTTTGCAGTCTGGGTCAAGTTTGCAGTCTGGTCAAGTTTTTGTGATAGGCAGACTTAAGTTGGTACTATGCCCAGGAACTTATAGCTGGATTCTTCTCACCTGCTGTCGGCTGAGCCTTCCAAACTGGTAGTTTAAAGGCGATAGAGCAGATTACCACTATGCTTCCTCGACGTGATAGACTGTTTCCTGCTGCCATACGAGGGACACATTCCTCTTTATTTAGCATTAATGGATATCAGCAAGGTTTGCACAAAACCAAAGATAGTCTTCATTCAGTAATGTGTGAATTATGATAACTGTCTATGATTTCATTTGAATTGATGCTATTCTGTACAGTCATAATTTGTACATCGGAGCATAAACTATGACCCACTAATTAAAACCATGTACAGTTCATATAGGCTTGGTCTGATCAGGAAGTTTGAGAGGTCAACATCCGCTAAATCCTTTTGACTCAGGAAGTGGATGTCAGCAATTTTAGTAGCTTATTATGTTTGACTTGGTTAGGTAAACAACTTCTGCCTTCAGAGATGTCATCTCACCCAATAAGGACTGGGACGACAAAGATGGACGAGAAGGTAATATGGGCTAAAGTTAATTTATCCGGTGGTCTCAACGTGCTATTTCTTCTTCTTGACGATCTGTCTCATAGCAAACCAAACCCACCAGTGATCCAATGATAACACACATTCTTTTGATTCTGTCTCCCAAGTTACTTTTAACAGCCTCCTGCTATTATATTGGGTAATAGTAACGTGTACTATTTGCATCGCTTAGAAACAGAGTGATGTAAGGCCTGTATAAAAATGCGATATCGTTTTTATTATAATTTTTATAATTATTATTATTAGCAGCAGTAGAGGTGGTGCTATAACAACAGTAATAACAATAACAAAAACACGAATAATAATAACATCAATAAAAGTAATAATAATAATACAATTATTAATATTCCTATTCACTGTAACGATCTTGGATCTCCTTTTAGCCTCATTGGTGAAGTATTAAGCGAAGGGGCGTTGCCTAGGACATTGAGAAGAAAATCTCACTCTTGGATTGGTCAAAGGCTCAGAGCGTTTACTGCACAGGACGGCAACCTTGAATTTGTAATATTATATTTTAACTTTCCTTTCATTTGATTTCCTAGAGGTGAAATGGCCGTTAAAATCCAGGGTTCCACATGCGGTGTTTCTGCACCGATGGGGTTAAGGTAAAAGGCAAACGTCGTTAGGTACAAGACAGGGTTTCTCCTCATTGCTCGCGATAACTTAAATACCACGCAAACCGGTTATTGTGAGCGAGCTTTGACGTCACAATTAAAGTTTCTGTGACACGTTAGAGATGCCATGGTAACCGGCTCTAAAGCCGGAGGTCCAGGGAAGGATCAGTGTGGAAGGAGAGGCTTGTTACTGCAGGAAGTGTCCGTCCCTGTTCCCCCCCATCCGGCGTGTTTTTCCCTAAGCCAGCGGTTACTCAGAGATCCCTTCAGGTGAGCGCCGTATCTGATTAGCTTTGATTACATGTTTACCTCCTTGTAAACATCTGAGTTTCATTTGGAAGATAATGTGATGCCCACCGCATCTGTTTTTTTTGCCTTGAATGAGGTTCCTGCAGCTTTGTGTCACTCCTGATAACAGATTTCACAGTTATTCAGTGGAATGACGCTCGTGTTAACCACCTTGGGCCAGTGGCAAGCAAGGCCTGCCTGCCAGCAGCCGATTCTGTGACCGCACGTCCCACACGTCTCTCAGCAGCGAACACTCAGTCCACTGAGCACCCTCACTCGCTGTACTTCATAGCAGATATGCGATTAGTTTCATTTGACCGCTGATTGAACAGGCCTACTGTGATGTGATCGTCATGCTGCTGTCTGAAATCAATCTCGGAATGCTTTATCCAGCGAGGGCTGGCCATTGGGAACAATTCGAAAAAAATATTAATTTCTCACCCTCATTCTGTACTTGAAATGTCTCACTGAACCAGTCCTTATTAATCGAACGTAATTAACTTGCAAAATCTAACTGCATGATCGCGATTTCTGAAAGTACCTAACATATTTCTGAGGGAGTATCAAATGTATTAAAACTATGACAATAAGAAATACTTATATTTTGTGAATGATGATTGATTTAGTACCGAAATATGTGCATCTGACAACTGTAGGAGTTGAAATAAATAAAACAAAAACAAGTGAAATTATATTTAAAAAATACCACCTGTCAGAGACGAAGAATTGTCCCTTGGAATTGTGCCGACTAAGAATGAAAGTTAAACTGGCGGAGAGAAGGGTGCAAAATCAATATCGTCCATAATATTTTCATCTTTAAAGGTTAACTGCATCTCTGACAGGCAGCATCTCCTTGGCAGTTTGTGTGAAAAGGTGCGGGCTATCACCAGGTCCTTGCATTTTATTTCGAATGGACGTTTATGACTGGTCATTGACCTTGAGATTCCATTAGCGGTAATGAAGGGCGATGCGTAATGCCTCTTCCGCGCTGAGAAGAAATGACGCATACCCCTAGCAACCGACTGCGGTCCCCAGCTTGACCGTTCTCTGGGAGCCTTGCAGGCACACTTTGTCTTATGCAAGGACCGCAATATGCAAGGTGAGTCTAGATATCTAGGGCACCACCAGCAGAGGGCCCTTGTTAGCTTATAGAAACATTGCAGATGTCCCAACTACTAGGCTGGTGGCTTCAAAATGTCCCTTCACCAGTGGTGGCTGGCATGTACCGAGGGTGTGTGGTTGCACAACAACAAAATAATAAAAGAAACTTGCTTTGTTCCGTTCTTCCCAGCGTGACATCCTCCTTCCTCTGGCGTCTTCTGGAAGCCCCGGAAGCAGGAAACTGCACTACCCAATCCTGGCACTGCATTCACAGCATGAAAGCAGCGCCAGGATTGGATAGAGCAGGTTCTCTCAGCGCTCCTAAGAGCACTGGAGGCCTGAACGTTCTCTAACCCAGCTGTGTAAGACAGCTGGGTTAGAGAACTTAAAAATGCGCATGTCTGAATGGCCAGCCCATAACGGCCAAAAAGACATGCACATTTTAAAGCACATAGCTCTCTGCTGCTGCCACTCGGGAGCACTGGCCCTGCCCCGTCCTGGCACTTAGTTTAGGACAGGTGGCTGAAAATAAAACGGTAATAAATTAACTTAATTACCATTTTATTTTTCAGCTCTGGGGCATGTGGGGTGACGCTCCTCCGCTCAAGTGGAGGAGCCGTCCCTGCCCTTCACTTAGGGCACCAGAACTCTTTGCACCATCTCTACCTCTTTGCCAATGGTCCTGTGGGGCTGAATTTACACTGTTTATTTGCGATTTTGAGTGTGGAGAGAATATGAAGGGAAGTTAATGGAAATTTCTTTTGAGTACCAGTGAAAGATACTAGTTTTCAGGTTTGCTGGTAGAATGCCTTGGTAGCTAATGGAGACTAAAGAAAGGCGGTGGTTATTATCGATTGGTTTATGTATTTACAGCATTTTGTATAACGAGAAAGTTTCGCTTCTTACATACTTCCGAGCAGGGCGGCTTGAGGGTGGTTTGGTCGCACTGGGCGTTGACCTGGAGGGTGTGCACTGACCTCAGGAGTGGGGGCGCTGTGTTTAGCAATAAAGTGCGATTTAAGAGCACCTGCTGCAGAGTTCCTTGTGCATACAGCTTTCAGGCAGCAATGAAAATGTCACGATAACTCTTATGATGAATGTTTCTGCTAGAGAGAGAGAGATCGGAGTTTTGTCTAGTGGCAGTTTTGACTCACCATAAAGTAGCGCAGAGGGTTAATATCCCTGCTGCAAATAACAGATCTGTATTTTATGTGGATAGCTGAGTGGAATAATTAAAGCCAGCCTTTACCAGCACTTTAAAACAAATGAAATGTGTGCGAGAAAGTGGCTATGGAGAGATGAGGGGCACTTGTTCCTGGGTGGTAGTGAGGGAATCCGAGGAGGAGGTCATAAAGTGGGGTGGGTGCCTAAAAAGATTGTTGCACTGGGCACCACCAGCGCTAAAGCCGGCCATGCGCACAAAGACCCTGAGAGTAGGAAAGGTGGAAGTGGAGATGTAAGCAAAAATGGCCAACAGTAGGGGCAGATTAGGAATAAAGACTGAAAAAATAATGGCATTTGGTGGGGCGTAGTGGAACAGAGATGGGAAGAGAAATAACGCGACAGGTAAGAAATGATGGGGCCTCCCTGCAGCATGTGAAAAGGGGCCTCTTAGTCTCCATATCTCACAGATATTTAATTGCTTTGGTCTGTATGGATACCCCCTGAAGGTTGATGTAGTCCCTGAGAGGTTGCAACTGACGTGTTGTAGGAGCTGCAGGGGCCTCGGTTACACCCCTGGGAAGAAATGTAAACAAAGTTGTGAAGGAGAAGGGGGCCTAGGGAAGTACTGAGGATCAAACACAGATTTTAAAGACGATCATCTCATGGTACTTGGCTTTTCACGGGTTACGGTTTCTTGTCATCACCATGTGATTTCTTATAATTACTGTCTTAAATCCATACACATAAAAAAAAATATTGTCAGTGTTCCTTGAATACCTTAATCTCCTACTAAGACTTGATAAACATACCCATCCATCCTTTAAAGATTATAACATTTCTTAGCCTAGCTGTACATTTTCCTATATTGTCTGCTTTATAGATAACACCTATTATCACAGATTGGTTCCATGGCATCGCCATGCTGTAATGAGAATACATTTAAAGCCAGACAAAAGCTATAGATTTGTTTTCAAACAGCTACCTTGTCTTTATTACCCTTCAATTGATGTTTTTTGCATTTGCTGCCTTTCAGACCTACATAAGTTAATTTGACTGGTAAAAGGCAAGGCTCTCCCGAAAGCAAGCAATGAAAAAGGACATGTTAGAATAATACAGTTTTAATTATTTTTTTCAATTCTTTGCATATTTTATTCTTGCTTTTGTTTAAATAAACAAATCCTGGAAACGACAATTATTGGTAACGCCAATACGTCTGGAGTTGGCAGCTAGCATTGCCAATGCTTGTTTTGTTCTTTTCCTGTTTTTGCAAAATGTTATTGTTAGGGAAGCTGCTGGGCCTAAATCTATCGAGAAAAAAATATTTGCTAAAAGCAAAAACAATTTTTGGTCTCAAAAAGCACAATAACAATGGTACTCCTTGGCACTTTAGGGAACTACTTTGTGTGTTGATGGGCTCCATATGAAAGTTCTTGTTTAATGCCAGCCCAAAACAAGGAAGCCTGAGGGTGCTTACGTTTCTTATAGAGAGTATTCTAAGTGAAACACACCAGCACACCAGCATCACAGAATTTATCCTGCCTAAAAGTCTGCATTCTGACAAAATATGTAAGCATTCAGACAAATAACTCTTCCACTTAGGCCAAAAATCATACAGGCAATAACATCCAGATAAAATATTATGCATTAAAGATTAGGAAAAAAAATCCCCCTACCCAATCTGGCTAATATAATAAAACCATTCCCACTCTTTATAGCACATCCCAAGAGTAAGGCTGTGTACATTACTCCTCTCTTTAGAGCTCATCCAAGGAGTATTGCTCATTCTAAACCTAAACAAAGTATTCTGTCAAAAGGAAACCAAACTTCTTGAATGCTTAAAGTGAGAGGAAACAGGAGTCCTTGGTGGAGGGGGTGTTGGAAAGTGCCAGAATTTTAGGTAGGCAACATTCTAAGCAATGGCACATAATTGTATCCCTTTCAAATACTTGTAACTGGGTAATGTCTTTAATCACTGGATAAGTAAAATATTAGTTGCACAGAGAAGATAATTAAAATGCAGAGCAAAGGATTCATTCAGATATGTAAAAGTTCCTCTATGACTGCTTTGAATAAAATGTATGTAGCACATCAGACAAGTGCATCCCAAACCAGATAGCCCAACAGCGTACACATAACAGGCTGTCCTGATCCTATTAGCCTGGTTTGAATAGTTTATGCTATTTTCGTATGATAAAATAATTGAGCTTGCAGGGGTGCAGACCCTCTTTAGTCCGTGTAAACTAATACTACGACACTAGGGACTGTCAGTGGTGGCTGGTTGGGAATGGGGGCGGAGGCAGGGAGGGGGTTGTTTAGAAAAAAAACGACTTACCCTGTCATCGCCGGTCGCCAGCCGCCGCCTCCTTTCCGGCACAGGAACAAGAAACACCCAGGCTCCAAGATCCCCTAGCCAATCACAACACTGCCATACAGCAGCATCGTGATTGGTCTGAGTGCCGTGGTTCGGCGCTCAGACGGGGACTGGGCGGCTGTGCATGTTCTTCACCCAGGCTGTATAATACAGCCTGTGGAGAACATGCAAAGTACACATGATGGTTTGGCCGGCCCAAGACGGCCGGCCAAACCGTCATGCGCACTTAAGGTGCAGAAGGAGCCACTCCTCCTCCCTCTCCCAGGCTGTGACAAGCCCAGCCCCACCCCAACCTGGCTGGCTCCTTGCTGAAGAAGAAAATGATAGTAATGTAACGTTATTAACGTTGCGTTATTATTATTTTCTTTTTTTTTTTGCACTTAGTGGGGCGACGCTCCTCCGCCTTAGCGGAAAAGCCGCTCCTGGGGACTGTATTATACCAAAGGCCCTGCGATGCAACGGGCATGGGCACACACTTTTTGCTCCACCAGGGCAATTTGAAGGAGAGGTAGACACTTGTATGGCCCCTTTTGTAATATAGATTGTGCCCGCATGATCCCAAGCTTGAATGTCTTCATTGACATAGGGGTGTGGCTACATGCAATGAGGGAATCCTTTGCCTTTGTGGCCCCACCGTTTTACAGACTCGGGCCCTGAAGCAGGCTGTTAGGAGGCATACTGAGTCTGCAACAAGGAGGACGTGCCTTCAGAGGGTGGCATGGAGGTTTCAGAGTCCCTCAGACAGTCCCCTGCAGGTGGTTTAGTTACTCACTGCTCCCACTTTTTGGGGTTTTCTTCACCCTTTAAATGTGAGGCCAGGTCTGCCACCTCAGTGAATGGCAGGCCGGCAGCTTCAAAGAGCTGGTCTGCCTTTCACTAAAGAAGTGTTCCAAGCATGCATGTTTGTGCCTGCCCTTGGAACTGTGCTTTGACTGTAATAGGTTACACTGTCCCGGTCTACACTCACTGCACCCAGTTAAAGGTGTGCCACAGGGAGGAATGAGACAGTGCACCATAGCTCCTGGTTGGCTGTAATATGGGCATGCATAAAAAGTGTTTATGGTAAACTCAAAACATGGATTAAAAGCCACATGAGGGATACTAAACTGAAATTCTTTAGAAATTACCTGTGTATACGGTTTCAGAAACACAGCATAATGCTGCATCTCAGTGGCCTCCTTGAACCTCTCAATAGTTCTATCTCACCCTGACACAACCATAAACACAGAAAAGGGTTCCGAGGCCTCCTTCATAAGTGCTTTAGGTGGGCTTCCCCACTTTGGTAGGATACCTCCCCAAAAAACTGTGCCCGAACAAATCACCAGCCACAAATTCTAGGCAAAATTCTACTATTTTAGGTTATGAATGTAGGTCCTTCAAGGGTACCTTTGAAGTACGTGCACCTTTGCAGACAGTTAATGTAGACGTCATTGTCCAAAGTTAAAGAAAATCTGATTATGATCATTTCTCTATCTGTTTGTTAACTCCATCTTAATGAAGAAGCGAATCCAGTAAGGTAAGTTCAGAGCCCTTGATTCTGGTACGGTAAGCAGCATACAAACTACCAATCTCGCAACCCAGCAGCATATCAACTGGCTTTCCAAGCACCCTGAGAGAACTAGAAGCATATGACATGTCTACGATTCCTAGATGCAGTGCACAACCATCACAATTTCAAACATGGCATAAGCCATAACACTCTGATTGGTATCTTCAGCCCTTACTTCAGAAAGTCAAATGCGGAATAAAGTGTTTGGTGCCAATCCCTAGAGGAATCACTGGATGAAATTCAGAACTCTTGTGGACCTGCAGATAATCTAGGGTAGCACCCAACAAGCTTGCTCCAGGGAGATATATAGTAAGAGTATGTTTAGATGGGGCATCAAACTGTACATCATTATAAGGAGGGCAATCTTGTCAAGCAAAAATAAAAACCTTTCTGAATTAGCAAGAAATTTAGGGACTACGCAAAAGGGATTTTTTTCTGCTGCACATTGTCATATGAAGAATTGGAGCAATGTGAGCTTCCAGCTGTTAACCACCCAACCAGTTGTTGAATCCATAAGCTCCCTTTTTTCAAACACCACTTTTTCATGAAGTATTGTCCAGAGGTGGAAACGATATTGAGCGTCCTATATCTATGCATTTTCGATTTAGGTCTGCATGTGCATGCCTGTGTCCCAGTAGTGTTTTCCAACATCACATTGCTCCAAGTACCTGCAAGGAGAACTAGCAGCACCAAAGTAAAGGCAAACACTGCATGAGTCAAGGTTATGTTTGTCCATATGCTGCCAAGAGTAGGCATAAACACCTCATCTTTATTGATTCAAAAAGTTCTCTAGAGCTCCCCGGCCACAAACTCCCAAGACCTGCTTGTGCACAAACATGCTTTCCTCATTATATGTAGTCCTGGAAAATAGAGAGAGCGAGATCAGTGAAATCTGAAGGTAGTTGTCTTTGGTTGCGAACATCACTCTGATGTAGAACGAAAGACATCATACACAGCATGCATCACACATCTGTGTGTGTGTCTATCGGCTCCTGATGTCTTCCTTCATTCCCCGGAGTTATAAGGGTGTAGAGCATCATAACATACAAATGTGGCTGCCTTTATTACCATGGAAAACAGATGTTTTACATGTCAAGATTGCGAGCATGCCAAACACAACTCAGATCGCACCCTCATCAATGTCACAATCAGAATCCCTTGGTGAACATCATTCACATTTCCACTATACCCAATGAAGCATCCACAGTGTAATGCCCCTGATTATGAGAGGGCTAGATCTTTCCTCTCCCTGTGTTACCAGGGTTTGCTCAGGGGTTGGAAGTCTGAGTTCTGCAGAGTTTGCCACACCTGCTTATTATTGGGTGGATTAAACACCATTCCCTTAGTACAATTTAAGTCAGGGGAACATATGCAGCATTTACAGTATTTAGAATGACTTGCAGATGTTGATGTGGTAAGCACCACAATCTGCACGGCATTCCCCCAAATCTTAGAAGAGGTACAGTTCATCACCCCTGATACATTCTGAACATCAGGAAGCTGGAGTTTATTGGGTGCCACAAATAGAGCCAGGGCCCAATTGTGGTGCCTGAAAGCATCTCCCAATCCCTGCCCTGTCTCATATCAAAGCCCTATGAAATCATTATTCGATCAATTGAAGTATGCCCCCTAACATTTATTAAAATAATGACCTGTCCTGATTGGATGAAATGTACTGTGACTACAATGCATTCATTAATTCATTTGAATGAGCATGAAGTGTAAGCAATAAGTGGTCAGTTTTGAAATAAAGACGAATACAGAGTTTCACAAACATATTTGGCAACATTCAGTTTAAAAGATAGTGGTAACTTTCAAAACTGGACACAAGACATTGTCCTTAAAGGTATTTCATCTTAGAGATGTGCTTTTGCTATATAGATCACATCATATTTGTTTAGATTTAGGGAAAATCTTTGATATAAATAATGTGTCATTAGAATTTACTAGCTTGCCACTTTGGAAGTGAATCGAGTAAGTGGGTGAGCGAGTGACTGAAGGAACGAGTGACAGTGAATCAAAGGAGCATGAGGACCCTTGTGTCACCCAACTGTGCACCATACCACATAGCCACCAGGTGAAAGCCTGCCAGAGGACAATGGGAATAATTTTAAACTTTCAAAAGGAAAAGACCAAGAGTCACCTACAGTGACGGTTGACAGTGATTTAGCAAAACCAACCACCAGCGCACTGTAAGTTTATGTTTATGGATTTATCGAGCACATGGCTGCCCGGAGGCATCCCAGTGCCTAGGAGAAGATGCAGTCAAGGCGCAGAAGTTTTTTATGGGAAGAGCCAAGTTTTAAGTTTTTTCCTAAATGCCAGTTCATCTGTCAGCAGACGCATTTCTTTAGGTAGGGAGTTCCAAAGACTAGAAGCCAGATGTGAGAAGGATCTACCTCCCCATCTGGATCTCTTTATTCTTGTCCTTTTCATGAGCAGATCTGCAGAGGATCTTAGAGATCTACCCGGGACATATGGCACAACAAGCTTTTAAATTAATGCCAAGCCTTTGTCATTCATGGCTCTATGGGCAATACAGAGTGACTTAAATTTGATCGTTGCTTGGATCGGAAGCCAGTGCAGTGTATTCTGTCTGGGGATGCCCAGCAGTATCCTTGCTGCGGCATTCTGGACCACCTGCAATCTGTTTACAACATATTTGGGTGCGCCAAGGTAAAGGGAGTTACCGTAGTCCAGCTGTGACACCACCAAGGCCTGAACCACAGTTCTCCGAGTATGTTTCGGGATGAGAGGTAGGATCTTCTGGAGCATGTGCAGTATTCCAAAGCATGCACCTGATAATTTTCTGGCTTGAGTCTCCATGGAAAGACTGCTGTCTAACCATATCCCCAGATTTTTTACCGCATTTTTTGGGACAGGGGGTTCTCCCAATTCTGGAGGCCAGCAGATAATGTTTCTCGGGACCGCCAGCAGATAATGTTTCTCGGGACCGCCTTGTTACCCAGGAACATAAGCTCTGTTTTTCCTCCATTCAACTTTAGGCTACATTTGTTCATCCAGTCTGCTACTTTTACCATGCAGGGTGCTAGATTGGTATGCATAGATTGGGGGCCCTCTATCTCTGATAGTATCAACTGGGTATCGTCTGCGTAAGACACAACGGATAGCCCAAATTCTTGTACTATCTTTGCCAATGGTTGCATGTACAGATTAAATAGTGTAGGGCTCAATGCAGATCCCTGTGGGACTCCGCACGAGATTTGGAGGCTGTCTGAGAGGTGCTCACCTTCCAGTATTTGGAAGGATCGGTCTTCTAGGAATGAGGATATCCAGTTTAGCGCAGAGCCTGTGATACCCGCTTCCTGAAGCCTGAGGATCATAGTGCTGTGATCCACCATGTCAAAGGCAGCACTAAGATCCAGAAGCAGGATGGCCGCTATGCACCCCTGGTCTAGGATTCCCTTAAGTTCCTCCGTGACCACCAACAGGGCTGACTCCGTACTGTGTTGGGGTCGGAAGCCCATTTGTGTAGGATGCAGCACCCCATTCTCCTCTAAATATTGGGACAGGGTCTGATTGACGTGTTTTTCTGCTATTTTACCTAACAGTGGCAGAAGCGAGATCGGTCAATAGTTCCCCGGCTCTGACGGGTTTAGTTGGGGCTTTTTCAACAGTGGTCGGACTACAGCGTGTTTCCAGGTTTTGGGGATGATCTCTTGTGTGAGAGAGAGCGAGATGAGTGCGGCTGTTGTAGTCCTAGTCTTTTTACCTCCCTGCAGAAGGAAATGGGGCGGAATCAGGTCTTGCGGGGAGCCGGATTTAATCTTCTGCAGAATCGAAATGATAGCTTTCTCACTTAGGTCTGTAAAGTGATCTAGTCTTACCCCTGTTTTAGTTCCCAAGTCTGCACCGATACTTTGGTGAACATCAATGTTATTTGGACTGATGTTTTCTTGAAGGGAGTTATATATCATTTCCACCTTATTTTTGAAGAAGTTCGCCATCTCGTCACATCTCTCTTTGGAAGAGGAGTGATTGTTCGTCTCCTGATCAATGGAGGTTAGGGAGCTCACTACTCTAAATAGTTCCCTTGAGGAGTTGCAGGCTGAATTGATTTTATGCTCAAAATATTTGGCTTGGGCTTGAATCATCTCATTATGGTACTGTCTAATAGCCAATGACTCATGGTCTTTTCTTTTTTAAAGTATTCCCATTGTCCACTAGTAGGCCTTCACCTGGTGGCTGTGTGGTACGGTGCACATTTGGGTGACACAAGGGTCCTCATGCCCTGATGAATTTGCCTGTAAGTTAACTATGGCAGTGAAAGATGTGGACTGTTCTAAACATTCTGGTCAAAACTTGTTTTAATCATGAACCTGGGCGTATATAGTAAAGAATGTGAGGAATGCCACATGGACTCATTTTTATAAATTTTTGCATTGAGAGAAAGGAACCAACTCTTGTAGTTTTAGGACCCTCAGACATTTGGGTGCAGGAGATTGATGTAATAGTTGAGATTTCGATCAGTCCATCACATACACCTGGTATAGTGAGAGACATTCAGACTATTTGAGTTCCTCCTTCTGTAATAGGAAAAGTGCCAGTGAGGATGGAACGAGCTAGTTGGTATGCATTAGCCAATGGGCTTGTGATGGTTGCTTCCATGAGGCATTTACTATACTTTTTTACTAACATTCTTTTGCTTTGAAGTGTAGTGTCCCTCTGCACCATATCCTTCTTTGTTCTATATACACCCTGGTAGTTGACCCGACTCTGAGCTGTATCAGAGTGGGCCTGGGCTCTAGAACTGACTATGCCACTGGGGTCTTGTCATATTTGACTAATAGAAGGTTGTGAATCGGGTGTGTGACTTTGGGGTTTGCTTTTTAGGTCTTGCCTAGGCAGCACTTGCGCTGTCTCTTCGAGACATGCTGTATTCAGGATATGGACGTTAAACACGCCCAGTTCTTCTGGTTGGTTGGTTGGCCTGTCTTTCTAAATTCCTTTACTCTGATTGGTCAATACTGTCCTTTGTGTGCTTGGTCCCCTCCCAGGGGACATCACCAATTGGTTTTTTTAGTTGGCCAGCTCTGGCCATCTGTTGCCTCCTCGCTCACACCCCTCCCTCCCTCTTTTGTTCGTGCTCCTACAACATGTCTGCAGCTCTCATACACAGACTGCCTGCCAGCAGTGAAGAGCATTGTGCAGGAACACATGGTGGGGGTGCTGTGCATTGAAATACCAGACATGTTGCTTTTTTTTCATTTGCTTTTGTTTTTTTTTTATTACCGTGGTGCCTGCTTCATGGGCTGCCATGCGCATAACTTTTATGTGCAATGACACCGTGCTTTATGTTTCAGCATGGCACCCGATCTTCTGTTGACAAAGCCAATAGCTGTAAGTCTCGCAAATGCAAGACCTATTGCATTGCATATGCTTGTTTTGATTTGGTCTTGAGTGGAGGGTGCCTCTCTGTCTTCCTGTCCCTCTCTAGCTCCTTAGTGTGTGTCTATATGTGAATGGTAGTCCACCAAAATTAATAATGTCACTATTCTTGTTAGGTCCAGTTAAGGTTTTGGTCATTTAAACCTGAGCAAACAGGCAAACTTAAGAAAATGTGTAGACAATTTAAAAGCACCGAAACAGTTAAAAAGACAAAAAACAACACAGTAAAAAGCCCTCTCCAAGTTATGAAACTAAAGAATAATTTACTGAATATAATTACGCCAAAACAACAAATATCCGATAAGGGGAGCCAGGGATATACATTTATAAAGTTTAAGATTAAAAATAGTGCCAAAAAGCGTTTAGCGCCAACTGCGGTCATCCAGTTGCACTTGACCTGCACCTTGCCATGATTTAAGGTCAACCACAATAGAGCACAGATTGGATAAAGAAACCAGGTTTATCCCGGGTGGTTTAACCTTCGGACTTAGTCTCTGAAATGGGAGTCAAAAATCCTCAGGGAGGCAAGGCAGCAGGCTGTAGCCAAGAAAGGCTCCATGAGACCGGATAGCCATCAGACGAGGTCCTGATGAAGCTGCTGACTTTTGTCGGGAAAACTCAGAGTGGAAGAAATTAAAAATGTGCAACCTAGGAAGGTCTCTTGTTGGCTGGTTACTTTTTGTGCCTCTGCCAGGACAAGATTTCTAATTTTACACGTAATCACTTTTTTGGAGTATGGATTCCTCCAGCAGGGCAAGGCTGCAAGTTGTAGCTGAACAGGGCTCCACAAGGCTGGATACCATTTCAGCAACATCCCATTGAAACGTATTTCCTGATTTGGAAAAGCTAAGAGTGGGTGTAACCTGAATTTTTGGCCCAGCGGCAATGCAGCTTCATTGGATGACTTGACAGGTTCGTCTCGGTCCTCCATAGGTATTTGAGGCCATAACCTTTTAGGTCCAAGGTTTTCAGGGTGGTAGAAGGAGTATACTTTGAGACAGACAAGGATTGCAGGACCTCAGGAACAGCATTTGGGGGTCAAGACTCACTAGAGCAGAGCCACCAGCAGGGTCCAGGGTAGATCCAGTTGGAACTGGTCAGCTGGGCTCTTGAGGAGAACAGCTTCTAGCAAATGGTTGTGTCCCTGTAGCTTAACAGGAGCACAACCAACTGACCCTTGGAGTCAACTTTTCTGTTCTGGGTATAAGTGGGAACAGGTCCAACCTTTCAGATCCCTTCACAGGTCTCAGAAGCAGATGCAGTCCTTCTTCTGCCTTCCACAGGGCCATTAATGTTCTGAAGAGGTCCCAGGAGCGCCACATTTATGAGTTCATTACCCTGGGGGTGGGGGTGACTCTTGCCCACCTCCCAATCAAAAGAGAAAAAGTTCCCTTGGGTAACCATACTCACGTTTACACCAGTTCCTGTGTGGCTTACTGCAGACGATCCCACAGTGCCTCTCTCTATCCATAGCCAAGATGGCAGACTGTTCTTCCTATATGCAGAGCTCCTGTGGCCAGCCTAGAGGCATAGCCAAGAAACAGAGCAACCCCTGCCAGTGGTCACTTCATTACAGTTCTGGGTGCAGCTCTTCTCCCTTGAGATTGGTGCCTGCCTAATTTGATGGACAAAAGAGGTCCTGCCCAGGGTAAAATATTACTTACATATAGAGAAGGACTTTCACGACCCACCAAACATCAACTTGCAACCCACCAGTGGGTCTCGATCCACAATTTGGGAAATGCTTCCCTAGTTTATTTAATTAAGGACATGGCACGTGCCTGGGCTTGTTGAAAGATAAAGCATATAGCAGTGGAGATGTGCCCACTTTGGCTAAAGCTTGAAAAACCATTATGAATTGGGAGTTGAATATATTGATAGATGAAACAAAGCAACCCCCCTTTTCCAATCCTTAATCCCTTGATAAGCAGGAATTGAACAGGAATGTTTATGCAATTTGTCAAGTTTCCATTCACAAAGTAGCGACATTCACAAACACATAGGAGAAGAGACATGTCAACTTTCGTTGCTCCCCAGCTGCACTGCAAGCATTATAGCACTCATTTGCTAATTAAGATATTTTTCTTAATATTTGCTGTGCTGACATGGAGATCGCAGCTTTGAGCCTGAGATATAATTGTCGCCTAAACAATACTATTTATGTCTGCAAACACCAGTAGGTCTCAGCCAAAGTTTAAATAGGGCATCCGCACGGTGAAGTATACAAAAAAGTGATGGATGGAATGCTTGAATTAAACTCAGCTACTGGTAATTACTTGGGCCGCATCCAAATCCATCGTTATTTTGCACACCACACCACTTCAGTTTGGACCCAGCTATATGCAAATCAGACTTGACCCTGATCCAATGGGAACAGTCCAGCCAAACTGCCAAACCAGGTCCTCCCTAACCCGAACACAATCAACCCAGGACTGGTTTCACCCTTGCTATGGGCTCATCAGCCGGGTACAGCTTGGTTTCAGTGACACTTTGCTCACTGAACTCACGTCTGGGCATACCCATCCCACTTAGGGTGACAGACTAAAGTATACAAAAAAGTGATGGCTGGAATGCTTGAATTAATCTCAGCCACTGGTAATTACGTGGGCCACATCCCAGTCCATCATTATTTTGCACACCACATTACCTTAGTTTGGACCCAGTTATGTGCAAATCTGTCTTGCCCCTGCTCCAATTGGAACAGTCATGCTTGCCAGAAACCTACCATGTAATACTACATGTCCACTACTTCGGAAAACCACACTGATACTCTTAGAAACCCATAGTACCAAATAGTAACGGTTACAAACTGGTTAGATGTCTCTGGCGGTCTGTGCATAGCATCTACATTCTGAGAAGAAAAACATGTTTGTAAAACTGACTCAAGCTTGTAGACATTTGAGTTTGTTGCCACTATATAACGTATAATTATTGTTATTATTATTATTAAATATTATTATTTTTATTGTTATCAACATCAGCATTGTATCATTTTATACTTTTCTGAGTTGCAATGGCTGATTATACTGTTTTTTTGTTCATGTAACTGGAGGCAATGTTAATGTCACATATATGCGATGGTGTTTTACATGGGGTGGGTGGAACTCGCAGAGTTTAACTCCGTGGAGTTACCCAAAAACTCAGTGGGATTCTGCAGAGTTCTGCGAGTGGAGGAGTTGTGGTATGTAGCGCTGATTTTTAGTGCAGCGAGCTTGTCCCCGCACTGTAAAATCAGCACGAATGGCACCACGTGGTGCGCCAGATGGTGCTGCTTCTTTCTGCCACTCAAGCAGATTTTCTACTCAAGTGGGAGCTTTCTCACCGCGAGTGGCAGCTTTCTCAGTGCAGGCGATAGCGACCTACCGCAACCGCCCGCATTAAGAAATCTCGCCGGGAGGTGGTCTAGCGCTTGATTTTTTTGCTCACACTCACAAATTTACTGTTGGCAAGATACGTGCAAGAAAAAACTCCGCCACGTGGCGGTTGGCAGAGTTTTTCCGAAACTCCACATTCCAGGTGGAGTGTGGAGTGAACAAAACTCTGCGAACTCCGACAGAGGAGTGGAGTTTACCACCCACTTCTAGTTTTACGCCAGTTCAAAGAAATCAATCCCATTTCCAGTTCATGCTGTCCATATTCAGCCAATAACAAGAGGTTATCTTTTACAAGTGAAATCATTATGAAGAAAAAAGACACATATTTAAATTTCACCACATCATCCCCTTTACAGAGCATGGTTAAGGCATCATACACCCATAGTTCTCCAAGGATGTGATTTGTATACATTTTTCCTTTTTGTTCATTAATTCTTTGTGATAGTCTGTGCACACTGTTTCCGTATAAGTACACCCGCAGCGTGGGCACTACTTCTTGTTCATCAGACCCAATCATCATTAATAATACAAGAGGTTGGTTGCCTTCCGACTCTCATATTTGTGATCTGTTCCAATTGATTGGAATGCTGCATTATACTCCAAGTGTTATTGTACGTCTGACTTAACCGAACAGAGGCCACCAAGACCGGTGCTCTCTCTAGGGCAAGTTTCTAGATGGCCAAATGATTATATAAAAATTCAGGGGACAATTTTACTCTGCAATATTGTTTCCCTTCAGGTGAATTAGACAAACTGTCTAGTATGTCTTGAGTTGCACAGTATTGATGTCCCTGTGGAAGGCGATGCTGGACACTGGTTATTCCATCTAGTTGGGGAAACATTGGAAATATAAGTTGTCTGTAGGTTTTCACCAGAAAGTCTAATATAGGTTCTGTTGTAGATTCCTGCAGTAATACAGAGGACATGCTGCACATTGGGATTAGGGTGGTTTAAATACTGCAAAAGTGAGAAGGTTGTGAAACATCAGAGTTATAATTGCAGGAGAACTTCATAAAATGATGGTGTGGTAAAGGAAGGGTGCAACAGCGTCTTTCAATGCTTCGATGTCACAGAGGATCAGGGCTTAAGTGGGATGAGAATTAGTGGGGGTCTCTAAAAGGGGTGTGGCCTATGCAATTAAGGGTGTGGCTTTAAACACGGAAACTACATTTCTGTGATTTCCATAGTGTGCCCACCAACCGGTATTTTAGTTCCTCTGAGCTTTTTCATTGCATCCACAAATATAACACAACAACTGACATACACCTAAAACCATCAAGTATAATGGGGTTACCCAGTAGCCCTCAGAATCTGGGTATCGTAAAATTATAGTGAAATAGGTTCTGTCGGGCCGACAGAACCTATTTCACTATAATTATACACCTAAAACCAGCCAGAAATATCGGCCTTGTCAATGGGTGTTAGCTGTTTAAGATAAATGAGAAAAAATAATAATTTTGTTGTAAATAATACTGAAAATATTTAAATTCTGTAATTGTGAGACTGTGAATTAGATATTACTGAGGCCTGTCGAAGGCCTAGTGGTCTTCAGAGTGTCTCAATCACTAATTTTAAGTTCATTTCACGTTATACACGTACACCCTTTATCTCTACGCATCTCCTCCATCTGCACATCTTACACTTCATCTCTTTCTCCTTCAGCATCCTCTTTTCACTCTCTCCTGAATGCACTTCCTTACATCGCCCTCCTTTCACCACCCTCCAAACACACAATGCACCCACTCAAAACTGCTTTTTCTTTTACATTTACTTTGTCAATGTTTTGGCAGCTGTGCACCTCCTTCACACATCTCCACCAACCTACTACCTTCAAACACATTTGCACCGAATAACAATTGCAACAGCAATACAAGACCATTATTCTGTGCGCCCTGCAGAGAGACCAATGATTGGATGGTTATGTGTTCTCAACACCTTTTTGACCCACCGACAGGCACTGTGAGAAACTCACACCCTTTGCAGCCTCAACTCCAGACCTCTCGATTGTGGCCCATTATAAACACTTGGAGGAACCTGTGTTCAAAGTATGCACCATGCAAGAGTAGTATGCTGTATGGAAAAAATACAGAAAACACAAAATCCTGGAAATAGTTAACACTTATAGAAAGCAAATTTAAGTAAAACCTGTAAAATATAAATGGGAACTAAATCGCTGTTGTGGATAACCTTAACTTTCATAATTCATTGTTCAGAAATCGATCAGTGTTTTTGACAGCAAAGAAGTTAAGGAGAGATACAGAAGGGCCCGAAAGGGTCCCATTTCAATGTCCATTTGTAATTACTACTGGGTCTCAGACTGGGAGGGACCCAGCCCACTTAAAGCCCTGCAGAGGATAAGATTGTTATTAAGCAGTGTGGACATATGCAGGAAAGTTAGGACCTATTCTCGGCATACTGCTGCACCCAGTGAAAAAAAGAATGTGTAAAGTGCATCACAGGGAAAGACGAGATAAAATACTCACTCACGACCCCTCGCAAAGAGGCGAGCTCAGAATGTGATAGTGTACACTGCACACATGAGGGGTAGCCCCAGACAGACAGGTTTTACTGTTGTTTCAGCTTCTAGGCTCCAGAATGTAGTCCCTAGCCCATCTGCTTCGCTGTTTTAATAGAACATTTATTGTCAGTCTTGCAGTGATCCCCCCAAAAGGGAATCAGTCGTGCAGTCAGGCATCGTGACCTCCACAGATGCAGCATTAGGCCAATTTGTGAAATGGCCTTTTGTGCACACCCTAGTCACATTGATTGAATGCTCAAGAGAGTGATGTGTTCAAGCTGACCTTGTTAGACCTCTGTCTCTAAGTGGCGGGCCATTACCTTGTCTGTAGGTCTGTCTGCTGTCCCTTCTATCCGTCTTGCCTCTGTCAACCTATCTTTATATCTCTCTGTCGTTAAGTTGCTCTCCTCCTCTTTCTACTTCTTTGTCTCTTAACCATTTTTTAATCTATCTTTCTATCTCTTTCGGATATAATCTCTGTCGGCCCTTAGCCGTCTGTTCTATCAACATCTGTTTTTCCTACAAGGTTTGGTAATGATAGAAGTTTCAAGGATTCCCCTCCAGGACGTATTAGCCTTTTGTCTTTTATTTATCTGTTTTTCCATCTGTCCTCTGTAAAAGTGTGTAGATAGATAGATAGATAGATAGATAGATAGATAGATAGATAGAAAGATAGATTATGCTCAAGTTCAGCATCTCAGTCAATGACAGACAAACGCAAGTAGCCCAGACAACAAAGAAAAGTAAAAAAACTAAAAAAAACTAGGACGCAGCATAAAATGAACATCCGTCTTTAAAAACTTAAACACAGGAGGCAATTCAGCATGCCAATGGCTACTTTTTAATCCCCTCTCACAATTTATTTGACATCTTGAACAGTGGCCAAAAAAGCCATTATATCTATAAAATGTATTCCCCGGTATAAATCTCATTAAGGCAGCAATTTAATTAAGGTATTGACACGCTTAATTGATACGTACAAGGAGAGACCTTATTCATGCCTAATTTCCATACGCTCCCCGCTCAGAAAAAAAGAGCCTTCGTAAAAATGTTATAGATTCAGCTGAGCCCTGTCATCCCCCAGGAGCACTTGCGACCAGTTATGTTGATTTAGCGCCAACTACTTTTCTAAGTGGTGCTCCATTAAATGGGTCTGATGTATGCCTGACTGAAACAAGCGTCAGCTTCTCTGATGATCAATAGTGGAATATTTATATTAATAAAGCACCAAGTTAATTAAATAAAATGGTCTTCTGGGTAAACTTAAGACAGTCGCTGAAGGGCAAAAAATCAATCTTTCCTGCTATTCTAGCTGTAACTATTTGACTTGAAATTCTTAAGGCTTTTTGGGAAGACATTTCAAATGCACATTTTAGGTTTTACAGGAAAAATGTGTCATAAAAAGAATAACGAATGCTGGCAAATTTTTTAAATGGTTGTGAGCAGTATGTCTTGTTGAGGGGTGAAGGTCCAAAACCTTTTTTTTTTTTTCTTTCTTTATGGTAAGAAAGGTACCACTTTGCGTTGTGATTTGAGAAAACATCATCAGTGAAGCTTTTCAAGGACAAAAATGGCATATGTGGTAGAACTGACCAGATTGATTATGGAAATTCTTGCAAAAACGAAGATAACGTTGTGTTTTTTACTACTGGGGGATTTTCTTTAATTTTTTGTAATGGCCCGTTGTCCAGAAAAATGCGCAACGGGCAAAAATTGTCATTGAGTCAGTTCACAAACATCTTCTAGAAAGTCATAAATGTACTCATTATAAGCCTTCCGTAGTGGTAAAGCATTTTGACAAAATGAATTCACGATTTGCAAAAGACAGTCAGTCATAGCAGCAATGTACTAGCCCCTGTAAGTATGATTTAGGCAAATAAAATTACCCAAGTCCTCATTCTGTATAACTGAAGTTTGGCTTTTCTACTTTAAATCCACATTTTCAGTTTTAAGTGCAATTGAAGATTTAAAAAACGTTTATGAATTAGCCCTAAAAGAGCATGCTGCTGTGAAACCTTGGCTGAAATTTGATTGTTTCGAAGACACCTGCAGTTCTCTCAGCATACTGGTTTCCAACCAACAGACCCTCCTCAGAAGATTCACTTCATTTTGGATTGGTTGGTAGGAATCTAAGAGAACTGCTGGACTTAACGGCACCTCTGAGAGGCTGGCATGACTGGCGCAGTCAATTACTTATATCTTTCCACTTTTTTATCCATTAAGTGCAAGGCCCTCCACATTTACCATCTCTTATTAAAAATCGGTATTTGAGAAGTTTTTAGTGTGGACTTTTCCACTGAGGAATTAACTTAGAGAAATGTAATGCTCGACTTTTGGTCAGCAAGTCATGAAAGTGACACAGTTCATTTAAAGGCTAAAGATGAGTCCACCAGCAAAATTAAGTGTTGCGCACCATCAGAGTCACTATGCCTTTTTCTCAATGAGACATGTATGACTTGTCATTTATCTGAAAATTCTATCTGTGGCAATGAAGTCAATCAGAAACTTACACTGCAGAGAAGAGCACACATGAAATATATATTTTTCACAATGATATCCCTAGCAATCCCATTCAACAAAAAAAGCTGTATATGAAATACCAAGATTTATGAGATAAAGTACCCCCTGCTGTACATTATAAGGATATTGCAAGTCAGCGAGGAGTTCCATAACTATATAAAGGAGCGAGGCCGAAGGTGGAGCTCCTTTAAGGGGAAAGGGAACTTCGAGATGACTTGCAATATTCTTATCATGTACACCTAGGGGTACTTTATTACATATAATACAGGGTCACACCATCACCTTTCCTACAAACCACTTAAAACCTTGGTGCGTAGCTCTTTCAGATGAAAGTGCGAGCATGTTTGCAAACATGAAGACTAAAAATAAAAAAACCTCTAGTACAAAATTGAACACATCATAAACCTGTTATATATTTATGAAAACAGATATTAGAAGCAGCTCAATATGTCAGTTTTAAAAAATAATAAATAAAAGCTGCAGTAGCTTGGACTGTGTAGAAACATACAGAAAGATTCTAGCTTTTCCCTAACTAACTAATAAGCGCAAAAAATAAACATGTTCCTACTGCTTGTCTTTGTGAGCTAAAACATATAGCAGAAGAAAGAAAAGCAATGTTCAGTTTTTCGTTGCTTTCAACAGCTGCTGCAGTTATACTCTGTGACCTGATCTGCCTTTCACCTCGTCGGCTATCTATGGCAGCAGGCAGTGAGACGTCAGAACTCGACTATGATAACTTATAATAGTTGAGTTCTGACGTCTTTTCTTTATAATCAATGAACTGGGTGAGTCACAAGTCACCCATTATAAAGAAATTAGAGACAGGCATATATACAGGGATTACATATATTATAAGTTATTTGTTCCATCAAACGATTTCACAACATTCACACTAGACGAGCATAACGATGATTTTGTTTTTTCTGCTGTGTTGTAAGCCTAAAGAGGCCCAATAAAGAAAGATATGTCATAATGTATGCATGGATTTGTACGTGTTTACAATATTCATATACAATGTTGAACAAAAAATGCCCTTTTCTGAACTCTGTGTTTGTGGGTGCACACCAAGAATACATTTCATGTTTGTGGTTATTAGTAAGATTGTAGAAGTTCATGTACTGTTTTACCTGTACTATTTGCCTGTACCAAAAGTAGGTTTTTCAGGGCCGTTCTTTGCCCTTTCCCACACTTTCTGCCCTAGTTACACCTGATCCCTTTAGATTTAAGATGGGTGCTTAGACAAGTGTGGAAAGTGCATTCTGAAGCAGATTTTATTTTTTAAATCTTTATTTTCTGTCAGTCCAGTTCACGCGTGATGATTTTGGTGACTTGCTCAAAAGCGAGATAGTGAGTTTCTAGGTGTGTTAAACTTAAAAATGTTCCTGAATGATGTCCTCCTCTTTTCCTCATCTCCCTCTGTCGTGCCTGCTAATCATTTCAGTGTCATCAGCAGAACACCCTCTGATTATTATTATTATTAATTCAATTTCTAGAGCGCACGGCTACCTCCTGCGGAAGTGTCCCGGCGCTAGCGGTAAGTGCAGATAGCAAGCAGGAGCAGAAGAATTATGCAGTAATTTGGGTTAGGCTGAACAGCCAGGTTTTTAAGGCCTTTCTGAACAGAGGCTCTGAGCTCGCCTTTCGAAGGTGAGCTGGCATAGAGTTCCACAAAGAGGCTGTTTTCACAGCAAAGGCACGGCCCCCCATCCTGGCCTTTTTGAAGCGTGGGGTCACCATTAGGTCCTGATGGTTTGACCTTAGCGATCTTGATTGGCAATATTTCCGAAGTCTATGCTTCAGATATTGAGGGCCCACATCTCTCATGGATCTGAAAGCTAGTACCAATGCCTTAAATTCAATCCGTCTTCTGACAGGGAGCCAATGAAGGCTACGCAAGTGAGGAGAGATGTGGTGGCGAAGAGGCACATTTCTGATCAGCCTAGCTGCAGCATTTTGTATAATCTGCAATTTTCTCAACAAATAATCTGGGAGCCCCAGGTAAAGACTATTTGCGTAGTCCAATTGAGAGGTAACAAGTGCATGGACTACATTTTTTCTGCAATTCATTGGCAGTAAATGCAGGACTCTTCGTAAACTTTTAATTTCCAAAAGCATGCAGAAGAGACTTTACAAATTTGGGCACTACCCGAGAGATTAGCATCAAATCTAAATCCCAAGTTCCTAGCAGAGTGCACCGGACTAGGAGGGGGTTAAGCTCTGCCGGCCACCAAAGTTCAGACGAAGGGGAGATGATTGATTAAAAAACAGAACCTCGGTTTTATCTGTATTCAACTTCATGCAATTGTTCGTCATCCATGCCAAGATTTTTCGTAGACATAGTTTAAAATTCATGAAAGCTACCTCTGTGTGTTCTTTAAAAGAGAACACAAGCTGCGTATCATCGGCGTACGAGACCACCTTCACCCCACACTGTTCAATCTGTGTGGCGAGAGGGGCCAGGTACACATTAAAGAGGGTGGGGCTCAACGCCGATCCCTGTGGGACCCCACAGCTAATGGATCTAGAGGCCGAGATAAAAGGGCGCAGGAACACATTTTGAGAACGGCCCTCTAAAAAGGTGCGGAACCAGTTTAGAACGGTGCCCTTCACACCAAGGGACTCAAGTCTCTCTAGTAAGATATGGTGTGACACAGTGTCAAAGGCTGCGGACAAGTCCAACAGCACTAACATTGCACATCTGCCTTGGTCCACCGTTTCCTGTATGGTTTCCGCCACTTCCAGAAGGGCCGTCTCTGTACTGTATCCCTTCCTGAAACCCGACTGGGAGTCGTGGAGAAGATGGTTGCTCTCCAGAAACTCTGACAATTGCATTTGGACTACCTTTTCCAGCACTTTGGCCGGTGCTGGGAGGAGAGAGATCGGTCTAAAGTTTTTTAGATCTGAAGGGTCCGCGTCATCTTTCTTTAAAATAGGTTGGACATAAGCCGTTTTCCATGACACAGGAAAAGTGCCCCGGCTCAAGGAGGAGTTCCATAAGGCATTCAAGACGGGATTGAGCCGAGGAGCCAGTAATTTAAAAAGATTAGCCGGACAAGGATCGGTCGGAGCACCTGATTTTATTTTACTAAGTTCCGCCAGTGAAGTAACTGTGCATAATGGCTGAAATTCCGACCAGATGTTAGAAGGATTGGGATTGTGGGCTGATGTAGCTAACAGTGGAGGGAACCCAGCTAAGGGGAAAGAAGAGTAGATTTTCTGAATCTTATCGTAGAAAAAACTGGAAAGCTCTTCACATAGAGAGGCTGAGGGGGTAATAGTACTCTTCAGGGCTAATGGTTTCAAAAAGCCTTGAACAATCTTGAATACTTCTTTGGTAGAATTATCTGCAATTTTAATCTGGTTGGCTATATAATCTCTGATTGTGTTACGTTTAGAAGTATGAAATTTCTTTAATGCCATTTTATATCTACATTTGGCGTCGATGTTATAGTTTTTCTCCACAAGCGCTCCAGTTGCTTACATGAACTTTTCTCCGTCCGGAGTTGAGTAGTGAACCAGGGGGCAGAGGGACTTTTTCTGGACAGCTTCATACTTTTAAGTGGAGCAACCTTGTCCAGGGCCGATGTGATCCAGTTGTTGAAGAGAGAGGCGTCTTGACTGGGCTCTCCCGTCAGTACTGGGACTGTGTCATCTAGCACACAGCCAATGATCTCTGGTATAACCTTCCTCCAATCCCTTCTTGTTTCAGGTGTGGGGCTAGCCTGATTCTTATTAGAAGGGATAGTTAAGTAAAAAGGAACTAAAAAATGGTCTGACCAGGTCAATGGGAGAGGAGTGTCAACTCTTAAAGAGGGGATGTTGGTAAAAATGAGGTCCAACATGTGGCCAGCCACATGTGTAGGGGAAGAAACTTTTTGAGTCAAGTTCAACCCTTTAAGGGTATGTAATAATTGAACGGCTAGTGGGCATATGTCGTTGTCCATATGGACATTGAAATCTCCAAGGATGGTGCAATTTGCGTATTTTAGAGAGAGATCAGCAATAATATTATATAGTTCAGACCACTGAGCAGTCGGTGAGTCTGGGGGTCTATAAACCAGCAATCCAGCGAATGGGAAAGTGGGGGAGATTTGGACGCAAAACGACAGTGCCTCAATTATCCCAGTATTCTCTATTTTCTTCACCGTAATCTCCCAGTCCCATCTATGGATCACCGCGAGTCCACCTCCTAGTCTATTACCAGGCCGATTGGCTACTGTAATCCTGTAGCCTTCTGGGACCGCAGAAGATAGGTCAGGAAGAGAATGATCCCTAAGCCAGGTTTCGGTTAAAAACATAAGGTCCCAAGAGCGAGACTCTAAATGGAGCCAAATGTCATCAGCATGCTTAGGGAGGGATCTACAATTGACTAAACAAGCCCTAATTTCTGATTTGATAGTACCAGTGGGAGTACAGGCTGTCTGTACGGATACAGGTGGAACCAAGATATTGCTTTCTTTCCCATATGTACTGCTATCCAATGAGTAAGAGCATGTATCACAGCATCCATCCTGAGTGTTCCGCCCAACTTCCATATGACCCAAGTTTAAACAAATGGGCCTGATACATTCCATCGACGCAAACTTTAATAATTGTTCCATAGTCCAAGTGCGGCGAGCTAAGTCTCCACGGGCATCGTGGCTAGCGCTAGCCGCGTTCCGGTCGCGGACGGGCGCAGACAGGCTTGCCTTAGGCCGCTTTAGCATGGTTCCTTTATCCCCACCCCCCGGAAGCAAGAACCTTGGGGGAGGAGCCACGTCCCTCCGCAACGAACGGCACAGCAGCCGCGGCGGACCAGGGACAGGTAGGAAATATACAGTAGGAATGCCGGCGAGTCTAAAAACACAGCAAACACACTATAAAATGAAGTAATTCTCTTAAAAGGTTTTTTAAAAACGATCTTTCCCCAGTTTCAAACAGAGCATAAACTGCAGCTAACACGCGCTGCAACTGACCGCTACGCGACCACTTTAGCAGGGCTCCTTTATCTCCACCCCCCGGAAGCAAGAACCTTGGGGGAGGAGCCACGTCCCTCCGCAACGAACGGCACAGCAGCCGCGGCGGACCAGGGACAAGTAGGAAATATACAGTAGGAATGCCGGCGAGTCTAAAACACAGCAAACACACTATAAAATGAAGTAATTCTCTTAAAAGATTTTTTAAAAACGATCTTTCCCCAGTTTCAAACAGAGCATAAACTGCAGCTAACACGCGCTGCAACTGACCGCTACGCGACCACTTTAGCAGGGCTCCTTTATCTCCACCCCCCGGAAGCAAGAACCTTGGGGGAGGAGCCACGTCCCTCCGCAACGAACGGCACAGCAGCCGCGGCGGACCAGGGACAGGTAGGAAATATACAGGAGGAATGCAGGCGAGTCTAAAAACACAGCAAACACACTATAAAATGAAGTAGTTCTCTAAAAAGGTTTTTTAAAAACGATCTTTCCCCAGTTTCAAACAGAGCATAAACTGCAGCTAACACGCGCTGCAACTGACCGCTGATTCCATGGCCCTCTCCTCTCTTCATATCATGCCTTGCTCACTGTCATCTTCTTCACTCTCCATTATAATCATCCTTCAGTGTACAGCACTCCATTGCTTTCTAGCTAGGCTTCGGCTATGTAGGCCATGTGCATTCAGATGTAAATGTTTAGGTCTGGCGTTAGTCAAGACCTTTTGATTTTATTAAAATTATATATATTACGTTCTTACTTGTAGGGGCTCTCAGCCAGCCCTCCTCATCCATTGATCTGTTATTGTGTCATCCCCATTTTGCTGCCTCCCTTTACAGCAAACAACATGGGGTGATGGGTCAGCCCATTTTGCCACTGGCTAACTACCCTGTGAGTGACAGCATTCTGCTCTCTCACAAGGACCACACCCACAAACAATGGAGTTCTCCTCAGTGCAGGGACCATTATGGCAATAAGTGTGCTTTTTAGACAACAAAAATATTTTTGCCTTTAGACAATTTTTTATATATATTGGTGAAGGCTCAGCAACTTCCCTAAAATACAGTTTTACAAAAGCCAAGACAAAACAAGCATTGACAAAGCTAAAAGGTTGGTAGCCAATGCCAGGCCTATGGGTTTTGACAGTGATTGGTAGGTCTGGCTTGACAGAGCAGCTGTCGTAGGCTTTATGTGATCAACAGAAAAATAACTTTCAGAAGCACTACTGAGAGAGGGCTTAGGTGTCACCCACATGTTGGTGGGACTTTAAGCACAACATCCGATTGGGGTGAAATAGTGCTTCTGCTAAAGAAAAGAGTGTTTTTATTGGATTTTTTGGCTTGTAGGAACGCTTTTTCTGAATACAGCAGTACTGTGTTGTTATGGTGGCAAGCCACTGATCCAGACTTTAGGTCTGATTTGTTAATTATGGAATTATACGATAAATACTGTAGGCCTGACGTATTTGTCTTGAAAAATATATTTTAATGTCAATAGACATTTAAGGTTGCATTGGTGTTACTGTATATTAAAGCCTGCAGAGAGGTATTTTGTTACATTGAATATCATGGATTGCCATAGTAAGTAAGGGTTTAGGTTTTGTTTACACCCTCTGGCAAACCATGGGGATGGCAGATTAGCACTGGGATAATCTATGATATGTCCTTTTAGGGGATTTAGGGAATTGCTTTGGCAGCTGCAATTTTGTATACATTTGTAATTGTATTACGGTATGCCCGACGGTTAGCTTGTGAGAAAGGCTAATGCTCAATATAGTGGACCTGAGTTGGGATGGTGACAAGCTAATGCTAAAAGCTGTGGGCCTGATGTGTTTTGGCGTTGGTTACCCACTCTGACAAACCATGCGGGTAGAAGATTTTCACTGTGACGATTCTTGTTAGGACCTTTTGTTGGATCAGCTATTGGCTCTCTTTATTGCAAGTGACAGAATTTTGCCCTTTCAAAGGAGCCCAACCACACACAAAGTGGTTCCTATAAGTGTCAGGGGCTGCTATGCAATATGCGCTTCTTGAGGTAAAAAAAAATGTCTGTATTTAGCCAAATACATTTAGATTAATGAGGGCCCAGCAGCTTCCTCAACAATACACTTTTGCAAAATTATTGACAAAACAAAGCAAGCATTGAGAAGGCCAAATGGCATGTCACCTGCATACATCTACAATAGTAGAGGATGGTGGCTGGTAACTGGCAAGAGCGGGCACATGTGCATGGTAAATGGTGAACCGACGATCCAGGATCTGTGCGATAGGCCATGAATTACTCTATTGAGGTGGAATGGAACTGTCCAATCTCATTTCCATGGCGAGGATCATGTGGAATGGCTGAATCTTTCGCAATACCATACAGATGAAGTGAGAGATGGCTGGCAAATATTAGCCTCTGTACAGGCAATCCTAGAAGGAGGCATCACAGATAGAACCGCACAAATGATGACAGTGATCTGTGGGTACACACCAGCATTAAAGCCCCGCCTAGTAGAGTGGATGGTAAGAGAGACGAGCAACAGCAGACATAAGTCCTCGCACATCTGGTGCCGCAGGCCCAGCGGGCTGCCTCGTCGGGTGGTAACGGCTCACTCCCACTGCCTTCAGGTTCATTACAAGACTCTTGGGGTCTATATTTATTGGCGATCCTTTGGAAAGGGCAGCAGCTTGATTTGTCTCTAATCATTAAATGCATTCCTTCTCACCACATTACCCTCCTCGGTCCCATTGTTCTCCAAGGATGCCCCTGAAGCTGCATTTCAGATAAACCATCAGGGTGTTCCTACTCAAGAAGAGTTTAATTTGCAGTCAAGGAAATCTTCGCTCTGTCACTGTTTCCTGCTGAACCGGAAGAAGGGCGCAATAGAAGCCTAGACCAAAAATGAAATACACCTGCATTTTCTAACTAATAGATTGACTGTGTCACAGTGTGCTGCGAAAGGGATATATGCTGGGCAAATCAAAAGAATGAAGATGTTGATTTTTTTTTAAATGTATGAGCATAATTAGGATTTAAGAAAAGTAAATCAAATATGAGAGAACATGCATCATTATCTTCACAGGCAATTGGTGGGGGCCTAAAGAGCAAAGATATTCCACAACTCAGATAAGATCTTGTTTTCTCTTGTACACTTGTGACAGCAACAGGAAGGATATGTGATCTAGTGCCTAACAGGGCCAGCTTTAGGGTGGTGCGACCAGTGCCAGTGCACCGGGCGCCAAGCTCGGGTGGGGGGGGGCCCTCTAGTTTGAAATGTCTGATGGAGTTAAAAGCACCTGCTGCAGATATCCTTATGTGCCCAGCTATTTTTGGGCAATAATAAAAATGTCAAGCTAACTCTGGTGAATAATGTGGCTGCTGAAGAGATGAACTTTTGTTTGGTCATGGTTTTCACTCACCATAAAGTAGTACAGAGGCTTAATGTGCCTGCTGCAAAGCAGGTGTACCGTGCAGATTACGAAATTGTTGTTTATGTAGATAGCTCAGTGGGTTACTGCATTTGTCACAGAGATCCTTTTGTTTGGGCTTCTCTAAAGCAAGAACTCTTAAAATATACTGCCTACCAATAGGAATGACGTGACTCATACACCTTGCAGTCCTCATTGTCTTATGTAATATTTCCTATACATTGATTTACACATGTATGATTCATTTTCTCTATATAAGATGTTTGTGATGTAATTCGCTCTGACTCCCTACATTGGTATGAGTAGCACCATTAAAGAACTGAAGTACATGTAAGAGAAGGGCTATGGAGGGATGAGGGGCACCACTGGAGGGTGGTAGCGATGGAATCCTTTGAGAAGGATGTCATTGGATGGGCGGAACCAAGATTGCCACACTATGCGTCACCAGCGCTAGAATCACGGCGTTCTAAAAAACATGATCTTATGCTAGCTTGCCCAACTGACATCATAGTGTGATCCTGGGAAAGTCACATTATCCCATTGTAATCCAGTTATAATTTCTGTCACAATTAGGGGTCTTTAGAAACCGACAGAATGCAAATATTGAATTTTCATTACATTTGTTTAGCTTTTCTTTTTTTTTTACTAGTATGTTTGAAATTGCTCTAGAAATAAATTGGATTTTGCTTTCTTGTCAGACTTGACACTTGCTCTTGTCACAAGAAGATTTTCCTTGTAATAGAGAAGGTTGTGTTCTGGCTGTATCATTTACACATTCTGCACCAGTGTGCAAGCACGGAACGGACCTGGGCTCTCGGTTTTAACGTAATTACGCTGATTACAGAGTATGCACTAACTTGGTAAAAGATGCGCTGTAGATCATGGCCGTATAATGAACTGCTGCTCCGGCGCAGAGCACATCTGTGTGCCTGTGCCTCAGACACTGTACTTTCCAAAGCGCATACACTTAACTCAGAAATTCTCTTGAACCCAGTGCATTAGCCTCAATTAGCACTGTTCGGAAACAGGAAGAGGCCACCACTTTGTTAATTGAAAATCCCACCAATCCTGTTTCAGTGCACTTGGGTTGAGATTTTCAGAGAGCCAAAGTAGACCTTAGCGCACACAGGGGCTTATTTACAAGTCCATTGCGCCGCCGGTGCGTCACTTTTATTGTTGCACCGGCACCGCAATGGGCTTCCCCATATACACCCTGCATGACTTTCATAACCTTGTAAATATGTTTCCCTTTCAAGCATAACTGCGTGAAAGGGGCTTTCCATGGGTGTTGCTGTGGGTGTTCCTATGCAACACTCATGGAACTTGACGCTTTCCCAGATTTACAACGTTTTGTAAACCTAGTAATGCGTCAGAATCCTATGCCTCCCCAGGGGACGCGTGAGGAGGTGCAACGAGGAGAAATACTTTTATTTCTCTTCGTTTATTCCTATTTCTATGCATGATGCATTCTGCAGCATGCATAGAAAGGGGAAAATGCCTTTAATAATCGTTTTTGTGCAGGAAAGTGTCCATTCTTGCACATAAACAGTCATCCCCTCAGCGCAGGCACCCATGCAAAATGATACAAGGGTGTCTGCCCTGGCGCACGGCTGCTGTTTATACTCAGGGGAGTAGGAATGTGCTGTATCTTGTAGATACAGAGCATTCCTCCATTTTTATTTTGACGCAGCGCAGCAGGAAGGCTTGCTGCGCAGCCGTGCGTCAAAATATTGTAAATGAGGCCCCTAAGATTAATCAAGATGCATAAAATCATTGGGGGAAATGTTCTCTTATTTGTTGCTTGTTTCAGAAGTGTCCTAAGTGCCATACCATACAGTTCCACTCCCACAATATTGTTGTGAACAATTGTTCTGTCGGGAGCTGGATCTCACTGTAGAAACTGAAACAAAATGGCCATCGTGACTAATTATCAAGCACTATCATAAAAAATAAAATAATTTCTCTCATGTGGCTATTCCTTTCCTTTTCCGTTGCACTCTACTTATTTGAACAGATAATCCACTTATATTGAAACAGGACAATTTTTCAAGATACAAACTGGCAAAAGGCTCGTTTTGTGTTGATTGACTGTGGCATAAAATCACCTTGGGACGTTGTGACAGAGAAATACTGTACACGGAGATTTAATAAGGAAGCACTTGACGTGTTTTAATGCACCAAAAAGCCTTTACCCTTCCCAGTCACCTTCCATTGAATAAATGAATTAATGGTTGTTCAATTACAGCTAGACGTCTCAGAATTAGGCATAAATAAAGGCTTGTATGATGGGGGTGGGTGCTGATTTCTGCCTAGAATTTCTTTCCAGGGTATTCCTTGCTGTGAATACTGATAGGTTGACTTGGAAGCCGCTCTACCATTACGGAAGTCGGAAAGTCACCGACAGATAAAACCCGCTAATGGTTGTGCTGCACATGTTATGCAGAATTACAGCAAAATCAAGTGAAGTTGTTCGTAAATTACGAGAAAAGCAAATCTGGCATTTTGCGCTCTATTTTAGCATGAAATGAATCCGCGTGTCGTTATTTTGTGCCGATGCATTTAAACAAGGGCACTGGAAACAACAGCTGCTCTCGTTTTGTTGTTCATGTGCATTTGCAGTCAATTTTACAGTGAATTACGGCGAATTGCCCCATTCACTGTAAATGTTTACGAACAGCACATAATTATGAGAAGTGACGTAATTGTGAGAATTTCATGTAACAAGCGTAACCAGAATTATGTGAAGTGCACAGGCATAATTTCAGTTTCGCCTAGGCCTAAGCTCTATAAATCTGCTTTGTGTGGTATTGTGGCTTGCTTAAAAAGCATTTCACTATACAAAACACAAAACGATTGGCTTTATCAGTGCTTGCTGAACAGGCTACACGGCTGCATTCATTGAGTCTCCATAGTGAATGCAATTGGTGCTGCACACCTTTGCTTGATCTCCTTCCTTCTGCTGCTGCAGCGGATGCGGAACCGGTTTATTAGCCGGCATCAGTACATGCCATCCTTCTGCATGGATCAGTGCCTCCTTTTCTTTTTTAATAAACCAAGATCAGTGGTTCTACAAAATATCTGAAAAAATATTGCGTGGACAAAATATTGTGTCAAGAATATCAAGGACAAAAATATCATGAAGGTAAGTTTGTATAGGTAAGCAAAGTTTTACTATGTATAACTCCTCATCTACGTACCTTGAAGATATACATATATCTTCAAGGTACATAGATGTGGAGATAGGAATAGTAAATCTATACTTACCTGTTAATAATATTTTGTTCTTGGATATTTTAGAAACAAATTTTATTGTGTCAATAGTCAAACATAGGGCATAGCCCCTTGATACAAAAGGCATCCGCCATATCATACACCACAAAGTATTGTTATTGACATTTATGTTACATATTATCGAAATAAAGAATATACAGAACAACACAACATGAACATATTGAATCCCCCTCCCTTTGCACTGTTCCACTGCTGTGTCTCTTTTGCCACCACATCTCCCACCTCAACCGACGAGTCCCATAGCGATATGATTGCTCCCTCACCTGATGACCCCCATGGCAGTGAAGGCACAGACGCATCCGCAGAGGACACCGGCTCCAAGTGCAGACCCCGGTAATCTGCCCATCGTTTCCAAATCTTGGGGTGCTTTTGCAGGCATCCTCTGGCCTTAAATATTGGTATCTCCAAGCCCATACAGAAGTCTAGACCGTTCTTCCATGCCGATACAGAAGGTGGGGCCGATGCCTTCCACAACCTTGCAATATCTCTTTTAGCCAGAGTATGCCCCAGCAGCAAAAGGTGCCTTTTATAGATATTGCCCCCGATACCCTCCATGATGTTTAGAATTGCCAATCTTGGTGAGGTGGGGAGCTCCCGCCCCAATACCTCTGCAAGGCAAGTCAGGACCCCCCGCCAAAACCTTGTGAGCGCTGTGCAGTGCCAAATCGTATGAATGAGGGAACCCTCCTTCCGACCACACCGCAAGCACACCGGGGATGACACCAGACCCGCCCTCCACAGCCTTACCCGGGTGTAGTAAGCCTGGTGCAGATATTTGAATTGGATAAGGTGCAGCCAAGTTGCTATCACTGCCCCCCGAGGGGAGGCCAGCGCATCCGCCCAGTCGTCCCCATCTAGTTGGCCAAGATCGCGCACCCATGCTTCTCTAAGCTTGTCCAGTGTGGTAGAACTATTTGTCACCAGCGATTGATAGATTTTTGCGATTTTATGGTCGTGTAACTCGCACATAAACACCTTGGCTTCAATAGGATTAAATTCGGGGAGAACCTCTATCTCTGAAATGCTAGGGGAGATAGCATGCCGAAACTGGAGATACTTGTAAAATTGGATTTTAGGCATCTGGTATTCTCGTTGTAAATCCTGAAAGGATTTCTAGGCAGCACCTCGCATCACATCCCCTAGTGTAGAGATCCCTATGTTATCCCACCCACAAAACCCAGAGAGCACGGCCAGTTGTGGTAGTCGACCATTATGCTACAGTGGGGTTTCCCCCGCTAGTCTGCCCCACCACCCCATCTTACGGAGGGACTGTTTCCACAGCTGGAATACCACCCGCGTGGCCGGCGGAAGAGAGTTGCGCAGAGATGCTGAGTACAAAATAGTATGACGGGTAGTCTCTCCCATGCGCCATCGCTCCACTACATATGCGGGGTCCCGATTCTTGGATATTTTTGAGACAATATTCTGTCCGCACTGTATTTTTTTCTGATATTCTGCCTGTGATCAGCACAATCGTTAAACAGTGAGTGCTGCTCATCCAGGAAAAATGTGGGAGTTTTTGCTGCCTGTATTTTGTTTCTTTGGGGAAATCAACCCAAAGGAGGGGATATTTACACCAGTGGCGTGAGGTAAAATAATGGGGCCGCCCCGCAGAATGTGAATAGAGGACCCTGAGTCTCCCATATCTCACTGCTATTTATTAGCCCTGGGCTGAATGGGGCCCCCCCTGAAGGGTTGAGGGCCCCTGAATGGTCGGGCCCTCCTGCTCTGCAGGGGCTTGTGTTACGCCCCTGATTTACACCAAGTTTACAAGTACCAACTAGACACAGAACCGGTGGGCCATACTCTATGAGTTAGAAAATAGCAAGCAATCCTTTGTAGAGTAGCATATCATTCAGCGGACCAGAGATTCTTTTTTCCCAAAAAATGATATAGACAAAGGTGACATATAAAGAGGTACATATTAGCAGCCTTCATGGTAAAGAGATGCTGAGAGGGGACTCGTGCACTTATAGAGTCGTGTGACCTGCCCAGGTGTGCCAGTTCACCACCCATGAATAAAAGGCTGAAGAAATCAAACATGGCAAAGCTGGTAACAGGGTTCCCAAGTAATACTGGTCTGACCCATTCTGTCACTCAGACACTCTTAGGCCTTTTGTCGGGGGTAGTGGTGTTTCTGGCTCGTAAAGCTCTTAGGAGCCCAAGATGGGGCTCTGTATGTTGTGTGTGTCTCCCACTTGACCTCACGTTATGCTGGTGCAAATTGTTGTTAATACATTAGAGTGTGTTAAACAATGGGAGGGTAGGAGTCCTAGTTATAGTTCAGCAGTGAGTGTACATTCCCCATTAGAACATGGTGTTAATAGGGCCTTACTTTTTCTATAGCAATTCTGCATTTTTGGTTGCGCTGTAAATAACAGGTGTTACTACTATTACATGAATTAATGGTACTAAATGCACCTATCACCAAAAAATGAATTGGTGTCTCCGACGTCTGAAGTTTTGACCTATAAATCAGTACATAAGTCAGCGGCAAGTGTTTAACTCGCTGAGCCACCCTGGCAGCTTGGTACTTCTGAGGTCTCGCTTAATACAAGGTAAGCTGTCTGGAGAGAGATCATGCCAAGAAACACCATACAACATACAGAAACACAAAACACGATATGCAGCATCCACATGCATGTAGATATACAGAAAGGGGCTTTTTTCGAGAAGATGACAAGGCTACAGAACTATCACAGTAACACTTGTGCGAGGGGTTAGACCCTATACCTTACCAATGCTTCTCCACCCCTCGAGGGCGCACCCCTTTAATAGACTCACCTGCTAGTTGTCATACAGGATGATTAACAGCCCACTGGTCTGTTGCTGTCTGTTTGGCCACAGTGTGCTAAGCCCCATAGCGTGAGAGTGTTACAGCATGTAACCTGTCACACTCAGGGTAGGCCTGACAAATGCAATGTGACAGTGGCAGATCTGAAAGGCAGTAGACCCTGAAGAAACCACAATTCCTGCTCGCAGGTCACTGCCAGAACACCCAAGGGGATGGCTTTTTAATTAAACATTGCTTCGGAATTTGAGAAAGCAGAAAAGAAAGTGTGCCCTCTGAGCACCAGGATCTTGCAGGTGTGCTGGAATCAGCAGTAACTGAAGAACAAGCCGCAGAGGAAGGAGCTAGGTTTTTTCCCCCAGGTCAGTCCACTAGCAAACTGCATGTGTGATCTTGGGCAAGGAGATCATGCCAATCTTCTGTTTGTCATCCAGTCAATGGTAAAAGACGGAGTGCTTAGAAGCTTGGTGTATTTTGGCCAGGTTCCATCTCAAATATATAATAGCATGTTTTTACTAAGAGCCCATTGCTGACATTCTATGTAACCTTCATTCTGCAGCTTGTAAATGCTTCAGTGCTAGTCGAGTATTTCATTCTTCTAAGGTCAATAGACTGGGTTCAAGTCTAGTGAAAAATAATAGCGCCTGACATTTAAGAATTTAAATAAAGTCCTGCATGTGCCACGTGCCATACAAAGTACAAAAACTTTAATCCGTATATACCCAGATTGTAAAAATCATACAGGAATTTTGTGGAGTCGATGTGCAAAATCGCAAATTAATTCACCAAGGTCATGTAAACCTGCAGCTTTTAACATGTCCCAAAACAGGTCCACAAAATATCCTCTCTGTTGATTTTTGCATTTCTGAATAATTATTTATCAAATACACAAACTAAACGTAAAAATAGAAATGAGACACAGAAAAGAAAAAACGCACGATGCAGCGAGTAGCTGGGGTGTACGAGCATTTGTCGTGATATGCACTATGCATTGGGCGGTTTTCCCCTATGTCCCGCGCCATACCATTGACATTTTACCTTGTAGTCAGCAGTATTCGAGTTTTATTACTATCAAAGCAAGACCACCAACATCACATTAATAAGTCATGCAGAGGATAAAACCTGTCTGTGATTGTCGAACAGCTTTGAAATAACTGTGTCAACATTGACACTGGCGTTAGTGCTGATTGCCTTTACCTTTTGTTCTGATAGTTTGAGGCCCAATGTGCCTGAGTGAAAAGATTCATGTCCAAGCCGAGTTTATTTATGCAGCAGCCATATTATTTTGAACGGAAACGCTTTACAAATGAACAAATTCGAATTTCGTCACATATTCTAATAATGTATGATGATTGCTAACATAGGCCAAAATGGCGGAGACTGGGGTGTGCACCGCGCTATTATTGTATTAGGGAAAAGAGACGAGTACTTTACATGTGTACACATTGACGCTTCGTTTATCGTTTGCTCTCAGATAACATTCCTGGTCTGAGACCTGCACTTTACGACGTTTCGGCGGGGTTCTTGATGCATAAGGTGCAATCTTAAGGTAGCCTTGAAGGCAGGAAGTCGGGCAATAGCTGCGAGGTCTATTCAGAAGGAGTGGAGTGTGGACGGATTTCTGAATGGAGAGTGTGTTGAGGGGGGGGAGGGGGCGGGGTTTAGTGGAGTGAGGATAATTGCCTGGACAGAAAGACATTTGAGATGGTTGTCTGCGTGGAGAGGTATTGAGACGACTAGATTGGAAATCTTTCTGGTGAATAATGATTTGGGGTGACACTGTGGTTGAACAGAGACTGGAGATGAGTGGGTGAATGTCAGTTTGGGTAGAGTGGGAGGCCATGAAGCAATCATTTCCTCTGTGGCTAAGGTGAGGTATAGTGTCCAAATGTATAGGTGCTTGCGATGGTGTGCACCCCGAATGCTGAACCCACGGTATGGGTGGAACAAAATATAAAGGACAAAATATTGAAGAAAATATCGACAGGTAAGTCTAGATTTTCTATATGTAACTCCACATATATGTACCTATGTAGTACATTTAACTTCAAGACACGTAAATGTGGAGTTAAACACAGTGAATGTATACTTCCCTATATGTACTTACCATTCAATATTGTGTCCCTCGATGTTCTGTCCTCAATATTATTCTACCACAATATTGTTGGTTACGATATTCAGTAGTGCAACCCTTGGGATGGTTGAGTTGGAGTACTAAAAGTGTGTCTCAGTGGAAAGTGGTATGGAATGGCTTTTGAATAGGGGTGCTGTATCATTCACTGAAGGAATATCCTTTTGGTGAGGTCATCATGGCGGAGAGAGGACAGTTTTGATGATTAGTGGGTGTGTGAAGGTGCAGAATGATGACCTGTGTGGACAGGAGGTTGGCTTGATGTTCTGTTTGGCCCTGACTTTAGAACTAGCCTCTGGTTGGATAGGGATGTTAGATCATTTCTTAGCGGAGAAGGCCTTCCGATGCTCATTTGGCTTGATAGGGTGAGTGAGTGGAAGGGACAGTGGCACTGTTTCTGAGTGGGCATGAGGTTAGGAGGGTTCTCTGTGTAGAAAGGTGTTTGAGATGATAGTTTTGGATGGATGGACATATGAAATAGTTGACTAAATGGTAAGGTGTGCAGCCATTTTCTGGGTGGATAGGAGTGTGAGGTGATGTCTGCATGGAATGGATTGATTCCAGTTATATAAATGGATGGTAGCGATACAGATTTGATGGAAAGTCGTGTGGAAAGCTTTTTGAGCAAATATAGGTTGTGGCTGCCGCAGTGCTAAATTTGTAAAAAATTAAGTGCCAGGGCCCTCATCAGGAGGCCACTGCAACCTACACCACTCATTGTCCCTGCCAGCACTGCCAGTGACAGTACCAAACCAGATACTAACCATCACACTCCTACAAATGTGACAATTCAGACTATTCCAGGGCCACAAAGCTAGAAGATTAGCATAGGCGGCAGGTAATCGTCATTTTTAACATATATTGGATTAGTAAACAACCGCTGGTTTACTCACTCTGTCAGACAAACAGCCCACCATGTGGCAGACTGTCATAAGTGCAGATGCTGCCAATTAAGTGCTGGTGCTGAGCACCGGAAACCACCGGCTCAAATTAAGCACTGGGCTGCCGTCAGCTAAATATACAAGACATGACATCCTTATAATAATTGTATGTGTTAGGACTAATATTCATAGGGCTGGTTTACAAAATTGTAGTGCAGACCACAAAGACCTATTTTATGTATGTGTTTTTTGGTTTAGGTCATCTGTATTCATTCACTTCCTATTTGGTTGCAAAGGAAAGTTCAAATTTTGAGTCACCTTGGCTCCATATCATTAAGCATAGCACCAGCAGGTTTATTTGGCAAACATTAAATTCAATACAATTTAGGCCGTATAGATCAGGGCATGAGTCGGGGGTACACGCTGGTACACGGCATCCACCCACTCTTTTCACAGGGTGGACGCCGTCCCCCCTGCCAAGAAGTTGGCCCCACGGAAATATGCTGAACTTGGCCCGGTGTAATTTTGAAACACCGGGACACGTTCAGCAGCGCCTGCACGCTGTCTGCTTTCCATTCCAGCAGCAACGTGCAGGCAGCAGGGGGCTTTTGTTTCACCTCCAGCTGGGCCGAAGTTAAAGACAGAAGTTAAGGGGCCATCAGGCCTCCTTTTGGGGCCATCAGGCCTCCTTTTGATCTAGTATCAGACTGGAGGGGACTGGAACCTCACAAATGCAAATGCACAGGTGAGGAAACAAAAGCACAGCGCTTATCTTGTCACAGGTACTTAAGAGGGGCAGCTTTTGACTTTGTTCAGTCCCTGTATATAAGAGATGCATGCACAGTCAGAATGTTAGATGGGTGGGTCTGTCCCAGTATTTACACAAATAACAATTTAAATAGCACTATTTTATTTCATTTATAGCGCTACTCATCCCAATACAGAGTGTTGGAGCGCTTTACATAACATACACATTATCCATTCCAAATAAATCATGTAAGTGGGTAAATTAATGTACAAGATGTGTTACATGAGACAGTCAGGGTTATAAGGTGTAGGAGTCAAATACCCTTCATAGCTCACTGTGTTCTACTGAAAGGATTACAATTTATTGACTGCAAGTAACTAAAGGATCTCTGTGTTCAAAGCAGTAATCCACTTACCTACCTACATAAAATAATAATCTGTGATCAGCATGTTACATGATATGCTTTGCAGGAGGCAACTTTTTTTAAGACATATTTTATTGCATTTTCAGTTGGCACATGTTATAACATACACATATCAGAGTGGAACATACACATGCCATGTGGAATGTCACGCGTCGTGAAGTCATGTGCTCTGATGGCACGGGTCATGATGTCACTTGCATACTGCCTAACTTGGTCAGTCCCCCCAGTTCTTTTTTTAGGACTTGTGCCCTGGTATAGATTCATTGCTTTTGCTCGTTTACATTTTCACAAGGATTACCAAGTGTCAGGCAAATCAGCCGCATTGTGAATATGTGGAATCCTTGTAAGCTGCAGAAATCTGCTCAGCGTCATTTAGGACGTATCCTTATTGCAATGATTATGCACGTGTTTGAGATATTCTTCAAAACTCGAAGCTGCTATCTGCGTAGGCGTAAATATTTGGAAAGTGTAAACGTCTCCCTATTTCACCTGTCAGTTCCAGGAAGTTGCAAAAGAAAGACGAATTTTATGACCTCACATGTTAACTCATTTGTTAAGAGCTGGAATATTTTCCTGCGCAGTGATATCGAGACTTCCTAAATATAGGACATCTAATCATCTAGATAAGGAAGTCAAATATGGCAAGAGGGCTCAGACAACTGCTATAATTTGCACCTCAGAAGTTCAAATCTTGGCCAGGCAAACTCAGCATTCTGTCATTCTTAAGTTGGTAAGTCTTGCACCATTACTTTGGGTACTAGTAACACAGGATAACTGTTTGCTGTGCCTAGAAACAGTTGGAGTTTAGTATGAAGCAGCGTATAAAAGCAAGATAGTTTCTTGTTTTTTTTAAATAAATTGATGATGGGTGCCCTTCCATGTGTTCTACTCCCACTGCCCATAAGTATGTTGCCTCGGTAAAATGAATACAAGTTGCTTGTGCAAATATTTCAAAGCAATGATAATATTGGTCCTGGCCAAGGATAGATAGCTATGTTTATGACACCTCATAGTTCTTAAGTCTCACTTACAGACAGCTTTAAATCTCATTTCCTTGCTTCTTATTCAATGTCCACCCTTCCTCTTCTTCTGTTTCTTCCTCTCATGGAGCAAACCTTGTTACCATTCTTCGAGTGGATGACTTTCACAGCTCCTCTTCAAGGATCTACTGTTTCTTCTTCTTTCAGCACTCCATGTGCGTTCATGTGTTTTAATGCTTCCCCTCATGCCCTCTTCCCGCTCACATCTCTACCCCTTCGCTCTCCGTGCTGCTCCGCTGCATGTATGTTTGTTGCTTTCCCCACCCTCGCACCCCCCTTTTTGTAATATATTTTTTATTTCACACACCCTTGCAGCTGTTTCTTTGCTTTCCCCTCTTTTGTCGCCATTGAACCACAGCTCAGCAGCATTTCATTTTTCCTCCCAGTCCTTGTCTATCCACTATTGCTCCACACCCTGTTGCTTTTTTTTGTTAATTTTATTTTTTCCCTTTTTTGAGGAGCCCTGCAGGTGCAATTAGCTACTGGGCCCCTCCTTTTTGCATAATGTGCTTTCACTCATTTTGTTTATAATTATTTACTTTACCGCTGCAAATGAGCGTCCATCATCTTAGAACGGTAGGTAAATACAAAAGATAAACATGGCAGCCGCAGCATCATAATGCAGACATGTGCCTGCATGATGACTTATGAGCACGTATGCGTCGTCACGCTGCAGCCACCGGTACGGCATGCTGCACATGTGTGCTTGTCTGATGATGCATTCGAGTGTATTTATCATTTTGTTGGCGTTTAACTTTTTTGCTGATTGTGAAGATCATTGGCAAAAAGCCTGAAACCAAAAGATTAAACCTGTTAGCTTGCAAATGTTTTTTCTTCTGAAGGTAAAGACTCTTGATGGAGCTTATTCCCATTTTGGGGGATATCTTCCAGCTGCTAGGTTGTCCATTTGATGACCTTGTTTTCTTCTATTGGTTTTTTTCCACAAGTTAGTTCCCGAATTTCGAGCCGAAATATCGAAATACGGTGACAGCCTGCTATGGTCAATTCTCTTTCTGCTGTGATAGTCTCAGCTTATTCATTGACCTTTCCTGTGTATTGTCTTCTACAGCGCAGCTTAGTGTTTCTTGGGCAAGCTCTGGCTTTATATTAAATGTGGTTCTATTTTGACGCCTCCTGGAATCAAAGTATGGAGAGATGGGAGGAGAGTCCAGATCTTCAGCCTTCATGCCATGCTTTCTGACACTTATGCACCATTCGTGACTGAGAGGTCTACAGTAAGTGACCACATGTCAAGCTTTTACTGCACCAAAGGTCCTCACTCCTGCCATACAGACACGTCTATTCCACATGTTGCCACCAAAGAAACAATGAACATGACCACTGATCCCTGCGTACTCTATTCTACTGAACAATAATCTTTTTCATGCAGAGAACTTTCTGTTAATGGCCCCTAAACTACACCAAATCAGATTTTTTCACAAGGCGCTCTCCCTGCCAGTGAGCACTCCTCGAGACCATGAATGTATTCAGCGGAAGTTCTGTCAATCACAGTCTGGAAAATGGAGAAATTTTCATTTAAGATATTGTTTTAGATAGGTGTGATGAGAACTCAATTTGGATACAGAGTACCAAACGGATGCAGTGATAATCCTGATCTCGATATGGGATGACGGGTGGTGGGTTTTAATTGCAATCATTAAAATGGGTACAGTGATGGCTTCCTTTATGAAAAGGATAGTTATTGTCGCAGAGAAAGGGGGACAGCTGGCCTAAGAGTTGATGGTACATTCCCTTTGAGAGATGCAAGAATTCAGGGGCTCATAGCCAGAAAATTCTAATCCAAGATTATGGGAGATTTCTCTTTTCACTTCTACATGAATTATTCATAAAGATAGACCTAATGTCGGCCTAAGATGACTATGCATCCAATGCTAGCCATGCCCATAACATTTCAGCACAGTCATCTTCATAGAACGAAGCATGCAGCATGAAACGCTTGGTTGCACTGCCGCAGTGATGTCACCAAACCGACCACTTTCTCACCCAGTGAAAGATTTCACAAATCTCTAAACACCTGGAGTGATTTATCACAACACTGAATCAGATACACAGAAGCAAATATTGTAAGTCCCCAGTGAATCTCTATTGAAATAATAAGCCTTGCCATTGTCTCCTAAATGCTCTTAATGGAAATAGTTGGCAGAGACTGACTGTACTCTCCTGTACGTTCAGTGCTTTCCACTTACAATGAAAAACAAGTAATATTTCAAACTGCAGACACAAAATGCTCATTTTATTTTTTTGTAATTATTTTCTCGTTAATGGGTAAACAAACAAAAAAAGAGTAGCAGTACCACCTGTCTGCCTCTTAAGATGTTTTCAACACTAAATTGATTGTGGACCTAGTGGTAGGGGTTTGAATATTGTAAATAAACCCCTGCCCACCACTTCAGAGAATTAGGTTGTTTCCTCACTTTGGGCTGGATTCCGGAAAGTGTGCTCTAGAAACTTTCTTATGTAGGCTAATGCACGACATCTGAGGGCATTTCTGTCTTTTCAGAGATTTTCACAGAATTCCAGGAGCATTCCTCAGGAGCTGTGTTTGTCACTGACTCCTAAGAGTACCCACTTGCGTATCCAGTGTGCAATGTGCAGGAATGCGTTTCTCCTTGTGAAAATGAGAAACTGAATTGAAATTAAGGAACTATATTTTTCTCCATTGTTCAAATATTCACCCATGTGGAAAAACTCCTTCCTCTAAACCACATCAATTCTTAGCATGTTCCAGTCCCGTTCACACGCTGAAAGTCAATTTACTCAGGACCTTATCATGAGTAGATCTACGACCTCTTTCCAGGTGGGGAATTACCTGCAAAATGTTTAGGAATACCCTCCAGTGTACTGATTTTCAGACCTTTTCAAGTTGATCCACCCTAGAGTGCCAATAATCTCATGTTCAAAAGTAGATTTGTTCGTTCAGGAATTTCACCTTAGTGGCAGAATTTCCATGCGAGTAAATCTGGTTTACATGGGCAAAATTTCACATTTCCGTGATCCTAGGGATCACAAACAAGATTTTGCTTTTGTTAAGATCTGTAGTTGGCATTTCCGTGATTCTAGGGATCACAAGCAAGATTTTGCTTTTGTTAAGATCTGTAGTTGGGCAGCTAAGTTTCACTTTGGTGCTCAAAAAACCAGGTCACATGATGAAGAATGAGTTCAAAGGGTGAGATTTTAAACTCGAGAGCTATGTGAAGGATAAAAAGAAAGCCTCTTTTATTCTGAAAAACGGACACACTGCATCTTCATCAAGGTCCAAGCCTCCAGTAATATTGCAATTTGCCGGATTGACTATCAGCTGCAAGACGTAGTATATATTGTCACTGTCACTGTCTTTATCCGTTGCACTGCTTCTTTTCATGTGTCTTCTTTATTTTTCTTTCCTTTGCATTTCTCTTGTTTGGTTACTGGTCGGGTTTAGTCTTTGCTTATTCTTCCGGCATTTTTTATTTGTAATGTGTTTGCTGCATCTTGTTAGAGCTGCTGTGCGTCTCCGTGACTTTTTAGAGTTATAGCATGTATTGCCATTCACTGCGATGTAACAAGTGTACCTAATTTGTATACTGTTTGATGATAAAAAAAGATAAAAGTCACTTTTAGAAGCAATTGGAAAGCAATTTTAAATAGGGTCAAAGATAAAGCCAAACTACACATTGATACACTGTGTGAGGTAGATTAGGACATATGGACAGGCTGAGCTGAGCTAGGCTGCGTCACAATAACTGTGATGCAGTTAGTGAGTTAGTGGCATTTTCACAGAAATGCATGTAGGTGGTAGATGGACACACTGAAGAAACTGTAAACTGGTGGCCTGGTGTTTGGGGTAGTTTGTGTCACATGGACATACTGTGTGAGTTTTGCGGGGTACATGGGAAATCTGCAAGATGGCCTTGGGCACAAATACATTGTGTTTGTGGCATACTCAAATGTAATATGTGGTACAATGACAGACTATTTAAGGTAGACTGATGCACAGGAGCAACCTATATGAGGAGTATGGATAAAGCAGAGAATGTGCAATGGCTGGGACCACATGGTTTGAATGAATGATATTGTTTGCACTGCCATAGGGAGCATTCATCCTACGCTGCATTGAAAATCATACCTTTCAAGTGCACCAAAGCGCTTAGAGGCAAGTCAGGATAGTGTGCCTCAAACGGGAATCCTGGACTGCTACTTTTATTTCTACCTTTCCTGTCTGCATAGTTCAGTGGCACCACTAGTGAGCGAATAAGCCAACCTTAAACAGGCAAGTACATACACATTTCGGACTGTCTTGTTAGTACTTTTTAGATCCAGCCTACTACACAGCACAAATGTAAGGACACGTGCACACACACACACAGTACGCAACCACTGCAGCTCCACACCTTTTTGGTTTTCTTTCCTTGGCTGTACAGCATCGCCAAAAGGCATTGATACAGTCAACAGATACAAAGTACGAGACCTATTGGCTTTGGCAATGCTTGGTAAGAGATGTTGCAGTAAAGTGGAGAGAGCGACAGAACGGAGAAAGCAGTACAAAGGGTTTAGCAAAATGCATGGAAAACTTGCTAAAACGTCAGTTGAAACCCTTATAAATGCGTTGAACGAGAAAGATCAGAGGGAGCACATTACCTAAACTGCCTGAAGTGGTGCTATGTTGTGGTGTGTACTAATTTTCCATCTTACATGGATACAACATTTTGCATGAATGTATTTTAAGGTGGTCCATGCTGTTATGCAGCACCAGACCATTATTATGGTAAACTGTCTGTTTTAGGCAAAACGCTGAACAGTGGTTTTTGCTGCTTGAAAAGCAGCACTGACGGAGCAAAAACAAAAGGTAGCAAAATAAAGCACCAGTTACAAAAAATAAAGATGGTCCTAAATATCACACTAGTGCTAATGGGCACCGAACAAAAGACATAGTACCAGTGCTTAATTTGAGTTGGTGGATTCCGGTACTCAGCGCCGGAACTTATTTGTCAACAGCGCCTCTTATGACAGCCTGCCACCTGATGGCACTGTTTGTGTAATTTGGAGATGAGAACAACACCAGTAGTTAATTAGTTAAATATACATTAAAAACGACTAATTCATGCCGTCCAAGCTCTTCTTTTAGCTTTGGAGGCTGGAATAGTCTGAATTGGCACACCTGTAGGAGTGTGATGATGGTTAATAGTTGTGTTGTTACTGCCCCTTGGCAGCACTGGGTGGTGCAAGCTGCAGTGGCCTCCTGATGAGGGCTCTGACACTTTTTTTTTTTTTTTTAACAAATTAAGCACTGCATAGTACCAAACAGATCTTTTATGTAATCCAGCGCCTGATCATCTCTTTCTGAAAGAGTCACAGAAGGGATTGTAATTATATGTAAAAGGAGAATATTTTACAAGAAACAGAATGTGTGCCAACAACGAAGCACGTCTTTCATTAAAACTACTTGAGCCTGGTGTTTCTTTTGTTTTCTTAATATCTAGTTAAACATTAATTTGGCATCTGTAGGGAGGGACAGTGTTATTTCAGATGTTAAATCTCGCATTCTTGGTTGAATCTAACCTACCATCTACCGCAATCCCGGTCTAATGCCATCATCAAAGATATGCTTCGTCTGCCGCCCACACTGTGTTAATAACTCATTCAATGTGATGTATAGAGTTCATTGGACTCTGTGGCCGTAATTAATAAATTATATAAAATAAAACATACATGCAATAATGCACATATTACTGCAGTATATATTACACTAGTAATAAACATGTCAATATGTTGATGCTTGTTATAACATGGCAATCTGTTTCTGCTTTTGAACTTTAAAGTTTGGGTGTGCTCTGACTTTTTCATGGGAAGCATGTTACATGATGCAGTGCTTCATACTTAGCTCTAGATAAAGCACATTGTCGAATTGGAGTTTGAATTTGACAGTAGTCATCACTACAAGGCCCCCATGCATGTCAACGAGAGCTCGGTTTTACTGTTTCTCGCCATGTTACAGAACCCGAAGTCATATTTCGGCATTTCACCTTAGCCCAGAAGTGTTTGGTTAGCCAACCTATTTGAAGGTATCCCCTCCACTGGCTAACGAAAATGGATGCCTTCCGCACACTGTTGAATTTTTTCACTTGGAAAGCTTCAGATGCTTTCTTAAATGTGGGAGAAACACTTGAGCGTAGAACAAATGTGCCTTCCTGGGCAACTGTTGAGTAGAATTTGTATTACATATCAATTTTATGATAACAATTACTCAGTGTGGGGCCATGCTATCTTGGGAAATAATTGTGCATGTGGGTCATTCCTGTGGAATCCACCTATGATTCTCTCATACTACCTAGTAGTGTATGTTGGTATTTTCAGTATTATGGTCTGACCTAGCAAATCTAAACTTGGATTAAAATGATCTATGTCCACTATATACAGAACGTCACTAGGATATTGCTATTGGATTTAACTGATTTCACAGTAGTGTGTATCCCCTTAATTAGGGGTTTTCACAGCTCATGGTAGTTTCCAAATTTAGGTGGTTATCTTTTGTATGTTGTTTGGTCTATGGAAACTCTAAATGGGTGACATTTTTGTCTGTATGGTGTTAATTACGCCATACTTACTGGTGGATGTGCTTGAGTCTGTAGCAGAAAACAAAATACTGTTCTTAGAAAGAAATATGTCTTTGTAATAATAAAATGTTTCCAATTCATGCAAAATACACGTTGACATCACAGTATTCACAAAGCAACAACTAATTGAAGAAGGCACTCAGGGTGTAGATAAGACCCAAATATTTTGCATCTCATTTTATGTTTTGAATCTTAAAATGTCTCCTAGTGAGGAACTTACTTAATAAATATATAGGGCCATATTTATGGCTATGTCATGCAATGCAGCGCAGCAAGTCGCCTTGCTGCACTGCACTGCACTGCACTCCACTGCATGACAGGGAAAGGGCAGGAAGGCGCCCTGTCAATACGGTGCATTTCTACCTTTTTCCCTGCACTGCCGCACATTTGGCTGCCTTGCGCCAATGCAGGTCCCCTAGCACCAGGATGCAAGGGTGCCTGCGTTGTAAGGATGACTCTTCCTCTTTCAGAGGAAAAAACAAGAAGAAATACAAATATGTCTTTTCTTTCTGCCTCACCTGGGGAGGCGTAGGTTTTTGGTGCATTCCCAGATCTACCACTTCTAGTAAATCTGGAAATGCATCAAAATCCATGGATGTTGCATGGGGACACCCACGCAACACCCATGGAAATGCGTCCCAGGTGCACAGTACTGCAAAACAGCTATTTGCGCTGCGCTGCATTACTCGAGATTTATAAAGCCACTCTGGGCCATGCAAGGTGGCCTTGCGTGACTACATAAATAAAAATTTTAAGTTGTGTCACTCCTACACCACGTTGTATGGTGCAAGAGCGACACAAATGGCTCTTTTCTAGTGGCTCTGTAGTGTGAACAGTATACACCTGGAACTGTAGACAAGTTTTAAAACCTAGCTAGAATCAACAGAATAAAAGAGGCACATCTTTTATTACAAGAAGTGTTTACATGTAGGTTTGCTTCTTTGGAGGACAGCACTGTATATTGGTTTGCACAATTGATTTACACTGGAAGGGGAATAATAATAATTCCTATTTGTAAAGCACGAACATGTCACCCCTTAAGGTTTCAAGTCGCTGGGGGCTGTCGGGGAGATTAATTGAGCTATTGCCCAGAGTCACATGGTGCTGAGCTGAGCTGCCACCAGGGATCGAACCGTGAGCCCCACGCTCCAGATTCAGCCGCTCTGGCCACTGCGCCACACCTCTCCCTCTAAAAGTATTAGCAATATTGCTTTACCCTGCTGCCATGTGAAACAAGATTAGCAATTGGTTATGATTATCATTTTGAATTAAATATGCCGAATTTTCAGAGCTTGTTCGCAGTAGGATGTCTGAAAATAGTAGTGTCAGGCATGACTGGGCACAAACATTTCCCTGGATGCCAATCTCAAAAACCATGATTAGGAAACTGACAAAGTTATTGGAGTATGCTTTTTAGGTATTTAACTATCATTTTGGAGAATTCTTGACGAGCAAAGTTAATAATGAATTTAAAGAGAATCCCAGCTAACCTCTCTTAATTGTTATACGGGTATTCTTGAGACGTCACGTGCTTAGGGGCAATTAAACAATCGGCGATAGTTCGTATTTTCACCACACCTCTATACAGAACAGCGCTCCAAGCACTTGGTATTTTGCTAAATGTTTGCCTGCTTGCCTCTTTCCTGTTATTTGGGAAATAATTACGATGATCTGCAGTTTAACAGATGATCTTGCCAGATATTTTCTCCTGCGTGTGAAATAGTGTGCGTGGGTCTGTAAACCAATTGATAATTCTTTTAATAAATGAGTCTCTTTGAGTTGCAAATTACCCTAACTGGATTTACCAATCCCATTTGCGCTGCGCCTCCTGGACAGCTGCCCCCTCACAGACGGCGGCGTTTAGCACCGAGGTCAAAGGTTGCCGTTCAGTCAGGCAGCTTCTGTGTGGACATCAGCAAGCCAGGCGCGCGCCTAAAACAGGATTCAGCATGTGCCCCCGTTTGACTCCTCAGAAGAACACGCACTGTTCCTTGGGTGTCTGAGCAGGAACAAGAGTTCTCTGTGCCTGGTCCCGCGTGCTGCAGTTTAGAGACCCGAGCGACCCGTTGTGTCTGGCTTGAGCCTTTCATCCAGAGCAGGCAGCCGGCTGGCATCGATGCAATTAGCCAAGTGACAAGGGCATGCGCCTCTGTCTGATGGAGAATAGAGCCGTGCCCTCGTGACACAGGCTGACCCGGAATGTCACTGTTAGCTTTTGAGCAAAAAATCTCTGATCCTTCTCCAGAAGACGTACAAATAGATGACGACAAAGTAGGGGGTTACCTTGGCTGTGGCTCACACTAGAACACAACACAAAAAACACAAATAGAAAAATGCACGAACAATAGGGCACAGAGCCAAGCTGGAAAGGTGTACGAAATTGTGTAAGTCAGTGGCTAGACTCTGAGTACTGTGACCTGCGGCACATTGTAAATGGAGTGATGATTCAGTTTCTTAGTAAAAGAGCACAGTTTGGGTGATCACTGATCTACTGGCACAAAGAAATACAGAAAATGCATGTTTAGATGAAGCTGTTAATGTGTTTGATGCTCGAGGATGGAACATCATTGTCTGGCTCCATCCATTAGATGTGTTCGTCAGACACATCACCTTGGACTCTCTTGCTTAGGTGAATGCAAAGCGTCAAAAGCAACAGCATTAGCTTTACCAGTAGTGACTCACTTTTAATTTTACAGCTTATAAAAAGCGATCGTAGCACTTCGAGGGCAACAACGCTGTAGACATATAATTAATTCTGGGCGGTGAACTCCGATCCACTCGCGGAGTTTGGGAAGATTTCCGCACTCCGCGTTACGCGGAGTTCTGCGGAGCGGAGTTTTTTTCCTCGCTCGCGTTCGTCAACGTCAAGTTGGCGAGCGCAAGTGAGGAAAATCCACTTCCCGGCAAGATTTTTCCTCGTTCGCGATCGTCAACATCAAGTTGGCGAGCGCGAGTGTGGAAAATCAACCTCCCAGCGAGATTTTTTAACGCAGGCGGTCAGATTTCTCATTGCGAGTGGTCGCGTATGCTTGTGACCGCTCGCATTGAGAAACTGTCCGTTCGCGTTGAGAAAGCTGCCGCTCGAGTAAAAATCTACTCGAGCCGCAGAAAGAAAGCAGCGCCCTCTTGCACTGTGCATGGTGCCGTTTGCGATGATTGCACAGTGCAGACAAGCACCTGGCACTGAAAATCGCAGCGAACAGCATTTATCCAACGCACCCTGCCGCTTGCGGAGCTCCACGTAGCGCGGCAGAGTCTTTTTTGCACTTCGCGGAGTTCCGCGTAGCAGAACTCCGCGAACTCCGCCCAGGCTTACATAAAATTAGCCAAGAGTTTCCAAACCCAAAGCCATGCAGAGGGGTGGAAGAAATGGTAAGAACAATTCAACTTCAGGAAGCGTTCAGAGGACTTATCAGTGAGCAGGGAGAACCCACTGGCGAAAATACGCTTTGAGTTCATGAGCAGCATGAGGAGGTTAGGAGCTAGACGAGTCTTCAGAGTCAGGAGGCTCCAAAGAGGAGAAGGCTATCAGGAGGCAATCTAGGCGTGCAATTTATCTTTGCAGAACCTTGTGATTTCTATAGGGAGGAGGTCCCACTTAGCACCTCCTGAAGTACCTAACATATTTATTTTCTTCATCAGGCACTAGGGTTGACCCATGACAAGTACCTTGTAGGTGATGCAGCAGATTTTAAAGGCGATACCAATGTGAAGGGGTAACCGGTGAAAATAAACAGGGGTCATGTCGGTAAAGTTGCAGGGCCTTGTCAATTAGTGGGCTGCAGTGTGAAGGTCAGTATTTAGAGGACAGAGAGAGGAAGATAGAAGACCCCTGAGGATGGTGTGTCTCTATCGTCCATTCGAACATGAATAGCAGTTCAGCACCAGGATACCCTTGCGGGTGAAAGTGTGCTTTACATATACACCTTACATTTCAGTTGAGAGATGAAAAACAGTAGAATCATGGGGTGGATATCTGGAAGGAAAGGCTTCATTCGTCTGGGAAGTTGTAAAAAGAAAGAATAGACCAACACCAGCTTATCAATGTGTGGGCAGACTCTAATGTGAACTCCACTGACGTAAACATGGCGGACAGGAGATGAGCTCCCTGAAGTTAATTGGGAGGGATAACAATCAACTTAAGAAGCACTTAAGAAAAGAAAAAGTAGGAGAAAGTTAGTCTTGGTACAGTAACTTTTAAGAAAGTGGCTCGACACTCAACACCGGATAGCATCCAGGCAGTGAGTCAGGTGGTGAAGAGAGAGCTTGGTGCCTTCCGAGACAATCGTTCCCTTCAGTAGGTCTCATACGTATCACATGTAGATGCTAAATAAGGTGGATGCTAGTATTGACACCAGAATAATCCCAAAGGGCATGAGGATCAGGTCAGATCTGGAGCTAAGCATCAAAGCATGCTTGGTATGCCTAGCAAGGAATGTGTGAAACCATCAAGGATCTCCCTTGACATTCCAGTGTTGGATGGCCAATGGGTTCAAGCTTCTTGTGATCCTAAGTTTCTAAAAACTTCTAAGAGATAAAAAATAAGAGTGAGGAGACTAGGGGCTCCCTCCACCAACATGTGGAGCTGTGGCGGCTGGCACAGATCGGGGATGGCGGGAAAGAGGGAGGGGGGGGGGGTGCAGGGGTAAAAAACAAAAGCGTACCTCCTCACCACGTCTTGTCTCTCCTCCGTTGTCTCTCCATGTCATCCCTCCGCTGGACCGGAAAAGAAGCACCCAGGCTTCCCTGACCAATCACAACTCTGCAATGCAGTGTTGTGATTGGTCTGACCCCCATGGTTCGGTGCTCAGACAAGGAATGGGAGACTGGGCATGTTCTCCACCTAGGCTGTAATGCAGCCTGTGTGGAGAACATGCAAAGTGCGCACGACTGCTTGGCCGGCCTGAGAGGGCCAGCCAAGCAGTCATTGCGCACTTACAGAGTGCCCACCACTCCTCCCCCTGCTCTGAGAGCAGAGCAGCCCCGTTCCGCCCTGCAAAGACGCTGTGAATTATTATCCTTTTATTTTTCCTTTATTTGCACTGCTGACAGCAGTGGGGCGACACTCCTCTGCCTTAGCGTAGGAGCCGCCACTGACGTGGAGGTCAACATCCAGCATTTGAATGGTGACCGTCTCCGTCCTGCACCACAGGTGGAAACTAGATTGACAGGAAGGAAGAAGAGGATGAGAGGACTTATGAGCTTTAAGTTGAAATTCATCTGAGTTTATGTTTTATGGTTTGAATGTGTCCACTTTGTGTGCTGCAGGAGGGGATCACTCTGAGACAGGGTGGTGTTACCATGTCAAAAACCTGCACTTCGTGCAGAAGTTATTAATATCACATTGTTTTGCTGGGAGGTCTGTGTTCGCTGGTGAGTGACATGAGAGGACGTGGACCTTTGTAAATCTGAGGGCAGCGCTTTGCTTCTTATGCAGCACAATTTATCTGTAGTCGTACTGGAAGCAAATATGTGATTTGGCTAAAATCAACTAATTTGAATGCTATCACTGTGATATCGCTCTGATAATTGTCGGTCATTATATACAGTATTGAATTTAGATAAATGCAGAGCGATGCCATCTTTGTTGCTAATGCACTATTTTCCCATTCCTCATCAGAGACCTCAGCGAGAACCAGATTCAAGGACTGCCGAGGAAGTCCTTCCGGGGAATCACGGATGTGAAGAATCTGTAAGTGGCCCCTTCACTAGAACTACTGAGCTCCAGCCCAGAGACAAATGGCGCTCATAATGTGTCTGATGCATTACAGCATTCAGCGTGCAAATTACAAATTGATTATCAACGCTTACATAAACTGTTAGTTGAAGGGTTTTATGGGGGCTCCCTGTAATCAAATGTAGCTATTGATTTATAGGTAAAGTCATGCTTGTTCTTGGTTTCTGCACAACTAATAGGAAATAAAAAGGCGCAAGAGAACATAGACTATTGAAAGCCCATTTAGTTTTCTATTTATAACATTTTGGACATTCTCTGGGTTTAGCCTGCGTGAAAGGATCAATTGCTTCTGTCTTTCATTGACACACACACTGTTGAAACCCAAACACTTTCCAGACCTTACAAGCCTGGCATGTAAGAACACAGCCACCCAAACAAACTTCACCACTTTATTGAAGTGTATGCATAGCTTGCCGGAGAGGCCGAAAAGCAACATATATCTAAATATGTAAGCAAATTATCAAGTATGAAATGGAACCAGCAATTACACATATACTGAACCCCACAGCAGGCACCCTCTTGGTTCCAAAGGAGGTCTCTGGTTTGGTGATCCTTCCATGATAGCCAGTAAGTGTTTGAGGAAAGTGTTGTAGCATAACTTCTCTGACATGTGTTGAGACTGTCCTATACAAGAAACACATGTTTTTACTATGTGCAGGATGTATTGTATGTAGAACTGAAATAAGGAAACTCAAGCGAGACCGGAAGTCCCAAAAAAGGCAGTGCTTTCCACTTCCTTTCTCCTAGTCTACCTGGGTCTCTCTCTCCTAACATAGAACTCTGTGTTTATGTGATACATGTGTCTAGTGGCTAAAGTTGTGGCAATGTTTGAAATGGCGCACCCAGGCTGCCAGAGAGGGCTGCCCACAGCAATACCAGAAATGGATTAAATAAATGCAGAAAATGTAACATACAAGAAAGTATAGTGATTCAGGATAATACGTCAAGCTACATTGATAATTACCCCTTGCAAAATCTGGATGGCAATGCACGGTGGCTAATACACATGTAAGAGAAGTTGTCACAGAGGCTTTGCATGTCTTGCCTCAAGCAGCAGCCCCCCTTGCCGGGATCTAATTGCCTGCAAGTAGCAGCCCCCCTTGGCGGGATTGCAATACCTGGAAGCAGCAGCCCTCTTACCGGGATTGCAATACCTGCAAGCAGCAGTCCCCGTTGCCAGGATTGTAATACCTGCTAGCAGCAGCCCTCTTGTCGGGATTGCAATACCTGTTAGCAGCAGCCCCCCTTGCCGAGACTACATTGCCTGCAAACAGCAGCCCTCTTGCCAGGATTGAAATACCTGCAAGCAGCAGCTCCCCTTGCCAGGATTGCAATACCTGCTAGCAGCAGCCCTCTTGTCGGGATTGCAATACCTATTTGCAGCAGCCCCCCTTGCCGAGACTACATTACCTGCAAACAGCAGCCCTCTTGCCAGGATTGAAATACCTGCAAGCAGCAGCCCTCTTGCCGGGATTGCAATACCTGCAAGCAGCAGCCCCCTTGCCGGGATTGCAATACGTGCAAGCAGCAGCTCCCCTTGCCAGGATTGCAATACCAGCAAGCAGCAGCCCCCCTTGCCAGGATTGGAATACCAGCAAGCAGCAGCCCCCCTTGCCGGGATTGCAATGCTGGCAAGCAGCAGCCCCCTTGCCTGGATTGCAATACCTGCAAGCAGCAGGCCGCCTTGCCGAGATTGCAATACCTGCAAGCAGCAGCTCCCCTTGCCAGGATTGCAATACCAGCAAGCAGCAGCCCCCTTGCCTGGATTGCAATACCTGCAAGCAGCAGGCCGCCTTGCCGAGATTGCAATACCTGCAAGCAGCAGCTCCCCTTGCCAGGATTGCAATACCTGCAAGCAGCAGCGCCCCCGTGCCGGGATTGCCGACCTGCAAGCAGCAGGCCCCCTTGCCGGGATTGCAATACATGCAAGCAGCAGCCTCCCTTGCCAGAATTGCAATACCTGCAAGCAGCAGCCCCCATTTTCGGGATTGCATACCTGCAAGCAGCAGGCCCCCTTGCCTGGATTGCAATACCTGCAAGCAGCAGCCCCCCCCTTGCCTGGATTGCAATGCTCGCAAACAGCATCCCCCCTTGTGAAAGGCAGCGAGTCTTCTAAGACCCTCAATGCTGCCCGGTGCAGGGTTCCACCTCTAATTCACTTTGGGTTCGCTATCAAAATAATGAGGCAAGCGCTGGAAACTGGAAGAGAAGAAAATGGTTTATTTCTCATGAGGAGATCACGTCAACTGAAACACCGGGATGTCTGAGGGAAGTGTTCTGCTGACAACTCCCTTGGCTCTTCCTTTTATACAGGTTTGACACAATGCATTTGTTTGATCAACATGGTTACAAAAGCTTGGGGTCCCCGCCCGGGCAGGTTGTCACACAAGCCCAACAGTAATTCTCTTCCCACCCAGGTCAAACAGACAATCTTATCTTGCAGCTGGACCTTGCTTCAGGGTCTAAAACATGTGAGACCGGTCAGATCTAAGAGTCCGTTCTGTTGATAAAAACAGGTCCCATTGTTGGTAACAACAAGTCTTGCTGTTTGCAGTGCAATAAATCATTTTGCAAGAGTCTTTTGGTGTTTGGAACCTGTTTGTGTAACTAGGTGTAGTGAAGGGTAGAGCGTCCAAAGGCTTGTCTGAAAACAGGGATGAGAGGAAAACGAGTTTGTGGCAGCAAGTGGCGCTGAGGTTTGTTGTGGCAATAGAGTTTATAGCCCCCAGCACACATACCAGGTCGGTCAGAGGGTCAAAGGGATGCTAGTAAGGGCAGGGTGAAACAAAGGTGACCAACAAAGTACAAAATGGCTGTGATAGATTAAAATGACTGCAACTTATGTGCACATAGAATTCCACCAGACAAGATGGCGCAGGTAATGTTCATGATTATTGTTTTGCTTTTAACAGTGGCCCCTTTGAACATAACTAGCCAGCTTGTCAGTCTATTTCGATCTCCATAATGTCCTGTATCTCTTGATCATACATTACTCTCATTTTTGTTAGCTGAGTGTCCATAGTCTTAGGGTGCAAGGTAGTTATGCAAAGAGAACACAAAGGTGGTATACAGTGTATACCCAAACAACAACCACATATTGTCAATACTGGGACCAAGAGAATCATTGATATTTTCCAACCCCACTCCTTCAAGATGCCCCAAAGCCAACTTCCAACTGTCCAAGTCTCTGATCCTTGATGAATTTCTGAAGATAGTCTATGGAGATGTTCGATTGCTTCATAGACAGAAGGTGAATTATCAGGAATGTATACACAGCAGCTGGCACCGATGATGCGGCATGCTCCTCCACGGTCCGCTAGTACCACGTCCAGGACCATGCGATTTTGCAGGGTAACCAGACGGACCGCTTGGAGCTCAGCAGTGTTGTTGGTGAGGATGCCAGCAGTGACGTTCAGGGCGGTCTCTACCGCTTGGGACAGATGTCTGATGGCTCGGCTGTTTGCCATCGGACCCCATAGCGGGACGAGCCCTTTTGCTGCATCGAGGAACTGTGATGAGGCAGAGTCTGTTTGATGAATGTCTTTAGAACGCTTTTCTCGATGATGCTCTGCAGGGGCTGTGTAGGTTGGTGGCAAAACAAAGGCGATGTAGCATGTGCCCCCCCAGTTTCTTGGGAGCCAGGTGTAGGCTTTGGTTCCACAAACAAAGTACATATTGGGTAATGCAACAAGCGCTGGGGGGTTGGCAGTGTTCAAAGTCCTTACAATGCTACAGGTGCTGTGACCCACATTCTTAGTCCCACGGCCTTCAATGCATACAAGGCCAGAGACGTTCACCACAGATAGGGCCACAGTCAGTGTTGCAGCAGTTCTTTTCTTCAGGTAGGAAAATGTGGCTCTGTTAGGATTATTGAACACTTGCATTTCCACTCGTTCTTTGGCGGGACATCAATCTGGAATGTCGCATTGAAGGTGTGAGGGCAGAAGGGGGCGGCTGTCCTTCCTGTTTTGTTTCGCCAGAACTCGTTGTAGAACTGAGCGATTGTTCCGTCGGAAGTGGCATTGTCTTTGTAACTTTCTTGTAGGAGCATCATCCAGGCAAGGCAAGATCCGTGAATAGAAAAGGGCGAAGGGATGAAAGGGATGGAATGTTCAGTGGCATGTGGTAACAGCCCACAGACCCAACAGTTGGTAGCATTGGTGGCAAGATTGTGTTGGTGCAACATCTGCACGAAAGAATTATTCCAGAATTCTTTGCGTCGTTCTCGGAGATGTGGCGGTAGTGATACCAGGTAGTGTTCTTTCTTGGTGGTTGGTTGCATGGTGGGTGACAATGTTCTGTATGCAGGTGCATTCTCTTCAATGATCCAGAGTGCGACCATTAGCAGGAGACAGGTGAGAAATGCGGCTACAAGTGCAATTGTCTTTGTGCTGTGCAGGTTAGCAGTCTTGGTGTCTTTGCGGTGGTTTTGCAGGTGTTCAGTTTCTTCCATCATCTTCGAGGAGCTCAACAACTGTTAGGACCACAGACTTTTGTCTGGCGTTTTCCTGGTAGCGTTGTTTGACTGTGCTACCGATCTGAGACCTTGACTCAGTTAGTGGCCTGGTCGTTGGAGCTCCCTCCTTTCGTCGATCTTAGGTTGTACCCTTTCCTGGATGGCACCGTGGGGTCGGGAAATTCTGATAGTTCTAGGGTGTCTTCTTGTGGGTAGCAACTCAGAGCTGGTCGGTCTCTCGCGAGTACTTCCTCTTGCACCTCCACCCCTTCACAGGTTGCCAGGGTTGGAGGGACTCGTTTGCAGTGATGGGCATGTAGCCAGTTTCGTTTTCCTTGCACTCGGAGGGCAGTTCGGGTGGTGATCAGGACTTGCCAGGGGCCCGTCCACCTAGGCTCCAGATTCTTCGTTCTTTGGAAGTTGCGAATTAATATATGGTCGCCTAGCTTTATTTCATGTCCCGGGCCCCTGGATACGTCTGGCAAGGCTTGCTGCACCTGTTGGTGGATAATTGTTAGCTCGTTTGTCAATTTATGCAAGTAATCCGACATATGTTCAGGACATCGTTAATGGAGGTGGGTCTTGGTGCCGCCCAAATGCTCATAGGCCTGCCGAAGACCACCTCATACGGGGTCAGTCGGTGTTTGGTTGGGGTGGAGCGCATCGATAACAATGCCAATGGGAGGGCGTCGGGCCATTTCAACCCGGTCGTGGCAACTATTTTGGCTAGTTTTAGTTTCAACGTTGCATTGTGTCTCTCTACCAGGCCCGCTGATTGGAGGTGGAAGACGGCATGGAACTTTTGTTTTACCCCCAACCCTCTCAGTATGTTCTGTATCATCTCGGCTACGAAGTGGGGGCCGTCGTTGCTCCATAAAATTCTGCAAAGGCCGTATCGGGGAAGAATTCTTTCAGCAATACTTTTGCAGTGGCTAAGGCGGTATTGTCGCGGGTGGGATATGCCTCCACCCATTTGCTAAAAGCGCACACAACCACCAGGACATATTTTAGACCAAGGCATCTCTCTAGTTGAATGTAATCCATTTGAAGGATTTCAAAGGGGTGGTCAGGGACTCCAAACCCTCCCCGTGGTACTACTGTCCCCTTCCCTGGGTTGTGTTGTAGGCAGACTATACATTGTTGTACTAGGCGTTTTGCAGATTCTGCTATCTTGACGTTATGCCATACTCTGGTGATTAGTTCAATCATGGGGGTGGAGCCTATGTGTGCTGGTAAATGTGCCATGGTCAATATGGGGATGAGGTAGGCATTGGGTAACAGCCATTTATTTCCGTCTTTAGTTCTCCAGCAATCTTCCTCGTCTTTTAGTCCCACCTTTTCCCACTCGGTCAATTCGCCTTGTGTGCCTGTAGTCTGTATGTCCCTTACAGTGGTCCTAGCGTCAGTCCATCGTTCAGCTTGTGACCTGGTCACATACATTCGTGTCGTAGTTCTGTCTCCTGCCGTGGCTCGGGCAGTAACGTCTGCTAGTGCATTTCCTGTCCAATGAGATCAGTCACTTTCCTATGTGCTTGGCATTTTATCACTGCTAACTTCTTGGGGAGGAGGACTGCTTGCGTCAAGGCGGAGACTAAATCTCCATGCAGGATGGGTGTACCGTGTGAAGTCAGGAACCCTCTTTCTTTCCATAAGATCCCAAAATGGTGAACCACCCCGAAGGCATATTGGCTGTCGTTGTATATGTTAACTGTCGTGTCAGTCGCTAAGATACATGCTCGTGTGAGGGCAATGAGTTCTGCAGCCTGGGCTGAACGTTGAGGAATACGGGCTGTTTCCAGAACGGTTCGGGCTGTGGTGACAGCGTATGCAGCTGAGGTGGTGCCGTCGGGGAGTTTGATGCACGAACCATCCACCCATAGTTCTCCATCTGGTTCTAGAAAGGCGGTGTCTCTGAGATCTATTCTACTCTTTGTTTGTTCATCGGTTAGTGTCACACAGTCGTGTAGTGGAGTCACGCTAGGATCATTTTCGGGTAGGGGTAACAGTGTGGCTGGATTGAGGGTGGTGCATCGCTTTAGGGTAATGTGCGGTGCTAGCAGGGTCAACTCATATCCTGTCAGTCGGGCGCTAGTCAAGTGTTGGGTTTTGGTCTGGTTTAGTAGTGTGTCGACTGCATGGGGTACTAAAACAGTGACTGGATTGGAGAGTACTATTCCTTCGCTCTGGCGTATCGATACTGCTGCAGCTGCCACAGCGCGCAGGCACGCTGCCAGTGCTCTGGCTACTGGATCGAGGGTGGCAGAGAAATATGCACAAGGGCGTTGTTTTTGACCAATTGATTGTGTTAGGACAGACAATGCACATCCTTCCCTCTCGTGCGTGTAGAGGAAGAATGGTTTGGAGTAATCCGGGGTTCCTAGGACAGGTGCTGAACAAAGGGCATTGCGTAGTTCTTTAAAGGCTGACTGGCATTCGGGGGTCCAGGGGAGAGGTGAGGGGATGTCTTTAGCTAGGAGGGAGAGAAGGGGTTTGACAATGAGGCTAAAGTTCGGTAACCACTGTCGGCAAAATGAGGTGAGACCTATCAAAGAGCGGACTTGTTTCTGATCTTTGGGGACAGGGGTGTCTAGAATTGTCTGGATCCTGTCAGGCGTGAGTTTCCTCACTTCTTTGGATAAAAGGTGACCCAAATAGGTCACTTGTGATTTACAGAACTGCAATTTCTTTCGGGAGACCTTGTGACCATTCTCAGCAAGAAAATGGAGTAGTTTGATGGTGGCTGTGACGGCTATTGGTATGGTGTCCGCTGCTAGAAGGATGTCGTCTACATATTGTATTAGTGCCACTCCATCTGGCAATTGTATGGCGTCCAACTGTCTTTTAAGCTCCTGGCTATAGGTGCTTGGGCTCTCAGTGTACCCCTGAGGTGCTCTGCAAAATCTGTACGAACGGGAGTTTAGGGTGAATCCAAATAGATAGCGGCTGTCCTTGTGTATAGGTATGGAAAAGAATGCGTTTTTGAGGTCAATTACAGTGAAGGTGGTGGCAGTGGAGGGGATTAAGGTCAAAATTGTCGTGATGTCGGAAACTACTGGGTATTGTGGCACTACGATTTTGTTTCTCTCCCGCAGGTCAATGATGAAGCGGTAGGCTTTTCCGTCTCCCTCTCCCTGTCTCTTTACAATCGGTAGTATGGGACTATTACAAACGTTGCTCACTATTTCCTTTACCACCCCTGCCTCTACCAAAGAGTGTATGATCTCTGTCAGTGCCTTCTCACCCTCTGGCGATATTTTGTACTGCGGTACTTTCGGTAGGGTTGCGTCCTGTCGTATTGTTACGTGTACTGGGTCAATCATCATTAGTCCTACGTCTGAATCAGCCCTAGCCCATAAGTGTGATGGCAAAGTGTCCAGTAGGGATGCGTCAGTCTCGGAGATGGGAAACATGTGCTGAGAAGGGTTCTCTCTATGGCGCTGGGGGTTGTCATACAGGACGACACGCACTCCGTCTGGTGAGCATCTGATAGTCGCATGGAAGTGTTTCAAAAGGTCGAGACCCATAATGGCGTCTGGGGTGTTGGAAGAGAGGAGGAATGTCGCTTCAACGCTATTGTTGTCAAGGTTAAAAGGGATCGGTCGGGACAAAGGGTTGGTGGAGGGCGTACCGTCAAATCCTATTGAGGTCACATGTGAGCTTGACAAGGGTGCCCTTGGAATCAGTCGTTTGGATAGTGCACTACGTGTTGCTCCCGTGTCTACCAGAAATGACGACTTTGTGCCCAGGACCTCAGCGGTAACATAAGGGCCTTGCTGATCAACATAGAGCTCGACTGGATCCCTCCCTTGCCTCTGGCTGTCCTATGCAAAGTCGTACGCATTGTCATAATCTGTCTGTTGGTACTGATTCTGTTTGGGATGGTCAAATGTGTTCACTCTTCCTGGCCTTTCCTCGCTTGCTTCACTCGCGCACCCTCTCCCACGTCCTCTTCCTCTCTGTCCACTTGCTATTTCCCTCGCCCCTCTGCCCCTACCAGCTCCTAGCAAAGCCGGGCATTGGGTTTTCCAGTGTCCATATTCTTTGCAAAATGCACATTGATCCTGTCCTAGGTCTTGGCGTCCGACATATGATGTCGATGAATTGTTTCTAGGTGGCTGTACTCTAGGGGTATTCTGCTGGTATCCTCCCCTATATTGCTCCCTTCCTGTATTCGCCCCCTGGAGTTGTGCTACCATTACCCTTTCCTTCAAGTCCTTCTTTTTCCTTTCTGTAGCCCTGTCATTTTCGTTTCTCTGATGCTCATAGTACTGGGCCATTTGGAGAATGGCCGCCGGTTTAGATGCTGCCCAACTACTTTCGCTGGCTTGTAATTTCTGGGATACATCTGTCAGTAGTCCTTTGACATAGTTCTGCACAAATAAGTGGTGTCCGGTTGCGGTGGACATGTCTTGTCCACTGTAATCGGAGAACACCGTTTCAAATCTGGAGAAATACTCTGAGACATCCTCTTGTGGTTTCTGGCGGCACGCGGTTACTATGGACCAGTCTATCTTTTTCTCTGGGATCAGCGTTTTCACTTTCTGCACTATTTTGTCAGGGAGGTCCAATATTGCTTTAACCGGTTTTTGACCAGGGTTCCGCTGTTTATCTAATGTGTTGAGTTGTTCCCAGGTATGACCAAGCAGTTCGGTATGGTCTATTTTCCTAATCTGTTTCCACACATCTGCTGGCAAACATAACCCGAAGAACAAGTCTATGTCGGCAAGTGTCATTATTGTTGATCCCAGAGCCATACCTAGCTCGGTGTAAAAGGCGGTGGGGTTCTTTCAGTAACTGCAAAGATTTACGGAACGTCAAAATGTCCTGTCTGTCCCATGGTTGATACACCCAATTGTAGACCACCCTTCCTCTAGCATCTTGATGGTTCATATCGTCATGAGTCCCTTGTCCTCTAGGAGGTACCCAATAAGGGGCAGCTTCTTTATCGGCATCATGCTATCTGGTTTTTCCACCGGGGTCCTGCTATCTTAGATGTCCTGTCCTTATCTATCCGTCCTTGTTCCACGAGGTGACGGAATACCTCCAGTGTGGATGAAAAGAGTTCTGTAACATCGTTGTCACCTTCATCTCCGGTGTCTACCTTCCTATAGAGAGCCACTAGTCGCTCGGGCCCTACATCTTGGTACTTCTCTTCATATGCAGTAAGAGTGTGGTAACAGAGACGTACAATAAAGTATCGTTTGCGGTTTTCAACATAGGAGTTGCATATGTCAGTTACATGCTCTTCTGTCTCCTTCCTATCTATGAGGGATTTAACTACTTTATCAATGCCTGCTCGCTCATTTTTACTTAATCGCGGGACCCTGGGCGCTCCTGTTTCTTTTGATCCTACCTCTACTACTGTATCCTTTGATGAGGCATTTGGTGTGGGTGACTCGGCGGGAGCAGAGGCGGTGGAGACTGAGGCGATCGTGCCATCTCCGGCTAAACTTTGGTGGTCCTGTCGTTGTACTACGGGATGAGTAGGGGCGTAAGGGGGTGGCATGTATATGATTGGGGGACCTAACAATAAATCATCATCTACCCGTTGTTTTGCTGGTAACTTGGGGTAAAGAGTCGAGGGCGTTCTAACAGGGCATTGATCTGATATTTTTGATTCCTGTTCCTTTTATCGATTTCCTTTTCTTTTAGTTTTTCTTCTAATCTTTTACAGGCTTGGTAAGCTGATTTTCGCGTTTCTTTATCTTGTCTAGCTTCGTCCCTTTTCTTTCTTTGAGCTGCCTCTTTTCGCCATAAGCCAAAACTGTCAAACATGGCTGGTCTAGTTTTCTTTTGTGGAGAGCTAATTCTAACGTTTCTATTTTAGCGGGATCGAAAGATCCCGCCAGTGGCCACTGATTTACCCGGTCCTTACTAGTGTATTTATGCCATAGTTTGCTATAAGCTACGCTGGCTAATCCATACTTTACGTACATGTCCTTGTTAGGTGCCTTCCGGCGGTGCCGGCTGACTGACCTCTAACGAACGGTCTGGTCCAAAACAATTACAATCAAACAATCTAGAGAAAACAGGCATGACGTATTTATCGGTCAAAATGAATATCTCAATCAATCAATTTAGACAAAAAGTCTGCACTACCTGTCCTTCGCTGCCTGCAAAGAGAGAGAATATTCCTATTCTTTGTTGTTTGCAAGCAGGGAAATGTCGCAAATAACTCAATATCAAAAAAGGAATACTAGTATTTCAATCAAACTATTCAATCAATCAATCAATTTAAGTCGTTTTTTTCACGACCTTACCCGGACCGTATGGACAGTTCTTCGTCTTCCCCTTCCAGCGCCTGGTTGTCCTCTCACTCCAACAATCAATGCGGCGTTCCTCTAAGGTCCCAGTCAGGACCGCAGGTCACTCGAGAGAGGTCCGTTCGGAACCGGTGAAGTTCAGTCGATCGGCAGCCAGACAAGGGTCTTCTCAGGCAGGTATACCCCAATCGTTTAGTTGTTCACTCCGTCGTTAGGACCTCTCTACCGGACCCACACGTCGCTGATGGGCCCCACGTTGGGCGCCAATTTGTGAAAGGCAGCGAGTCTTCTAAGACCCTCAATGCTGCCCGGTGCAGGGTTCCACCTCTAATTCACTTTGGGTTCGCTATCAAAAATAATGAGGCAAGCGCTGGAAACTGGAAGAGAAGAAAATGGTTTATTTCTCATGAGGAGATCACGTCAACTGAGACACCGGGATGTCTGAGGGAAGTGTTCTGCTGACAACTCCCTTGGCTCTTCCTTTTATACAGGTTTGACACAATGCATTTGTTTGATCAACATGGTTACAAAAGCTTGGGGTCCCCGCCCGGGCAGGTTGTCACACAAGCCCAACAGTAATTCTCTTCCCACCCAGGTCAAACAGACAATCTTATCTTGCAGCTGGACCTTGCTTCAGGGTCTAAAACATGTGAGACCGGTCAGATCTAAGAGTCCGTTCTGTTGATAAAAACAGGTCCCATTGTTGGTAACAACAAGTCTTGCTGTTTGCAGTGCAATAAATCATTTTGCAAGAGTCTTTTGGTGTTTGGAACCTGTTTGTGTAACTAGGTGTAGTGAAGGGTAGAGCGTCCAAAGTCTTGTCTGAAAACAGGGATGAGAGGAAAAACGAGTTTGTGGCAGCAAGTGGCGCTGAGGTTTGTTGTGGTGTCATAAGGTTTCTGCACATACACAGAGCTATGCACAGGAAAATGGGACCCTGGAATACAGTGGTTTGCCACCATATACCATAGCACCCAAAAACCCCAACCCAACTAGCTTAGCATCCCATTAGCACCCAAGTACTAATGTTTGGACAACCCAGAACACGGTATCTTTATCTCAGGACTCACTGAAGCAAGAACACTCTTTCGCCACTCACTCGTACTTGTCCACAAGGTGCGTAGGAAGAGACACTGGATAGGTTAAAATGTTTATTCCAACTTACGTGCTCTAATGTACAGTACACGTGTCAGTACTAATAGCATAATGCATATTACTAATATAAGCAGCATGGTTACAATTCCATAGAATACAAACGGGGAAAGCATCTCAGAGCTCAGTGGATAAACGTATAAATAACATTACCACCCTCCCCTTGCAGTAAGATAGTTTATTATAAAATAGAAGACCTCTGGGCTTTGGCTAGCGAACCCCCATACCTCAGTCTCTAGATGCAGAATTACATCAGCAGGACATCATAGCTCTTCTCACTGAAAAGGATTTCTCCAAGTGTGTTTAAACGCTAGTAAACCACAGTATTAAAAGCATATCAAATTCTTCATGGCAATCGCACATAATGTTATGTCTGGGTGCGCGAGACTGGCCATATCAGGAAGAACCAGAATACATTGTTATGCGACCTTGTACATGTTTGTGCAGACTGAGCCCAAAAAGGTGAACAACAGAAAATGCAGATAGTGCAAAAGAACTTGGCACGAGCAAAGGGCGAGGAAGGCCCGGCTCAGTGTAACGTGCGCAAAGAAAAGCAGCATGGCAGCCAGGCCTAGGCCAACATAACAAGGCAGGTAACAATCCACAAGACACCCTCCCCTGGACAGTCCGGCGGCCAGGACAGAGGCCCATCAGAGGAGAAAAACAGATGTCGGAGCACAGGGAGCGCCCAAACGGCGAAGGGCAGGTCAATCCATGAAAGTGAAAGTGCAGAAAAAAGCCATACCCTCCAAGAGTTCATCATTGGAATCGTCAAAAAACATAGATGCCATCCAATCCATGAGTTCGAAAGAGCAGGAATGCTCCTCAGCAAAGGGAGCATCCAGAAGCAATGCGGGACAGCTTGCGTGATAATTGAAACAGCTTCGTTGTAGGAGATCCTGGGCAGCCGCCCAGATATCCCATTGCGCCAAAATCCCCAGTGCAGCCGCACGCGCCATACAGCCAGCGACGGAACAGTCCTGCTCATGGGCCTCTAAGGGACCCATCAACTGAACAAAATCCGGAACAGACAATGACGAATTGGAGAGGCAATAATCCAGAGTCCAGGTGAAAGGACAGCGGACACAAGTCATCACAGGTTGCACGCAAGTGAAATACGCAAAGCGAAATGAAAGAGTATATGACACGCTCAGTGTCGCCAATGGCAAGACACCAAAACCGGCCAAAAGGCGCTCACGGAGCAGCTGGAGGCGTTCTGGATCGAGCAGGTCCCATCGGGGAGCAGCCATTGCGCAGAAAGCAAATTAAGAGCAAGACACCAGCCGCTAAAGCGAGGATCAATGGGAAACCGCCAAAGACACTGGAAAAAATAGAATGTATGAAAGCCGGGATGACACCAAAAATAGTTTGGAAGGAGGACACCAAGCCCGACCCAACGACCTTAAAAAAGTGTACTAGGCCTTCAGTGTTAGATGCGTTAAAAATACGATGTATTAACTCCCCAAAATGTTGGGGGAGATTAGTGTTTAAAAGGGCCTGTATTTCACTGTGGGTACTCGCCACCTGGAGAATGAATGTCTCCCGGGCGGACGTGAGCATAACTTCCTCGTTTAATAATAGTGCCTTTATTCTGCTCAGTCTATTGAAATCTGCTTCCATGGTAGGGATGGAAGGCCAAATAGAGATATCAACCTTGCCATGAGGGGGAGGAAAAAGCACATTTTTGCAGCAGACAACCCTGTGCGAAACTGTTACAATGTAAGGAATGCCAGCCTGCAGGCCACAACAGTTTTCGTTATTTAAAAGTAAATAACTACCATTGGAAAGGAGAGTGAAAGTAGGAGAAATAACAGGAGCAGGAATACCTTTCAGCACACAAGCAAGATTAGGAGAGGAAATGCTACATGAGCCATGCAATTTAATGTGTTTACAAATAAGCGAATGACCTATAGTCGAGTCGCAGTACTCCCCGTGAGAAAGACTTCCTTGCCGTCCCGAAGGCATTTATACATGAAAGGCAAGGACCAGAGTTCATGCAGGAAAGCACTGCCCAATGGCCGGTAACGGCCCACAGGATAATGTTTCATGCACGAGTCAAATTCAAACAAGGAAAATGGTAAAGCTATAACCCCATGGACTAGCCATACAGCAGAATCGAGTTCTGCAACAGAGAACGGTAATGGATCCACCTTTTCGATATGTAATAGATTGTAAGTTGCATCCTTCATGGACATAAATTGCTGTTTATCAGTTAAGTTAAAAGGTAGAAATAAGGCAGAGGTGTTCAAGAAATGCCAAGGAACTTTACCTAACTTGAGCGTTTGTAAAGTCCATGCAAACTGCATAACTGAACGCAATTGATTCTGACCATGATATAACACAGAAACATCATCATGTACAATATCGACAACAGAGGACACAATATTCTCTAAAGTGTAAATGCGAGAAGACAGGGTATTAATACTATTGTCAACAACAGCAAGCACCTTTTCCATATTTGCTTGATCTATTTCCCGAAGACGGGAAGCAGCTTCCATTTGTGATAGCTTCCAGAGTTCATTATATGTTTCATAAATGAATCTCTTAGGTCGGGGACCACGAGGTCCCAAAACAAAGTCGGACAGATCAATATTGCCCGTAAGGAGGGACAAATGTTGTTTAACAGAATCAAGGGACGAATGTTGCAGCCATTGTTTGCATAATTTACCAACAGAGTATGTAGTGACTGTACGGGCATCAGTAAACCTCGGATCAGGCCTATTCTGTGTGTAGCTAGCACCAGTATCATGAAAACGCATTTGACATGCATTAGATGATATAGGCCATACTAACCAGGGTGACTGAACCAGCTCAGAAACATTAAACGAATTATTTTGTAACATTGCCTGCAGGGACACGAGGGACATATTGAATCGTGAGCTTTCATTTGGAAAACTCGACAGGGATGGTATTGATGGCGTATTCAATTGTTTAGTGGTTGCTAAGCCCCAACATGTAGTCTGATAGATGGAAGCATTTATGAACATAATTTGGGTAGGGATGAGGCACGCACGATGCAACGCCTCGGTTCCCTGTACCTGCCATGGCTTGGAGCCCCAAATAGATTTTAAATCCACTATATTATCCCAGTACTCATAACCACCCACAGCTAAGGCACTTAGAAAGGAACCTGAATAAAGCAATTTGGTGTGTGTTAACATAATTTTCTGAGTTGATGTGTTATTTAGTCTAAAATAATAGGATGCAGGGTTCGACCGATTAAAATCAGTGAAATAATTAAACTTATTTCGAAGAGTTTGAGAGCTACCTGGCAAGGGGTTTGGACAATGTTCCCATTGGGTATAGTTAACAGTACTACGCAGGGCACTGGGCTTATGGAGAAAATGATTACCCCAATGTTGGTAACAATACAAATCGGCGTAATTAGCAGAATTCATATATAAATCTTCAGCATTAAAAGATGCATAATATTTTAAATCGGCAAACAATGCTTCAACGGCATGCACATCCCAATCATCAGAATGAATATTATTTTGTACTACATCACCCATTGAAACACGAAGGACATTAGGTACATTAATAATTTCCGTCGGACCATGGATTTGATAGTTCACTGCATCCCATACGATGCCATCAGCAACTGGGAAGGCTGAAATGTTCACAAATGTGTGGTCACGCTTCATGATGTGAGACGAGGAATGAGGAGCCAAAGTTCCAGAAACATAGTCTACAGCAGAGCGTTCAGGTAAATAGTGACCATTAATTAGTAGAAAAAACACTGTGACAAAGCCAATGGACATGAACAAAAATATCAAGAAAAGTACCAACCAGATGTATGTCCAGGGTGGAATCCAAAAATTGTCTCTAAACCAGGATACAAAAATACTGAACTTGGATGGGACTTTTGAAGAGGTGGAATCCGAATCAAAGGAATAACGAGTCGGGCTCAAGTGGCGTTGTTGGTTGATGTGCCACCGATTCAGATGCAGGATAAGTATACTCGTCCTCGTCGATATTGGTGGAGAGTTGGGGATCAATCGTAGTTTCAGGCAAATCAACCATCTCAATTACAGCATCAGCGATCGTTCGTGCAGATGGACTATGAACATATGTCCGATAAATGGCAGGACAAGAGACCGCTGGTGTGACACTATTCAGGATCGGCCAGGCGCTGTAGCTTGACATTTTCAACTGAGATGTATCTGTTCTCTTTGCGACCAGGAAGCGGTGGTAAAATGACTGTACGTGTTCCCTTCAGGCCAAGAACTGGAACCGGTGCACGAAAAGAGGGGCCAAATTCCTTTTTGTTTTCAACCTTCTCTCGAACCAGTTCTCCAATTTTCGGAAGCCAGCCGGCTACCGGAATCTGCAACGCAGGGTCTGTGGCTGAAGGTAAATGTGTAGTTGCAAGTTTGTCTCGGGCTTCTTGTAAGTCCTGTAACATAGCAGAATGGTTATCTACATCAAACTTGGCGGATTGCGCCGCGATGTCTGGACCCTCAAGGTCAGGCACAAACATTCTTATGCCAAAGAGCATTTCGTATGGGGTCCGCCCACCCAGAGGTCTTCTAGGGAGATTATTAAGTGCACGCTGAACGGTATACAAATGGGCCAGCCAGTTCCTGCCAGTACCTAAAACCCTAGCTGTTAAGGATTGCTTTAAGTCACGGTTCATTCGTTCAACGATAGAGTTGCCCTCAGGCCTATACGGAGACGAAAATTTCACCCGCACCCCAAGCGAAGCCATTGCATCCTTGTAAGCCCTAGAGGCAAACGCTGGACCTTGGTCCGAATGGAAGGTGCCGCATGCGAAAATTCCCACAAAGACACGCAAATCCCTGATTACATTTCGGGCGTCAGCACTCCGTTGTGGCCAGACCCAGAGAAACCGTGTGCACGAGTCCACTGCCACTAAAATGTATTTATAAGCAGTGTCTGATGAGAATGGACCGCAGTGATCCAAGTAAACACACCCAAAGGGTCTGTTAGCAATGCAGAGCGGTGTTTGTGGTGGACGTGTTACCGTGGAAGGCTTAATCTGTTGACAAACGTCGCAAGAAAGCACAAAAGCACGGGTGTCTTTATATAACCCACGCCACCAATAACGCTGCTGCAAGATGGAAACCGTAGCTGACACACCTGCATGCGCCGAAGCCATGCCTTCGTGTGCAGCTGATATCAAGGCACTCCTGCGGTCCGCGTTGGGGATCAGCCGATCTCCAACGTCAGGTATAGTTACATAAGGAACCTGATCGGGACTTAATGTGTAAGAATACTTGGAAGGGAAACCTGTAGGGTAATTATTACCTTCCTTGGTTGCAGCAATAGCTGCTAATATAACAGGGTCTATTTTAGACATGGACCTGGTAACCGCTGCTACTGAACACGTGACTACTGCTGAACGGGCAGCTTCATCTGCCAGATCGTTACCAATAGCGTGTGCGCCCACCCGCTGATGGCCTAAGGTGTGAACCACCTGTGTGAGGGGCAGACGTTGTTGCAATTCTGCCACTCGAACCCAAAGCATTTTATGCTTAATTGTGCTCCCTTTTGCGTCCTTGTAGTCATTTTTTGACCAGAAAAACAGATTGTCATTGTAAGATTGTACACAGTAAAAAGAATCACATACAATAAGAGTGGTCTCATCCTGAGAAGCGAACTCAAGTGCAAGTAGCAATGCATGCAGCTCGGCCAATTGTGCGGTACTATCCCCAAGTGTGCGTGTGTGCACTGCAGTGGATTTGAACTTGCCATCCACAAAGGATCCCGCAACAATAGCACATGCAGCAGAATAAGCGTGCTTGGACCCAGTGGCCGGTTGCGCCGAACCATCGGTGTAGATCACACATTTGTAATCCTCAAGCGGTAATAAAAACAAAGGAGGAGGATGAACGAATTCATACTGCAAAAACTCCTGAGTCTGAAGAGAAGAATCAAAAACAAAAGTGACGTCCGAAGACGTCAAAGATGTAGCCCATTGTATCCAACGGGGATGCATTGCTTTTGAGTTCGGTACACTTGCCTTTGTTACTGCCTCTAGGGCAGGACAGGGTGTTACCACTAGAATCCGCTTTCCCTGTGCCAGTGCGCGTTCTTTTAGAATCGCCATTTGCACTGCAGTTAGAACTTTTTCGACAGATGTAAAGCGCAATTCAGCGGAAGTGTACAGATGTGACTTGTATGCGATAGGTACTGTATCACCTTCATTAAAGGTTAAGTAGGTGAATCCCACCGCCCCCGGAATTATTCTAATCACCAGGTTGGTGTGGTTATCACGAGTCAAAAGATATTTAGACTCCAAAAGGTCTGTCTGCAAAGACTGCAGAATTGAGGTATGCTCAGGCAGCCAGCAAGACCTTGAATAAGTAGGTTGTATCAAAGCATACAAAGGCTTGATACGCTGGGCATATTCGGGAATGTAAGTACGCCCGAAATTCAGGAAACCCAGCAAAGACTGAAGCTTCTTCAGAGTATTTGGGGGCACAAATGTGCACATTTTTCCAAGAAATGGGGGCTAAGCCCTTACCTTCGTTATTGAGCTCATAGCCCAAGAACAGAACGGTAAATTCAGCAATGTGTGATTTAGCAAAGTTAAATTTGTAACCCTGCTCCGCGAATTCAAGAATAATGCGGTCCACACGGGACAAATGCTGAAATAATTCGTCGTCCTGTCAGATAAATGTCATCTACGTACGAACATGCGTCTTGATCAATGTCATGTAGCAAAGAAACAACACGGGCGGCGAATATACCCGGACTATTTTTATAGCCCATGGGTAATCGCCGGAACTGGAATAATTTACCACCGGATGTGAATGCGGTCCATTGACCACTCTCCGGGGCTAGGTTGTGCGTGTAGAAACCGTTTGAAAGGTCAAGTGTCGTTTTGTATTTTTTACGAACAAGACTGTCTACAAGCGCAGAACTGTGTGTGTTTTGCACCGCAAAGTTCCGACAATGAGAGTTTAAATGTCGGTAATCCAAAACTAAGCGGTACGATCCATCGGGTTTAGAAACCACGAAAAGGGGATTGTTCATAGGTGATACGCATGGTTCAATTACTCCCTGATATTCCAACTGTGTCAGAATTTCGGAGACGGGGCCTTTTGCCTGCCGTTTGATGGGATATTGGGGTTGTGGCTGCGGTAGTGACCGCAAAGGTATTGCATGAGGAGGTGATTCTTCATCCCATCCCACATGGTTGCGGTATAACGCTGGTGCCAGGTACACTGCCCACTCAGCTGCAAGTGCTTCAGCTTTGTCTTTTGGGACATGCCGTGAAAAGCTTGGAAGGATTACCTCCTCTCCTTTATGTGCAGCTAAAACGAATGGGGGTGGCCAATCCACCTCTGCTAACAAAATGTCATATGAAGAGGTTAGATTTTCCCAAAAAATCCCTTTTATTTCACGCGGTATGTCACCTTCAATTTGTATGACTATATTATATAGTCTGTCAGGGGTGCCACTCTCGTGTCAGCTGTCTCTACAGTAACGAATGTTTCAGTTGCTGTCGCCTCCATATGAGGACGTAGCGCCTCCCGCACTATGGTAACTTCCGCGGCGCTGTCTAGGAGGGTCACTGCCCACGTCCAATTCTGGAGTCTCGTTCTCACGGTCTGAGGCATATTTCGCTGTGACAGCGGCAACCTTTTTCTTCTGAAATTGCGGTCGAGGAAGATGAAAATCTTCTGCTTTCCCTCTGACTTGTTGTCGAGGTTGGTCTCGCTCCTGGGGAGCCTCTCGGCCCCTTCCTCTATCTTGCCGTCCTCCTCCACCAGCCTGTGACGACGTCTGGGCCTGTGAAGAACGAGGAGAACGCGTATCAGAGCTCTGAAACCTTTCTGGTGATTTAATCCTTGACCTATCACGTAAATCATAAGTACGTTCAGAAGAAACCGAAACTGGGGAAGCGCCTCTCGACCCCGGCTTCTTTTGTTGCTTACCCTGTTTTTTCTGTCTCCAACTCTTTTTAGTGAAGACTGGTTTATCATCTTTCTCAGATGCACTTTTTGTTTGTATAACTTGTGTTTGCGATTGAGTTTGCATTTTTACAAAAGGCTTGTTGCCTAGGCTATTTCTTCCAATTGTTTTATAAGCCCGGGCTATTATTTTCGGTAATTCGCGAGGCCTGTCCAACTCTGGGACCAAAGCCAAAGCATTCGCTACTTGAAAGTTCATAGCATCGCCCTTGACATTTCCAAGGATCAGCTCAGCTACTACATCAAACACTCCCACTAGTCTCATCCCTAATTCCACAGCCGCTTCAGGGCCATGTTCATCCTGTACTTTTTAATTACAGAGGGTAGAACCGTCATGGAAGGAGTTCCAAAACATTTTGAATAAACTGCTGCGAATACCTTACCCCAGTTTTCACATGATGTCAAATCGGGGATTATGTCTTTTGGCAAACTTATCGTGAGGATGCGGTGTTTATCTACTGGGGATGTATGTGGAAACACTGCTTCTATCTGATCGAACTTTTCTGCAAGCCAGTAAGGATAGTCGTCCTTATTTTGTGGACGTTTGCCCATCACAGAATTTACCATGACAGGACTTATAGTCACTCCAGCTGCAATAGCTGGTTGGCCTGCGACTACAGGAGCAGCTCCATGGAGGCTACCTGTAACGTATGTCACCAAGGCTCGATGCACTCGCACCAATCCGGTATGCATAGTGCGCAGTTCCGCAAGCGGTAATGCCAGATAATTTGGATGCGGGGTATACCCGGCCAATACAGGCCAAGTGGCCCCCTGAATTGATAAGGGGCCTAAACGAACTGCGGTAGTTGGTTGTGGTAGGGCGCCATTGAACCAAACACGGTGCTGCCAAGCCGTGAGAGGCACTTCAAGAGCAGTATAGGGTCGATAGGCAGCAGGAATAGCGGTGGGTTTATATTCATGAAACAGCTTATCACCTGCATCCACCGCTTCAAAAGTGATCCAAGTGTAAAATACTTCAAAGTGATAAGCCGCATCGGCTTGAACCACAAAGACCAACTCGACCCCTGTATCGGGCACTCCATACACAGCTAAGTGGTCTCGGAGTGCTCCTCGACTATGTGCAGCTATCGCCACACCAGCCATGACCAAACAATTATATTCGACAACCTAACCGGGAGCACAAAAAATGGGTCTGCTTACTAACCTTTTTTAATAACTTCAAGCTTGAAAGAACCTATAAAACATTCAATATAGGAGGTATCACCGTCACATACGCCTCCGGAAGCGTACGCGAGGGGTTTGTGGACAAGCACAAGTACTACTCAAGCGTCTCGCAGATAAGCTGCCCCACGGTGGTCGCGCCATGTCATAAGGTTTCTGCACATACACAGAGCTATGCACAGGAAAATGGGACCCTGGAATACAGTGGTTTGCCACCATATACCATAGCACCCAAAAACCCCAACCCAACTAGCTTAGCATCCCATTAGCACCCAAGTACTAATGTTTGGACAACCCAGAACACGGTATCTTTATCTCAGGACTCACTGAAGCAAGAACACTCTTTCGCCACTCACTCGTACTTGTCCACAAGGTGCGTAGGAAGAGACACTGGATAGGTTAAAATGTTTATTCCAACTTACGTGCTCTAATGTACAGTACACGTGTCAGTACTAATAGCATAATGCATATTACTAATATAAGCAGCATGGTTACAATTCCATAGAATACAAACGGGGAAAGCATCTCAGAGCTCAGTGGATAAACGTATAAATAACATTACCACCCTCCCCTTGCAGTAAGATAGTTTATTATAAAATAGAAGACCTCTGGGCTTTGGCTAGCGAACCCCCATACCTCAGTCTCTAGATGCAGAATTACATCAGCAGGACATCATAGCTCTTCTCACTGAAAAGGATTTCTCCAAGTGTGTTTAAACGCTAGTAAACCACAGTATTAAAAGCATATCAAATTCTTCATGGCAATCGCACATAATGTTATGTCTGGGTGCGCGAGACTGGCCATATCAGGAAGAACCAGAATACATTGTTATGCGACCTTGTACATGTTTGTGCAGACTGAGCCCAAAAAGGTGAACAACAGAAAATGCAGATAGTGCAAAAGAACTTGGCACGAGCAAAGGGCGAGGAAGGCCCGGCTCAGTGTAACGTGCGCAAAGAAAAGCAGCATGGCAGCCAGGCCTAGGCCAACATAACAAGGCAGGTAACAATCCACAAGACAGTGGCAATAGAGTTTATAGCCCCCAGCACACATACCAGGTCGGTCAGAGGGTCAGAGGGATGCTAGTAAGGGCAGGGTGAAACAAAGGTGACCAACAAAGTACAAAATGGCTGTGATAGATTAAAATGACTGCAACTTATGTGCACATAGAATTCCACCAGACAAGATGGCGCAGGTAATGTTCATGATTATTGTTTTGCTTTTAACACCCTTGCCGGGATTGCATTACCTGCAAGCAGCCCCCCTTGCCAGTATTGCAAAACCTGCAAGCAGCAGGCCCCCTTGCCAGGATTGCAATACCTGCAAGCAGCAGCCTCCGTTTCCGGGATTGCAATACCTGCAAGCAGCAGTCCCCCTTGCTGGGATTACAATACCTACAAGCAGCAGCGCCCCTTGCTGGGATTGCATTATCTGCAACCAGCCACCCCTGTTGCCAGGATTGCAATACCTACAAACAGCAGCCCCCCTTGCCGGGGTTGTAATACCTGCAAGCAGCAGCCTCCGTTTCCGGGATTGCAATACCTGCAAGCAGCAGGCCCCCTTGCCTGGATTGCAATACCTGCAAGCAGCAGGCACCCTTGCCAGGATTGCTATACCTGCTAGCAGCAGGCCTCCTTGCCGGGATTGCAATACCTGCAAGCAGCAGGCCCCCTTGCCTGGATTGCAATACCTGCAAGCAGCGGGCACCCTTGCCAGGATTGCTATACCTGCAAGCAGCAGGCCTCCTTGCCGGGATTGCAATACCTTCAAGCAGCAGGCCCCCTTGCTGGGATTGCAATACCTGCAAGCAGCAGGCCCCCTTCCCAGGATTGCCATACCTGCAAGCAGCAGGCCCCCTTGCCGGGATTGCAATACCTTTAAGCAGCAGCCCCCGTTGCCAGAAGTGAATACCTGCAAGCAGCAGCCCCCTTGCCGGGATTGCAATACCTGCAAGCAGCAGGCCCCCTTGCCGGGATTGCAATACGTGCAAGCAGCAGCCCCCCTTGCTGGGATTGCAATACTTGCAAGCAGCAGCCTCCCTTGCTGGGATTGCAATACGTGCAAGCAGCAGCCTCTCTTGCTGGGATTGCAATACCTTTAAGCAGCAGGCCCCCTTGACAGGATTGCAATACCTGCAAGCAGCATACCCCCTTGCCGGGATTGCAATACGTGCAAGCAGCAGCCTCCCTTGCTGAGATTGAAATACCTGCAAGAAGCAGCCCCCCTTGCCAGAATTGCAATACCTGCAAGCAGCAGCCCCCATTACCGGGATTGCAATACCTGCAAGCAGCAGCCCCCCTTGCCTGGATTGCAATGCTTGCAAGCAGGATCCCCCCCTTGCCTGGATTGCAATACCTGCAAGCAGCAGCGTCCCTTGCGGGGATTGCTTTACCTACAAGCAGCCCCCCTTGCCAAGATTGCAATACCTGCAAGCAGCAGCCCTGCTTGCCGGGACTGCATTACCTGCAAGCAGCCCCCCTTGCCAAGATTGCAATACCTGCAAGCAGCCCCCTCTGTTGACAGGATTGCAATACCTGCAAGCAGCAGCCCCCTTGCCGGGATTGCAATACCTGCAAGCAGCAGCCCCCAATTCTGGGATTGCATTACCTAGAAGCAGCAGCACCCATTGCCAGGATAGCAATACCTGCAAGCAGCAGCCCCCGTTGCCAGGATTGCAATACCTGCAAGCAGCAGGCCCCCTTGCCGGTATTGCAATACCTGCAAGCAGCAGGCCCCCTTGCCAGGATTGCAATACCTGCAAGCAGCAGCCCCCGTTGCCGAGATTGCATTACCTGCAATCAGCCCCCCTTGCCAGTATCGCAATACTTGCAACCAGCAGGCCCCCTTGCCAGGATTGCAATACCTGCAAGCAGCAGCCCCCCTTGCCGGGATTGCATTACATGCAAGCAGCAGCCCCTGTTGCCAGGACTGCAATACCTCCAAGCAGCAGCCCCCCTTGCCGGGATTGCAATACCTGTAAGCAGCAGTCCCCATTTCCGGGATGCCAGTACCTGCAAGCAGCAGCCCCCCTTGCCTGGATTGCAATGCCGGCAAGCAGCAGCCCCCCATGCATGGATTGCAATACCTGCAAGCAGCAGGCCACCTTGCTGATATTACAATACCTGCAGGCAGCAGGCCCCCTTGCCAGGATTGCAATACCTGCAAGTAGCAGCCCCCATTTCCGGGATTGCAATACCTGCAAGCAGCAGGCCCCCTTGCCAGGATTGCAATACCTGTAACCAGCAGGCCCCCTTGCCGGGATTGCAATACCTGCAAGCAGCAGCCCTCTTGCCGGTATTGCAATACCTGCAAGCAGCAGACCCCCTTGCCTGGATTGCAATGCCCGCAAACAGCAGCCCCCCTTGCCTGCATTGCAATGCCTGCAAGCATCAGCGCCCCTAGCCGGGACTGCATTACCTGCAAGTAGCAGCCCTCTTGCTAGTATTGCAATACCTTGTCGGGATTGCAATACCTGCAAGCAGCTGCCCCCTTGATGGAATTGCATTAACTGTAAGCAGCAGCCCTCTTGACGGGATTGCAATAACTGCAAGCAGCAGCCCCCGTTGCCAGGATTGCAATACCTGCAAGCAGCAGCCTCCGTTGCCAGGATTGCAATACCTGCGAACAGCAGGCCGCCTTGCCGGGATTGCAATACGTGCAAGCAGCAGCCCAGAATTTCAGGGATTGCAATGCCTGCAAGCAGCCGGTCCCCTTGCCAGGATTGCAACACCTGCAAGCAGCAGCCCCCCTTGCCGGGATTGCAATACCTGCAAGCAGCAGCCCGCATTTCCGGGATTGCAATACCTACAAGCAGCAGCCCCACTTGCCTGGATTGCAATGCCTGCAAGCAGCAGCCCCCCTTGCCTGGATTGCAATGCCCGCAAGCAGCAGCCCCCCTTGCCTGCATTGCAATGCCCGCAAGCAGCAGCCCCCCTTGCCTGGATTGCAATGCCCGCAAGCAGCAGCCCCCCTTGCCTGGACTGCAATACTTGCAAGCAGCAGCTACCGTTGCCAGGATTGCAATACCTGCAAGCAGCAGCCCCGTTGCCAGGGTTGCAATACCTGCAAGCAGCAGCCCCCTTGCCGGGATTGCAAAACCTGCAAGCAGCAGCCCCCCGTGCAAGGATTGCAATACCTGCAAGCAGCAGGCCTCCTTGCGGGATTGCAATACCTGCAAGCAGCAGCCCCCATTTCCGGGATTGCAATACCTGCAAGCAGCAGCGCCCCTTGCTGGGATTGCAATACCTGCAAGCAGCAGGCCCCCTTGCCAGGTTTGCAATACCTGCAAGCAGCAGCGCCCCTTGCTGGGATTGCAATACCTGCAAGCAGCAGGCCCCCTTGCCTGGATTGCAAAACCTGCAAGTAGCAGCCCCCCTTGGCGGGATTGCAATACCTGCAAGCAGCAGCCCTCTTTTGGGGATTGCAATACTTGCAAGCAGCAGCGCCCCTTGCCAGGATTGCATTACCAGCAAGCAGCAGCGCCCCTTGCCAGGATTGCATTACCTGCAAGCAGCAGCCCTCTTGCCGGGATTGCAATACCAGCAAGCAGCAGCGCCCCTTGCCAGGATTGCAATACCTGCAAGCAGCCGCACCCCTTGCTGGGATTGCAATACCTGCAAGCAGCAGGCCCCCTTGCCGGGATTGCAAACCTGCAAGCAGCAGCCACCCCTGTCGGGATTGCAATACCTGCAAGCAGTAGCCCCTGTAGCCAGGATTGCATTGCCCGCAAAGACCAGCCCTGCCCCGATGAGATTGCAGTCGGCCCAAGCAACAGCCCCCTTTGCCGGGATTGACATTTATATCTGCTGATTGTTCAGAGTAGATTATTAATACCCGTCAGTTCTTCTGTACAGATTCGCTGTTGGTATTGGAATATCCTTTGGTGGAGTTAGAGGTATGTTTTAGTGAAGTTAGCTTTAATCCCTAGCACAGAGTGCACAGAAGTTCATACACTTTGGGGCAGCTTGATGTATTTCAATGTAAAGATGTCCTCCTTTTTTGGTGCTATTGAGTTCCGTCGTTGTTGGGAGTTGCCCCCTGGAAAAGTTGGGCTCGTTTTCTCACAGTTAGTCATATTCGATGGCATAGAGGGCCATTGTCTCTGAAACATTTGGGACCCTTCTGTGGCACATTGAGGCACATTCTCAGGCCCTGTGAGACACATTTGATCATGATCTGTGGCACAGTGTGGTATACTCCCTGGGTCATTCGTGCATAGCCTCTGATTTAGTGCAACATATGTTCTGGCACAGTGGATTATATTATGCGGCATAGCTGTAATTAGGCTTTGTCTTAATTTCTAGACCAAGTTAGCACATTTACCAGAGTTTCAATTATTCTTTGGAAAAGAGGGGCGTGGCCTCTAACGCAGTTTGGAATAATGTCTGACACAGTTGAATTTGTGTGGCACAGTAGAGCCTATTCATTGTGGGCATTCTCTCCAAGATGCATCTCGCGCCAAACCATTCACAAAAACAATACACTGTTCGCTCCGCTAGCTTTGTTAAGGCAGGTTTCGTTATGCAGTAGCTTTGGCTCACCTTCTGTCGGCCCTCGGCACAGTAGCCCACCAGTTTTGTTCAGGTGTATTAGAGCTTGAACACGTGAATGAAAATACTCATGCAAAACATAATTTACCTGGATTAAAAGCACTTAGAATGCCATTTGGAGGAGAACTGTGTTGGGAGTACCTCCGGCACATGTTGCAGCCACCATCCAGGTTTCCAGTGTCATATTAAGGATATTTTGGGCCCCCTGTTAGGCTCAGCTTTGACTTTTTTGCTAATTCAGGCCCTCTGTTGCCTAACAGTAATGAGACTGGTATGTTGAAGATTGAGATACAGATCTTCACTTTTCCATGGGGACCCTAGACAATTGCTTACTTTGCCTTAAAATATCCCTGCCGCCATCCTCGTGTACCCCACCTTATTTAAAGGTGGGCTGTTAATGAGTTTCTTAAGTAGAGTTTCCGCTGGCTTTGCCTCCAGATACATGTTGCTGGCACACCAGTCACCAGGAGTATTACCTTCCCCATGACATCATATGGTCCACATTACTTAGCGCAGGGAGTTCGACATTGTTTTTCTTGCCCAGTATCCTTATGATGGAATTGTAGTTCACTGTAAAGAATAAAAATCGATGTCTTTGGCAGACTGGGAGAAACCTCATAGGGCAGGGCCACTGGAATTATGCGATTGTGCGGCTGCTGCGATTTTCGCATAATTATAGATTTGTTGCATTTGCCACATAATCCATCATCTGCTGCATAATCTGCAGGTTTCGACCCCAAAAAATTGTTTCTAGCTCAAACGGTTCAAAAGTTATTAAAACTTCAGCAATTCATTTTGCCACGTGGTGGATGGCCCTTTGCAAAGCTGGACTGGTCACCTTTCTGTTGCTTATTGTTATATTTGAATGTTAAATAAAATGTGCCACATTATGCCACATGATTTGGCTTTTCTTAGTGCATAATTTAATCAACCCTACGCATAATTTGGCCCTCCCATGCTGCATATTTCCATGGCCCTGATCATAGGACATTAGAACAAGTGTTTACATGGAACTCATTTCAGAGATCAATTTATAGTTGCTCAGAACTTTCTGTGTAGCATCAATCTTTATGTCAACATTCTTAGTCCAATCAACATTGATATTTCGTTAAAGATTGTCGAAAGTATTGAAGCCCAGCCAGTATTTCTAGATAACTTCCATTCAGCTGAACCGAGTTTTATTTGAAAAACAGTTATGTAGTTTCAAGTTATTCATCAAAAAACACTTTGAGAGTGATAAGGAGTTTCTTTTTAAAAAGAAACGAAAAAAGAGAAAATGAATAGACCCCAAGTGTAAACAAAACCAAAACCGAACAAAGGAAAACACAGTGAAAGAAAAATGTGAGCATCAACGGTACTTTGGTTATGTTCTATAAAAGACAGCCAATTTATATTCAGTACAATCAAGGACACGGGATTAATCAGTGTGTCACAATTATAGAAAACAGTCTGTACAAAGACAGACTGATCACTATAATTGAGATTTTGATTTAAAATGAAACTCCTTATCACTCTCGGTGCTTTATTTGAGCCAGTGATTTCCAGCACTTAATCGTCAACACCGACGCTTATAGCGCAAACTCTACCCCAAAGGTATTGGAGCACGTTTCATGAGCACCAGTTAAGGACACACTCATGTTTTTGTAGGCACGGGAAGATTAAGTGATTTGCCTAGAATCACAGTATGTTGAGCCTACGCCGAGACTCGAACCAGGTTCCTCAGCTCAAATTCAGCAACTCTGGCCATTACGCCACATCCTCTCCCCGATTGTAGGGTTTCATGATAAGTAGTTAGTTCTGTTATAGGCGGTGCTAATAGGAACAATGGGCTGGTGGAAGCTGCCTCCTGATGAGAGCCATGGCACTTCTTTTTTCACAAATTAACCACTGAGGGAGCTCTAACTTTGGAGGTGGTGCCTCCGTTGCCATACTGACTGGGCACTTTGTCCGTCAAAGCTTAAATGAGGGCCTTAAACTAATATAATAGGCGGTGGCAATCCGGATTTCTTGCAATAGTTGATCGCTTAACTCATAATGCCTCATTTATGAAAAAATTATGTAATTAGGCTTTTATGGGGTTGTGAAAACTAGGCAGTGGGCCTTCAATATAGTTATTTATATATTTGTGTACATTTTATCTGTGTCAAGGAAAAAAAAGCACGTTGTCTTTGTAATTGTTTGCACATCTCATACCCTAATCCGTGTACAATATCACATTTATTTTTGTTTCACTTTGAAGAACAAAATATAGTGTGCTTTATTTACTTTAAATCAATGTAAGGCACCTTTGTGAACTCAGTTTTCCTTCCTAATGTCTTGATGTATCATTGTCAGAATTGCTACTCACTGGCATTGCCTCCATTGTTACCTGTTTAATTCATTGAGCTGCAGTTGGGGCATTGAAGAGAGAGAAGGTCATTGCTGCAGGTCACGCTAGATATTATCAAAAAGGCAAGAAAACATTTGAGTCTTTGAGGCAGAATAAAATAAGGTGATAAATGGACTCTTATTATTTCTTTTACCTTTGAGTCTTTTCCTCCAACATCATATTGCATTTCTGCCACTGAAATAGCCTTGGAGGCTTGGGGAAATGTTCTCACAAGCAGTAAGTTGTTTGAGTACATACTGTAGGAAGGTGGAATCTGACTACATGGTTGCCCCCACTTTTTTCCTGGTGTTTTGTTGGTTTTTGACTTAGTTTGGCTGGGAACCTGCTATTCAGGTCCCCAGCCTATCTGCTTTCTCTTTAAACGACTTGGAGTGCACTCTAGGTGCACTAGTGATTGGATACTGTGGTACCTTATGAGTCCCTAGTATATGGTACCTTAGGTACCAAGGGCATAGCTACTCCACAGGCCTACCAGGGGCTGCAGCATGCATTATGCCACCCCTGGGAAGCAGACTAAATCTGACACCACAGGCCTGCTACTGCAGCCTGAGTGAGGAAGTGCTAGCACTCCTCACTGAGATATAGGTTCCCTATATCTCTCCTGCACACACATATAACCCTATCAGTCACCCCTAAGGCAGGCCCTATCAATCCTGAGGGCAGGGTGCTTGGCTTCTATGTGAGGGGGTGTCTCTGCCTGAGCAGGGCCCCTCTGCAGCTCTCAGAGTCCATTCTCTGGTGCTGTTTGTGGATGCGGTTAAACCATATACTTTTAAGTGCATTATATCCTCGCGGTAAAATGCTAACTTTGGTATGGCTGCATCGAAACATGTCGTGTTTGGTGTCAAACATCTTGGAATACTACTCCCCCGCCAGTCCTGGCGGCGGGGGTAGCATTCCACCCTTCTAGAGGGATAGACATTGACCTACTGTGGAAACGCGGTAGAATCCTGCAGAGCCCTGGCATCACAAAATGGATGCCACCAGTCACAGACACTGGGCTGCCCTCCTGCTGATGACCAACACTCACAGTGGAGGAAGCCCAACAATAGATATCCTGTCCCAAGGGGTGTGACCACCTCCCAGACAGGGTTTAGTGTATTGGGGCTGGGTGGGTGCACTCTTAGAGTGCTTTGAAGTCCTGCACTGGGGGAGCAGAAGGCTCCTCTGTGCATATGCCAGTTCAAACCGGCTCAGGGGCTACCTGTCCCTGCTCTGGCGCGAAACTGGACAAAGGGAAGTGGGTGTAGCCACCCACTCCCCTGACCCTCCCATAGGTAGGGTCATAGAGCTAGTCCCTCCCCTCCTTTTAGTATAAGAGGGGGAACCTGTGCATAGCACCCTAGATTTCCCTGGACGACGCTCTACAAGAAGAATCCCGGACCTTCGACGTTCCACTACCTTTGGAAGACTGAAGAATCTCCTTGGAGTCAAGGAGTGACTCCCCTGCTTGGCAGGCACCAAAAACTACAAACGACGGTCGCAAACTACGCCGCTCCCGCCGGAGTCCGAAGTCCCTGCAGCCCAAGAAGTGGATTTCCTGACTTCTCAAAGGCCATCGTGAGTCCCCAGCGAAGCTGAGGCCAGTGGACCCCAAGAGTAATGAGGAACCGCGACCCCTGGGTACCGTGCACTATTGTCGAGTTCAACCCCTTCACAACGTTCCACGAACTTGTGCTTTGGACCACGTGTGGTCCCAGCCTCCAGCAGGAATCCCTCCTAAGATCAGAGGCCAACCACGTCCCGAGTGACCGTGGGCCCCTGTGAGAGAATCCTCTCAAGGCGTCTTCGCGATCCCTTGCCAGCCGGCTTGTGGGTCCCCAGAAGACTTCCTAAAGAAACCGAAGGGCTCCCCTGGTTGCTCCAGGCCTGCCCTGACTTACCCTCGCTGGGTGAGTTCCACAGACCTTGCTGGTCTGCGCCATTGCCTCTTCGCACTTTCCCCGAGACTTGCTGTTACCAAGGCTTGTTGGCTCCGATCGAGTCACCGACACCGCAGTAAGCTGCAGACATCGTGGGACACGCCGAATCCAGCTCCTGGTCGTCGTCAACACCCCCTGGACCTCGTGGCTGAAGAGTCAAGGCACCCGCGAACGACCTGAACCCTGCGACGACGGTGGGCATTCATCTTCCTTGCCCCGAGTCACTGCCAAGTGACTTTGAACACTGTCCCCTCTGCTTTCAGGTCTTCCATCTTCCGAATCCAGGCTTGGATTCCACTGGACACTTCTTCGGACTTCACAAGCAGCAAGTCTTCATTGTCCTCCATTGAAAACGACGCCGCGACCCGACACTAAAGGACACCTATGCACCCGGCTTCCCTGGGTGAGGTAACTCCAGCACTACGGTGCTCCTGTGGGTGTGGGCCCTCGAACTACTTACCCTGTAAGTGACTTGCTTGTAGGGTCTCCCGAAGTATCCTAAAACTCTTAATTTCCAACCGCGACTTGCCCCATTGAAGTCAACGGCGATTCGCGCCTGTGTATCCACACTGCACGCGTCCCCCGTGGGTCCTTTACTTACCTGCCTTGGGTGGTTTCGTGAGGCCCCAGCACTTCTGAAGGCCCTAGGCCTTGTCTCTTTGCAAGTCATTGTTTCTAAGTCTCTTTTTTAGTATATGGTCTGGTACGCCCCTAGGGCCCCAGCCATATTTGTGCTTAACTTATTGCGAAACGTTGATTTGTGCATATGTCCTTGACTTCTAATCTCATAAAGAGATTAGTAGAGAGTTGTTAATAATAAATACATATATATTTGATATATATACCTGTGTGGTGTCTTTTCATTTGGTGATTCAAGAGATTGTGTGGTAAAACAAGCTGCTTTACATTCCTCCAAGACTTAACCTGAAGGCTGCTCTCCACAGCTACCACTAGGATAGCTTTCTATAAAGGTTGTCTTAAACCTATCTACCATAAGAGTCGAATTGTTCTGGTGCAAGGTGTCCACTTTAATTAGTGAACAGCATATACCAGGCCAACTTCTCACACATACCATGGGAAAATATTGGAAATGTTGCACTATTTTTGTTGCTCCCTTTAATGAAGAAATACTGGTAGACACCAATAATTTTCATATTGATGAATCCTAAAAGAATGTATGACTTTTTATGTTCATTAGATACAAAAACATTAGTAAAACACACAATTTGATCATAAAAATCAATGTATAAATCTCCAATCTTTTCAGTACATTTATTAAACCTAGCTAGTCTCAGTTATACGCAGAGTCAGCCTATCTGGGCACAATTGAGACGGAAAGTATAGCTCCGGAAGGAACTTTACTTTCTACAGAAAAGTAATGTAAGCATGACTCAAACCCACTCAATAAGCAAAGGACAACAGACTCAAAAGATTGTATTCTGTTTTCCAGATAGTGAGGTGCTCCTTGTCCAATCTGGTGGGGGGAAATAGTTTAATTGTGCATTTATGAGAAAACAATTCTGAACTGTATTTCAGTTTTTCCTAAAAGTGATTTAATCCCACTGAAATTATTTTTTTTCAAAACTTTGCTTAGCCATTTGCAGACATTCTGCTAATGACTGCGAATGCCTTTGGCAAACTGACTATCCTAACTCAAAGTTCGCCATTCATTCTGTTCCCTAAGGCTGACTTTTCCTTGGCCAAGCACTTTATAATCAGTCTAACAACTGCTGCGTAACAAATGTTTTGTCTTAGTGTGTCTTATTGTCCATCCTTCTCACGTTTTTCTTTATTTATTTTTATTTCAAACACTACTAAGGACAATCTATTTACTGCTTTAATACAAGGCACTAGGCAAGTGCTATTCAAGAAAATCAAACAAAATGTCAATAATACTTTTCATGATCACTATGATGATTTCAATGATTGTATTTGTCCATAATCATGTTCATAAAGACTGATGATTGTGATCCTCCTGCTAATGGTATAACTCTGTACAGTTGGAAATCACTATCTGAATGCGATGACTAGGAAAATTATGAGAAAATAAAGTGAAATCAATGCAACCTGTGGAATCGTCTACAAGACACCGGGCATTAATATCAAGCTTCTCTGTGCTCGGGTTCAATATTTATTGACCTGTTAAACCTGCTTTTTCTCCAAGTCTAGGATTAGGGTTTTCACAGTTCCTTAAATTTTAAATATCTTGTGATACAGAAGGTCCTATTGTCCGTGACTCATTGACTCCACACCCACGGGATGGGAGCAGAGTTTGATATAGAAAGTGGACGCAAAAGCTAGCGCCTATGCTCAGTGCCATGCTAGATGGAAGCTAATAGCTGCTGGAAAAAGGCAAGGCAGGGGAGTTTCCACAAAATGAAACAAGGAGATGTGTGCACAGGAAGAAATTTGTGCAAATAAGGTAGATTAACCACTCGACCTACACTAACAGGTTGTAATGGGCCAACTAGTCTCCAGCCCCTGCTGATGGGTACAGATACCTTCTTGGCACTATGCATCAATGTCTTTGAACTCTTTTGTCTCGCTAGTGGGTTTCAAGGTCAGCAACAAGGCAGGCCACCAGAGCTTCAGCATTGTATCTGAATGAGTCCTCGCATTGAGGAAATGCACTGAACTCACCTGCACATTCTGGAAGCACTAACACATTGAGTCCACTCAAGTCTGACTCAACGTAGCTCCTCAAAGTGCTGTTGTTGCGCTCCAGCTTATATTTTGTGTTCTTGGTAGGTGGAAGCTGGCCAGCTGTCACCCAGTTAGATGCTTCTCTGCAGTCTATTCTCTCCGTCAGGTTAGGGCGGGCTCTAACTCCTTAGTGAGGCTCCGGTGAAGTGCCGGCTTGTGTGCTCCACGGGGTCAATGACAATACCTACACAACACCACTCCAAGGGATAGCCGCTGGGGCTTGCTGTGTGGAAAGCCTTGTGCCTTAAAGCCAGGCAGTCTGCTGGGAGGAGGCAGTGAAAGTTGTCTGTCCTTGTCATTTTTGTGGTCAGCGTCTATCCTTCTTCTTGCACATACAAAGTGTTCAAAGAGATCTTTCTGGCAAACTCTGGCTAACCTTAATAGCACGCATAATGTGAATATCACAATCACCTCTCCACTCACACACAGTCATTGGTGTCAGATTCTGTCCTACAATCATCATTAGCATTTTAATTAATTAAAAATCACAAAGGCGTGCCTGTTACCAGAGGTCAGAGGACTTAATTGAGACGATGGTGTGGGCAGTGAGAATCACCCTGGGTGCAGCTACTCTACCAACAACGGTATGATTGCTACGACCATCCCAGACCTAACGTCAAAGGTCGAGTGAATATGTATTCTGGAGGGCTGACTAGGTTCTCCCCTCTACCATATACACAACAGATGCCTTGGGGGTGCACAAGAATTAGTTTGGTGGGGGGGGGGGGCCTCTGGGGATTATGGACCCCTTCAACTGAGCAAAAATGAAACTTACAGAGGACCTTCAAGGCCAAAATAAAAATGGTTTCTTTCTACCACACTATACAGCCAGCTGGGGACTTCTGTCACTACAAGCTCTTTATGATTTGTTTTCTTTGTGATAGTCTCATAACATTGTTCAGAGTGGGTCACTGTTCTGCAGTTTAAGTGACTTTACTAATAGACAAGACTCTTTATAACTGGGACAAGATAACAAGTCGAAGAGTTTAGTTAGATTGAAATTTGAAAAACGTTGGCACCTTATCAGGTAAAACGACGCAGACCAAGACCTTGTATGATGTTGTGAAAATAGTGCACTGCAGAACGTGCGTTTCCCTACTCTAAAGAGGGGTGCAGTGTTCCATCTGCAGGCGGATGCTGTATGCATCTCCACCCATCTGCAAAGTTATGCCCGGTGCATCCCTGTTACATCCGCTTCCCTTCTCAAGAGTAGCCCTTAGGCGGCACACTAATTGAACCCCTACCAAGGTAGCGCATAGTCAGTGCGCCACTTACCAACCTGTTCTCCACTCTGCCCACGTTGGTGATATGCAAGAAGTGTGCAAGAGAAAAAGTGTTCCCTCATTTGCATGCAGCAATACTCCATGGATGTCATAGAACACCCCCCTTGGCATTGTGTGGACACGTTCAGTATTACAGTAGGGGGCTCCACAAGCTTCTGAGGTCCCTTCTGTAATGCACAAGTGCTTCTGGGTGCAAAATAACAGGTGCTGCTGTGCCGCTGTATCCTGGGGGTTTCCGGAAAGCATACCCTTGATCTCATGATACAAACCTGTCAAGTCATACGGTGCCACCGTGTGACACACGATATTGGCTCCATCACACGGTCACCAGGTGAGAAGCCGGTATCACACGGTGGGAGAGAAAACGAGCTGAAAACCACTGTAAATAGTGGGTTTCTGGCTTGTTTTCCGAGGGTTTGAACTGCCGACCTCCATTAAGGGGCGTGAAAACACCCCAGGGCATCGGCACCAGCCTCAGCAAGCTTTGTGTTTAGTGTTTGGAGGAGGGGACTTGGGGACAGGGTGAGGGCAAAAGTGCCTCTTAGGTACTTCTCAGCACGAGGCTCTGCCCCCTCCTCACATGGCGAGATTTTTGCTCAGGTTGGCAGGTATGATGATAACTGACTCACTATTTGCTGTCCAACTAACTGCAGTGTGCCATCTCTATCGAGGTTGCACTCGTGACAATGTGCTTGACTGCTCTTTGCTAAGGAAGGACACGTGCTTGGTGTAAAGGAGACCCCCTACTTCCGGCACAGTTCACTGCTCTCTGGATTGTGTCCTGGGTCCCTGGCCAGTGACAGGTGAGTGATCTCTGGCAGTCCATCAGTGCAGGAGCAGGGCGTCGACTTTTGATGAGGATACGTGTTTTTCTGCTCCGCACTTTCAGCCTCGAGAGCCTCCTCTGGTTGTAATTAGTGTATTGATTGTGCTTGTGCTAAGAAGGCCCATCGAGAACATTTGTGATGACTTCCAGACAAACATTTCCGGCCTTATTGTGGTGAGAAAGAATGTGTCTCGGGCCACACATGTCTGGGAAGCAATGCCCCTACCACGGGCCCCGCGCTTAGCAGTTAATAAATGTTAACATCTAGGTTTCGCAGAGAGGGGTCATTGCATGCTCTGCAGCGGGCTCCTCCTGCGCTCGATGGACGAGCCTCGTATGGGGGCAGGAGCGTGCGAGAGTTCACTCCGCAGACCAAACAATTGTCTCCCTGCCACAGAATCATCTTGGCTTGCACAGACTAGAGAAAGTCATTTCTTTGACAGCTCGCTCCACTTGATCCTGCGCAGCTCTCTGTGGCCGCGTCCCCCTGTTGAACTTCACTCTCTCTCTGTGGCGTCCACCTCGTTCAAGCGCTCCCTCTACGGACTTTGGGTCTGCAGCCAAGGTCGCCCTGTGTTATGGCGACTCCGGCGTAGGCCTAGACGGCCTTCCGTCTTGCACAGGTCTCCATTTTATTGTCCGTCGTTGTTTTAGTCGACAAACTACCCTTGGTACATTTAAGAATCGTGTTTTTTCTTTCCATGCTGCCTCCCTATGCTTCTAAAAACAGAGAATGTCTGACGGGTGGGAGACAGATGCAAGTGTGCTGTAAATCTAATTTACTCCCTCCCTAAAAGAAAGGAAAAAATCGACAGTTGTCGAAGAGGCATTATGAAAATTAGACACGTTTGCTAGGGTGGCTAAAAAGATGAACAGGTTGTGCATCCGTGAGTGGCACTTAGCCACTAATGTGATGGAGCACGCGGAGGAAGGACTCGTCTCCTCATCGACAAGATGTGCTCATCTGATTGCGGATCACTACTCTTAGGAGCACAAGGGTTCTAATAGGGGATGCCACCCAAGGAGAGATTTTTTTCTCCTTTTGTTGGAAGGGTCAATTAGGATATCTCATGGGATAAGTCTACCCCCCATCCCCTTAATGAGATGCTGCGCCTCCAGAAAGAATGATCCGCGACGTCAGGAAGGAAGTTAGTATGCGCATTGGACCTGCCTGACATTGGAGGGGATAATGAAATCAGATTTCCGTTGCTTCCCCCTGCAGCAGGGGTTTCTTCGCCTTTTGTTGTCTGGTTCATTCTTGCAGTGGTGGCTAAGCGCAGGAACAATACAAAAATGGCAGAGAGGAAAAATCAATAGGCCAGGCTGTCCCTTGAATTGAGCGGAGAGAAAAGCGATGCCCAGCGCCTCTTGCATGCGGCTGGGCCGGCTTTCGCCAATGCCACACTTTGCGCAACGTCAGCAAGAAAGGGCTGAAGCCAGGGTCATTGCTGGGACGCAAAGCATTTCATCTGCTTCATTTTTCAGGCTGTTGGCTTTCTGGCTCTGTGCATCTTCACAGCATCATTTAGGCTCAAAGCCACAAGGACTGGCAGCGACCATGATTTGCTAACTTGAGAACCAAGAGTCAGATGAATCATCACTGTACCCATTACTGGTGGTGACCTCTTTCAAGAGGCTTGCTGTGCCCTGGAGCCCACTGAAGTAGAACCGTATCATTTGCTGCGTGGCTTAGTTACATTGATGCAAGAGATGCTCTGATTATCAGGGAATAGCCTTAGCAAACAGAGGGTGCCCCTGAGATACGGTAGGTGTGTGCAGGCTCACTGCAAGAAGTGTGCACATACATTGTGGATGTGATCCAGGGTTTGGCTCATTCAGTGACATATTCAGATGAACTGCAGAACTCTGATGCCTGTTCAGGTCCATGCAGTCCCACTGTGGTTTCAGTGTGGCAAACTACATTATCATCCTGCAATACCCGCCCCGTTTCCCAGTGCTCCCTTTAGGTGAATGGTCGTCACTATACAAGTACCAAATTACTAGTGAGAATTATTCATGAAAAAGAGGGTTGGTGCTGGACTAGCCACGGTGGCTCATCAGAAACGCATTGACCATGAATTAATTAGACATTGCACATCGCACTCATATGTAATTAGAGCCCGTATTGGTTTAACAAAAATATTAAAAAATCATTGTGATTAAAGGCAACTCGTTTTCTAGAACTTGGCTGTGACTCATGACGGATCTAGTTTTTTTTTCAGTTTCTAGCTCAGCGAGTCTCTTTTCACACCATGGTCACCATGTCACCCTCCCCACGCACCTAAATATCCAGGCGGGGAGCTCCATGCCCCTGTGTACTCTAACTTCCCCTGGTCAGAACATATGTGAATTCACTTATTGTGGTCAGTTACACACACTCATTACAAAGGTATGAAGATGTATGTGTGCGCCCACATCTTCAGGTATTTCAGTCCAAGTCATTTCCGCTCCAACAGTAAGCAGTATTTCAACACGGAGCACCATCAAAGGCCTGCAGACAGACTGTTCCGCGTTGTTTCTTTCCACCATCACTTCACTATGCAAGGACGACCGCCTCCTTGTGCAGCAGTGGCCGAAAACATGCTGTTACCACTGATTATCTGAAGACCTGTCTGCATCCCTCTCCGGGAGAATTTCATCTTGCAACCATAGCAGACACTGTGGTGGTTGAAATTATCAACGACAAACACCCATAGAGCATCCCAGAAAACACACTGTGGAGTCACAATCAGTCAGTGCCCTTTGTCACCTAAAGGTGTTTCACGGTGCCCTCAAAGATGCATTTTGGCCTTATTTCAGTGTGAAGCAGTGTAACAGGCATCTGAGTGCAATGAACCTCGAGATAGTCTCACAGCAGGCACTTCTGAGTAAGACGAGATGTATGTGTCCAGCTGCTAACTTGGTAAAGAACTTGTCTGTGCAGAAAAAAACAAGAAGTGCACAAGAGAGCACACGAGCACAGGCAGATGAATGCCGGGTCTGTTGGTTTAGTGGGCTAATGCCTCGACTGTATAGGCTGGTGTTTTACCTCATGGTCAAATCCCAGCGGGTCCACTCATCCTTTCATCCTTCTGAGGTCGATAAAATGAGTACCATTGAGTTGGGTAACAATAAACATCTGATATTCAGCGCCAAGATACCCTTCTGGGTGAACGTGCACATTACAAATACACGTTATGTAATGTTTAACTCTAGTAAATCTGCCTGCCCGAATCGCAGAAAAATAAAAAATTTACACTGATGGAGTTTTTACTCCATCTGGGAAGGGCGCCAGTTACTGCTTCCAATGAGAAATTACATAGGTAATCATGTTGAAACACTGTGTACAGTTGTGCATGTCAGAATGTATACGAAAGACCAGTTGCTAACCTTTCTATTTTTCCATCATGGGAAAATATTTTTATCCCTGTGGGAAATACTCTTCCCTCACATCCTTGCATTATTCCCATTCCCACTCTTTATACCAAGTTGCTCCTCCCCTTCACAGGAGTAAATCTCCAACTATATTTAGGGTTGGATTGTGCCTTTCAAAATATTGTGAATACCAACAAAACTGCAAGTTTGGGTATTCAATACCTTTTTGAGTTAATATTATCCTGAAATGCCAACTCTCTGCCACCTGGAGCAGGATTGTTCACACAACATTTTAGAAACAAAACAGTTAAATATTTCCCTTGAGTAAATCGCCCCAGCATATGTTCACTTTTTGTGAATGTACAATATAAATTTACATTTGTAAAGCCAGCCAATTACACAGATGAGATAAACTTAGATATACAAATGGCTTTGTGATTTGGGCTCTTAAAATCTAGAGGCCAGTCGGCTAGAAATAGATATGAGCAAACTGTTCACTATATACCATCACGTTCTTATTGACCTCAGAACCAATGATGCAGCCAGATGGCCCATCCTTCAACAGCTGCTATTAAGACCCTAAATGAATTTTTCTTATGTCTACTATTGAATTCCAAGCTCTCATTCCAAACCACACAATCACACTGAGGCCTGCAAGTCTCCTTGAATTTCATTTATGGATCTCTTTCTGGGACTTGGGACAAGTCTTCTTTTTATCCCTTTTTATACTTTAACCAATATATGAGGACGACCTGTGGGATAAAGAAAATAAGAAGCAACATGAATTGGAAAGCGGCCGGGTGCAGGTCTTAGGCCGATTACATTAAAGGGTATGGGATGTGCTTTCCATGTCTCAGAGTAATGCAATTGAGAATCTGTCAGATGTGCTTCTGTGGTAGATAACCTAATAGTCTCAGAGGACCTAATGCATATTGCATGAAAGTTCTGTGTCCATGTCGGTACTGTGCACGCGTTTATAGATTGTTGCAGGGGATATTTTAACCAATTTTAAATCTGTATACCGAACAAAAGGCTTCTATATACATTTGTTCATTCATGAACATTTTTATCCTATCTGCCACTTTACCAGAAATAACCAGTTTCTTGCCAAAAATGTAATAATGGCTTGTAAGACAAAGGCGACCTGCACCCTTATAAAATGCAGACACTCATTATTTTTTCTTCATAGAACCATAAACCTTAGATCTACTTTCATAGGATAAAAAAGAGTAAATGGCAGACATTGACAGGATGACCACACCCTCCAATTTTGATGACTGCCCTATCTTTTTTTCTTGACTTTCCCAGTATCATATTGTTACTCTAAATTGTACTAAAATCAGCAACTAGTGTAGAGATTGGAGCAATTAAATTCACTCATATTTCTCTATTCCTTGAGCTCAGTTGACCATCACTGGCGACCAAGGTTACTTTCAAAACGTTCTGTGAAATTCATGTATCTGAAGAGAAGCCTTGCTCTGTATTAGCCAACTTTCAACCTATACTAAGTGAAAAACTTCTATTCACTCATTGAATTTACGAAATTTATGAAAGGAAGCCAACTATCCTCAATCCAGGCAGTCAACATTGGAAACGTTCTCCCGTTGCTAAAGGTAATCAATCTTCAGACACAAGAGAAAATTGAAAGTAGGAATGTTAAGAAATAGTACATTTTGGGCCGAGGTACTAAGGTTCGGGTCAAAAACCAGTTGGTGTTTTTGCACACCTTCTGGCTTGCCAATCTATCTGAGATTTATGCTGCAAGCGATATATAAGGCAGAACCAGCAGAACGCCTACCACCATGGGCTAACCCGAAGACCACTCTATATATTGAACCGTACACAATAGGGCTTCAATCGTAGACAGCTAAACCTATCTGGAGCTGGTCCTATAAATTAGCATTAAGTGAATGGCATTGAAGAAAGCATGCAGCGCTCCATTTGACAGCTTTCTAAACTCTCCCTCCCACCAAGGGAAAAACAAACATTTGCAAGGTGGAAGCTGACTCATTGGGAAACCTTTAACTTTACAAACGGATACGATTCTATTTCAGGATCTGAGATCTGATCAAATGGTTTGCAAACACACCTGCACTTGCAAAGTATTATATATTCGATAGTAAATAAGGAAGAAGGGAGGGATGTTCTCTACATGCCCTTTCCAGGGCGCCTTCTTATGGGCTGCAAAGTGCACATTGTGAGCTGGAGAGAAATTTCGGAATCGCAATGTGACTAAATAGCGACTTGACTTTGTGAAGTCACTAAGCCTGTGATTTTGCAGTGTAGTGTAGGCTTTGCACCAGCAAAAGGTTTCATACATCCGGACATTTTATTCAATTTGTGGGCATATGTACGGTATTAAATCAAACACAGGCTGCTTTTTTTTCTTCAAATTCCTTAATCCTGTTTATTTAACTTTATTTAAATACTAATCTGATTATGATAATGAAGTAGCCTCGTTTCACTAATGAAAACTAATCTCGTCTCTGTGGGCAAATTTGTTAATCGAGGCACTTTGCAGACTATGGAAGTCGTTATTCAGTCTACCAAACCAGAAACTTTAAATGTGGGGTAGAGAATGCCCAGAAATCCCACACAGTGCAGTGATCAATCAATAGTGCATTAAACTTACTTTGATACAGAAACACTATAGAAGGGACATGTTGAAGAAATGTATCTGTGCCACCAGATTCAGAATGTTGTACACTGGCACTGACATAGCTTAATTTAATATACATGCACTATAGCATTCCGGGGCGCCCTACATGATTTAAAGGGACCATGATATCCATTATAATAGGGTGCATCTTTTGGACAATTGAGCCTCTAATCTGCAGATAAAGAGTAATCAATACCACGGAAAGAAAGATAAGACCAGTGTATCCAGTGCATCCTTGCTATGCCGCTGTGTAAGCCGGCATACAAATTTCTGAAATTCCAAGAAAAATGTGCAATGTCCCTTGATTTAGAAATGCAGTTTTCATTGCCGTACAAGACAATAAGCCTTTATTATTTCAATCGATGAGTTAGAATTGTACAAGTAAATGTCTGATAAACAAGCATTGGCAAAGTCAATAGGTCTCGCCTATGCAAGAGCTATTGACTTTGCCAATATGTTTTAGCCTTGTTGTACACCAATTTGGCTGCTGTTCAGAATGGCTAAAGTTAGTGGAGTAAAGTAGAGTGGTATAGAGTGTTATAGAGTGGCAGGAAGGGCGTACAGTGGAGTAGAGTGTCGTATAGTTGGATGGAGCAGTGTAGAGTTAAGTATAGTGTCATAGAGTGGAGTTACATGGAGTGCTGTAGAGTGGAGTATAGCGTCATTGAGTGGAGTGAAATAGAGTGTTGTAGAGTGGAGTATAGTGTCTTAGAGTGGAGTGGCATACAGCAGAGTGGAGTGGTGTAGAGGGTGTTGTGCAGAGTGGAGTGTTGTAGAGTAGAGCGGCATAGAGCGGAGTAGATTGTCCTAGAGAGGTGTGGCATATAGTGGAGTAGTGAAGTAGAGTGGAATGGCATAGAGTGAAGCAGAGTGTTGTAGAGTTGTGGTGTGGAGTGGCATAAAGTGGAGTAGTGGAGTAGAGTGGAGTGAAGTTGTATGTCATAGAATAAAGTTGATTAAATTAGCATGGAGTGGCGTAGAGGGAGTTGAGTAGTGGCATAGAGTGGCATAGAGTGGAGTAGAGTATTGTAGAGTCAGTGGCATAAAGGGGAGTAGAGTATCAGAGTGAAGTAGAGTTTAACGGAGTAGAGCATCATAGAGTGGAGTATCGTGGAGTGGAGTGTTGTAAAGTGGCCTAGAGTGAAGAGGCGAAAGTAGAGTGGTGCAGAGTAAATTGGCATGGAGTGCATTGGTTTTTAGTAAAGTGGTGTAGAGTGCAGTGACGTAGAGTAGAGTGGCATAGAGTGGAGTGGCGCAGGGTGGAGTGGAGTGTTGCAGAGTAGAGTAGAGGTGCATAGAGTGGAGTAGTCAGCGTATATTGCAGTGGCATAGAGTGGAGTGGCACAGGTTGGAGTAGGCTGGCGTAGAGTGCAGTGGTGTAGAGTACAGTGGAGTTGAGTAGATTATTTCAGAGTAGAGTGAAGTAGCCTAGAGTGCAGTGGTTTAGGGTAGAGTGGTTCAGGGTAGAGTGCAGTGGCTTGGAGTGCAGTGGTGCAAAGTATGAGTGGTGTGGAGTGCAGTGGCATATAGTGCAGTGGTGTGGAGTGCAGAATATATTAGAGTGGCACAGAGTGCCTTGGCATAGAGTGCAGTAGAGTGGCTTGGAGTTCAGTGGTGTAGAGTGCATTGGAGTAGAGTGCAGTTGCATAGAGTAGAGTGGTGCAGATTAGACTGGTGTAGGGAGCAGTGGTACAGAGTACAGTGGTGCAGAGTAGAATAGATTGGTGTATAGTGCAGTGGCGTAGAGCACAAAGGTGCAGAGTGGTGTAGCGGCTAGTGGCTTAAAATACAGTGTCATAGGGGACAGTGTTGTAGAGTAGAGTATAGTGGCATAGAGTGCAGTGGTGCAGAGTAGTTAGCATAGAGTGCAGTGGCGTAGAGTACATTGGTTTTGAGTAAAGTGGTGTAGAGTGCATTGACATAGAGTGCAGTGCTTTTGGTAGAGTGGCATAGAGTAGAGTGGTGTAGGGTAGAGTGGCACAGAGTGGCACAGCATAGATTGCAGTGGCATAGAGTGGAGTGGCATGGAGTGGCGCAGAGTGGAGTAGAGTGGCGTAAAGTGCAATGGCATAGAGTGCATTGGTGCAAGATAGAATGGAGTGGTGCAGGGTAGAGTGCAGTGGCATAGAGTAGTAGTGTAGAGTGTACTGGCATAGAGTGATACAGAGTAGAGTGCATTGATGTAGAGTACAGTGGCATTGAGAGCAGTGTTGTAGAGTAGAATGGCACCGAGTGGAGTGGCGTAGAATGGAGTGGTGCAAAGTAGTGTGTAGTGGCCTAGACTGGAGTGGCCTACAGTGTAATGGTGAAGAGTGCCGTTGTGCATAGAGTCGGGTAGAGTGCATTGTCATACAGTAGAGTGGTGCCGAGTAGAATGGCAAAGAGTGAAGTGGCGTAGAGTGTAGTGTCATAGAGTGCAATGGTGCACTCTAGATTAGAGTGGCATAGAGTGCATTAGCGTACAGTGCAGTGGTATGGAGTATAGTGGTGCAGAGTGTAGTGCCATAGAGTGCATTGGCATAGAGTGCAGTAGAGTGGCATAGAGTAGAGTGGTGCAGAGTAGAGTGCAGTGGCATAGAGTGCAGTGCTGCAGAGCAGAGTGTCGTAGAGTGCAGCTGTGCTGAGTAAAGTAGTGTAGAGAGCAGTGGCATAGAGTACAGTGGTACAGAGTAGAGTGACGTAGAGTGCAGTGGCATAGAGTAAAGTGTTGCAGAGTAGACTATAGTGACGTACAGTGCAGTGGTGCAGAGTAGATTGGCATAGTGTGAAGTTACGCAGAGTGTATTGGTTTTGAGTAAAGTGGTGTAGAATGCATTAGTATAGAGTGTAGTGGTGTAGAGCGCAGTGGCGTGGAATAGAGTGGCATACAGTGTAGTGGCATAAAGTAAAGTGGTGTGGAGTGGAGTGGAGTGGCGCAGGGTAGACTGCAGTATTGAAGAGTGGAGTGGCATAGAGTGGAATGGCGCAGAGTGGAATAGAGTGGCTCAGAGTGCAGTGGCGTAGAGTAGATTGCTTTAGAGTAGAGTGAAGTTGCGCAGAGTGGAGTGGAGTAGATTTCAGTGTCATGGAGTGCAGTGGTGTAGAGGAGATTAGAGTGGCTTAGAGTGGATTGGCTCAGAGTGCAGTGATGTAGAGTGGAGCAATGTAGAGTAGAGTGGTGTAGAGTGTAGTGGCGTACAGTGCACTGCCGTAAAGTTCAGTAGCATGACATAGAGTAGAGCGGTGCAGAGTAGAGTGCAGTGGTGTAGAGTAGAGTGGCATACAGTTCGGTGGGAGAGAGTGCAGTGTTGCAGAGTAAAGTAGCATAGAATGAGGTGTCCTAGAGTGGAGTGGTGCAGTGTAGAGTTGAGCGGTACAGGGTAGAGTGCAGTGGCGTACCGTGGAGTGATGCAGAGTAGAGTGGAGTAAAGTGCATTTTTGCAAAGTGGCATACAGTGGTGCAGAGTAGAGAGCAGTGACGTAGAGTGCAGTGGTATAGAGTAGAGTGGCATAGAGTTCAGTGGCAGAGAGTGAAGTGTTGCAGCGTGCATTGTCGTAGAGTACTGTGGTGTATAGTAGAGTGGTGTAGGGTGCATTGGCGTAGCACACAGTGACATAGAGCAAAGTGATGCAGAGTAGAGTGGTGTAGAGAGCAGGTGACGTAGAGTACAGTGGTACAGAGTAGAATAGAGTGATGCAGAGTGCAGTGATATAGAATACAATGGTGCAGAGTAGAGTGGCATAGAGTAGAGTGTTGCAGAGTACAGTATAGTGCCATAGACTGCAGTCGTGCAGAGTAGATTGGTGTAGACTGCAGTGGCATAGAGTCCATTGGTTTTGAGTAAAGTGGTATAAAGTGCATTAGCATAGCGCACACTGGCATAGAGGGCAGCGGTTAGTGTAGAGTGCAGTGGCATAGAGTAGTGTAGAGTAAAGTGGCACAGAGTAGCGGGGTGCAGAGTAGATAGCAGTGGTGTAGAATACAGTAACGTAGAGTGGAGTGGTGCTGAATGCAGTGGTGCAGAGTGCAGTGGCATAGAGTAGATTGTTTCAGAATTGAGTGAAGTGGCATAGAGTGGAGAGGTGCAAGGTAGAGTGCTGTAGAGAAGCTGCAGTGGTGTAGAGTGCAGTGGCATAGAGTTCAGTGTTGCGGAGTAGAGTGGTATAGAGTGGAGTAGCACAGAGTAGAGTGGAGTGGCCTAGACTGGAGAGATGTACACTGCAGTAGTGAAGAGTGCAGTGGTGCATAGTAGAGTAGAGTGGGGTATAGTGCAGTAGCACAGAATGGAGTGGTGCAGAGTAGAGAAGAGAGGCGTAGAGTGAAGTGGCATAGAGTGGAGTGGTGCAGACTAGAGTGCTGTGACACAGAGTGTAGTGCCGTAGAGTGGAGTGGCATAGTGTGGAGTGGTGCAGAGTAGAGTGGAGCAGGACAAAGTGGAGTGAGTGTGCATGGTGTGGTAGTGCACTGCCATTACAGACAACACATCTTTAATTGAAATGACCATTACATTTACACAGACATAGTTTTACTGATAAACGTATACAGCGTGCAAATGATAATGTGTGGAAATATCATCACCTAGTCTATTGATTTGCTTTGATCCTATTGAAATATTTTTTTCCATCACACTTCAGAAATACAAAAAAAATTGCTTCCTTTGTGCTTTCCTAATTCTGACATATTCTGAAATATTTGCTTAGTGCATTTACAGACATTTAAATTTTGTTGTGTGCTAGAAAAAAATAACATCATACTGCATTCCTCTAGCACATCCTCAGTAGCCAGCATGATTGCCACATAAATCCTCTCTCTTTGAAGTCAGAGAAAGAAAAGTAAACACCAAGCTCCCTCAGAAGACAGAGCCTGACATTTGACTTCTGTCTTTGAATTCACAGCAAATGTGACAAGATAAGAACAAGTTTTAAAGGCGTGTTTATAGAAAGGAGCACTGGTGGAAGAATGCAAGAGGTCCTTGTAAGCAGGCTTTGCTCCATGGAAGGGATAAACTCAAACTGGACAGCCTAAAACAAATAAAGCCATGAAATAGAAAGCAAGCAAATGTGAGTAACAAAGCACAAAGCTAATGGTTAGCAATGGGCGAACTGTATTCCCAGAGAAGCTTAGCAAACCAGAGAGCTTTGCTGTCTGGGAGTCTTCGACCTAAAAAAAGACATTTAAATGTATTTCAGTGACTCACATTGTTCTTTTCCAAAAATGCAATTGCCATATAAAAATATATATCTATATACATCTATATAGGACAGAACATGGAATGCATGCAATCCATTATAGGTGTCATTGCAGAGGCCCCTAAGATCAGTATGCAATAATGCAAATGCCCTACGCTGAATAACCATAGTTGGGAAATGTTTATTGAACTAAGTGTACATGCAAATAATCAAATTATCAGAAAATTTGTTAGAAAACTTTTTTTCAAAGTAAATGTATAGATGAGAATATGGCAGGTTGTTGTGTGAGTTGTAGCATTTACTTCCTCCCAGAGCTGCTAAGGGTACTCAATGACACTAGCCTGCCAAAGATCAGACTGAGTCTGCTGTCAGGTGGGAAGTGGTGTGGTTGGCATTCATTTCTGAAGCTTTTCCTTGAGCTAGGAGGGCAAAAGAGTAGACTGGCCTGTTTCAGAAGCACCTTGGTGGTAAACCAATCAGGTCCATTGATACTAAGTAGTTTTCCAACTTGCTTCAAATATACCGTCAATGGCACCAAGTGTTTTTTCAGCATGCTTCAATGTCACCTAGTGGTCATCTATTCTTTTTCAATGCCTTGAAAAAGTTTTTATCCTGAAATGCATACGCAAAAGCATAAGGAGAGCCTCTCAAGCTTTATATTAACATTGTGATAGGCTGCATAATTAAATCTTTTTACTCTGCCTGAAAATGTAGAGCATCTGTCACCTTCATGGTAACCCAGGAATCAAAACTTTTCTTGGAAATTGATATTCTACGACCAGGGTGGTGAGGAGGAACAGTAATGAACAGCAACATACAGAGCTTGTTGATAACCTGGCATGACCCTCCCTTTGTGTACAATTGAAAAGTAAGAACCATTTATTACATTTTATGCTGCCTTCACATTTGATGCGTGAACCAGCTTCACATTTGATATCTTAAGAAAAATGAAAAAGGCTAAATATAGAATCTTCAATCATTTAGCTCTGCAATCTAGAAACACCCATTATACCCACATTAGAGGCCAGCAAAATGAAAATCAGCCTTGTAGATGTGAGGAACTTTCCTTTACTGGTAAACCATATATATATGTATGTATATATGTATGTATGTAGTATTTGAATAGTGCCAACTTCGACAAAAAGGCAGCAGAGAGCTGTATAGACTCAAAGGCAAGCATGGGGTCACAGAACGATGGGAGAGGTCTCTGGTTAATGGATTGTTACTGTATTGTGATGTAGTGTTCTTTAGAGAAGTATGTCTTCAGCTCTTTCCTAAATTGGAGTAGCGTTGGGATTTTCCTTATGGATACAGGGAAGTAGTTCCAGATACTGGCTGCACAAATGAAATGCACATCCTAAATCAATGTATATTGTAATACACTGCAATATTTCGATCTCAGCTCTTCAATTGCAGACGTTGTCGTCCCATAAGAGCTTTTAAGTGGCATCAAACAAGTGAAGCACCCATTCTGAAATCTGAACTGCATGTAGGGCACCAACTCTCGCCCTAAATACAGGCGTTGCAGGACTTTCAGTGTAGTAATATCAAACCAAGAATTCTTGATAGCGTGGAGTGCATTCATTTCCGGCAGTGGTATTATTGCGCTATTTACCATTTTTTGTTAGAAAATACATGCAAGAATAGGCGTTTCTGACTAATTGCTGCATCTCTTTCCCACCTAATGGTCCGGCCTTGCCATGCACGTTTTGCCTGTGTGTGATGTTCCTGCATTAAATGTAATCCCGTTTGTCCGCTAACACCTGTAACAGGCCATTTCGGAATTACAGGTCACATCAAAATGACCTCCTAACTCGGAATGAGCCCCTCCGTGTTTCCTGTCAGAGACAGGGGTCACGTGGACAGTATTAGCGCAGTTTTGGACAGCTATCCCTGGAGCAGAAGGTCCTTGTTTACTTCCCAACCCTGCAGCTGACATAGAAGAATCTAACTTTGAAGTGGGAACGTGGAATTTAGCATTACAGCTCCGATTCTGTAAGGTTTGCTCTGGAAAAATGCCCAAATAAAGAGATGTGATAACCTGAACTTCACCTGAGCACTCCTCATAAGCACAATACTACACAACCTTACTGTAAGATCCTTGAGTGAGACGAAAGGATCACGCAAAGCAGGTGTTCTTGAAGTTGAAATCCAAGTTTATTCTTAAGGAAGAGGAAACCCATCCAAGTCCTCAGCCAGACAAGGATCACAGTTACAAACAGTTCAAACAGTACATTCCAATGCTAGGGAAACCAACACCTGAGTGGAATCCCCAGGTAAGCATGGTATTAGAACAATGAATGAGAAGAAGGCAGGATGCCACACACCTTCCCCCGTTAACCAAAGAGAACACAAGGGGGTTGGAGCAGGGAGAAAGGGAGAAACCGGGTGAGGTAAAGAGAGAAGCAAGGAGGAATGCAAAGCTGAGGTAACAAAAGAGGACATGTTATGATACGTAGTCCTTTAAATAACTCAGTCTCTTAACTAACCTAGAGGACGAGCGTGAAGAAACAGAAGGGAAATCATGAAGATTGTCACTAACTGGAACACCATCAGTAATAACAGGCCCTTTATAAACAGCAACTCTATTCAAATTCCAAATTCTGTGATCTTGAGTTCTGACAGCGTTATTAAAAACCTTAGTGACAGAAATAGGTTTAGAGAACCTTACCTTGGAACCAGGTAACTTGATTACCACCAAGTATCCCACATTCACAACAGTGCACTTAGCGGATTTTTTTTAATCAAAGTACATTTTTCTAGACAAACCCTTGGCCTCCTCCCTCAAACGCCAGACAGGCTTAAGCTCATTGGAAGAAGACTGAGAAACTGACTCCTCCACGGTTCCTTCTAGATTCCTCACCCAAGAGGGTTCAACCAGGGTACATGGGAGCCTACCTTTGAACAGAACAAAAGGTGACATACCAGTCGTACTGTGAGGAGACACCCTATGGGAATCAATTTTCTTTAGGACTTCATTTTTCCAATTAAGGCCAGAGCTTTTCGCCCAAGAAATGGTCTCTTTCAACACCCTGTTGAACCTCTCCACAACACCGTTGGTTTCTGGGTGGTAAAGAGAACATCTCTTGTGCCTGATCCCACGATCTTTTAAAAACATCTCCATTTCACGTGAGACCAACTGTACACCGTTGTCAGTAAGAATAGTTTCTGGATAACCTTCTTTAGCAATGAGTGTTTCCAGAAACTTTATGACAATACCAGTTTCAATACTAGAAGTGAAATGAATCTCAGGCCACCTAGAAAATAAATCGATGAGCACCAAAATAAAGACTTGACGACCATCAGAGTGGATAGGCCCAAGAATGTCTAAAGCCACATCCTTCCAGGGCCCACGAGGAAGTTCTCTGTTGACCATGGGTTGCACCCTTACCAACTTCGTTTTTTCACTAGTTGCACAAATCATGCAATTCCTTATGATCCTTTCAACATGAAGATCCATGCCTGGCCACCAATAAGAAGCACGAGGCCTCTCCTTAGTCTTGGACATACCAGAATGGGATTTATGAGCTAACTCAATCAAAAGCTTGCTCAGTTTCAGGGGAGGAACTAATCTTGTGCCCCGAACTAACAACCCATCACAAACTGCTAACTCATCCTTTAAACTCCAAAATTTAGCAGCCTCATCAGAAGCTTGTCTCTTTGTGTGCCACCCTCTGTGAATAAGAGACAGAACCTCGGTGAGTACAGGAACTAAGGTCGTTTCACTACGCCACGGATGTTCATCTATGATTTCCTCCCCAACCACACAAACATGAACATCACTCTCAACAAAGTCTTCATCATTAACATCATCATCTGCCTCACCAACAAGTCTTGAAAGAGTGTCAGCTATGTGATTTTCAACACCAGGAATATACCTTATTCCAAAGTCATACTCCTGTAAGGCTATCACCCATTTGGTAATCCTACTAGAAACAAGGTCTATTCCTTTCTTTGTGAAAATTTCACAAAGCGGCTTTTGGTCAGTTTTGATTAAAAACTTGGTGCCCCACAGAAATTTTTAAGCTTCTTGATAGCCCAGTACACTGCCAAAGCTTCCCGTTCTATAACAGAATAGCGTGATTCTGCATCCTTAAGACCTCTGGAAATGAACATGATGGTTTTCAAACCATCTTCACCTTCCTGTTGTAAAACAGCCCCTAACCCTTTGAGGCTGGCATCAGTGGTAATGATGGAAGTCTTTGAGGGATCAAAACTATTGAGTCTAGGAGCATCACTAAGTTTCCTTTTAAGGGTATCAAACTCATGTTCACAAGCTTCACTCCAATTGAATTCAACACCCTTCCTTAATAGAGTCCTCATATTACAACAGAGTTGTGCAAAATTGCCAACAAATTTATTGTAATATTCCACCATGCCGAAGAACTTTAAGAGCTCCTCTCTAGACGTGGGGGCACACATGCGATTAATGGTATCAACCAGATTTGAATTAGGCTTGATCCCATCCCCGGAAATAGTGTGTGCCAAGTACTGTATGGTAGAGGTACCAAACCGACATTTCTCAGATTTAATGGTGAGATTACTTTGTTCAAGTCTACCCAAGACAATATTAAGGAGCTCCTCATGTTCCTTATGATCTTTTCCAAAGACCAAAATATCATCTTGGTAAACACAAGTACCCTTACAGTCCTTAAGAATTTTTTCCATTGCACGCTGGAAAATAGATGCTGCAGACACAAGCGCAAAAGGCATCCTAACAAAACGAAAAGTGCCAAAAGGAGTTATAAAGGCAGTATAGTCCCTTGAAGTTTCCGCTAACTCAATTTGATGGTAAGCCGAGGCCAAGTCAATGGTGCTGAAGACTTTGGCCCCATCCAACAAAACTAATAACTCCGCAATGTTGGGGAGTGGATAACGATCAGCTATAACACACCTGTTCAATTGCCTCAAATCCACACACAAACGAAGGGAACCATTGGCCTTGCGAGCTGCGACAACTGGAGCTAGCCAATCAGTTCCTTCTACTTCCTCAATAATCCCACCTTGCTTAAGCTTATCCAATTCCTTCCTCATTTCTTCCTTCACAGCAAACAGTACATTCCTTACCTTGCTGATAGAGGGTTGCGAATCAGGACGCAAGCGTATTTCCAGTTTCACATCCTTGAGACAACCAAGTTCATCTCTGAACACCTTGGGAATCTTTTGCTTGATACGTGATTCAACGCTACCATCACTGATTTCATGAATGGTGTTGTCAACTTCCTTTAATTTAATGGGACAAGCACTACCCGTGTCTAGCATAACACCCAAGTCCCCTTGATGAAACCAGCTGATTATGCTATCACCTTTTTTTGACACATAAACCTTCCCTGAGGCATACCGATGCTTGTATTCAATTAGACCAACAAAATAGCCTAATAAAGGAATAGGCTCCCCACTATGCGCAAGCGGACGAATATCAGGTTTAAAAAGAGAAGTCTTGTGTGCAAGCTTGCTCTGGTAAAACACATTTGAAATAATGGTGATCTTAGCACCAGAGTCAAAAAGAAATTTGGTGGTTTCACCCTCTACCTGAATTGTATCAATTGGACCAGATTTATTCATATCCGCATCCACCTGAACAACAATTTGTCCACATACAAAATCCTCTTCAGGAAACCCTGCTTCTACACATTTGACTTTTGAAGTTGCAAACTTAGTTTTGCAAACAATAGATAAATGGCCTTTCTTTTTGCATTTGGAACAAATTACATGCAAAGCTGGACATCTTTTATCATTTGCCAAATGGCCAACTTTGTCACATCTAAAACATTTAGGAACAAAAGGCTTACTTTTACTTTTTGACACAACTTCTGGTTTGACTACATGTTTTTCCGCAACTTTAACACCTTGATCACCTCCTATAACAACTTGAACAGCTGCTTGTTTATCTCTTTTGATAATGTCAACACATTTCAAGGAATGTTCAACCCTCTTAACTACTTGAACAACCTTGTCTAAAGACGTTTCATCTCTCAACCAAAGTTCTTCACGTATTTTTTCTATGTTACATCCCAACATGAATTGGTCACGAATCCTTTCTTCAGAACATTCCCCAAATTTACAGCTTGAAGCAAGTTTCCTAAGTTGAGTGATGTAACTTTCAACAGATTCTCCTTCGTTCTGCCACCTTCTCCCAAAATTATATCTTTCTAATATGGTGCTAACTTTGGGTAAATAGTGTTTATCGAGCTTTTTCATGCAAATTTCGAATTCATTTAAATCCCTACCTTCTGAATCACTAAGTTCAGGAAGGTGATCAAACACATCTTGACCTTCAGATCCTAAGCAATGAAGAAGAAGAGAAGATCTGCCCTCCGCACTCAAACTTACACCACACACTCTAGCGTACCGCTCAAAAACTTTTTTCCACTTCTGCCTCTTGATGGGTGGCTCTCCAGGAGACATAAGAAAGAAAGGAGGAGCAGTAACATTCTGCATTCTTTAGCGTTAAAACAAAAGCGAGAGAAGACAAAAGTGTAACAGGTCTGTGCGTATAAGACAACCGTGACAAAGAGCAAAACTTGAAACTACTATACCATTATAATAGATGATCTAATAGCGCTGACACATGCCGTAGAAGTGTATGCGTGTCACAGTAAACAAGAACTGAAACACTCCCAACAATTGTGTAACAATTAGTTGATTTAGAACAAGTGAGCGTGTAAAGCACACCAGCCAAATTAGGAACAAGTGTGCGTGTCACTGATGCTGCACGCAACTCTCCAGAACGCTGAATCTGACGTATGTGTGCATGTCACAGCAACTCACAAAAGTGTATAAGTTGATTTAGAACAAGTGAGCGTGTAAAATACACCAGCCAAATTAGTAACAAGTGTGCGTGTCACTGATGCTGCACGCAACTCTCAAGAACGCTGACTCTGACGTATGTGTGCGTGTCACAGCATAGACCCGCAGCTCATGGAAACTCAAGGATAATAAAGTGTGCGCGTCACTGAAGAGGCACGCAATTGAAGGTTTGAAGGACGATGATCAAGTGTGTTTGTCACAGAAGTGTCACGCTGACTCTCGTGTATATGTGCATGTCACAGAATTAACACGCCCAACTAACTAACTCCAGGATGATCAAGTGTGCGTGTCACTGAAATGGCACGCAAATGAAGAAAGAAGAAGACAAAAGAGTACTACCAAGATGGCTCCCACGTCGTAACGCAACGTGAAAAGTGTGCCAAAGTGACACTCCAGAGAAGAATGAAGGTTGCGTTCTAGACACGCAGAGGCTTCCTCACCGCGCGATGAACAAGCGAAGATAGAGGAATGTTGCGCTCACCAGTGCAAATGTGAGGTAAGCTTAAAAAATTTACCTTTAAAATCGTACGTTGAAGATGGACACGCAGTGTAAAATACGTGTAAAATACAGCTGAACAAGTATATAAACCAGCAAGGGAATAGTGTCAAATTCACCAGCCCAAATCAGCCGATTTTCGAAATTACACGGCAGTGGAATCGTTAAAAGGCACAAATGCACATCTCCTTTTAGTACTGTGCTTTCAATCGCAAAGTGGAAAGTAGCAAGGTGCCCTCGTGTTTACAAAAATGACTAGAAACACGCATTGAGGACCCCTGAAGGACGAGCCCGCGTCGACCTCTTGTCGTTTAAAAAAAAAAATGAAGAAAGCGCGGCGATAGCTCCCAGTCCCGGGTTAAATGAGTCGGAGTTTCTTTTTAAATGATGTAAACCAGCATACATTCTTTAAAGGAATTGAACGAAAGTACCTGAGGTAGGAGTTACAGTTCACTACCTGGGTTACACAGCATCCTCAAGCAGTAGAGTTGAGTCTTGTTGGGTTCCTCTGCCAGCTGCCGACTATGCCACTGTAAGATCCTTCAGTGAGACGAAAGGATCACGCAAAGCAGGTGTTCTTGAAGTTGAAATCCAAGTTTATTCTTAAGGAAGAGGAAACCCATCCAAGTCCTCAGCCAGACAAGGATCACAGTTACAAACAGTTCAAACAGTACATTCCAATGCTAGGGAAACCAACACCTGAGTGGAATCCCCAGGTAACCATGGTATTAGAACAATGAATGAGAAGGAGGCAGGATGCCACACTTACCCCTTTCACTCATTCCACCAGAAGTTCCACCTATTCAGGGTGGGCTTTCTGACGTACAATGTTCAAGCCTGGGACTTCATGTAAGGTATGGCAGGCCAGAACAGGAAAGTGTGAACTGAAAACTCCTTGTGCAAAAAAGGTAATTAATCTCTTTCAGTAGCAAACCTCTGCTTCAGGAGTATTTTCTGAAACTGAAAAAAATATTAGCCAGCAGGCAAAATATGGTGCTGGCCGTCATTTACATTTTTATGAATTCACTCCTGCAGCGCCATCCAGAGGCACTTGCCACAAAATGATCCATGCCAAGAAACAGTGAACTCTCAAAATGGCTGACGAGCCTCCACCGGGACTGCGCCACTGCTGCTTTAACGGGCTGGCAGACTGCCCAGTGGCATCTGAGTGCCCTCCTAAATCTTTTGGGAATGAGGCGCTAGATGCTAGTCTTGCTATGTTAAGCCTGCAAGACCAACCAGTGGCTAGCCTGGATTAATACCCAATTGTAAATTGTGGTTTAAGACTGGTTAACAATCATTTGATCTGTAATATCCAACATGTATTTTCCTCCTCAGCCCCCCTCTCTGTCCACGTGCAATTGCAGACCGACGTTACCGTTTCCATGCGGATGTCATGATCTTCAAACGTCCACTTGCGTTAAGATAACATTTGTATTCCAGGGGTGTCGCTGGCTCCAGACTTGACCAGCCGTGAGATCTCTTTCAACAACAAATCACGAGAAGTCGACCCGGTGACCCCAGGCAAAATTAATTTCATCTCTGCAGACGCGGCCTTAGCCCGCCTCGAAGGAATGTAAAATGCCAATTAGATGAAAGTGGAAATAGCCGCTTGCATTAACTAAAACGGAAAACAGACTCGTATTTTAGGTATAGCTGGGATCGATCAGGATCGTAAAATGAACACCTTATTTACATTTCTCTGGCTTCATGCATGCATCTGCAAAGCCTGGCTGAGGCTGATCGTTCAGCAAATAAGAGGATAAAATGTGCATGTCCATAATGTTACCTATCCCATGGCTTTTCCTTCCCCTTAAATTCCAGCTGTGCCCTGGCCAGTGTATGTTGCATTTTAATGCTGTTGCTCTCAATATGAAACAATGCCACCTTCATGCAGTCTTCTAAATGGGCGATAGGGCACCATCTCTCATTGGCTATCAAGGAGTATTGATCGCTGTAATGCCAAGTGCGGATGGAGTTGCACTTACTGTTTCCTACTTATGTATTTGGACACATATTTCTAGGGAGAAAGACACTTGTCTTGTCCCAGAAATCTTAAGCACTCGATTGACATCGATCTTTAATGAAACAATTAACACTGGTTACTTCCGTTCTGAGTGGAAAAAGGCTTCCATCCTACCTTTACTAAAAAAAAAACATCTGGATCCACAAGAGCTTAGTAGTTATAGGTCAATTTCTAGGCATCCTTTTCCAGCTAAACTATTGGAGAAGGCTTTGAACATGGAACATATGTCATTCATAAACATTAACAGCTTGCCGGACTGTACACAATATGTATTCAGAAGGTCTCACAGTACTGAGACAGCTCTGATAGCCGCATCGGAGGAGCTGAGTTCCATTTTAGATGGAGGCGGCAAGGCAGCACTAATATTATTGGACCTCTCGTGGTCTTTAATATGGTCAATCATGCCATCTTGATTGACCGGCTCGCTGAGCTGGGACTAGGTGGTCTCACTCTCAGCTTGATAAAATCCTTCCTAACGGAAAGAGTGCAACATGTTGCCATGAGGGAATTCACTTCTGACCAATTCTGTTTGCCATGTGGGGTGCGTCATCCCACCGGCAAGACTTACCCAATCATTTGGATTCTCGGTGGTGTAATATGCCGACGATACCCAAATAGTGGTATCAGTATCCAGCAATCTAGAAAACACTGCCTCAAGATTCCGTTCCTACATGTCCCAGATAGGTAGTTGGATGAATCTAAACTGCTTAAATCTTAATTCTGGGAAAATGGAGGTACTTCTCCTAGGCAAAAACAACTCATTTTGGTCACCGAGCTGATGGCCTCAGGAAATGGAGACACTACCATCACCAGTGATGAAAGTGAAGGATTTGGAATTGTCCTTGACACTAAACTCAGTTATGAAGATAAGGTTAATACTCTGGTTTCATATGTACTTTTTACCTTAAAAATAATTCGAAAACTCTGTCTTTTCATTCCCTCAGACCTCCAAAAAATGGTGGTTACCACTCTTGCCCTAGCCGAATTGGACTATGGCAATGCCCTATTCATGGGCATCCAGAAAAGACTTCTCCATAAATTTTCAGATGCTACAGAATGCATTGGCCCGGCTTCTGCTGGGAAATCCAAAACATCAGTCTGTGTCTCAGGCCTTGATTAAGCTACATTGGCCCCCAGTGGCTAAGGGAATATAATTTAAGGCTCTCTGCGTAGCTTTTAAGGCACTGCATAAAATCTGCCCTGGCTACATCCAGGGCAGATTTATCTGCTATACCCAGTCCCGAAAGCTCAGATCCTCAGAAGCCAAGTGCCTAGGGCTGACCAGGGCCAAACGAGCAGCTTGGGGAGGTGGGAATTTCTTTCTTGGGACTGCCAAATAGTGGAACTCTCCCCATGAACCTAAAGAACTGTCCAGACCTACTGTCCTTTAGGAAATTTCTGAAGACCTGTCTCTTTAGTCACTAGTGTAGCTTTCCTCTTTTTTCCACCACTCTAGTCATGACGGCAGCAGCGCAAAGACACCCAGGGGCATTTGAGCGCTATATAAAATTAAAAATCAAATCAAAATCAAATCACTTGGGGAGTGGAGTTCAAGGAATTGTCTGATATTGCATTGCCTCTTCCCTCACTCTCATCATTTCACTTCCACCCTTTTCCTTGGCACTATTCATATACTCAGATGGGGTACCTAAAGGATCAACCATTTTTCCTTCTTGTTCATTTGTTACCTTTGCCTCCTATATGTGCTCACCTCCTCGTTTAAGCTCAAGTGCTACACTTATGACCTATGCCATGCAAATCATGGTACATTAAAAAATCTGTCAATACTTACTTACTCAGGATCCATACCTCAAAACCTAGATACTAGCATGCAGCAAATGCACCAGCTATCACCCTTCAAGCACCTGGGCACAAGAACTAAGGCCACCACCATCCCAATCAGCCAAAGTAAATAAGTTAGTAGTGATTATGAAATTCAATATCTCATTTATTCCCCAAAATAAGTTTCCAAATGAAGCTAGTACATTATGAGATGTGTCTGGCGAGTCTTAGCATACCTTTGCTCTTCTAAAAATGAAAAAAAACAAAATCAAGGTAATATTACCATAGCACTTTCCAACCTTGAGCACAGCATTGGTCTGTACCCTGGTCCACCATTGCTAATACTAAGACAAATAGAGAGAATTCAGAATGCAGCTTCCAAATAACTTCACAACCTACCCATCCAGACTCATACAACACCGAGCATCATATCCTTCCACTTGCTGTTGGTGGCTAGATGCATCACCTTTGAAGCTATGTCAATCAGTCACTAACCTATCAAAAGGATTAGACTATTCTTCCTTGAACTGAAACTCTGCACCCATAGTCACACAAGACCATTATGTTGTAGGCTGGCTCCTCCTTAGATCATCTCACACTTCCAAAATTTACGAACTAGCAGAAGACAGACAAGATTTGGAACTAAATCCCTGTATTCACTCTTATGCAAGAGGAATAGACAATTACCTTCAATTCTGCAAGATGCAGATGGCCAACTACACAACTTACAAAGTATGTAAGCACAAATGTATCTATTCTCACACTCTGCACTGCACCACATGCTTGTGAGTAGTGTTTGAAACATGTCTTTGAGTCTCATATTCCTTACCCAATATCTCCCATATCGATCCTACAACATCTAACATCTTTCCAAGCATAAACTTTAAAAAGGCTCCCAGAAACCCATTCAAAATAGAAGCTGCCTAATTTGGGAGTTTAAGCACTAGTCACATTTTACAATATGGTATAACAAAAAGCTGCACAAAGTCATTGCTCTAGAGCCAGAAGAGATCTTTAGACATTATGTATCAAAACCCTTCAGGAAACGTGTCTGATGGGAGCTAAAATGCACTGCTTTCAGGTACAATGCAATTTTAATGAATTACATGTTTTGTGTTGGTTTGGCACATAGCCAGACTCCTTTCAAAATAGGCTTGATGAATACCACTTTCACATTACTATGACAATTTTCTCTAGAGATATGGTAAAAGGGAAATATGGTGCACCTAGTGGAATAGCTGCCTTTGCTACTGATTGCGATTTAGTGTCATGCTTTAAAAGGTATGCAGCCTTAAACATCCTCTGAAAAAATATTGTGTTCTAAATATCTTTAAAAATATCTTGCCATTGGAATTACTATCAGAACATCTACCAAGACAGGTATGTTATTATAAATGATATTTAGCCCTTGATATTTAAGTGGGATACCATTTTTGTTATCAATGTTCTGTCCTACAAACTTCCAAGAATGCAGTTTAGCCTCTGCCCCATTGTTTTGCATTGCATCTGCTGTTTTCTTAGTTCAACACTAGTAGAAAGCAAATTACGTTTTTTTTTGTTTCTGATCCGCATACACATAGCCACACAAGTACAATGGCAGCATAAAATTCCAACCACTCCAATTCATCAGTCATTTGCGTAAACATTGGATTATGCCCTAAAATTAACAATACACAGCCATTAAAAAAACGAATGAAAAAAAAATGGAAAAAAGAAAGAAAGAGAAAAGCAAAAGCAAAAGATCAGATGAAATATACACTCTAAAGCCGTGCTTCCCAAACTTTTTATAACTACCACCCAATTTTTAGAATGACAAAATTTCACGAGACCCACCTAGCTTTAATTGACACACGGCAGGTGATTTTTTAATTTAACTGAAGCATCATTTGGTAGCGCGCTGTCATTTATAGACAGCACATTTTCCATTGAAATGTCCACTACATTTGCACAGACATACAGTTTTGCCGATAAAACTATACTGCACACAAATGATAATGTGTGAAAATTGGGTTTCACTAAATATTTATCATGAATGCATCACCAAGTAAAATGTATTGATTTGTCTTGATCGTATTAAAATGTTTGTTTCCATCACAATTCAGAATTACAAAATAATTTGCTTAATTTTTGCTTTCTTAGCTACTGAATGTGTACAGTTCATTTACATGTATTTACATTTTGTTGTCTGATACAAAAAACAATTTCATTTCACACTCCCTGCAGCCCAGCAAGATTATCACATAACTCACTTTACTTTCTTTCTGTGACTTCAAAGTGAGAGGAGTTTGTCATCACTAATCCCCCTGTTAAAAAAATAAGCAGCAATTTGTCAGAAGACACAGCCTGACATTTGACCTCTAACTTTTAAATGTAGCAAATGTGACAGGATAAATGCAGAATTTAAAGGCATCTTTACGCAGTTTGGAAAACACTCTTTCAAAGTTATCCAGTGAACTCAAGTAAACCCAATGGTGGAAATTACTCTTCAGTGCTATTTCTTCTCCATCCCTACCAAGTGAAAAAGTTAGAACCATACAGACTTTGTTATTGTCCAGTGATTAATGCTCTAGTGTCATACGACTTATCCTTTCTCAAGTAAAACTGTGCGTTTGTTGGGCAACATAAACGTTGGACTGGTGCAAGACTAATTCTAAGCACCCAATAGGATATGTTGGCCTATAGTTTTGGTAGCTCACAGTGCACCATCTGTACCCTTGACCTTAAAGGGTAACAAATGAATGTGCAACCTCAGAACATGACAACCCTGACTCCCAAAGCAAATCATGGTAGCAGATCTAGAACCCTTACAAGAAATACACAGTGGAGCATTTCAATATGTTTTGAAGCATTGTGATTCTTGAGTAAAATACTTGCGCTGTAATGATTAATAGAACGAAAACATAATCTGATTAACATTACGAGAATGGTGAAGATGAACAATTCAACTATTTTGTTGATTACATAAAACTATATGCTTGCATACAAGTACTGTAATATAGTGTACTCCTACCAGCACATTCTACTGTATCGTGTCTAAGGAAAGTGGATCTGCCAAATCCCTGTTGGGTGGTATAACTCCCAATTACCTGTGGGTAAGTATCAGCAAGCTGCCCGTCTTGGTGTGGAGTTGGACAACATCCCTCGCACGAGGTGACAGGAATTAGCTGAGCTGGAATTCCGGCATGGACCGACCTCTCAGTGCCAGGGAAATGCTCCTCTGCATAAACAAAGGTTTGAGGATGTGGCCTAACGGTTAGAGCGGTCAACCTCAAAGCTGGGGAACCGGGTTTGTCTTGGCAGGGACGCTCAACATCCTGTGATTCTGGGCAAATCACTTAATTTCCCCGTGCCTTAGAAAATGAATGTGCCCGTCTGTAACACAACTGGTGGTCATGTAAAGTGCTCTGATACCTTCGGGTTGAGTTTGCGCTATATAACCCCCGCTCCCCAAAAAATTATATATATATATATATATATATGTATATATATATATATATATATATATATATATATATATTAATTACCTACTGGCGGTCGCCAGTAGGTAGTTATAGTTAGGACCTCGTTTCTATTCAAAAAGCGTTTTTTGTTTTGCCAATAACTTTGGCGTAGTTGGACGAATCTTTGCGAAACTTTCAAAACTAATGGCGCACTCTGGTCAGCTCCTGTCTTGAAATGTTCGGGGTGATTCGTCAAGCGGGGGCCGAGAAAAAAGGGGGGTCCCAAAACGTGTTTTCCCCATGTTAATTTCCATAGGAATTTTAGACAAAGCTACAGCCCGAACTGCTGAACGGAATTACACCAAATTTGGCAAAAAGGTAGGTCTTGGTTCAGAAAGCGACCTTTTTTTTAAATGGTGTAAATCCGTTCAGTAGTTCCTGAGAAATTAAAAAAAGAAAAATATCGATATCTGAGCATCGAGGAGGAGTCGCGACTCCTCCCGGGCACGAGCTTCACTCTGATCGGCTGCCAACACTCTAAACCAGAATGTGTTGGCAGCCATCTTGTGACTCGGTAACGGAGTCACAAGAAAAGAGTAAAAAAAAAAGGTAAAAAACAAGAAAAGGGGGCAGGGTAGAAAGACCCTGACCACCTAGGCCTGCTCAGGGGTCCCACAGGGACCCCCCAGGGCCAAAAAAAGCAGTTACAAAAAAAAAAAAAATCGCCCGAATTTTTTTAAAAAACCAAGCCCGCGCTTCGTTACTAAAAAAGCCCCCAGGTGGGCCAGGTCCTGGGGGCAATATAAAATTAGGGTGTGGGGGCCCGTGGGGGCCCCCACAGCCACGGGGACCGCCACCTCCCTGGGGCTTATTAAATTGTATGCGGGGGGCACGCGGCCCCCCCGCAGCCCCGGGGACCGCCACCTCCCCGGGCCTCTGGTTCTTTTTTTTAAAAAAAGATGTGTGGGAGGGCAAGAGCCCCCCCACACGCCCCGGGGACCACCACCTCCCCGGGGCACATACTCATTTAAATGTGGGGGTCCGTAGCGGCCCCCCGGCCCCGGGGACCACCACCTCCCCGGGGCTATGTAAATTAAGGGAGGGGGGCCGCGCAGGAGCCCTTGATGGCCCTGGGGACTGCCACCCCCCAGGGCCGGCTCCTGCAATGTCCCGGGGGGGCCCACCCCCGGGACATTGCTGTTTGCTATGACAGGGCGCGAGCACGGCTCCCGCCCTGTCATAGCAAACTCTGCTTTGCTTCATTGAAGCGAGAGCAGGAAAACCTGCTCTCGCTTCAATGAAGCAAAGCAGAATTGCTTTTGAGCAAGGGGAGCTGCATGTCAGCAGCTCCCCTTGCTCAAAAGCAATGCCGGCTCCCACAGGAGGCGGGGAGCCGGCGGGACCTTGGGGGTATTTGGGCTCCCTCCACAGTCCCTTATGGTAAGGCCAGGCCCCGGGGGATGGGATCCCCGGGGCCAAAAGTGGCCTGGGAGGGGGCCACGCGGCCCCCCTCCCCAATAATTTAAATATATATATTTTTTTTTTAAACGGAAAGGCCGGCCCCGGGTGATGGGGTCCCCGGGGCCATAATTGGCCTCTGGAGGGGGGCCACACGGCCCCCCTCCCCAAAATATATATATATTTTTTTAAAACAAGGCTGCCAGGCCCCGAGGGATAGGGTCCCCGGGGCCAAAAGTGGCCCAGGGAAGGGGGGCCACGCAGCCCCCCTCCCATAAAATATGAAAAATTAAAAACAAAAAACCGGCAACTCGCCGGAGGCCCCGCACCCTCCCTGCAGCACTCTGCAAACACGCCCCCTGGCGCATTCTAAGTTGGGGAATTTAGTCCCCTTGAATACTGAGGGTCCCTGGGGGCCAACTAGCCCACCAGGTACCTCCAATAAGCGCCACACAGCTGGATTGCAGAGAGGTGGTCCAAGGCCACGCCCCTTTTTACACCACTCTGCAAACGCGCCTCTTGGCACACTGGTGGTGGGGTGATGAGGTCCTCTTGTGTCCTGAGGACACAAGTGGACTTCATCCCCGAGCTTACTGGAGGTGTTCCACAATAAGTATCCTACAACCTTGTGACCAATGTCCACAAGTCCCTACAATAAATCCTGGTAAATTAGAACTGGGAAGTTTTCAGTCCTTTTATTGGCCAGAAAGGTCCTGGACTTTCTTCAGGGCTAGAACAAGGGTTATCCTCCCTGGATAAAGCGGAAAGGAGAGTCCCTATTCTGCTTTTAGAACTTAAGGGCAGATAGCTGCTCCTTATAAAGATACAAACATTATTGTGTCTTTTACAGTGTTCTTCACTCCATCCCACTTTAGGAGATTGTATATGTCACTGAGGACTCAAGGATCTGGGGGGTAGCCCTGTAGTCAAACAACCATCAAGGGTCCTGCCCTGCGGCCATACCTAATGGGTCCGAGTCGTCGGGCTTGCGCAAGCCCTTATGTTCTAAAACATGTTGGCACTAGGGTCATAGGACCATTAAACTCCCATTGATGTCACTGACCATGTCAAGAGTGATGTAATATGCGACGTCATCAGCAGTGCATTGCGGGGGCGCGAGTTATAGTTAGCTCAACTAACTATAACGGCCGAATTTCTCTGGTTTTGTACGAGTGAAATGTCCAACTAACTATAACGTCCCTGAAACCTATGGTTTTTTTCAGTGAATTTCTATGTTTTTTTTAAATGCTAATTTCTAACTATAACGTCCCTGAAACCTATGGTTTTTTCAGTGAATTTCAAAGGTTTTTTAAATGCTAATCCCTAACTATAACGTCCCTGAAACCTATGGTTTTTTCAAGGACTATATATATATATATATATATATATATATATATATTTATTTATTAGCATCTTCCATGTTACCATGCCGGAACCCCAGTCAGCCAAATGCAAATAACAACACCTTGCGTGCAGATCTTAGGCCTTGTAAAGAATGTTCAAGGTGTTCTGATAGAGTGCCTACAAAGTGGTATTGTAAGCAAACTGAGTTCGAGGAATGTTCTCCTGTGTGTGCACGCAAATGAATGTGTGTCAAATGTCATCATATTTAGGGAGAGAAGGCAACTTAACAATGTTAACTTGTTAAGATGGCATTCCTTAACCGTACCTCCACGTGACGCTAGCAGTACTAATCAGAGTCAGTACTAGATATAACTCAAATTATAGCTCTTAAAATTTGGTAATATTTCTGAGCATAAGAGTGCTTTAATTAGAAGAGTTCGGTGATTTACAAGCTTCATCACTGAGAAGTAATCCTAACCAGTCTTGTAAACCAGCAGAAGGCCAGTGCTTAATTTGTGCCGGTGCTTTCCGGTGCTCAGCACCAGCACTTATTTCACTGGGCCGGGTCTATACGATTGTTCTCCTCCGGCAGATCGATGGCCCGGTAATTATTTAAATAAATTCCTGCTCTCCTTCTGTGGCTGCTGCCTGGTATGTCCTCATAGGAAGTCCACCCTGGCCCAGGCATACTGAAAGAGCGTGTCGTCATCACGTTAGTGATGTCACTGCAGCAGATCGCGCCTGCCTTTCACGGAACATTGTTTCATTTCCGTTGAAGAATGGCTGAGGGCGGGCTTTTGGCTGAGCTGGGGCACGGCAGGCTGGAAGTTTGCAGGACTGCCAATAAACATTGTTGTACAATATACAACGTCCAGCAGAAGTGAATATTTACGAGCGCCGGCAATCAATACAGGTATAATTTTTATACATTGGATTTACTTGCTTCATAAAAGCAACAAGAGCCGCAAAAGGGCGTTATAGGTACACGCTGGCCGGCGGGGAGTTCCGCGATGTTGTGAAAAGAAAGGACAATTCGAAATAAAGCATCCTTTGTGCTCCCGAGAATCACTCTGCACCCACACTCACCAGATGCGTTCCTGGAGTAGAGGATGGAAGCGTTCCCCTGGAAACGATCTTGGGAGGCGTTCTCTGGAAACCCCATGATTTTGTGGTTCAGGAGACGTGGGTGAGCGCCTGGGGTGTGGGGTAAAGTTGGTAGGGTAGCCTGGCTCTTTGCAACCCCTGCTTTTGTAATGTTATTTCAAAAGCAGGTAGTTAACCCTAAAAAAGTTACCCCGAAGTAAGTGGTCTGCGGCCCGGTCAGCATGCCGCTACATGCCCAGCCCCGGCGCAGCCAGCAGCCCAGATGAGTTGCGTTAATGAGGCCACACACTCTAAAAACTCACAGACTAACATCCACGGCGGCAGAGAGCACCAGGCATTCATTGGGGGGCAAGAGGCTGAGAGACACGCACACACATAGCGCAGCAGCTCAGTGAGCCAGAAAGCTGTGATATTTCAAGTACTTTGCAGCAAGCGCTATAATATAAGGCACATTTTATTTTTAACACTCTCCAGAGGCGCACTGATACTGTTGACATTAAACTTACTTAAATTGCGAAACAAAGCATCCTTTGTGCTCTCGAGAACCGCTCTGCACTCCGAGGTCACTTCAACTCATTCAAGTTCAAAGTTCACGTTAGCTCATTTATTGCACGCACAAAGTTCACTTTGACTCATAATCTCTCAAAGTTCTCTTGAAGTTCCCAGTTGGCTCGTCGTGTGCTTAAAGTTCGTTTCAGCTCTTTAGGAAGTGCATGCCTCAGCCCATCATTTGCCCAAAGTTCGCGTCTGCACATCACTTGCTTGGCTTTAGCGCCTCATTGCGCAAAGTTTGGTTTGGCTCATCACTTGCTGTTAATCGGGTGCTTCGCCTACCTCCCTTGCTTGTACTGCATTTTCTGCCGCTGCACGGTCGAGATCACGAGCCTGTTAACTTTACCAGCCCCTGGTTGGCAGAAGGCGATAGTGTTTCGCACACTGGGTTTGGTTCCCCCGAATCTGCAGCCTTTGTGAGCTTGGCCTCGATGTTGGCTCTCCTAGAGTCGTCCTTCCAGGGACTGGGTTGCTCTGGCCAAGAAGCAATGCACAGATCATGCCTTAAATCGGTGGCAGGGTCTGCCAGAAGGGGGGAGCACCATGTTCACTCTGAAAGAACTAGGCCTTAGAACTAACAATGGCTCGTGCTCTCACAGTGCATGCGCAAATAGCACGCCCCCAAGCTTGCCACTCAGTGAAATGGTGCCCTAAATCGCTATTGTGTGTCTTGGACAGCACAGCTATGCATTCATGAGGCAGGCCATGAACGATACAGCCCTGTCATCTCTCAACTTGTCATAATTAATTACTCTATTTTTAATAAAGCAGAGGTGTACTCTTTTCTTGCTGTTCCTCAGTATCTGCTTTTCTTCCTACCCTTCACACCTTACTCTTTCCCTTCTCTCCATTCTTCTTTCACTTTCTGCCCTACGTCCACGTTTCCTCTTAATCACCACCTCCCCTCATTAACTGCTTATCATTTTTCACCTTCTAATCTTTCCCTTGCACTCTCTTTTCACCCACCCCACTTCTGTCTGCTCTTCTTCCCTTTCTTTTTTTCATTCTCATCATGTTCCACTCCAGTCTTGCACTACCTATCTCTGCTTTCCTCACTTCTCTTCACATTCTTTGTCTACCGTATCTATCTTTGCCTTCAGACCTCTCCTCCTTCCTCACTCTCCCTTTTATGTTTTTCCTTCTTGCGCATTTCTTTATATCCACTCCAGGAATCAGTGTTTGTTCTCAGGGTCATACATTTTAATCTTGGTATGCAACTCAGTCTTTCATCTTTCTGAGGTCGATAAAATTTGTGCCTATGAGCTGGATAACAGCATTTTAAATTCGGTGTCAAGGCCCCCTTTGGTGAATATGTGCTTTACAAACATACATGCAAAAACAACAGTTGATGGACAGAATGCAGAACAATGTCATACATTCACCCCAGTACAGAGATCTGGGCCTAAATCCATCGTTTTTTTTGCTCACCATGCCATTCCAGTTTGAACCCAGCCATATGCAAATCAGTCTTGACCCTGTGCCTCATGGGAACAGTCCAGCCCGAACTGCCAAGCCAGGTCCTCCCTGGACTGGAAACAAGCATCCTAGGATCGGTTTCAGGGTTTCACCCTCTTCGGCCAGGATAGCTTGATTCCAGTGGCATGGAGAGCACGGGACCCACGTCTGGGCATACCCGTCCCACTCGGGTGACAAATGCAAAAACAACAGTTGATGGACAGAATGCAGAACAATGTCATACATTCACCCCAGTACAGAGATCTGGGCCTAAATCCATCGTTTTTTTGCTCACCATGCCATTCCAGTTTGAACCCAGCCATATGCAAATCAGTCTTGACCCTGTGCCTCATGGGAACAGTCCAGCCCGAACTGCCAAGCCAGGTCCTCCCTGGACTGGAAACAAGCATCCTAGGACCGGTTTCGGGGTTTCACCCCTCTTCGGCCAGGATAGCTTGATTCCAGTGGCATGGAGAGCACGGGACCCACGTCTGGGCATACCCGTCCCACTCGGGGTGACAAATGCAAAAACAACAAACCCCGAAACCGGTCCTAGGATGCTTGTTTTTCAGTCCAGGGAGGACCTGGCTTGGCAGTTCGGGCTGGACTGTTCCCATGAGGCACAGGGTCAAGACTGATTTGCATATGGCTGGGTTCAAGCTGGAATGGCATGGTGAGCAAAAAAACGATGGATTTAGGCCCAGATCTCTGTACTGGGGTGAATGTATGACATTGTTCTGCATTCTGTCCATCAACTGTTGTTTTTGCATTACAAACATACATGGTATGTTAAGCACACAAATGTATTTTAATCTTTTGTTTTTCAATTTCTTTGCAATATTACACTGTCATTATTCTCTCTGTCCCTCCTTGACCCAGTACCTTTCATACTCGTATCCATTCCCCTGACCTCCTTTCTTTCCTTCGTCCCATCTTTTTCTTTTCCCTTTTTCTCTTCCTCAGCAACTCCAGCCATGCCTCCTTCACCCTCTTGCTTCCTTACACCCTCATTTCATTCTTGCTTCCTTCCTTACACCCTCATTCATTCCCCATCCTCCCTTCCTTGGTGCATTTATTCCTTCTTCCGCCATTCTTTCCTTACTTTCTTTTTTTCCTGCTCCTTTCTTCACCTCTTCCTTAATTTCCTCCTTTCTTATCATCAACCCTTCCTTATGCTTATCTTGCTCCTTTCCTTTCTTCTTTCTATTCATCCATCACACATCATTCACTTCCTTTCTCCCTCTATTTCTTCATTTCTTCCTTTCACATTCTTTTCTTATTTCCTCCTTCTTTCATCCGTTACTCATATATGTCCTCACTCCAGTATTCCCCTTCCTGCCTGCATTTGTTGCTGCCTTCTTTATTGTATTCCTTCCTTCACCCTTTCCTATCTTTTAAACAGCACAGTACAAGCACATTCTCTTTAGTTTGCAAAGCTGCCTCAAGTCCTCCAATGACCTTTCCTAAAGCTGCATTTTGAGAATTACACACATTCTCTAATTTGAGCTCACTTTTAAGTTGTTGTCATAGGCTTCCCATATGTTATATTATGTTATGATATATTGATTTGTACATCACACTAATCACCCGAGAGGGTATCCAGGCACTTGGGCAGGTGTATAGGTCTGAGGTCCCCGAGGTGCTTATGTGAAGAGCCAGTTCTTCAGCTTCTTGCGGAACTCAAGATGTGAGGAGGTGGCTATGAGGTGTTGAGGCTTGTGGATGTGGGTGTAACCAATAAAGGAAGTGTGTGCAGCCTCTGGGGGAAGTGGGTGGAGCCGGGTAGCTTGGTCGAGCAGTAAGGCAGTATCAGAGGACAGTGTAAAGCACTTGTTGTACACACTCAGTCAGCAAATGGTCTCACACACTCAAGAACTGAACTCTAGGCCAATGGTTTGTATATAAAAATATATACTTGTTTTATTTTAGAACCAACAATAGGTATCAAAATATACTTTCTCAGAATGAGATGCTTTAGGTAAATACTTTCAATAGGCAATAGACTTTTGAATGCAATAGTTGCAGTTGTTGCAATAGGCAACACAATTTCAAACACAATATAACATTGAGCTCAATGGGAATTTCTAGTTAAATGCAATAGATTACTTTTTGGATTACTTTTTTTACCACAGGACTGGATCCTAGATTCAGTCCTGGGACATCTCCTGTAAACAGTTGAGTAAAAACGTTTTGGTTACAGTTGTGATTTTTAAGGAATATTATTGTATTTTAAAAGTTGGCACTAAGAAACTTTTTCACATAGAATCACCAAGTGTTATCCTATGGGAGGAAATTCACTTAGCAGGTAAGTAGTGTTATCGTTACTTTTTCTTACTCAGTGTTGGATCCTGGATCCAGCACTGGTGCATCTCCTGTAAACAATTGAAAGAAAGCGTTTATGTCACACAGGCGATTTTTAGCAAATATTTGTAAGTTTCAAAAATCGACACTTAGAAACTTTTTCAGCAAAAACCAGGCAATGTTATCCTATGGAAGGAAATTCAAGTTACCGGTGAGTACAGTTATGATTACTTTTCAGGGTCAGTGCTGGGCACCAAGATCCAGCACTGGGATCTCTCTTGATAACAGGTGAGTATTTTCGTTTTCGTGATTCGGCTGATTTTAGGTGAATATTTGTATTTTTCAAAAGTCGACACTTAGAAACTTTTTGGGAGAAAAAGTGTCCATGTTATCCTATGAGGAAAAACGAGTTATCGGTTTCAAGGTAAGTAATCGGTCTTTTGAGTTAGGGTTCTGGGGTTAGACTCAGGGGTCTCCCAGGGTCAGTGATGCACCCTCAGTGGCACTAGGGCGGCCGGGTGCAGAGTGTTGAGGCCCAATGTTATCCTATGGAGGATAGGGGGACTCCGGTTGGTGGCTGCTGGCAAGCAGGCCACGGGGTTGTGGGAGCAAAGCTCCTAGGGTTAAGCTCAGGGCACGTTGGGGACCAAGTTAGTACCAAAGGGGCACCCTCAGCGGCACTAGGGCGGCCGGGTGCAGGGTGCTGTTTTGAGGCCGGGTCTGGTGTCTCAGTGGACTAATGCATCCACTGCAGGGGCCTGTGTTCGACCTCATGGTCACAGGTTCGAATCCCGGCGGGTCCACTCAGCCTTTCATCCAATTGAGGTCGATAAAATGAGTACCATTGAGTTGGGTAACAATAAACATCTGTTATTCAGCGCCAAGATGCCCCGTTGCTGGGGTGAACGTGCGCTTTACAAATACACATGTTATGTTATGTTATGTTAGGTCGGGTGCCCTGTTGATTTCACTGGAGATTCTCCGGGACAAAGAAACACTGCAGGCTCGGGGACGAGGACCTTCCAGGAGCTACCACCACTTCGAGGTGTAAGTTGGGATGTAGAGGGTTGGTTAGGCACCGCTGGGTTGGGCACACAAGGCCGTGGGGCGTCGGGTGCAGGGGTGCCTTGGGACGTCGGATTTTCTTACCCACTCTGGTCGCGGTAGGGGCGGTCCTCTGGATTGAGGCTGCAGGCGTCGTCAGGAGGCTTGAGGCAGGTCAGGGGTCGCCGGATCTCGGGTCAGGATCGCCGGGGGGACCGCCTCAGGGTATTTGTTCACTCGAGCTCGGGCCAGGGTCGGCGGGTGCAGAGTGTGCTGGATTCGCGGTCTCTGGCTGACACCAGAAGCTGCAGTTTAAACACGTCCGATGTTCACAGGAGAAACAGCTTGGAAAGTGAAGGCAGGCAGGTCCTCCGGGGTTTTTGAGGTTGCTGGCCGCAGGACACGCCGGGGTTTTGCAGGAGCAGGTTCGAGGGGAGACAGGCCTGTAGGGCTGGGGCCAAGTCAGTGGGCGTCATCCTCTTGTTAGCTCTGCACGGCTTCTCGTCCTTCTTCTTCCTTTTCTTGTTGTTGCTGGATCTAAGGAAGGAAGGTTCAGGGTGCCCCTAAATACTAGATTTAGGGGCGTTACAGGTAGGTAAAGGGCAGGGACCAATGGGTCCCTTCCCTGGGGTGGGTACACCCCCTATCCTGCCACTCTCCAGTGGGAGGGGGGCAGGAGCCTAGTCCTGATTGGGTAGGGCTCCCCATCTTCAAGATGGCGAGAGCCCGGAGATGTGCTTCACCTCGCCTCCCCCACCTGAGGGGTGGGGTTGGCAGAGGCTGGCACACCCCCTTTCCTCCCTTGGTGTTTCCCGCCAGTCTTCTCGCCAGAGTGGGGGCTAGAACCAGTGGGGACCAGTTGCTGAGTACAGCAAGTGGTCTGGGGAAGCTCACAAAGGCGGAATGCCTTTGAAACTTCCCCCTGCCCATCCTGGGGGAGGAGGCCTAGCATCTCGCCCAGGACGTGCATTGTTGCAGGCCCGGGGGAGCGGATGGCTCCCTACCCAGGGGTCCAGCAACATGTCTGCTGTGTGGCAGCCGGGGCAGCCCCTCAGACAAGACGTGGATTGTAGGTTAGGTTCAGGGGGCAACTCTAAGTTGCCCTCTGTCGTGCATTTCACATTAAATCCCACACTGGCATCAGTGTGGGTTTAATGTGCTGAGAAGTTTGATACCAAACTCCTCAGGCTTCAGTGTAGCCATTATGGTGCTGTGGAGTTCGTAATGACAACCTCCCAGCACCATATACTCTGAATGGCATCACTGCACTTACAGTGCCCAGGAATGGCCCTGGGTACTGTAGGGGCACAGGGCTCAAGCACCTGTGCCCACACCACTGGCATAGTGCACCCAGCTAGAGGGGTGACTGAGGTATGCCAGGGCAGTGTGTTTGTGGGCATGGCACACAGGGATGTGTGCCATGTCGACTCTCTGTTTAGTTCTGCACCAAGACACTCAGCCTGCAAAGGCAGGGTGTGTGTGTCAGGGTACAGGGCCTCTAAGGGTGGCACAATAAGTGCTGCTGCCCTTAGGGGCCTTCTCTGGTCACAGGGCCCTGGGTACCTAGGGTACCATTTACCAGGGGCTTACCTGTGGCCAGAGAGGCCAATTGGGTTTAGGCTTCAATGCTGTTTTAGGGAAGGAACACAGGCCCTGGGCACCTGATGGGCAGGAGCCCAGGGCACACTCAGGAAAAGTGCATCAGTTATCAGGCAAAAAGTGGGGGGGGTTACTGCAACAGAAACCCACTTCCTTACATGCATACCTAAATCTGCTGAGTTGAGAGCAGGATGCGAGAGGCATTAGAATTTCAAACTATTAAGAATTTCCAGGCCAACCATGTCTTAAGAATAACTGGCCCCTAAACATTTATGTTAAATGTAAGGAAGAAAATGACAAAACCAATAAACCAGGAATAGGACGGATGTCATAAAATGATGCAATTTCCAGAGTTTCTAATGGTCAGGAAGCTATTTAGAATTGTAATTAATACCAAAACTATTTCCGTTTTTTTGTGCTAGATAAAAGCTCTTTTAACAACTGTGCAAGCCTACTATGGAGCATTTTCATCAAGTAAATTCAGGATTAATGTGTGTCACCATGATGGTTTAAACTAGCTCTGCCATGACTGGGTCCATTTTGCAATGTCTAGAATACACATTGAGTTGGGTATACAATAAAGGGAAATGTTCTTCAATGAGATTTAAGCTTTCAAGTAGGGGCTTTGAACAGTGACAGGAAAAGGGAAAACTAAGCAACACTGAAATTAGAGACCTTTTGGTTGGACCTATCACATTCACTCTCCCCCGGATCTGCCCTGCGGCATGGTCTGAAGCATCCTACACTAACAATCACTAAGAGCTATCAAGATGTAATTTCGGGTTTGCTTGTATCTCACCCTGACAAGGATTGTGGTTGCTGCTTGAGTATGGTTTCACCTTCCTCAACAAGTAACCCAATTTCTCACTCTACCTCTTTAGTGCATGTATGGGAGAAGGATGTTGGTAGTGGTTCTATTTAATAATGTTGCATTTTGGTGTCCTATGTGAGGCCTAGAGACTGTGCTCTAGACTTGGCACTGTGCCATGCATGCATTACTTATGCTTCTGGTTGTAAGCAAAGTAGTGAGAAGAGAGTGCATCAGGCAGTAAATACAAACCATACAATAGTTCTTTTGGGTCCATCATTTAGTAAAAACAAGGTCTTTATTTTTTCTCTGAATTCTTGATGATTTTTGATGGCCCTGTTGTTGCATCTTAGGCAGTGTATTCTACAGCTTGTTTGTTTGCACTGAGAAAAAACTCCCACCCAGCTGATTTTTTTTATAAATTCGTCATGGCGCCATACTTGATCTAAGGTATGAGAGTGAGATGAATGTGGTCCGATCTGTTTAAATTGAGGACTTGAGTGGGTGTTGCATCCGGTCTTTGTAGCCTGCTGATTAGCTTTTTGTACAGTCTAATCAGGATCATCAGCAGCTGGCATGTAGGCAGAGTGGGGTGGGCGAGCATATGTGGTATCAGTGCGTGCATGCATGCGAGGTGAAGGGTGTGTGTAAATACAAAGAAAAAAACACTTACCTGGCTTGCTGCACGGCCTCCGACGTCTGACTTCCTCCTCGCTCTGGTCTCCTCAGGTTACAGTAAATTCCCTTAAGCAATCCTGGTGCTGCTCTCATGCTGATAGCCACCATGAGATAAGCGGTCCTGAAGAAGGTGGATTCTAGTTAATCAGATCCACTGAAACGTACGTCGACCTGTTGAATCCCCAGCTGGCAGCATAAACATGAAAATTTGTGAAGGGCTCTCGTCATGGGTTTTTTAGCATGCCAATGAAAGCTGGACTAGCTATGTACTCGATGTGTGAATGTGTGTGTTTGGAATGTTAGGATGAGATGGAGTGTGAGGTGTGATATGATGCAATGAAGGTTGGTTAACAATATGGGGACATGTAAAAATATGTTTATTGTGGCTATAGGAAAGATTTATATGATGTTAAATTGACTTATGAATTACACTGTATATATAAACACTAAAGTTTTTTGTATGTTTTAAGAAAAATACAAAAATATATCATCTTTCAAAAAAGTTCCATGTCTCAACCAAAGAAAAGAAATTGCAATAAATAAAGACATAAATAAATGTATCTTTGTTGTATCTAATGATTGTTTCAGCAAGGGAAAGCCCATTGAGCTATGTTAGCCAAAGATGAATTGATGTAGGTCGTGTGGGAGGTCCTTCTACATATATATTTCTGTTTTCCCCCCTTTCTCCCAGACCTCAAAATTAACTTGTAGGGGGTACCTCTACCTATTGACAGCATGAGAGAAGCGCCAGGATTGGAGGGAGCGGCCTCTTTTAGCGCTCTCAAGGGCACTTGAGGCCTGTGCTTTCTCTCACCCAGCTGTCTTAAGACAGCTTGGTTAGAGAAGTTTAAAATGCGCATGTCTGGAAAAAAACATGCGCACTTTAAACTGAAGTGCACAGCTCACTGCTGCCACTCAGCAGCAATGGCTCCGCCCCATCCTGACACTCGGTTCAGGACAGGAGGATGGAAAATAAAATGGTAATAAATTAACTTTTCTACCATTTTATTTTTTTACCCGGGGGGGGGGGGGGGCATTTTGGGCAGTGGGGCGACGCTCCTCCGCTCTCACGGAGGAGCTGCTCCTGATATCTCTACGGTCGGCAATGCCACCTTGGTGACAGACCTATTCACGGAAGATACATCGAAGCATTTTCATCTTATAAGCTTCTGATCACTTTGTCCACTATACTAAGTCAAATCTATTGACTGCGTCAGTGTCTGTTGACAATGTTTCTACTAGGTAGGCAGGCCTCTTTTTACGTGAAAATACGTCTTTGATATATATCCTTATTTTTATAATGTGGCTTTGCTAATATCGAGGGGTCTGTATGTTGCTCGTACATATTCCCTTCAGTACTAGGACGATAGACAGACTCATCACTAGGCCAGTCGAGAGCCAACTTGTTTCAGCAGCCTGAAGGCCAGTCTTACCAGTCTTAAACACAAGTTTGCTTCACTACTTACAGTAAACATCTTAAACAATGGAAAATATCAAATGTTCTAAAAGTGCACATTGGATTCTCATTCTACCTACCCCTGGGGCTGGGTGTGATATGATGAGTTCTCAGTCAGCGTGCCTTGGGTGAGACAGATACAGGTAATACAGCCAAAAGCACATATATCTTTCTATCTGTATTGCCTGAGTGGCAATAAGCCTTCTGTGCCCTTTGACCTATCAATGATTCATTTTAAGCACCGAGTTTGTAGAGGATCATGCCGTGTGGATGTTCCCGAATTATGCCTTGAATGTGCATGTCGATGCTACTACAAACATTCTACTAACTAATGCACGGGATGCACACGTCTGATATTAAGCCTAGGTTCATTACTGCCATTTAACATAAATGTATCTTAAGCGGCATGCCTTGCTGCTGTATAAATACTCCTCTGGTGTCTGAGGCTTGGCGCGCGCCTCCGAGCTCCAGCCATCATCTCGCGCCGGGCCGCGGAGCAGCGCTCTTAAATGAGCACACAGAGTAATTAGGAGTCTGATCATCTTGTTAGAAAACACGAACGCTAAATTGCAGAAAACACTGCATTTTAATGGGTTTCTGCTGAATGCTGTGACCACAACGGCAAGTTTGAGCACAGATTTTGAATTTGCTGGTGCTAGTGAAGCAATTAGCTGTTGAAGAAGCACAGGCGCAGACATTCATAATAGTTTACTTCTTTTTCAGGTTTTTCTTCTGTCCGCGCTTTATTTTCATTTTATTTTTCACATTTTCTCTCAGCTCAGCAAAGCTTTTTAGGCCTTTCAGGAAGCAGCACGAATAGAAGCGCTATGGAGCAGCAGGCACCAGGGTTATTTGTATGATGACACAACAATGTCCAGCCATCAGTATAGCGATTGACATAGTGTATCAGAGTTTCAAATTATATGATACACCAACATTCTTTAAGGTTGAGTACCAACCGGCCTCTTCCATTCAATGTATCATACATGCAGCCTGAGGGCCGGGGGTGGCCCGAAGGTATAAATAAAGGCTGAGTGATTGCTCGTGGTCACGCGGTGATACTCAGTGCATTTGTGTGTTTGCAGCCTGCCTATATATTGCGCCACTCCCAGAGCGGCCTGTTCCACCTGCCGCAAGACTTCACACAGTATCCCCATGTGCAGGGGACGCTGGACTTCCACCGACAGCTAAGTTGAGCACTATGCGGTGCATGGGAGACGTAAAGTGGCTCGGCGAGAAGCGCTTCGCCGTGCTCGCCAACTGCCAGCAGACTGTTTCGGCCCTCTGCCCGCAGGTGAGAAGAGCATGGCCCGGGCCAAAGGCAGCATCCGCATTGAGTGCCCCCTTACCTGTTTCTGTGGCACCTGTGTGGCTCGCTGATGGAGCATGTGGCTCGCAGAGCAGCCCCTGGCAGAACCACGCAGTCTGCTACTGCTGCAGGCGTGTCGGGGTGAGGCAAGCCCCTGAAGAGGGAGACTAAAAGCACCCATATGCCTGGGAGACAGGCTGCAAGTGAAGCAAAAAAAATAAACATTGTAAGGACAAGGAGCAATTTGGAACGATCAGAAGTCAAAGGAACTAAAAAAAATATAACGGAAAAAGAGAAAGAAAGAATAAAAGGGAAAAGGAAGTGTATGAACAACAATAGCGGGTGCCTGAATCTGCCAAAGACACCGCAGAAAAGGCACAAGAGCAGCGTAACCCTGAGTGGAGGAGAGAGTGCACTTGAAAGAAAGACAATGTCAGCCCAGCAGCAAAATGCGGCGCCTCCTGCTCCCCAACAGTGTGCGCATGCGTCCGTCACAGCACTGCCGCCATTTAGCCAGCTAGTAGACCCCGCAATGGCGCCCCACGCTGGCGCCAATGGATCGGGCGCCTCCAACACTACTTTCGAGCCACTTGACAGACGGACAGGGCAGTAAAGAGGTCCATGATGCTCCACATAGGCGGCGCGAAATTTACAACCTATTCAAACACCTCAACACAGGAGGAGACGATGACTTTGATGCTGCGGTAGCAGCCCTCAACCACCACTTTGACCCTCAACTCAACCCCGATTATGAAAGGTTCAAACTAAGGCATGCCTGGCAAGTAGAAGATGAGTCAATTGACGTCTTTTATGCATGCCTGTGCAAGCTACTAAGCACCTGCACTGGCATCAACCAACCGGATGAAATCAGGGCCCAACTGATCCAGAGCTGCCGGTCATCAGCCCTGCAAAAACTTTTACTTCATCATACCGGCATAACCCTAGATAATATCCTGATATTGGTGATTTCCCACAAACTGGAAGACAGCAGAGCTGAGGACATGGAGGTGGCGATAGCAAGAGGTGCTGCCCCATCGAACGCGAACCAAACAGTCAAGATCAAAGACGAGCAGGTCGATGCCATTCAAAGGTGCCCCACTCAGCCGCACAACTTTCCCACTTCCAAATAATCTGACAAAGGGTGTGGGACCTGTGGATTGACGCACCAAATGCCCAACGTGTGCCCAGCACAAGGGAGGACGTGCTCATATTGTGGCTGCATGAACCATTTCACCAAAATATGTCACAGTGGTGGGCCAAACACAAGCACTGGATACTGTGGGCTAGGGCAACCCACTCGCCGACAGCTATCCCTTGACAAAGATGAAGCGGGGCATTCGGTGCAGCTGGCGGAATCCATAAGTCGCCCAGAAGATGATGACGATGATGAACTCTTTACAATGTCATTCACTCGCAGAGAGGGACATCGCAAGTGGGTCCCACCGATGTGCACAATGATAATTGGAGGGACACAAATCGACAGAGGTGCATCTATGAATGTCATGGACACAACCCAGTTCCGCAAACTCATGCTACTGCCAAAACTGGCACCCACCAAAGCCCAGATCTACATGTACAGGGAACAGAACCGCTGCACCTGAGAGGAGTTGTGGAAGTAACAGTAGTAAATGAAGGGAAGACAATGCAAGACAGATTCCATGTAACCAGGGGAGACACAGGCACTCTCCTTGGATGCTACACTGTGGAGGACATAGCTTTGGTCTTCTTTACCCAGCAGGTGCATTACACGCATGTAACAAACATTCTTGAGGAGTTCCCACAGTTGTTCATAGGTTTGGGATCCTTAAAAGGCCTGAAAGTAAAGCTCCACATTGACGAGGCCTCCACCTGCGCTCTTTAGTAGAAAAGGAATTGGACCAACATGGACGGCTAGGGGTAATTGCAAAAGTGACGGAACCCACCCCATGGGTGTCCTCCCCTGTGATAGCCCCCAAACCCAAGAAACCCGGAGCCATAAGACTATGCGTTGACATGTGACTTCCAAACAAAGCAATAAGCCATGAACGACACATCACCCCCACAGTACACAACAGATTGACAGACCTCAACGGGGTTCATTGGTTCTCGAAGCTAGACATCAATGCAGAATACGACCAGCTCGACGAAGCGAGCAGATATATCTCCACATTCTCAACTCACGTAGGTCTTCGCAGGAACAGATGCCTCAATTTTGGAATTTCATCTGCCACTGAAGTCTTTCAGGATGTCATCAGGGAGACCATGTCCGGGGTAGTTGGCATGCTGAAGATGAGCGGCGACAACTTGATATACTCTGAGACCTTAGAAGACCACCACATGAGGCTGAGGGCTACACTAAAGAGACTAGCAGATTGTGGGTTGACCCTCCACGGACAAAAGTGCTCATTCTCCACGAAAGCTGTCGAATTCTTCGGATACCACTTCTCGAGCGACAGATTGCAGGAAAACCCGAAGAAAGTCGATGCTATAAAAACAGCGGCTATATCACGAAACTCATCGAAGGTGAGCAGCCTCCTGGGGATAGCCAATTACTATGGGCGGTTTATCCCCAACTTGTCTACTCTGTCAGAACCCCTGCAGGCCCTAACTTAGCACGACTGCCCCTGGGAATGGGACAGCAGAGCCGCCCCATCATTCAGGATGGTGAAGGAGGCGCTCCTAGAAGACGCGACAATGGCATATTTGAACACCAGATGCAGAACAGAACTGGTAGTGGATGCAAGCCCCGTGGGCCTTGGTGCCATCCTTCTACAAGAAAAACAAGACGGGTTCCCATCACCTACAACAGCAGGGCCATCACGGACACAGAGACCTGGAAGCCCTAGATCGAGCGCAAGGTATTGGCAATTTGATGGGCCTGCCAACACTTCCACCCGTATCTCTGTTGGTAGAAGTTCTGGGTGGTGACTGACCACAAACCATTGGTTCCCTGTTTGCCAGCACCAGCAGAAACAGACCACCTCATATTGAGTGATGGTCCGTGCAGGTCCAACCATACACCTTTGAGGTTGTGTACCACCCTGGGTAAATAACCCAGCAGACTACATATCCAGGCACCCGGTAACACCAGCTGGCCCAAGCACCACAAGAAAGACGAAAGTGCAGAGGAATTTGTGAAAATGGTAGTCCATGAGGCCTGCCCAAGAACTTTCTCTCTAGCTGAAATCCAAGAAGCCACCGAGAGTGACACGAGTATCTCCAAAGCAAAAGAGGCGCTCCGTAAAAGACAATGGCGCAACTTCTTAGACAGTTCAAAAGCCCCCACCATGGACGAGCAAGCGGCGATGAGCCAATTCTGGAGAATACAAGATGAGCTCAGTATGACGAAGAGGGTCTGCTACTTCGGGGACCACAGATCGTGATGCCGAGGAGCCTGTGGGCAAGATACATCAAGCTGACACACCAAGGACACGAAGGCATTGCTAAGACCAAAGCCCCTCTCGGAGACAAGGTGTAGTTCCCTGAAATGGATAAATGGGTGGATGAGAGAGTCCGAAGCTGCCCCTCCTGCGCCATCATTAGTGGAGATCCACCAGCAGCCACAGTAATCACTGAAGAAGCCTGCCTAACTCCATGGTTGTGTGTTAGTATGGACTTTGGCAGTTTTCTTGATGGCAGGCTCACAATGGTACTGGTGGACAGTCACTCCAAGTACCATGTGGTGCAACTAGTGCGATCCACACCGTTTGGGTAAGTCAAGCCCACAATGGAAAAGATCTTCGCAGTACTAGGGATTCCTGATTAGATAGAAACAGATAATGGGCCCCCCTTCCAGGGGCAAGAATTCCAACCGTGTCTCCACAGTTTGAACATAAGACATCGAAAGGTGCCCCCACAGTGGCCCCAGCCCACTGCATAGGTAGACTGATTCTGCGCACTCTAAACAGAGCTTTGCGGATCAGAGTGGACCAATGAGAAGACGCAGAACGCTGCCTGCACTGATTCTTGAGAGCCTACTGACAGACACCACACAGCACCATGGGGTGTGCCCCAAGTGTCCTGCTGATGAGAAGATGCACTCGAGACATCATTCTGGCTCGGCCCAGCTGGAGCACCGCAGTCATTGATGTCCAGTTTGAGCAAGAGAAGCGGTAAGCCATAAATGACTGAGCCAATCAAGATCACATGGCAGTTGTCTCAGACCTCACTATCAGGGACAAGGTGATCATGAAAGATTGACACCCGGGATGGAAGTCCATACTCTATTCAAAAGAGAAGTGTGTGAAATCACCAAAATCCAGGGGACCATGTTCAATGTTCAACGAGGATTGTCTATGGTATCCAGAAACATCTCCTGGTTTAAGCGAGTCAGGTCAGAAGAAGACGAGCAGGACAACAACCGGGGAGCAATGGATGATGCACATGAATCTGACACGGCCACGGAGAGCCCCCACCTGGACACAGCAACAGCAAGGTGTCAAATCAAGCGGCCGAGAGAAACAAGCAGCAAAACGTACGGGACCCAAGTGGGCATGAACGATGAACAAACCACGAGTAAGGGAGCAAGTGGCCACAGCCAGAGGGATGTACTCTGGCCTAATCCTGCACCCAGCCAGAGACTGAAGGACCATGTATGTCGCATCCCAATTAAGTGAATAACCTGTTAGTGTTCCATATTAGTAAAAGTTGGAAGGGATTTAGAGTGCCACCTGGCATCTCCCATACAATGCATTATACACGCAGTCTGAGGGCCGGGCACAGCCCGAAGGTATAAATAAAGGCTTAGTGATCGCTTGTGGTCACTCGGCGATACTCAGTGCATTTGTGTGTTTGCAGCGCGCTTATATATTGCGCCACTCCCAGAGCAGCCTGTTCCCCCTGCCGCAAAACTTCACACCCTCCAAGAACCTATACTACAGGGTAAGGCATTTATCAGGTGCTGTATTACCTCTCTGTTCCAAGTTCTGCACCTCGAAATGGGAGATAACACAGTGAGGTCACGTGGTTCCCCCCATTTTGAGGTGCAAAACTCAGAATGGAGTTGGTTTTCTCCTCCAATTTTCACCAGGCTTGCACACAAATCAGGATTACTGTCTTCATTGTAATGAGTGGTTTTGTGGTGCACACTAGAATTTTTTTTTTTAAGATTCTTTTTATTGATGACATGTTAAATACAATCGAAATGCAATTCCAAGCATTACTTGCAACAATATAATTACAAATAATCGTGCGTAATTTTCTATCTATAGCTTCTGGTCCTACTAGCTCAGTCTATCCCTCTAAAACTATTTTTAGTCTATATCCGATTCAGGATGCTGTGTTGCCTGTGGGGGCTCACAAATATTTCCTCTATATTCGTTCCATTTACCCCAGACATGTGACCATTTCTTGGGACAACCTCGTGACTCATATACAGTTTTTTCCATTACCATGCACCAGTCCATGTCTTTCTTCCATGTACCAAGTTTTGGTGTATCACGAGCTTTCCACAGTTTTGCCGTATTTCGCTTGGCCACTGTCATCCTTAGCGTCACCCAGGTTTTCTCTCTCCCGTTCAAGTTAGACATAATTTTATCTTGGGCTCTACTTGTTTTCCCATCACTCTTGCCATACACTGGGTCACCTCCGCCCAGTATCGTTGGATGTAAGCACATTCCGAGATGGTATGAATAAAAGTGCCTTCCTGGCCACACCCTCTACTACACCCAGGGTCTTCTCTGTAGCCCATCTTCACCAGGGCGGTACTTGACAAGTAAGCTCTATGTAGTACTTTGAGTTGTACTAGCCTCAACCGAGACAAAATTGCCATCTCTTTGGGAGATGCGAGGGCCAATCGTCATCCTCTAGTTCCACCACATCTTTTTCCCAGTGACTACGGAGCTGCAGGGGGGGGTCAGGCATGTTATTCACTAATTTTCGATATGTCATTGAGATCGCTTTTTTGGGCATGTATTCGTCCAGGATCCTATCTTCAAGTGGGGAGGGCTCAGGGAGTGACTGACCTTTTGGAATGGCCGATTGTAGTGCATGTTTGACCTGCAAGTAACAAAATGTTTCTGCCTCAGCCATCTCGTACTCTTTTTGTAACTGTGCAAAGGGGACCATCCCACCTTTTTTCCATAAATCACCCACTCGGGAGATCCCAATCAAATTCCAGCCCTCAAAGCCTTTGATTTTCTCAGGTGCACACTAGAATTAATCACCCTGCAGACTCATTCATACTGCACACAAACCTAACAGCAATCATTTACTTGAAATACTCACCCCAGAACTAGGCCAAAGCCAATTCGGGTTAGTTATTCAAGCAACGGTTTTTATTGTAATTATAATTGCATTTATATAGCACTTACTACCCCTGTCAGGGGCATCAAAGCACTTTTTCGGCGAGTAGCATGCTACTCCGGAATGCAAAAAAGATTAGTAGTGAGTTAGTATAGGGAAATGTGAAATTAATTTGAGTGATGGACATGTTAGTCTTTTATTTGGATTGAAAAGGATAGTGGAGGGATAGAAGAGGGAAGGGTATAGTAAGTTTTTTGGTTTTTTTTTTTGGAGCTCATACCATCTACATTTCTGTTTCCATGAATGTATTTAAGGACTATGAATCCACTCACTAACCCCGCTAGGGCACAGAAGAACCACCCATGACTCCAAAACTTGAAGAAAAAAAAACACCTCCAAAATTAGCTCTAAAGCAGAGTTGACAAAGTATATAGGCCACACATAACAATACAACAATTATACATACAAAATAATATCAAAAAATTGTTTTTATTTTTGCATAACTTGTTCAGTTTTTACTTGTTTGTTTTGATCAAAACGAATCATACATATACTTGATGAAATGAAATGAAATGAAAGACACATTTATAAAGCGCATGGCTACCCGGAAGCATCCCAGCGCTGAAACTGACTAGTGCCGGAGACAGAGGGATTATGCGGGCTGAGGGAACAAGAGGGTCTTAAGTTGTTTACGGAAGGACCCGTGGTTTTGGACTAGGCGTAGCTGGAGTGGGAGCAAGTTCCAGAGTTTAGAGGCGTTATATGAGAACAACCGTCCGCCCTTCCTGGCCCTCCTGATCTTAGGTACTTCGGCCAGGTAGAGATTATCAGATCGAAGGTTGCGTTTGGCTTTATAGGGGCGAATCATGGCTGAGTTGATGGAGGGGCCAATCCCCTGCATAGATTTATGTACTAGGCAAAGTGTCTTAAATCTAATGCGTTCCTGTATGGGGAGCCAGTGAAGGGATGCAAGTGCCGGTTTAGCCGAGTGTCGGTTATTAGTTCCGGTTAAGAGTCTGGCAGCACTATTTTGCACAGACTGTAGTTTAGAGACTACAGTAGAGGGGGAGCCCAGATCCAACGCATTACCGTAGTCTAGCCTAGAAAGTATAAGTGATTGCACCAGTACTTTTTTTGCTTGGAAGGGGAGCAGAGGTAGCACTTTGCGAGCCATTCTAAGTAGGCCATAACAGATGCCTGACGTCTTCCTCGCTTGAGCTCTAAAGCTCAGATCCTGGTCCAACCAGATGCCCAGGCTCTTAATTTCTGGCTTGGGGATAGGGGGTGGTCCCATACACGCTGGCCACATGGAGCTAGATTTAAAGCAGAGGGGGTTACCTAAAATCATAAGCTCAGTCTTCCCCCCGTTGAGCTTGAGCTGGGATGTGTCCATCCAGTTTGAGATGTCTACTAGACAGGAGTGGAGGGTGTTAGTTTCTTGGTCCATTTGATTGAGTGCAACCACCAATTGGGTATCGTCGGCATAAGTTACCATACGAATTCCGGATGGGGCAATAATTGCAGCCAATGGAGCCATATATACATTAAAAAGGGTAGGACTGAGCGTGGAACCCTGAGGCACCCCGTTCTTTAGAGGGGTTGGATTGGATACCGTATTCTCCTCGAATACCTGAAAGGATCTTTCCTCTAGGAAAGAATCCAGCCACTTCAGTGCTAAGCCAGTTACTCCGAGAGTCCTGAGACGGTGAACCAAAATCCTATGGTTCACCGTATCAAATGCTGCGCTCAAGTCGAGGAGTATGATGGCCGAGGATCCTCCTGAATCTAGTATTTTCCTGCTTTCCTCCACCACTCCTAACAGGGCCGTCTCAGTGCTCTGACGCGGGCGGAAGCCTGTTTGCGAAGAGTGCAACAAATTATGCATTTCGAGAAAGCCTGACAAGTGTTGATTTACATATTTCTCTGTCATCTTTCCTATGCCTGGTAAGAGAGATATGGGACGGTAGTTAGCTAAATCTGCCGTATCTAGATTAGGTTTTTTTAACAGAGCTTTCACCATAGCTGCTTTCCAGGCAGGGGGCACTATTCCTAAGGACAGAGATGCATTGATTAGATCGGTCAGGATGGGGGCAATTGTAGATCCCACCTTTTTCAGTATATTAATTGGTGCAGGGTCCTTAGGTGATCCACTTTTCACCTTGGATAGCAGGGTACAGCAGACTTCAGACGAGAGGAGGGGAAAGCCTCAAGTGTAGGTTGCAAAGAATGTGGGTCGGGGGTCAGGTGCTTATTAGAGATGTCACCTATATCTGCCATATGCAGCAGTGATTTGAGGATGTTTATGACCTTAGTGGAGAAGTATTCTGCCAGTTTATTACAGCGTATCCCGGAAAGGTCTGGTGCTATGTACGGGTCCGGGGCTTTGAGTAGCTTTTTAATAACATTGAAAGTTTCTCTGGGTGAGTTAGAGGCTGACAAAATCTTAGATTCGTAAAAGATTGCCTGGGCTTTTTTTATCTCTACTTTGTAGGCGCTGATAGCCGTCTTATACTCCAGCTTCTTACTGGGCAAAAAATCCTTCCTCCAGAGCCTTTCTTTGACCTTACAGTGCTGTTTTAAAATGCGCAACTCTGCTGAGAACCAAGGAGAGTTATGGGGTCCATTGGTCTTTTTTATCCTAGTCTTTGGGAGGACCACATCCAGAGTATCCGAAATCCAGCTCACGAAGTTATCATTAGCTTTAACTGGGCATGGATCGGATATAGGGCAGGTCCGTTCCAGTTCTTGGGTCCAATTCTCAAAAGGGAGTTTGAACCAAAGACGACCTCGAGTCCATTTAGGTTGTATTAAGGATTCGGGGGCATTCGGTGACCAGGCGAGGGAGTCTAAAAAATGATCCGTCCATGGGAGGGGCAAGGGCCCCTCCCCTTTGAGATCATCTAAGTTAGAAAACACCGGGTCCAGAAGGTAGCCTTTAACGTGAGTAGGGAGAAAGATTTTTTGTCGCAACTGAAATGACGCGAGGTCATGGGCCAGTTCAGATGCATTTAAGGCTTGAGGGTCATCAAAATGAAGATTGAGGTCTCCAAGCAGGGTTAAATTTGCCGCTGAGCTTGCCAAATTGACTGCTGCTTCCAGCAGTGATTTGTTGAAGGCACCTAGCGCTCCCGGTGGGCGGTAGATAAGAATGCCTGTGAGGGAAGCCAAGGGTGTAAGTTCTAGAGAAAAGTGAGTGTTCTCACAATCTAGAAGGGGATTCCCAAGCAGGCGACAGGTGTATTGTTCCTTATAAATAATAGCGACCCCCCCCCCTTTGCCGGATGGTCTGTCCACCCTCTGCATCAGGAAACCTGGTGGAAGTGATTGCACAATATCAGGTTCCGAGCTGGCGTTAAGCCAGGTTTCTGTTAGAAACAGAACATCCGGGTCTGCATCTTTAAGAAGCATCCAGATCTCTACCGTATGTTTAGGCAGGGATCTGCAGTTCAGTAACAGAATTTTATACTGGGCCTTTGCGATGGTGGCTACTGGGAGACTAATGTTAAAAGGACACCTACAATCTGGGCATAATGCAGGTAACTGTTCCGGCTGGTAGGCGTGGGTACAAAGCGTGCCCGAGGACCTATTAATCTGTTTCAACCGGGCACTAGTATAAGACAAACGCGATGAAAGGGAAGTGGTTCTGGCCCCTGGACCCATTCGGACGCGGACGGGCGCTGACGGGCATGCCTTAAGCGCGCCTTCGGCGCGCCAGCGGCGCGCCCGCTGCGCGCGTCCGCTGCGCTGATCAAACATGGATATTTTCAACAAAATCATAACCTCACAACCTTAACATACATATCTCTCCAACACTCATCCTAAAAAGTACCATTCATACCCAATTACTGCACTTATTCATTCATACTATAAAAATAGAGCATACATTAAGCTTTCAGCTGGAACATCCTAAACTGGATGAACCTAAACACTGACATGAATGTCCTCTGATAGGTATACGAGGTACATAAAAGCAAGGATAAGTACTGGCATGGGCTGAACTCGATATTTGAAAATGAGGCCTTGGTCACTCAAAATGTCTCCTCCGCCGGCCAGTCCGGCAAAGGCTCTCGCCTACCGATGGAAACGCAAGCCCATGACTCCAGACTGCACACTGCACTTTCCCAAATTTCTCATTCACTGTGTCCTGTGGTGTAAAAAATGACCATACAGTCCTTCAAACGCAAAACCCTAAAAAAATCAAGCGCTCACACTTTTGATCGAGAGAGGAAGAAGAGATTATAGTTTTCATTTTCAGATCAGATGCTCACACAATGGCCACGAGACCAAATCTCCTTTCTACTCTGTGATCCAGAATCGAACTTTGTGCTTCTTTTTTTTTAAAAGCTGAGAGTAAAGTTAAGGATTCACAGCACAACCTAGCTCAGTGTCGGAATGCTTTACTAAGTGTATGAGTCACAGATCGGGCAATTTGGAGTTTAAAAATAAAATAGCATATGCTCTTCAATTACGACCCATTTATATTGATCTATATAATTGGAGTTGCTAAGCTACCACTGGTTTACTCAGTATGTAATAATGTCCTCATTTAATCACAAAATAGTTTAAAAACAAGTAGGGAACATACAAATCATTACACCTTGGCTTGGAGAATTCAAATACGCCAAACCAAAAGGATGGTTTGGACGAGCTATCTGAGTGAAGCGAGTACCACCTCTACCAGGACTGAGAGCAGGCTGCTTTCACCACTAGATGGGATGCTGATCCTGAGTGCACGGAACCACCAATGCGGCTGTATGGAAGCGGCATAACAGTTTCTAATAGTTTCAGTTTCAGTTTTAGTTTCAGTTTATTTTTATTTTGCAGAGTTACTTAAAACCAATGCAATACATGCGAAAAATAAAACCATGTGTAAAATATTAATTCGCAATAATAAAATTTCAGCATAGTTAAAATAAAAAACGCTTCTGTTGCTAACAAGTTAAAAAATGCAGATTTAAACATGCGAGAGCAGCCAATATGAGTTGACCGGTCATTGCAGCGATTGTTACTACCCCTGTAAAAATAGATAATCCAAATCTCCTTTACCCCAAAACAGCTTTAGTGACAGTTTGGCATTTTTGCTCTGGCCGCTTCAAGAAATCTGACTAGTCTGAAGTTCAATTGAGGTGATGATGGGTCGAAGCAAGCCAAAACTGCTTGCCTCCTTGTCCGAATTCCCCTTTGATTAAAGGGGATTTTTAGCAGTTGCCTCCTTTCTTGAAGCATCTCTGTGCAAGAGCAAATGGTGTGGATGATGTCGCCCTGGCCGTTTTTACACAAACTGCAAGCTGTAAAAGTCTGCACCCTTTTCCATGGTGGAAGATGCTGCGTGCATGGTATCACTTCGAGTCGTAGCTTTAGGAATTTTAATTTCTGTGCTTTTGGATAGTTTCTAATAGGTATATACAGGGCCTGGTGCTCCGAAGAAGTGATAATCCTGAGCACTGTGCCAACCAACAGAGACTGACTAGAACAGAACCCAAAGCACATCAACACTGGATGACTCAGACACCGAGCACTGATGGACTCCCAAAAATCATGTACTGAGTCACACTAGGGCGGCTGAAGGCATTTACAACACACAGAGTTCACAAACGAGGCAATATAGTCAAACTTACTCCAATGTGGGTTGTGGTGATCTCCGCCCTACTTAACAGTGGTAAAAATAGAGCTAAAGCAGGGCCGGACTGGCCGTAGCGAGCATTGGGCGTTTTCCCAGTAGACTGGAAGGGTGGGGGCCGGTTCTGCAGTGGTGGGGGCCGGTTTTGTTACTGGAGGCCAGTTTTGCAGCGTGGCTGCAATATCGGCCCCCAGTAACAAAAGCAGCAGTGCTTACACTTGCACCCTCCGTCCCCCCCTTCCTCCTTCGGGGGGCTGGTCCTACAAAATTGCCAGGGCTGCTTTAGGTTCCCAATCTCGCCCTGAGCTAAAGGATACATTTTACAGCACACTTTTCACACATACCAGCTATAAATTTATATATTTTACAGAGAGTTGTGAGGTGAAGCTAATGAAATATTCCTGTACTGCAGGTCCTGTAACAATTATCAGCAAGAACATTTTCTTGGTGCAACAAGCCTCTTAAGAACCTATTACAAAGGATGTGCCCGGTATAAAATACTGGATGTATAGCAAGCGCCCATCTCAAAGACTGTGTGTCACAAGGAAAATGCTCACTGAAAATCCTATTCCAGCAAAATCCTCAGGAGTTAATAGTTCATAAATAATGTTGTGACAGAAAAAGTATACCTTTGGAATTGGATCCACATTGTTGACAGGAGATTCACAGTGATTATCTATGCTCTAAGTGAATCATATAACTCTTAGAATAGGCACAATCTTTCTGTTGGTGCTGCACACCTGCCTGTCACTGTTGATTCCTTTCTAGGTCTGGGTTTTAACAGGGCAGCTGAAAAGCAGACCTATTGCTCAGAGTATACATACAGCGATCTTTGGATCTCCCTCTTTCAAGTACTGACTTTCTTCAATCAGCCTCTTTCAACCATTGGCTTGAGAGTTTGTCAGTCAGGTCTTGGCTCAGCCCAGTGGAACTTTCCTTGCTCACTTAATGATATTGACTGTTTGAGTGTATACTTCTACTGCCACTCGAGTGCTTGCACTGATCTACATGAAGGACGAATTTACAAGTCTAGCCATCTCTGTCCTCTTTGCTGGTGCCCTCGTATGTCTTGCCTTTATGTGATAACACAGCATACAGTATCACATAAACCCAGACCAGTTGGATTTGTCAATGCTTGTTTACACCAATATCTGTACTGGTGGCAAAAAGAAGGGTAGTGCTCAATACTAAAAAACAATAAACATGATGAGCTGAAGCACATGCTGTAATAGCACAACTATTGGCATGCAGTAAATTAAACAAGCTTTAGAAAAGCCAATTGCTTTTGCCTATGCAAAATCTATTGGCTTTCTCAGGGTTTTTTGTACACTTTGCACAGTAGCACAAGCTTTGTTTCCTTTGAGCCATGTTGCACAGTAACCCAATTTGCTGTGCAATGTGTCTAAAAACAGCACGGGTGGGGGCAGTAAAGAAACACAAGGGAGGAGGATGGGAAACGCAACGGAGAGTGGGAGGAGTTTGAAACAGGGGAGTCGATGAAACAATGGAGAGTGGGAGGAGGGGGTGGTTGAAACAACGGAGAGCGGGAGACGGGTGGCATGTAGGTTAAAAATAATGGAGCGTGGAAGGGCAGGGGCGGGGGGTAGAAACAACGGAGAGCGGGAGGAGGATGGGGAGGATTAAAAGCAATGGCAGAGAGTGGGTGGGAGCAGAGGGGTTAAAAACAATGGAGAGGAGAAGGAAGATGGGTGGTGGAGTAAAACCAACTGGAAGTGGAAGGGGGTGTTTTTTAAAAAAACGTTATTTATTTGCATTTATCATCATGTACAAACAAGGGCCAAGTGTAAGCAAATAACAATATGAGAATCGTTAGGTTAGGTCTTAATACAAGACCTCAAGGCAACATAGCTAACAGTTAGAAAAAAAAATGAAAGAGAGAGAAAAAGACCAATGACAACACAAGTGGCATCAATCAGTGACAAATAGACTTTGGAAGGTATCCATAAGGTGGTCATACTCTACTTCCCTGTGGGGTCACCAACGAGATGAGACCGATCCAATCCCTGTGATAGTTCCCTATAGGGGCATATGAGTGGTATTGACATCCATTCTTCCCCGCGCTGATAACTTGAACTTGTCTGCTGTGCCGAGCCAGACTGGGCACACACCGGGTAGTCGACATGCAAGGGGGGTTTAATCTAGAATATCTTGGCCGTCCTGGCTGGAAGATTTGGCATGTGAGGGCGATTCACTGGGGCCTTCCTTAGCCTTTAAGTAATCACGTAGGGGTTCCCAGATATCTATAGGGCGATATTTGGGTGGCATCATGTCCCAGTAGTGAGATAGTTGATAGCTGCAGTATGCAGCATCAAGGAGCCAGTCCCTCTCCCTAGTGGCGCGGCGACCACCCCACACCATAGCCACTCTTCGTTTTGCTAGGATCAAGAGTAGGGCCACCAGTTTACATCTTGTGGGAGGCACCTCTTTCACATATCCAAGGAGCCCCACCAACGGCGTATCGTAACATGGAAGTCCGTCATGGTTTGAATGGCCCAGAACACTGCAGACCAATATCTCAGCCCTCCTGAACACGCCCATGCTAGGTGAAGGAAATCTGCTCCTGGGGCTCCACATCTGGGGCAACTCTCTGTGTCTGACAGCCCAATTCCATGAAGTTGCCTGGGGGTACACTAGAGGTGGTGCAAAAAATTTAAGTGTATTACCCTGTGTCTGTAGTTGGGAGAGAGGCCGTCCAATTGACTGCAGCAGAATTCCCAGTGTGCGTCTGTAAAGTCCGGGCCCAGGTCTAACTCCCAGTGCGTTTTAGCTCAAAGTTCTATCTTGGGCATATGTTGTTGGACACCTGTGTATAATTGTGTGATTAGTTTCTTGGCAGAGGGTGTGTTGATTATCTGTTCCTGCTCGGGCAAGGTTGGGGCTGGGCTGGAAAGGGGGTTGTTCTCACGACACATGGCTCTAATTTGGTAATACAATAATATGTCTGATGCATTCCCCGGGCCTGGGTCAGTGAGGGGGATTGTCTGAATGATTCCCTCCTCAGTATAGATGTCTGAGAATTTACTAAGGTGCAGTCGTTGTGCACTTCTGTGGGCGCCAGTTTCTTGGAGAGGTGGCATCATTGGGTTGTTGAGGAGTGGGATCGATGGGGCGTACATGTGTGAGAGGTCTACTCTTTTCCTAAACCCTTCCCAGGCCCATCTAACACATTCTAGGGTGTTGATTTCACCGCGCGGAGCTTTATAAGGAGTGTAGAGGGCTGTGTTTAGAGGTAGTGGGGCTGCACGGTCCTGCTCAATTGCCACATGTGGTTGGTATAGAGTGGGGTATATCCCGAAATGTAATAATTGAGCTTGAGCGCATTTGGCATATAGCTCCAAATCAGGTGCACCGAGTCCACCTTGTGCCAGGGGCAGGGCCAGAACCTCCCAGGATGTTCGGGGTTGTTTGCCAGCCCAGACCAGAGAGATTAGGTTAGACCGGAGTCGTTGAAAGAATATACAAGTGAGTGGCATTGGGATATTCTGAAATAGGTAGAGAAACTTTGGTAGGATGACCATCTTGGTGATAGCAATGCGTCCGGTGAGAGACAGAGGAAGTTTAGACCAGATTGGTATCCTGCTCTTGAGCCAGTCTATAGTACGATCATAGTTCGCAACCCATAGGTCTTGGATGTCACAACTCACCCAGATGCCCAAGTAGCGCACTGGGCCAAGGGATAATCTGTGTGGAAAGGGTAGGTGTTATCAATGAGAGGGAGTATCACGGATTTATTCCAGTTGACGTTAATGCCCGATAGTCCCCCGAACTGAATCATTTCCCGAATAATTGGGGCAAGGTTTTCGTGCGGATTGCATATATAGAGGGTTATGTAATCTGCATACCTCGAAATAATCAGGCCTCTTGAGGTGAAGCTGATGCCATGTTGCGAATGATGCTGCCTGAGCCTGGCGGCTAAGGGCTCCATGGCGATGGCAAACAGGAGGGGTGAGAGAGGGCAGCTCTGCCTGGTGCCGCGTGTTATGGGGATTGGTTCGGATAAGAGCCCATTTAAGCCTATCCGGGCCGTGGGGAGGGTGTATAGAAGTCGTATATATCTGAGAAAGGTAAGACTGAGACCTAAGCGCTGTAATAGTGTAAATAAGTAATCCCATGCCAAGGAATCGAATGCCTTGGTGGTGTCTAATAGGGCGGCAATTAGTTGTACCTCAGGGTGAAAATGGTGCATCACTGCGAACAGTGTTCTCAGGTTATGCGCAATAGATCGCCCCGGTATAAACCCAGCCTGATCCGGCCTGATCATTTTGGGCAGAAGCGGCAAGAGGCGATAATTTAAGCAAAAATTGTATTATCTATATTGATGAGGGACAGGGGTCTGTGGGAGTCGCACCTGTGTGGCGGTTTATCAGGTTTGAGCAGGGATGTGATGACCGCTTCACGCAGCGTAGGGGGGAGAGTGCCATTCAGGAGAGAGTCCTCATACATCGCCAAGAGGTGTGGGGCCAGGAGTTCTGCATATTCTTTATGACCTCTTGAGATTCAGAAAACTTCTCAAGACCTGGTTGTTCACCCAAGCATACGATTAAATCAATAGGGCTCTGGCATCTCCTAGAAAAGCGCCATGAAACCAATCGGGGTACGTGCGCTTTATAAGAATTTTTAACATAGCATAACAAGGCGGCGGTGAAGCTGTCAAGCCCTGGTGCCTTATCACAGGGAAGTGAGTTAATGGTTTGTATTATTTCCTCGGTTGAAAGGGGCATATCAATGCTCGGTGCGAATCCTCCAGCCAGATCAGCTGCAATGAATCTAAATAGCTGGTGAGTAGGTCAGTGTCTCCGCTTGGCTGTGAAGTATCTAGGGTGGCATAAAAGTTCGTCATTGTATCTAGTATGGCAAGAGGTTGATCTTGTGCACCACGTGCAGCGTCTTCTAATTCAAATATGTAGGTGGGGGAACGTGCGCCCATTAGGATACCTGCAAGAGTCTTCCCCTGCCTGTCTCCCTCTCTCCATAGCGCAGCGCTTGTGCGTCCCTGTTTAGGGATTTTACTTCACGCTTCGGCCTCTGTGTTATATTCAGAGATTTTCCCCCCTGATCTCAGCTAGGGTGGCGGGTTGGTGTGACCTAAAGTATTCTTCCTCCAGGGTTTTCAATTGCTGTGTAAGTGTGGACAATTGGGAGCAGATTGATTTCAGAATGCCAGCCTGCTTTAAGATGCATACCCCCGCATCATAGCTTTGAATGCTTCCCAGATGACGGAGGGTGAGGAGTCAATAGTGGTATTTGTCATAAAATAGGATATTATTTCAGCTCTAATTTCTTCTTTGAACGCATTGGGGAGGCGCCAGGTGAAACAGCTCGGTGCTAGTTTGGGGATGGTGAATTCTAGCAGGACCGGTGTGTGGTCCGAAAGCGTGCGTGGCAAGTGAGTTGCGTTGGCTTTCCAGAGTTTAATTTCCTGTGAGATGAGCCAGTAATCAATTCGGGACCATCAACAATGTGGAGCGGTGAAACAGGTGCCTTCACGTTGCCCCTGGTGGGACCACCTCCAGACATCTAGGAGGCCGTGACCGGACATGAGTGTGTTGATAGTGGATGTGGTTGCCGCGCAGAACCTGACCTATCCTGGCTATCATCGAACGCGATATTAAAGTCTCCACCCCAGATCTGCACCCCATGACCCAGCCCGTTAACCAGCTGCCAAAGATCGGTGAAAAACCCAGGGTCATCAGTATTTGGGCCATAGACTGCTACTAGAGTTGTAGGGTTGGGTATAAAGTGTACCCGTGGCAATAACAAACCTGCCCCCCCTATCCGCCATGACCCTGCTGAGCCACCAGGGAAGCCCCCTGCATATGAGAATAGCAACCCCTCTTGCATAATTAGAATACAGCGAGGTGGATGCTTCGCTATGCCATCTAGCGCGCAGGCCTGGCAGAGTGTGGGAGGTAAGAAGAAGTTCTTAGAGAAAGCAGACGTCTATATGATGACGGGTAATGTAAGTGTGAACCAGCCTTGATTTACGGTAATCGTTTATGCCCCGTATATTCCAAGTTAAACATTTTATCAACATCTATCGATATGAGAAAATGCGTACTTGTTGTGGTGACTCGCGAGGAAAGATACCAAAAGAGTTTGAAACTTGTTCCAACCTGTTACTGCATTGTGAAAGTCATAGCTTGTGCCTAATTTCACTATGTAGAATATTTTGTGCATTAGTCCCATGTCCCCACCTCCCCCCTCCCACACCAACCCCCAAACATGGTTGTGAAAAGTAGCCCTCCCCCCTCCCAATTCCATCCAATAGACAGATAACGATATCATGGGAAACATCCCTTGGTTAAGAGCAGGGCCAGGCGGTCTCCCCCACCCCCAGCAGGTGGGTGACCGGATGGGCATAAGCCCAGTGATGTGGAACCATCCATAACAGAGTAGTCATGAGGGATGGCAGTTCCCTGATTACAGTTATGCCTTTGCACTTATCTGAAGTGGAATATAGGATTCCGTTGTTCCACGTTAGTGATTATTTTCTTTTGGGGTCTTCAGTACTGGTGATGATTTAATCGTTAGTGTCCAGAGAGGACTCATCCGGGGTCGCAGAGGAGGCCGCCGAGAGTCGCTGTTCTTGAGCTCGCTTTTTGGCGAAAACGGAGGGACTCCTTGGCGTCAATGAAGAAGTGTGGGTGCCTTTTTTCATGATACGGAGTTTAGCGGGATAGAGCAGAGCGTATGGGATGTTGGCCTGTTGAAGCAATCTTTTGGCGGACAGAAACTCCCTTCTAGCGTTCTACACCGCGACGGTGAAGTCCGGGTAGGTAGAGATGCGATTACCCTGATTCGTTAAAGGCTGCATCTCACGTGCGAGGGGCAAAATAGTATCTCAGTCTCTATAATCCAGGAGACGAGCTATAATGGGTCTTGCAAGCGCCCCCGGGGGCGGTCGCGGCACAAGAGAGCGGTGTGCATGCTCAACAATGAACATGAGTGCGTCTGTGAATAATTTGCGTACAAGTGATTCCACGAAGCCCTCCGTCATAGTGGGAATGGCAGTGGACTCTGGAATGCCCGTTATGCGGAGGTTGTTACGGCGCGCCCTGGTCTCCAAGTCCTCATTTTTGGCCTTAATTAAGTCGAGCACTTTATCCATACGCAGCAGGTGTTGTTTTGTTTCTGCTTGAGCGTCCTCATAATCAGAGATTCCTGTCTCAGCCTGATCAAGCCGATCTTCATGCCTGTCCACCCATATGGTCTAATCTGGCCGTGAGCGCGTCCAGCTTGGATTCAATATTTTTCAGGCTAGATTTCACATCGATCAATAGCTCTTTAATGTTGCTATCCTGCGCTGCTTCAGTGTCCACTGGGTCCGTCTGGCTCTCAGGGTCCCCCTGGCGAGTGGAGCGCCTGCTCTCGAAGGAGAGTTTGGGTTGTTTAGTGTCCTGTTCGCCCATGACTTCCCCAGGAGATTACAGGATTACAGCACTTCAAAGAGTCTGTTTCGTTTCTCGAAATGTGGTGCTGAGCTGCACCCGTGGTGGGCCCCGCCACTCCCCAGGACAACAATGGGGGGCACGAGCAGGCCCTAGACTGCCAAAGTTCCACACTATTCTAGGAATTGAGCCTGTAAGAAGTGAAATCCGAGCAGGAGCGCCGTGGATGGGTCTGGTGGCTCTGGCGCTACTGGAGGAGGGCAGGATGGGCAAGGCTGGCTTTGAACCAGGTCGTTCAAACCAGCCGCCACCGGGGTCTAAATCACCAGTGTCGCTCCTCCAGGTGCAGATTATTGAATGATCTGTGGGCCACCTCACGTCAGCGTGGTCCAGAAACAACGTAAATGAGCATGGATGTGAGAGGGGGACGCCGGAGAGTCCAGGAGTCAGTACAGGTTTCCAGTCGCTCCAGGGGTGAATGCGCCCTACTGGTCGAGCCGCCGGTCCAAGCAGGCCAAGCAGCTGTGTCCAAGTCGCAGCGTGGGGTTGTGGGGAAGCGGCAGCGATCCAATACAGAGCAGGGTAGAAAGGCGCCCCGCGCCAGTAACAGGGCACCCTTTCTGCAGCTTACCGTCTGAAAGCGAGGAGTCAATGCCCCCAACAGCCAGCCTCTGCGGGGGATCCACTGTGCTGCAACCAATCCTCCGGTCAGGGCACGAGTCAGCAGATGCACAGCGGCCCCCCATGTGCCTGTCAGCAAACTAGCACGGCCAAGTCCCCTGGGTAACGCCTACCCGGCCAAGGCCCGCACAGTACCTCTCTGTTGAGCCGCACCAACGGCGTGTAGTCCTCTGGAGCCAAGCTCTGCACAGGGGGCCGCCCGTTGTCGGTAGCCGTGGGTCCCAGCAGGATGCAGTAATGAGCAGGGGGCACACGCCGCCCCCAGGCGACGTCTCCATGCGGCGGCCATGAATCCGTCGGCTCCGGCCCCCACGCTCCAGCGGTGTCAGCAGGCCGGGAAGGCCTGCACGCTCCTCTTCGCTCGATGGGCTCAAAAGCCAGAAGCAAGTCACTGGTGCTGTGGTATGTTGGTCTGGAACGGGTTTAGTTGTTGTTTGGGTGTAGGAGGGTGAGGATGGCACAGGATTATGACGGATTTATCTATCCGGTCGGCAGAGCCCCTCTATCGAGCTGCCATTTTGCAGCTCGGCCAAGCTCAGCCCCCCAAGGAGGGTGGGTTTTAAAAACAACCAAGAGTGGAAGGAGGATGAGGGGGTGGGTTTAAAAATAACAGAGAGTGGGAGGAGGGTGGGGTGAAGTAGAGGGACTGCAGACACATGCAGAGTCTCTAAGAGTGCATGTTGAAAATTTTAAAAAAGAGTACACGCAGGAGCCTGCGGCCATTGGAAAGACACTGGCCACAAACAGGGAGGTGTACTTGGTCCATGCTCCATGCAGGGACACGCAGTGAAACCCTAGGAGGAAGCCAAAGCAATAGGAGGCTCTGATCAATGAGAATTAAGAAAACGGGGGTAACGTGGGAGACAACCAGTGGTAAATAATGGTAAGTAATGTGTGGGCTATTAGTCCCTTTTAAGACTTGTTTCAATTTACAAGATATTTTGCAAGTACAGCGCAAAACCTAAAACAAAAACAGAGCGGCTTGGGAAGCAGTTCCAAGACATGTCAACAACAATTGCTCATATGAGTGTCTCAACACCTCAGGATTCCTACAAAGGATAATTCCTTTAGGTGTAATGCTGCTTTCTTATTGGTTAATAATATTGATTTAGTTTTAAAGTGTCAAAGTAACAACTGTAGTCAACAACTAGACAATAAGTGCTTCAGACATTGTTCAAACTGCTCTCACCTATTAACACGTCACTGTTAACTGTTGTGACCAGGTCTTGATTCAGTCACTTTGTTGACTGCACCACTTCTTGGAGTCATCACTCAGATCTATTGGTGTAATGGATTCAGAGCTATGAAAATGTGTAGCATGAGCACCTAACAAAGCTATGAAATCCCTACTGGTACCACATCCATGAATGCAGTGTCCCACTTCCCCTTATGCTCAGTTTGCAAACATTGGCAGATGTGTACATGTTTATTTGTGGCATGACACCCGAGGTCAGGGCCGGACTTGGAACAGCAACCAGCCCTGGCAGATTGTCGCTCGACCGGCCCTGGGAGAGGAGGGGGGGGATTGTGGGTGCTAGCAAGAAGCACCGCTCCCGCTTTTGTTATAGGGGGCTGATATTGCGGCACTGCTGCAAAACCGGCCGCCAGTGACAAAACCGGCCACCACATGCACAAAACCCGCCCCCACCCCTCCAGCGCACCGGGGAAATGCCCGGTGCCCGCTACGGCCAGTCCGGCCCTGCCCGAGGTCCCACTGCCCCTTTCTTATTAGACAGTATATGTTAGTTTCCTTGTTCAGGTGTGTCCATCCACCCCATGCGGGAACCAGTCCTACGTTAGTATGACCGTATAAGCGTCTTAAATAGAGACATTTTTTCGATCTCTTCTCTCAGTGGTTTATAGCTACCATTAATCAGTAAAGAGAAATCGCACTAAATGGTGGTATTAAGAGAATGAAAACTGCCATTAAGCTCAATAAACAATATCTTTTAATGGAACAAAGACAAAGAAGCTTTTTCCATGGAGTGAGTGATAGAGCGATTCTTGGCCCAGCCTGTTTGCGAGCATCATGTTTTTTCCTCTTGGGCGGCACGTGCCTTTACCCATCTCATCGGCATCCTTCTAATGTTGGTCCCTGGGGCTGGTCCTATTGTTCAGCCGCTAATTGCCTGTCACAGGAGTTCCTCATCCCGGGGCCTCCTGGGTAAAGTCAGGGCAGGTAATTTAATCACCCATATGCTGAAGAGTTCCCCGTGCGTGCATCTCAGCCACGGTGGTTCAAATCAGAGGCGCTTCTAGAAGGGGGCACGACGCTTTCAGGAAGCCAGTTTTATGTCAAATAAGGTAAGCCACATAGTGGATGTTGTTGAGAAAAGAGAGCTTTTATGTACGCATGTTTGTAGATTATATCTTTCTTGGTAGCATCAAACGTAAAATGTGTCTGTTTCTTGACAAAAATTCAACTTCATGGTACCAATTACCAAAGACACTTAGGAGAAAGCGAACATTCATATACAATTATAACAAGCTGCCTGTTTGAACTTTTTTTTCTGCTGATTCACAAAAGCATCTAAGAGTTCTTCAACGAGTACTCCTCTACCACTAGTTCCATACTAATAAATGCTTTTGTGAATCAGCTGAAAGTTTGTATTGGATTGCACCATCTATATAATGCTTACTACCCCTATGTGTGGTGCTGAAGCGCTTACCTACATAGGTAGCATGCTACACGGGAGTGTGGTTGGAAGTGTGTTGTCTTTGTTTTGATCCTATGTGGAAATTGTTTCCATGTCATGCATGATGACCACTGGGGTGCGGTTATCATGTTATAGGCTGCAGCACTAAGCTAAGAGGTGTGTGAGAGAAGCACTCAGTTAATGATTTTCAGTACGCTGGCAGCTTTTAGCAGCTCTGCGGGTCCCTTTATGGTATTTCTTTTGATGAAAGTCCACTTAGCTAGTTGCTTCACTAGGTTGTCCATTCAGAGATACTTTTTTTTTTAGAGACTATGGTCCTGTGCAGGCATAGGTTGGAGGGAGCAATTGTGGAGAGTTCTGCTGTGACAGACTTTGTGAATATTATCCCATATCATTATTGTGAGGAGTCAAGAAGTGGTCGTAATTTGTAGCGTGTAGAGGGCCTGCAGTGGTGGACTAAATTAAAGTCCTCTGTCGGCCAGCGGCATGTGGCATATCCCATTCGTTATTCCATGCCTATTCAGTAGATGACGGGTGGTTTAATGCTGTGGGCAGGTATACTACGGGGAGATGGACAGGATTCATAGCAATTTTTTCTTATGTATGATTTGTCACACTATATAAGGAAATTATTAGGCAGCCTGTATGAATTATAGTTGACTGCTTGACTGCTTAGTGTTATGGTATTATCTTTAGTGTGGATCAGGAGTGTTATATATTGCTTTGTAGTTGTATTATATATCAGTTACTGCAATTGACAAGTCATTACAGTGCTCTATGCCAGGCAGAATGCTGCTCCTGATCCCAATATTAGCCTTTTTCTCCTGTGGTTATTGTGGGTTATAGGGATTACTCTTGTGCTCTTAAGACCATTCCATGCATGTACTCCAGTTTCTATTTAGTAGATTAAATTAATAGGAGTTACTGTTAAGTTGCAGCGGTTGACTTTTTAAAGGATAGGTTATTATCTTTCGAAAGAGGGGTGGGCAATTGGCAGAATTAGAATAATAGAGATTAAGGCAAACATGCATGTAATTTAGAGAAAGCTGTGCTCAGAGAGAAAAGGGAAGCAGAGGGAGGAAAGTAAGTAGAGGGTTGTTTGAAAGAAAAGGACAGGCAGTAATTCAAAGTTTTACATTTGTTATAAGTTTAAGGCAAGGTCTTGTTAACACAGAGGAGGCTTTTTGGAGATTGCATGCAATCTGAGAATGCAAAAGCTGTAAAAGTAAACAATGTTGTTTGCATGTGATACACTGCTATATTAGAAACTTTTGAAAGTCTAATCAGGCAAACATTCTATCCTCTGAAAGGCTAATGCTACACCACCTCTTCAGCAAGAACAGCTGATCAACTCAATGGCTTGAAGCATAAAGTAATTGCTGGCTGCATATGTAGGGACATTTTTTTTTTAAACTTCTTTTTATTAAACAAGTGTCAGCTTCTTATACATTTGCTTAAACACAGATTATAATACACATTTCTCATCAACATTCCCAATTTGCGGCTTATACACATATAGGGGCAACCATAACCCTTTGGCTACTCCCTGGATGACACTAACCTCCCACCACCCCCACCTCTCTTATTTATCTAATGACCCCCCCAATCCCCCTAAAATCTTCCCATTGCTGCCATATTTTCTCCCAGCAGCCCGACTCTCGTAGATTGTCTTTTCTGCCGCACAGCACCAGTCCATATCCCTCTTCCATTGGGACACTCTCGGCGGTTGAATAGCCCCCCATGCCCCTGCAACATTTCTCTTGGCCACTATTGCAGCCACCTGCAGCCAGATCCTATGGTATTTGGGCCATGTCTGCTCCCCGGAGACACATAGTACATGCCACCTGGCGTCTAGGGGGACATCTTGTTCAATCACTTCTGACATAATCCGAGTCACCTTCCTCCAATATTCCTGTATTATCGGGCATGCCCACAGGATATGAAAGAATGTACCCCTCTGATTGCACCCCCTCTGACATTCCTCTGTTAGTATACGTCCTAATTTGAACATCAGTGTACTAGTATAATATGACCTATGCAGGATTCTCAACTGGACCAGTCTAAATCGCGCCCGGATCGCCACCTCCCTAGGACTCTGCACCGCCTCCGCCCAATCATCATCTTCTAGCAAGCCCACATCGGATTCCCACGCCTCCCGCAGCTTCACCAGTAGGTCCAGGGAGTTGTTTATTATCTTTTTGTATGTGCATGACAGAGCCTTCTCCGGAATGGGGTCCAGGAGTAACATGTCCTCCAGCGGACTATATTCTGGGATCTGATCCCCGTCTTTGAGGTGTCTCCCCAGCGCATGCTTCAGCTGCAGGTATCTGTAGTGTTCTGTGGGTGCCAATTGATATTCTTTCTGTAGCTCTGAGAATGAAAGCACAGCCTGGCTTTTCCACACATCTCCCAAGCGTACAATATCTATTAACTTCCATTTCGAGAAGCCCTGTAATCTACCTACTTCCCGGAGTGTTTCACTGCTCCATAGAGGAGTCTGTTCCGTTAACCGGTTGGTCCAGCCCAGAAACCTATTGGTCTTTGACCACATTGTCAGCACAATCTGAGTATGCGGGGGCATGCTACCCTTTCTCACTCGGCCATACAGTGCCCCCAGACAACCGGTGGTCCCCATTGCCCAGTGATCCACCCTGTACGCCGGGTCATTCCTATCTGTAGAGACCCAATCATTAATGACCATTAGGTGCGCGGCCCAGTAGTATTTTTGAAGATCCAGAACAGCCAAACCTCCCTCATACACTCCCTTCTGTAGTTTGGCTAGCGCTATCCATGCTCCCCCGCCATCCCATAGCAACGTTCTCAGCTCATTATCCACTTCTTTAAAGAATTTGTCCGGTATTGGGCAGGGGGTATTTTGTAGGACGTACAGTAACCGCGGCAGAGACATCATTTTGAAAAGGACAGCTCTGCCCATGAGAGATATTGGTAACGTCCTCCAGTGGGCTACATCCCTCCTCAAACGTTCCAGTTGTGGCTTCAGGTTCTCAGCCAAAAACTCTGAGTCTGTTTTACCTATCTGTATACCCAGATATTTAAAACTCTCTTTAATCTGTAGCTTGGAGTCTGCTCCCAGTAGGGGGGGTGGCCCATCCGATAACATATACATGAGTGACTTATCCCAAGTGATCTGGTATCCCGAGTACCCCTCAAAAAGCCTGAAAATCTGAAGGAGCCGATTAATTGTGAACCGTGGCCTTGTTGCGTACAAGAGAACGTCATCTGCATATAAAGATATTCTCTCTTCCCACCGGTCTCCCCCGTATATGCCCGATATCACCGGGTCCGCCCGGACCCAGGCCGCAAGTGGCTCGAGTGCCAGTGCAAATAAGATCGGTGATAAGGGGCACCCTTGTCTCGTACCCTTCCGGAGAGCAAAAGAACGGGACACTGCACCATTGACTCGAACTCTGGCCCGGGGCTGCGTGTACAGCAGCTTAATCCATGATTGAAATTGCGGGCCGAAACCCAACCGCTTCAGAACTTCGAATAGATAGTGCCATTCTATACTATCGAACGCCATGCGGGCATCCAATGACAGCAGCGCTGCTTCCACTCCTGGGTTGGTCTTTACCATATGCATCACCCCGTACAACCGACGAAGATTGAGTCTAGTACTCCGGCGGGGTATGAAGCCCAATTGGTCTGGGTGTATCAGTGTCGTGATCGGCACCAGAATTCTATTCACTAAGACCTTGGCTAGTACTTTGACCTCTACATTTAACAGGGATATCGGCCTGTACGAACTACACTGATCCGCTGGCTTACCTACTTTAGGGATTACTACAATAGTTGCCGTCCGCTGGTCGAGCGGCAGACATCCTCGCTCTCTTGCCTCTTTGAACATCGCTAGAAGATACGGGGCCACTGTGTTAGCTGTACATTTGAATAGCTCCATCGGAAGACCGTTAGGTCCCGGTGCCTTTCCTGCCTGAAGATCCTGTATGGCACCCACTATTTCTTCCGTCGTTATATCCCGCTCGATATTATCTCTGTCCTCCTTTGCCAGCGTCGGCAGGCGCATTTCCGCCAGCAGCTCACGGCAGTCCCCGGCTGACCGGCTGGGGTTCGTTTCATATATTTCTTCATAATAGTCAGCAAAGACTCATGCCAGTGCCTCCCCAGTGGAGTGCGCAGTCCCACTTTTATCCCGTATTTCCGCCACCCAACTCCGCTCTCTGTCTCGCCTTTCCAGCCAGGCAATGATTTTGTTAGCTTTATCTCCCAGATCATATACTCTTTTCTGAGTTGCCAGCGCCGCTGTTCTGGCAGCATTGTTTGCCAAGTCTTGTAGCTCACGTTTCCGAAGGTCCAACTGGTGAGCAAGGTTCTTGTCCTGCCTTCCTCCCTCTAGGTAGGTTGCTTCTAACTCCAGTATTGTCGTTTCTAGCCTATCCCACCGCAGTTTCTTTTCTTTATTTTCTACTCCTGTACATGCTTGAACATGCCCCCTCATCACAGGCTTAAACGCCTCCCAGAGGGTACCGGTCTCCTCAACCGACCCCTCGTTTTCTTGAAAGTAAAGCTGGGCTCTCTCCCTGACCCCCTGGGCATTTTCTCTGTTCTTGAAAAACCATGCATTTAATCTGGGTGGCAAAGTATATTGGCGGATCGGACCTCTCACCATTACTTCTATAGGGGAATGATCCGAGGCACCCCGCGGACCTATTCGTGCATTAGAGAACCAAGCCTCCCCTCCTCTATGGGTCAGTAGGTGGTCTAGTCGCGAGTAACTGCCATGGGCCGCTGAGTAGAAGGTATATTGACGATTTTCCGGATTGTGCCACCGCCAAAGATCTACCAAACCCATTGCCTCATTGAAAGCGCGGAGTGGCTCCACCCCTCTTTCCCTTGTTGTCACTGTATCCCTATCTAGCCCCGGATCCATAGTAGAATTCATGTCCCCTCCCAACACCAACAAGCCCTGCGGGAGATCGACCAACAGTACTCCCAGCGCTGTGTATGCCTCGGCGCGTGCCATTGGTGGAATATAGCTGGAGACCAGGTTAACCGCTTGCCCCTCCCAGTTCCCGATGAGGGCCACAAATCTACCCAGTGGGTCGTGCAGAATTTTGTCAATCACTAGGGGGAGTCCCGACTTTACCAAAATCCCGACTCCGCGGGAGCCGGATGTATAACCAGCGTGCGCCACCAATTTGTAACCATACCTATCTAACGCTCTGTATTTCTGGCCTTTAAGGTGCGTTTCCTGGAGCAGCACAATACCTGGGGAGTGCCTATGTAGATACTGTAACACTATACTTCGCTTAATACGATTCCCCAGACCATTTACATTCCAGGACAGAATGCGTAAACTAGTAGCCCCAAGTTGTCCCGCCCGCGGCCCTCCTGGTGGTATCTGTCCTGTTCTCTGTCTTGTTATCCCTTCGTGTGTTGCCATCCCTGCCTTGAGTACCCCATTCTCTTTCCACCCGGTTGTTTCATCCCGTTGCCCTGGCTTAATGTTGTGTACAACCTGACACCAAATCTAAAAAAACCTACTAAACATAACATACCCTGTAAGATTCTCACCCCCCTCCCTGCTACCCTGCTGGCGGGAAAAAACAACCCCACCACCCCAACTTGCAGAGTGCCTGTCGCCCGTAATAAACAATCAAAAATGGGGTTGGTCGATGCCGAGCTCAAAAAGCCCCCCCTCTCCGGGTCCCCACCCCTCCTTCCCGTAGGAATATACGTATTCCAGCCCAAAAGCAACCTTAATATCAGTCTCTAATACTGAGGGGCTCTTAAACAGTGAGTTCTTTTACTCATGTATCGTTCATACCCCCACTCATTGTCCATACCACATGACCTTATCTCCACAGTTCCTGGTTCGGTGTATCATTTTGATCCCTCTGTCTGGTCCTTCCATCAGTTCCTGGTTGAGCGGACCTGTTACTCCGATTCTTCTTCTGTCGCTCTGCGTCGCTCTCGCCATTTACCCCTTTGAGAGTTGGGGCCTACACTGCGCCAGCCCTCCAACCACTCCTGGGCTTCCTCTGGGGTGCCGAAGAACCACGCTTTTCCCTTGGCTTCCACTCTCAGTTTGGCCGGATACATCATAGAGTACTTAAGTTCCTTGGCCCTCAGTTCTTTTTTCACCGTTTCAAAAGCACGCCTTTGCCGCTGCACATTGAGCGTAAAGTCCGGGAAAAATCTGATCATCCCATTCTCATGCGATAGGTCGCCATGTTGCCGTGCTGCTTGTAAAATTGCATCCCTATCACGAAAATTAAGGATCCTGGCGATGATTGTCCGCGGCAGTGCTCCAGGTTTAGGCCTCGTGATGGGAGCTCTGTGTGCCCGCTCAATAGTGAAATGTACAGAGAGACGTTTCGGCTTAAGGTGATTCAGGATCAGATCCTCTAAAAAGAGGTCGACACTAGGTCCCTCCATACCTTCCGGCACACCCACCACCCGTATGTTGTTCCTTCTTGCACGCCCTTCCTGATCTTCTAGCTTGGCTGCCATCAGTTCCTGCTGTTTCATAAGAGCCTGGACCCTCTCTTCCAGACTTTTCGTGCTGGTTTGCAGATGCGTCACTTGACTTTCGGTGGCGGCGACTTTGTCGGACATTTTCCTTAAGTCTGCACGCAGGAGATTGACATCCAATGTCACCGCATCGATTTTCGGGTCTATCGTCCCCTTGAGGTCCGCGATGGCTGCCATAATTGCACTCAGTGAGGGCTCCGCCGGGTGCGCTGGCGACGCGGCCCGTGTCGCCGCCGCTGGGAGCGGCACTGCATACTTCTCCATCTTGTTCATCTGCGCCCCTGCTTGACCCTTGGGCTTCATTTGGTTGGGTACTCTGATACCACAAGGATCGCGTCAGAGGGAACCGGCAGAGCCCGCACCCCTGCCAGGCGTTTCTCTTGATCTGAGTTGGACGGATATGGATGCCACCCACTTCAGGCTGTGTGCCCCGGCGCTCAACCAAGTCCGATGCACATTACTTCTGGCATGGGCCAGGCCCCGCCGGTGTACACACCTGCGACACCCTCTTCACTTTTTTTCACCAGGTTTCTAGGTCGTTCTCATCCACGGGGCCAATCACCAATGTTCGATCGCTTGCTCCCTGTCGCCCGTATCACGGGCCTACTCCGGTCATCCCTGACAGGGGTGGTGCCCCCCCCCAGCCGCGAACTGCGTTATGGGACGGTCCCGAGGGCCAACCGTCCGTGTGTGGGCTCCAGCACACCCCACATCCGAGCCCGGATTCCTGCCTTGCCTGCTTTCTGTGGTGCCCCCTCCATCACCGATTACACCTCCTTGGCAGTCGTGTGGGTAATCGCGCACCATACCCTGACTATCAGTAGCTCCTCCGAACGCCTCCTGCCTTCAATATGCACCACTGCACAGGGATCTTGTGTTTTCGGGTCTTCTCCGCGGTTGGTGCAGTGTGCCACACTGCGCTCCTTCGAGGCCTCCTGGCCTGTCACTCTCTCACTTCTTGGTGGGGCTTAAGGCCTACTTCTCGCCTGCACTACGGCCCGGCGGATGCCCGAGCCTCGGAAGCCTCCGGGCTATCTCCAAGCCTACCGGGCCCCCTCTGTGCCTCGTCTCGCTGTTGCGCCCCACCTTCTGAGGAGCGGCTCCCTCAAAGCCTCGGGGGTTGCCGGACCGCTCCCCACGCTGCCGCTGGAAACAGGAAGGCCTGGGGACGGAGTTCAGCTCCGTCGATTGCGGCCGGCCTCGGCCATACTTCGCTTACTCCCCTAGGGCCTTCCTCAATCGCGGGTCCACCGCACCGTGATCTGCGCCCCATTCTCAGCACTATTGCCCAGGAACCCTCACGCCATATTCCGTTTCAATGCCTGCCGCCGCTCGTCACATACCAGCTCGCGGCTCTTTTCCGGAGGCCTCCGGGGCACGGCTGGTGTTGCTGCGTCGTTCTGCCCGACGGCCCTCAGGTTCTCGTAATCTTTTATTTTTTCGAGCGGTGTGTGCCCTCGATGGTGTGCTTGCCTATGTTACCTCTCTGGCTGCCATTGGGCGACTGGATTGTGCGGATATATCGGGTTTTAGGGACCCGAGCGACGGAGCTCTCTCAAGACGCCGCCATTTCCCTCGGCCTCCATGTAGGGTCATTTTGAGAAGTTTAAGCTGTGCTCAAAGGCGGCAGACACCTCATGATCATAGCAACGCAAGAGAGTTAGCGGGGTAAATAATGCAGACATCGAAAAGGAGATTCTGCAAATGCTGGATTGAATGTCTTCTGACATTCACCCTTCAAGTTTGTCTCGAAACATTTATTACAAACGTGAAGTGGTATCCATTTTGGATGCCCCTGGTTGTAGCATGGCACAAAATGGTGGTGAAGAAAGCTTCCAGAACAGTAGAAGTGTATTGCCTACATTCCTGGCCTGCAGGGTGGAGACCAAGACAATGAAATTGGAGAGTAAGTAAGGCTACTTTTAGCCATTCTGTTTGTCAGCGAGGTGCTGCTAAATGGCACGAGGAGTGGAATTGCACTTTCCGTTGGTCACGGTGAGGAATTTACTAAGGCTGGTCTGCCCTTTTTGTCTGTCCCTAATTTGTGCTTCAGAAATTTTAATGACAGTCAGATACAGAGACCTCACTCTTCATTGTGCCCATATTGTTATGGTGTTCCATCCTGTTGCTGGAGACCCCCCATTTCTTGCTTGTATGGCAAACAGGAAGAACACAAGGCATGAACGAACACACAATAGGTCGCATTAAATAGTAGTACTTAAAAAAGTTTGCAGGTGAACCTTCTGCTGTACCGGTGTCAAGCCCTTCCATCGGCACCACAGGGCTTCTTATATGTTCTTCAATGGAAGGTCAGATGTCAAAATGGGTATATGTAAAATAAAATGAATCAGAGTGAGTTTAATAAAATTAAGGTGTGTTAATGTAGCATGGGGTACCCCGAAGCTTTGAACACAATAGCAATTTCAAGTTATCTCCATGCTATCCTCAGTGGTGGTGGATAATATTGAGAGGGGCTTTGAAAGAGGTTGACAATGATCCTTCTTCTCTTGATGACTGAAATGTGTATTAGATCAAAGGTAGCCGTTTCATTCTGCTGTTTGTTTTCACACATTAGTTCATCCGATATAGCCCCTCTTTATCACCTGCGTTATATCACGTTAATAATGTCCTATCCACCACGTCAAGCTTTGCAAGGGATGTATCAGTGGAGGCAAGGATAGTAATTATTTACTTACCATGATGATGTAGTGGTAGGTGATGTAGTGGAAGCAGTATTGTTATAAGGTAATAATATTGAGCTCGACTAAGCAATATAAACCCTCTGTACTGCTTAGGTCACTTGCAGATGGAAGGATCACTGGTTTGGTTTAAGATTCTCTGCCTCATCAGTAGGGTGTTTAATAACACCTCCTCTCATCTGATAATACAAGAATCTTCTTGACTTTTACCCCATACACCCATTCAGCCCACGGCAAGGAATACCTGTGAGACCCAGGGGACCCTCTTCACATTCTACCGGGGGGTGGACATCATTTTGCCTTACGCCACTGAAGGGCAGATATCGTAGTAATCACCTATTTTTAATTAGCAATTAATACCACGTGTTGTCCATATCGACATACTGCTAATAAAGGGGGTGTCTGTAGCTCACTCGATTTTTCAGTCTCGAAGAATGAATGAGTGCTTGGCCATGCCGAGATCCGAGCCAGTTATGTGCAGGTCGCACTCTATGTCAGTGGTAAGAACTTTCTTAGCTGGGACTTAACCTTGACTGAGGGTCCAGCCTATTTCAGTCGTGGTTGACGTCCCCCATGCAGACTTCTCATTCAGGTGTTGGTAAGAGAGTTTTCCTTCCTGTACAGCCAGAGAGAGACACCGGTCTACAGGGTCACTGGGAGATTCATTCATACGCATGCGCTTTTAAAGGACTGACACAGATCTAGACATAGAGCGCCAGCAAAGCGGAGAACCTGTCACGGAATATTATTAACAAATAATCCTACAGTGGTGTGTGTGACGTCACAAACACACGCCCTCCGTGAAGTGCAAAAGTGTGTACGTTATACATGTGGATATGGTTCCAGATTTGGAAAGAATGAAAGAAGCCGTTGGGGGAAATGACAGCATAGTAAATTTGCTTGGCTAGGGACATGGGACCACCGCTACCCCACTGCCAGGTGGACTGAATTCAGTAATATAGTTTCCTGACGGCGTCATTTCTGCCCCAGTAAGTATTAACCCAGGGAGGACCCGTGACAAAAGAGAGCGCTGTTAGCCTCGCTGTGCCGTCACGCCTCACATGAAGATCCTCACCTCTGTGACAGAGGAAATGTGGCCTAACGGCCAGAGCTCCTGAGGAACCTGGTTTGAGTCTTGGCGTCGCTCAACATCCTGTGATCATGGGCAAACTACTAATCTATCATCCCGTGTCTACAAGAATATAAATCTGACCTTTTATCGGGCAAATGCTCTAATGCCCTTGGGCAGCGCTGTACAAATACTGCAAAAACAAAGCTGTTGCCGATTAGCAGTAGGAGGCAATGTAGCAAGCCAGTGGGTCAGATGGGCTGCACGTTTCACCACAAATGCGGGTTCCTCCCACTACATCCTCAGCCTAGGAATAGATAATCCAAACTAATATGACCCTTATTCTTTCTGTTTATGTTTGAGGTCCATTCGTCAAACGTAAGCGTTTCGTTATTTTGTTGTTTCTTCTTGTGTTGGCATACATTTTGTGCCACGTGTGCCATTTGTTAATAGAGGCAAAGGACCAGTGCCTTAAATGGGCAGGTACTGTCCTGTACTGAGTACCTGCCCTTCTTTAATTTGAAATGGAGAGCGCCGGCACTTCTCAGCACTGCTGTAGTACATTTAATGGAAGAGTACCAGCACTTCTCAGGAGCCGACAGGTACCCTAAGAGTGAGTGCCTGCACTTCTGTGTTCCATTTAAAGCACTGCAAAGGACAGAGGATGAAGGGGAGCGTCATACATTATCCCTTCAAGCACGGCATACACTCCTAACAACACACCACTTATCACCGGGCTAGGTTGTAGAAAAGAGCAGTGTGTGTTTTGCCAAGTTTTTGGACTTTGAAGCAGTGATTCTGCTGCAGAAAAGTGAACAACACTTGCACTTTCAGTTCATTAGAAGGCTGACTTTTCTGTTATATTCACCTCCCGAGGGCAAGTCTTTCTGTAGAATTATGACTACGAAAACGTCTTGCATGCAAGCGGAAGAAACCCTTGCAGGCGCATTACAAGGTTGAAATTGTTTAACATGCAGAGATGGAGTCTCCGGGCTCGCCTATCCATAATGAATCTATGTCGCCGCACGTATCAGAAAGTAAACTGCGAAAAACTTGAGTGATATGAAAACAGTGGGACAAAAGCCACCCCTTTTGATTTGAGCCGTGCAGTTTGAACATGCATAATGTAAAACCTACATGGCTTTCTAGAGACTTTTCAGCTGCAGTGCAGCAGACGAGGCCCACTTTTTTGCTAGAATTGGAATATGTCACTTTAAAATGCCCCGTGTGTGGTCCTGGCCAACCTACCCGGCCCCAGCCATTGTCCGACCGTTGCTTTCTGATCAAGTCATACAAGAGCTGCTACAACTGTTTCAGTTTCAGATACTTGTAAATAAAAGATAAAGTCCTTCCTCTAAATGTCGATTCAATGCCAGACACAGCACTTGGCTTTACAATGAAATCCAAATTGTCAGGGAAATTGAAGGGGCACCGCCATGACACACCACACCGATTTCCCAGGGTGACCTGGTAGGCCATCTCCTCAATTTGTTTCAAGCAGAAATGTTTGTTCCCTACTACTGCAATCAGCTGCTTCAACCTTTACTAGTGACATGGCCTCTATGTGGTGACGGTTGTCACCCATGTTAAAAGGAGTATCCATTTGAGTGAATCCCAAACTTTCAGCAGAGCCTGTCATTGCGTTGGTGAGTGAGACGCCATCATCATGTAGAACACTAGTGGAAGATATATGGCACGGGCCTCCTGAATCAGAAACTTACCCGGTGTGCCAGAACGTTAAAATGAGGGGCACGTCCTCACAGGGCCACTGCACCAGGTTACTTTCAATCCTTCATGAGCTGACAGGTATTCGTTTTTTTTCCCAAATATGTTTTATTGATTTTCAAAGGAAAGGTACAAGCAACAGTATGGTAAATCGTTCATATATCATCACTTTGTAAGTCAGTATAGGGCACCATAAAGGAGAAGGAAGATACTTGGGTAGAGTATGTAAGTCCAGGGTGTGCTTAGAGTACAAGTGATCGTATGTGTGAGCTGTACCTTCATAAAGATAGTTGTAGGTATAGATCGGCGAACAATGGGTAAAACTGGTGGGAATAAGCAATGGGGGTTGATAAAGGGGGGGGGTATATTTGGGGGAGGCGCAGCGGGATTTATTCCACCATAATTATTCAGGAAAGAGGGGAGATGGAAGCAGTGTGTACGAGATCCGCTCGGAAGGGGACCGGCAATGTAAATAGTGAGACCTATGTGGATGGAAAGAGATAAAAGGAAGATGTGTGAGGTAGTATCTTGGGTGGCTTCATGGAGAGAGGTCATCTTATTGTGTGTGGTGTAGAAAGTCCGAGAATAGGGTGGCCCATTGTGTAGAGATGGGTCTTTTGCGCTGACCGCGTATCTCCTCATAACGGAGGGCATCCTCCTCTGCCGCTCCCCGAGCCGTTAGGAATGTTAATGTGCATGGAGTGAAAAAATGCAATTGTTCCATATGTTTCACACCAGGAGCTCATCATAACTGTTGCTATACACACTATTGTCTTGTTTCCATTGTCAAAGGGCCTGTTTCCATGGCAAAGCATGAACTTTCTTAATTTCCTTATTTACTGTCTAAAGGTGACTGTTGGCAGGAGTAGTTTCCATGGAATCCCTATAGCTATGTTTCTTAGAGAGGCTCTGTTCCACTGCTGTCTGTTATTGCCAAGGTCTCAGCTGATGACAGAAAAAGAACAAAAGTGATGTGTTCCAACAGGGATAATGATTTCTGGGCCAGAAATATATAGGTAAGTGATATGTCTTCTCAAGTGCCATTTCAGTACCTACAACGCCTATACCATAAAACTTAAAATTGAAATGAACATGTGATAAGTTAATGGGGTGAGGATGTGGTGTTATGGCCAGAGCTGCTGACTTTGGGGCTGGGCAGTCTTGATGTTGCTCAACATCCTTTGATCTGGGCAAATCACTTAATCTCCCTGTGTATAAAAAAACAAAAAAATGTAGTCTTCTGTAATGTAACTGATGCTCCTGTAAAGCGCTCCAATAACTTCAGTTCTAGTTTGAGCTATATAAAACTGCAAAGAAAAAAAAGTTAGCTAATCAGGGATGTGCACGCTTGCCTTTGTGACTCTTCTTGGCAGGAGTTACCGTCTACTTTCATTTCAAGAAGAGGAGGCAAAATTTCAGTAAAGTAGACATCCTAATAAAAACATACAATGTGAACTATGCTCATGTATGGTCTACCACAAGATTATGACACACAAAAAATGAATTTCCTATGGAAACGTTGACCTAACTATAATTACCCAGCACACTCTGTGTATCAAGATTTAGCTTCCTGCCAAATTAGGTGTAATTCGTTCAACAGTTTTTGCTGTAGCTCTGCCTAAAGAAGTCTATGGAAAATGCATGGGGATTTTGCATTTTGGGACTCCTCTTTTTTTCAGCCCCCAATTGGCGGATCACCCCGAAACTTTCCATGCACAAACTAGGCAAAAAAGAGCACGTTCATGGAGATTTGTCAAAGGGTGCCAAAGTTATTAGCAACACAAAAAATGCATTTCCTCTGGAAATGCTGACCTAACTACAACTACCCAGCGGCGACCGTCACTATATATATGTATATTATTTTTTTTTGCACTGAAAAAAAACAAAGGTTAAAGGTTAAACTCTTCTACTATGTCCATGAACGAAACTGGAAATAAAATTAGGAATACTGCTGTCCCTCTCAGCCGATCTCATGTGCTCCTTACCGGCTGGGCTGACTATCCAGCCTACATGCTGGCAGCTATAGTCTGAGACTTGGGAGATAGTGGCCATGCAGGAAAGGCCTGCTTCTCAGTTGGCACATCCCACCTCCCAGCAAAACTTTGGGGACCACTGCTTATTTTTTGTTTTTTTACAAATTAAGCTGTGCTAGGGACACAACAAATTACCCTTGTCATCCAGTTGTAGTGAAAATCAAACTGAATTTTGTCACATTAGGTGTGATTGTACAGACCGAATTTGAGATATATATAGGGAAGATACCAGGGATTCCTATACAGAATCTGACATCTCTACTTCTTCAGACCACTTTTAAATTAAATAAATTTATGACTTTCAGTGAACACATATCCAGTCCCAGCAACAAATAAAAAGAATACTCCACCCTACCCCATGGCTTGTCCTGTGACCTTGCTATTTTTATTTTTAAACAAACTTTACTGAAAACGGGCATGTATCAGCAGCATAATACACACATTTCACATTTAAGGCAGTTCAGAGACTGCAACCCACTCGGTGCATCAATTATGCATAATAAGGGAACATATAAGGTTGCAGTAACAGAACTTAAAATGGTAATCAAGTGAAGGAAATGCAGTCGTATCTGCAACGGTAACCGGTATCCATCATCGCTATACACAGCCTTATTCAAACCCTTTCAAGCCCCCCACAGCCCCTATGAGCTGGGCATCATCTGTACAACAGGCACTCTCTTGGTAATGTGTTATCATAGTAACGATTGTTGTTTTAGCAACATCTGTGAGATCCTGGAATATCGGGGTGGCTCAATCAAGGTCCTATATAAGTGTTCAACATCTATATCGGTGTACTCTGGAGTGGTCTCCACTGGGTTCTCAAGATACAAGGCGCTGCCAGTTTTACCTATGTGCTGCATTAACACATAGTCCGGGACTCCCTGGTAGGGAAGGGAATAGGTATCAAAGGTGTCTCGGTCTTTAAAGTGTTCTAGCAATGCATCAGACTCCATCGCTATTGCCATTGTCCGTAAACCCCCTATATTCTTCTCTACGTAGAGCTGTGCCTTTCTCCAACCCCCACCTCTCCACCTCCTCCTTCCTGTGTGGTATAGTGGGTGCACTCGCAGACTTCCACCACCTGGTCAAGAGGCATTTAGCCAGTAGCAACATATGGTCTGCAAATCACGCCACCACCTTGGCATCCTTGGGTCTGGAATATAATCCCAATATACATGCTTCCAGGGTATGCCATGTCTCCCTCCCAGGCAAATCTGTCAGTGACAACCGAATCTGTGACCAGTAGGAAGCTAAAGCAGCACAGGTCCACAGCATATGTTTTAAGTCTGCATCATCTGCGTGACACTGTGGGCATGCTGGAGACACTATAGGGTACATGACGTTGAGCCTATGTGGGGTGAGGTGTGCTCTGTGGAGTATTGAATACTGAATAAATTTAAAGCGGGAATTTCAGGATTTTTTTACTGATATTTGAGCACGAAGGCCCATTCCTTGTCTCGTAGCTCCCACCCCAAATCCTCCTCCCATTTACCTCATAATGCAGTAAGGAGGACCGCCAAATGTTCACGAAGACCTCTGTATAACCACCGGACAGGTGCCTGCCATGACCCATGATATGCATTGCCCGCACAAACTCGTGCTTAGGGGGCTCTGATCTACCTGGGGCCCAGTGTCTTTTGATGGATCATGTAATACTCGTGTGTCAAAAACAAGGCGCCTGGTATATTCTGTGCGTTAGTGAAGTCTGCATGACTCAAAAGAATGGTGTCCCCGAAAAGCTCTCCAACCGTTGTGACCCCCCCCTGCTCCCATGGGTGAGCCTGTGTCTTGATAATACTCCAGCAGTCGTGGGGAGGCCCAGTAAAGGTATGTTGGGAGTGTAAGGTGTCATCAGCGCTGTGTAATGCATGGTCAGCTTCCAGTAGGTCAGGGTGAAGCGCAGCAGCAGAGGGGCTGCCACTGGGGAAGTGATCCAGGACAGATCAGGCTATGGAGCTTGCCCTGGTTCAACATAGTATTAGTGTAACCAATCTCTTGCATGTTCCTCCCCGCTAACCAGTACGATAGCCACTGTAGCATAAGGCGACTTCCTGTGGTCTTGCTATATAGCTTTTCATCTACTTTGCCTTTGGAATAAAAGAGTACCCTGCTGACGTTGCTTCTTGTTCATAGTTTATATAGTTTCTTGGCTGACGTGTTCAAGAACTATGTTTCCTCTATTCAGCAATCAACCATATGCACTGAGTACAGCCTGTCTGAAGATTCAATCAGAATCCAGATCCTTCAGTTTTTAGGAGGAACTTGTTTGGGATGAGCTCTCCCTCGCCCTCTAGGATCAGAACACTTATCATTTAGGAAAATATTAAAAACCTTGATGGTTACTAATTAGAATGTGGTCCTCCTAGGTCAATGGTGCCATTAAACCTGGAGGTGCATGTGCACTCTATGTATAAGTAAAGATTTGTTCTTATACCAGTCCTCGGTCTTTGATTCCTCATGGCCTGATTCAAAGACTATGCAATCGTTCTACCAATGTCAAGTCTGATTGACTTCTCTGAGGCTAAGTTGTTCATTACCACTTTACTTTTTTCCCTTTGTCGCACTTTGTTTGGGGCTTAGAGTTTGACACCTTGCCAGTGTGCTCCATCCCCAAACGACAGTCCGGTAAGGCACTGGAAAACAGCATATTACTGAAATCCAATACATGTGATGCCCACTTGTCTCCCACCTCCATAGGTGTTGTTGTGTTTTGGTATCCTCTACAGCTTTAATGTGACATCCTGCTCCAATTTCTGCATCCTTTGGATTAGCATGCATGTGAGTGCTAAGATTCGGAATAAGACAGGTTGAGGATGAGCAAACATGACCTGCTTAACTCTTGCTTGAGTTCTTTGAACTATGTCCTCTAGTGTAAAGTGTGCAGACTCTCCCTTTAGACATTTAGACAGGACTCATCCCATTAAATGATATTCCACCTTAATATCGACTTCAGAATATCATGGACAAAATATTGAGGACAAAAATATAATGAAAGCAAGTTTATTTAGGTATTACTATTCTTAACTTCACATCTACCTACCTTGTCAATCAATCAATCAATCATGGAATTATAGAGTGCAGCAAATCACCCGTGAGGTTTTCAAGGTGCTGTAGTATTCTACCTGCTACGTGGTGATCTGTTTATTCGAACAGCCAGGTCTTGAGTGCTTTTCTGAATTGCTGGAGGGGTGAGGTGGTCCTGAGGTGCAGGGGAAGGTCATTCAAAGCTTTGGCCGCCAGGTGTGAGAAGAAGCATCCTCCACTGTTACTTTGTCAGATCCAGGGGGTGACGGTGAGGAAGAGGGAGGCAGATCGTAGGTGTCTGGCCAGTTGGTGGAAGGTTATGCATTTGTTGATATATGCTGGTCCTTTTGTTTTTGTTGTACCACTCCTAAATGGTCACTATGTTTCTTGAACCCTTTCCATGTTTCCTGTAAAGAAGACCAATTTGATAGGTTTTTTGTAGATCCACCGATCCACCGTGGCACTAAATGCGATCCCCGTGTGCACCCACAGTGGATCCGTGGATCCACTCGGAAGCCCTTAAAAGCATTCACCAATCTGCTGTTAATGCTTTTCATTTATGTTTAATTTTGTAAAATATTGGAAATTACAAGACATACACTCCCTACTGAGCAATTTATGTACACCGGTCTGCTTTTCAGTTTCACACTGCAGTGTCTTTTGTTTCCTCCCGCCCCACACTGTTTACCCCTGTTTTCATAGTAACCATGTTTCCAGTAGTCCTTGCCTACCCGTAGGTTAAACGTTCACAAGACTTTCTCTAAAAAGCATACTATCTTCACATTAACTGTAGCAGATGTGGTTGACTGTTAGCAATTCCAAGCGCATCCCAAACAACATAACTGTTTTTTTTATTTTTCTAAAGACAATCAAAGAGCGGTTACTTTTTTTGTTAAAGTCACTACCTATTGTTAGTTCCCTGCATATCTCCACCATCCAACAAAATGTGTTCTTTTATATTTTACTTGCTTTCCTCCATTTTAGCTGCCTTCCATCTTCAAAACTGCCTCATTCTGCTGCAGCCTTTTCTTGTGTACTACTTCTGCTTTTCTCCAAAATGGTCATAGTCTGGATTATGGGCCATAGTTTTGTGTTTTGGGCCAGAGAGAGTAGTAGAAAGAGTGGCATTGACAAGGACCTAGGTTTACCTAATTTAGACATTACTTGGGATAGCCAGAAGGTTAAAGTGGCATCAATTGCTGCCAATGGTTGAAAGCATTGCAGATTACAAACATCCAGAACTCATGACTGTGCACTGTGGTGGCACTGACCTAGGCACAATTACTGGGGTAGAACTGGAAATCCTAATGAAGGATACCTTTGGTAAATTAATGTCACTTTTTCCACATACTGCCTTGGTGCTCTCCAACATTTACCAAAGACCGAAGTGGCAGTGGTCAACCCAGTTTTGTCCACAGTTAGAGAAATCCAGGAAACATGTCAATAAAGCGGATTCTGCATTTCTCCGAGACCACAACATGGGCTCTATATTCCATAACAATTTACGCTTTGAGATGGACAGAATATATCGAAAAGACGGAGTCCATTTCACAGACATAGGCAACAGGGTGTTCTTCAACAACTTAAAAGACTGCATCCTGCTGTATGTGTATTTATCATCTATTCACCATAAACACAAAGGCTCTTTTCAGAGCCAATTCATTTCCCAAACACTGTTTCTTTTGTTTTCAAATACTTTTTTGTAAATTCTCACTCGGCTTTGTCGATCTGGCGTGGATCCTCGGCCAAATAAGGGGTCTGCCGTCTATGCTGCGAGCAGATCCACAATGGAACCACAGATCCGTCCCCATCCGTCCAGTGTGTGAGTGGGTGTGTGAGTGCCTATGTGGGTCGTTAGTGGCTGTGGGAGTGGTTCTCTGAGTGGATGTATCAGTGACTGTATTGGTGCGTGAGAATGTGTTTGAGTGTCTGTATGAATGTGTGTGTGTCTGTATGGGTGTGTGAGTGGGTGTGTGAGTGAGTGGTTGTGTGGATATGTAAGTGGGCTTGTGAGTGTGTGATGGGTGAGTGTATGAATGGGTGTGTAAGTGGCTGTGTAGGTCTGAGTGTGGTGTGTGCTCTATGGGTGTGTGAGTGGCTGTGTCAGTGGCTGTGTTGGTCTGTGAGTAGGTGTGTAAGTGGCTGTTAGGGTGTGTATGTGGCTGTGTGAGTGCCTTTGTGGGTCTGTGAGTGGTTCTCTGGGTCTGTGAGTGGATGTGTGAGTGTCTGTATGGGTGTGTGAGAGGGTGTGTGAATGGGCATGTGGATGTGTGAGTAGGTGTGTAGGGGTGTGAGAGTGGGTGTGAGTGGGTCTATTTTTTTTATTGGGGTCTGGATCTGTGGCTCTATTGTGGATTCACATGGGGTACGTGCTGAGTGCTGCAGTGGATCCACGAATCCTCGCGCTCACAAAAAAGTTTTTGGGCAATTTTTTACCTATGAGGAGTCCTTCACAGACTCCTCTATCAGTCCCACGAAGTCAAGGTACCTCTACTGTGACCCCTTCTATCAATTTTAACTTTTATTCCCTCCCTTCCCCGGGACCGAGTCCTGGTACACAAAATGGTGGCCACAACTTTCCTTTCAGGTTACTGCCAGCCAATCACGGCATTGCTGTTGGCACGTGCATCTGTGGATCCATGAATCCATGTCTCTAGATATACATAAATCTTTTTTCTTTAATCACTGCAAAACTACTGAACATATTTACACCAAATTACAAAAAACACTCTCTCTGGACCAAGATCTAGTTTTCTGCCAATTTGGTGTAATCCCATTCAGTGGTTCAGGCTGTATCGTGTCCAGGGCCGGACTGAGAACCAAAACCGGCCCTGGCAAAGTGCTTAGCCGGCCCCCCCGGGTCTTGGGGGGGTGCGACCGAGCTGTTTGCCAGGGCCGGTTTCGGACGATTTTGTTACAGGGGCCGATATTGCTGCTATGCTGCAAAAACGGGCCTGTAACAAAAACGGCCCCCAGGGGCACAAAATCGACCCCCACCCTAGAGGCCCACCGGGGAAACGCCCAGTGCCCGCTATGGCCAGTCCGGCCCTGATCATGTCTAAAATCCTTATGAGAAACTGGATGGGGAAAAAGCGTTTTGGGACACACCCTTTTTCTCAGACCCCGCTTGATGGATCACCCCGAAACATTTCAGACAGCAGCTAAAGTGAGTAGCAAACTAGTTTGCAATTTTTGTGAAGATTTATCAAACAACACCAAAGTTATTAGCAAAGCAAAGAACACTCTGTCTATAGAAACTAGGTCCTAACTATAAATACCTACTGGTGACTGCCTGCAGGAAATATATATATATATATATATATATATATTTATATATATATATATAGAGAGAGAGAGAGAGAGAGAGAGAGAGAGAGAGAGAGAGAGAGAGAGACAGACAGACAGAGAGAGAGCGAGAGATGTGAAATTAATAGTAAAGCTATACATACATATATACACTTACCTTCTCTATTTTTGCCAGGAAATTTTGGTAGCACAATGTTTGTTATCAATAGTGCAACATGCAATATATTAACTAGCTCTGCAAATACTAGCAATTTCAAGTTGTTTATTACTACACCTGAAAAGGCTTGGAGGACATTACTCTGTTTCTTGCACATGGTGGCTTTATCCTGGCTGTGAATGCTCTGGGGGTTCTAGGCTGGACTTTGAACATTTCCTTTGCTTGGGATCACCTGTTTACCTATAGTTCATCCAGACGGCCGTAGGAAAATGGTGGCTGGAAAATAAACTATGAATGTGTAGCTCATTGTCCAGAGAGTGACACTCTGATCACAAAAGAATTGGAGCTGAAACATGTCACACTCAAAATAATTCCATTGCATTGTGCTTAAAAATAGGAATGAGCTACTGGTAAAAACACTCGATCTGTACACAGATGAATCCCCCACATTACAGCAACCTCATGCATCTGTAGCTGCGGTTTTTCAGATGTACCACATCGGAGTATACCTCTGGCAAGAGCTCATGGTAGTTCTTAGTAAGGGGGGGTGGCATATGCTGGCTGTTGGATGCGGCTATATTAATGTAGAATCGATACACAATATCACATAGTTGAAATGTTAGTTCTGGGCATAGCTTTTGAGGATACTTGGTGATGCTTCTCGGACAACAGTGACCCTTTTAATTAAGAATTTTGAAAAATATCACTTTTGAGAAGACAAGTTATGATGTGCAGTCCCTAGGAGTCTGACTTCCGTCAGCCTGCGCAATAACTCCAACGAAAAAACCATAACGCGCAAATTCCCAGCAAGAAACATCTGAAATTCAGGAAAAAGGCATTTAAAAAAAAAAAGCATTCCTATGGTTCACCGTATTTATTTATCAGTTGAAGAATGGGTTTCAGTGCACATGTAGGAATCAAAAAGGTCGCATTGTGCCTTGCAATCTTTTCAGAGAGTTTCAAAGATATTGTGTCTGCATTTCCTCGCCAGGATAAATGCCTGAAAATGAAACATTCTTTGTCAGTGCTCAGGGCAAGTCCTAACCGCACATAGCTTTGCAGATTAATAATGTTCATATGCACAAATGCGCGGATCAATCACCCGCTGCAGCAAGTCGTTGTATTGATAGATCTGTCTGATCGCTGTCTGTCATGTTAAGTGAACCGCATCTTCCCTGTCGATGGCACATCCATCTGTTAAGGTGATCTGTACAGTTTCAATAATGTGTGTTCAGTGAATCTACAAAGAACGTTTGCAGTATCAGTTAAATGAATCTAACATTACAGTAATGAGTCTACCCTTACCAGTTTACTTCCGGTTCTTGCTGTCCCTCTACACGTGAACCCAACTCTCTCTTTCTGTCTCTGTCTGCTTGAGTCTGTCTGCCTCTTTAAGGCTTTCCGCCTCTGTCTTTGCCTATTTCACAGCTTGTCTCTGTTTACAGGGGCGCAACGCAGGCCCCAGTGGCAGGGGGGGGGGAGGGGGGCACCAACCATTCAGGGAGCCCCCATTAACCCTAAGGCCTGTAAATATATGTAAGATAGGGAGACTCAAGGGCCGCTTCATCAGATTCTACAGGGTGAGGGGATCAGTTCATCTTGCACAACTGTCTCTGTACTATCTGTATTCATCGCCTGTTCACCTAGAAGCCGGTTTCTTTCTGCCTCTTTATTGTAGTGTCTCTCTTTCTGTAAATTGTCAGTGTGAACATCCCAATCAGAATGTCTCTGTAAGCCTTTATCTATATCCCTAAGGCTGCCTTTGTATATATAACCTGTCTATCTGAAATATTCTCACGCGTGTTTGTGTATACATTTATGTGTTTCCCTTTTCAATCCTTCTAACTGTATCAATTTTCAATATCCCTGGGCCACCCTGTACAAATGTTGTTGTCACCTTGTGCCTTTCAATATCTTTAATTCTGTCTTTCTATAAGTTTGTCTCTTTCCTTTTACCTGCAGTAACCCTACGTCTGTATGTCTAAAGGTACGTCCATATTTGACTATTTAACTGTTCCTTTGTAGGTATAAGCCTCTACCTATATTGATAACTATCCGCCCCTACCTGTCTAAGTTTCACTAAATCTATCTCACTGTGTTTTATCAGTTTTTCTGTTTGTCCAAAACTCTCTCTGTTATCGCTTTGCCTGTTTCAATGTCTCTTTCTATATGTGCCTGACTACAGATTTGTTCCATTTAGTCTCTTTGTTTATTCTTTTACCTATTTGTGTTTCTATGACATTTATCTGCACTTTTACCAGTGCTGTGTGTAACACCAGAGACGTTTTAAGGCATGAACAAAGTGAGCCCTCGCCCAAATCCGCTACTTTCAGGGGCACCCTGATAGAGCCAGCTCTGTTCTGCGGAGAGCCTGGCCCTCAAAACCATGAATAATTCTTAAACAGATTGTTTTAAATACCGTTTTCCTTTTATTTATTTATAATGTGGGTGATGTTTATGTGTTTATGTTTTTTTCAACACATTACAACGTCCATAAAGTTTTTTTGAGATCAAAACAGGACTTCGGATCAGAGATTATTTGCAATAATATAATTGAGCTGCTGCTGTATAAGAATATTGAAAACACATGTCACTATCCTTGAATATTAGATGTAAACATATTTAGAACTTGGACCAGTGTGTTGGTGCAATATCAGATACCTGGCCGAAGAGGGCATGAAAGAGCTGAAATTGGATCATAAATTCAAAGCTGTTCAGAACAAGGGACTCCAAATAACGTTTGGTCCAGGGCCCCCTAAATCATTGAAGCCCCCGAGCAAACAGTCTGTCCAGACCGACGTCTCTCTGTTTGGCTGAGTAGATATCTCATTGGCTGACTTTTTATCTGTCTGCTATGTGTATGTCCATCTGAGTAGGTAGAATTGTACATGGACCTGTGCATTTATCTGTTTCCCGCTTTCCTTTTCGTATCTGTCAGTCCACAACTCTTTCTGTTTTCTCTTGCATGCACCTGTGCCAGTGGTTAGTTGTCTGTGTCTCCTGAGAAAACCACCTCTTGATACCTTAACGAGCAAATATAAGTAACCACCTAAAATTGACCCTCGGTCCATTCCATGGTAAATGATAGATGCATATTTTGCCTGTTTTTAAGAAACATTGTGCTGGGCCAATGTTTCTCATGTTTTATAATGAAGGTCATCATCAGAGAAAACGAGAATTCAGAGTGTTTATATTTGTTGAACGTGTATAACACGCCAAGAGGCGTGAGGGGGCACACGGGCAGATGTGACCCTGGACTGAAAGGAGGTGTCTTTTCTTTCAGCCCTAATGTTATTATGTCTTCTCGGCTTCTGCAGGGCCGGACCCCCTTTATCTGTTTCCCTAATTGTGGGGTGAACAGAAAAGCTTTCAGAGAGGCCCTCTCGTGCCCCTCCATCCCTCCTCGTCATGCGGGGGCTGCAGACACCAGAGACATGTGGTGCTCAGAATAATAAAAGAGGACATATAATGAGATTAGTGCGTTGTAATGTGGGGTCGCCGTATTCCCCTGTGCGGCTCGTGGGCAGATAAAGCCCTGAGATTTAGGAGTGTGTCAGGACAAGGGACCTCAGCTTCCCGTCAGGACGAGGGGGGCGCTGTGGGAGGTCGGGACGGGGTGGGGGAGAAGAGCAGCCCGGTGACCCCCCAATGATTTAGAGGCCCTTAGCTTAATGAAATTGTTTCACTGACATGACGGTAAAAGCTCGTAATGGATTGGACGCCCTAATGTAATGAAATTACTCCCCTCAGCCTTTAAAAAAATGCGCAATTAATATTTGCAGCGGGCTTGGGTGTGCGGTGTGCGGCTCTCCTCAGACAGTCTGCGAGGAGCGAGGGAGCAGACTCCGAGCCTCTTCCTGCCCGGTGAGGAGCCGCGGGGGGCGGGCAGCGCAGCCTCCTCCTGCCCCTAGCGGAGCGGAGGAGGCGGGAGGTGCGTCCTGTTCCTGCCCGGTCAGGAGATGCAGGAGGGGCGGGAGGTGTAGCTTCCTCTTGCCGGCGTGATACTGCGGGAGGTACAACCTCCTCTTGCCCGGAGAGAAGCTCCGGGGGGCGGCAGGTGCCTCCTGCCCTGTTTCTGCCCGGAGGGAAGCTGCGAGGGGCGGCAGGTGCATCTTGTTCTGCCCGGTGAGGAGCTGCGGGGACTGGGAGGCGCAGCCCCCTCCTGCCCGGCGTGAAGCTGCGAGGGCGGGGGCTCCGCGGGGACACTGGGCCTCTAGACAGCAGCCTCTTGCTCAGCACAGCCCTTTGACTTTCTCTTTCTTTCTGCAGGCAGCTGGACAACAACCAGATCAGCTGCGTTGAAGATGGAGTCTTCCGAGCTCTGCGCGACCTGGAGATCCTGTAAGTACACTTTCTCTTCTTCGGCCGGGGTAGTTCCGATGGTTGGGTGCTGGTGGTGATGGTGTGCGCTGTGGAGATAGTGCTCGTGAGCTGTGGTGACTGTAGCAGGTGCGTGTTGTGCCTTCAATGCACTTCCCCTCAGCGCATCGCTCTTTCGATCGAGGGGCTCCATCCTTGTTCCCCTTCCTCTGGTGCGAGGCTGAGCCCCCTCCCTACCCACCCCGAATCTCCTCTAGCACTCGAGGAGTGAGTGGGCTGGGTGCCATGTCTTCTTTCCGAAGGGAACCGTATCATTCAGAGTCACAGAAACCCGTGTTAGTGTTTGGAGAACGTACACCGAGAGCACTACACCTCTCCCTGCTCCCCCCACCCACCCGATACCCCACTGGTGACAGACAGCTTGTGTGCAGGGAGTCCGAGTTGGGCGGCTGCATTATGCATAGCAGGTACTCACTGTGAAAGAAGGCAACTGCTGCGGATTGATGTGCGGCAAAATACAGAGGAAAAACAGCAACACGAGCCATGCTGCACCCGGCAGCCTGTCACAACAAAGCAGTTTCGAAACCTGCCCAGCCCCCACTTATGGAGCAGAAAGATGATCTGAATGAGAAAGCTCAGTGCTTGTAGGGGGTATCTTTTGTGGGGGAATTAGTTCAGAGCTCCTCACGTTCATGACACATTTTTTCCCTATACGGAGGTAGCTCTATGTGAATGCACCTGTTGCAGAGATATGTATGTACGGTCAGGTGCGCTAGTCCCAGCCTGTCATAATGCCAATATTAACGAAGTGCTGGGCGATATATATTATTTGACACTTTATGGGTCCAATTACTGATCTTCTAAGATGATAGATGGGGTAACAATTTCGGTAAATATCCAGATTTTGATGGAAGGATTAGTGCCGGATAACGGGTCCACTGAAGTCGAAGGTCTGGCTTTAAAGGTCACCCTTTTGCTTGAGGTTAGAAGCTTCCTATCCAATAAGGACTATTTTTTATGAGTCACAGATTAGAAGATGGGCACATTTCTTCTGAGAAAAGCTAGATGATTGACAGATAGGAAAGGTGAAACAAGGGCAGTGTGTGCAGCCAGGCAGGCCCGCAGGAGAATGGACGCTTCCTGCTGATGTAAAGTCACCAGACCTATAAGGCAGTCTGGTACAGTCAGTGACTGCAGTTCTGAGAGTGGGCACACAGTAGTGTGACATTCACAATGAATCGCAACACAGGCTTGTGTTTACTGGTCTCCGCCTCCAATGTACAACAATATATAGTTTACTGTGCAATTCTCATTGAATGATACTCGTATAGACGGTGACCACATTAAAGGTCATTAGGGAATGTGAGGGTTGTCAGTTAGGATGAGGGCAAGAGGAAACAGTGATGAGGTGGAGAAGGACAAAAGATGAGACAGAGAGGTAAGGTGCGAAGTGGAAGGTAGAAGTTGATAAATTTGAACTACAGGAGGTTTTTGACAAGTAACTCAGTTTTTAAAAAGAAATTTTGGGATGTTGTGACCTTGGAGCGGAGCTGTGTGATGGCATGGACTGCCATATGTAGATGGTGTAGCTGGGTCAAGAAACACAGTCACAATCTAGATGCTGTTGAATGAGTTTCTCAGTTGTGCGTTTTGGGATATGATGCCACACGTGGAATTTTGTACAGTTATAGTAGCAGAAAAAATGCACTAAAACAAGTATAGCACAACAAGGTGAATAAAGCCAAGCTGACAGCAAGAGAGGTGGAACTATGAGCAAAGGTGCAAGCCATTCTGAGATAGGTCGATGAGCACGCAATCATATTTACAATAGTATTTTAGCAAAACCAAGATGTTTTCTGATTTTTCCAATCTTAGACTGACTCACAGGAGATATAGGTTTGAGGCATGCCTAGAATACTAACAATGACTATTCAGCAAAATGAAAAAGGGAAATAAGCATGTTATGACATCTATGCAGGAGCTGGAGACTGCATAGAGTCTACTCGCTACAGCAGACAGGGGAGTGGGCAGGCTACCTCGGCCTAATGGGACTTACGTCAACCAAATTCTATGGTCCCAAATTCACGAAGCCCCCAATTGATAAACTCAGACATCTACTCCCGGTGGAGTACTCCTGTGTTTGGGCTAGATTTTCAAATTTTAAACGATTCACTAATTCTCCTAATATTGCCCCAAACCTCTACGACAATCATACATATCCTGGAGTATTCCACTGTGCTAAATTTTCTTAAATGGAATTTCCATCAAGGTAAAGAATTATACTTGCATGAATGTTCGTTAGTGCGTGTAACTGTTTTTACTTCATGGGTAAAATATTTTGCCCTGTGACATAGCCCCTTCCCTACATCTACTCTGCTATGGTAGTGCTCCCTCTCCTTTCTCACTTTGGAGAGCCACTTTTCCAGCTTTCCACTGGATGAAATTTACATGTGTTTCCAAGGATAGAAATCTATCTGCATGAGGCATGCAAATATATACAGAACTTGAAAAAGTTTGATACCTGCTATTCACAGGAGAAAATCTACCTGCTATTCCAGTGTAGGAAACAACCTTTCAGAGGTAAGTGTTTGTCGACATATGTAAAAGTGGCCTACCAGGAAAGGCCCACAATCTCACCCCATTCTTGAGCCTCAGAATGCAATACAGTGGAGAAGTTATGGATTCCAAAGCGTACTGTGTGAATATATCACTTCACAGATCCTGAATAAATAAGTCAGGATATGAAATATACATGCACAAAGATTGCACACATGAGAAATATGTAGATGTACACAAATGTCTGTGTATATGGCCCAATATATCCAATATTTGGAAAACACCTGCTTAGAATCAGTCACATTAAACAAAACATGTAACCATCTAGCACCATATGTGTGGGCCATATGAAAAATGTCAGTATAGTCTGTCATTTCTGTCCTCACTGGCGTTTCTCACAGATAATCCCATAATCTGTTTCTAAACTTTATTAATATAAATCACTATAATCAATATACATCATCTATTAGTACATTGTCCCCAAAGCAAGAACTTGTTGATTAAACAGTTATAAACTTAGCTATTTAAGATATTATCCTGGGTTAGAAAAGGTCATTTACATTTAGTTGTTTTAATTTCTTAATAGTAGCTTTCAATACAAAATAAGAAATATTTTTCTATGTTAGTAGATAGTGTTATGGAACACATTTTGTTTTACAGTATCTTGTTTCTCTGGAACTGTAATTTTCATAGCAATAGTCAATCATACTGCCGTCAATGGAATATTATAGAGAACATTTTTTTCTCCAATACCCACCAACCAATATTTGAATATTTCTATACATTTCTCTCTGAAAGACCATAAGGCACATGCATTAATGCACAGTGCCTAAAAGCAGAAAAAGGCCTTAGATTAGCGCATAGTGTATGATGTACAAAATATTGAAAACAGAGGAACTAGTAATAGAGCATAATGTAATTGTGCAGGAGAATGTACACAGCTACACACATATGTTGCCCAAAGAGTGCCATTAGTAACCAATTTTCCTCTAAATTATAGTTGAAAGTCATATTTATTCAGCTTATTTGAAAGCTTTAAACATCTTCTATCGTTTCTGTGACTAATCACCCATTTTCTTGAGTTCGGCCTAAGATGAACAACAACATTGAAATTGAGTTTCTTAATATCAAACCCTTGAATAATTAGGCTTAAAGAGTAATATAACATCTTTATCCCTAGAAAGCATGCCCCCTACTGCAGTCCAGCCTTTTCTTGGAGTGTTATACTGAGGATGGAGCATCCGCAATACCCACTGCGCCTGATCATGGTGACAGAGGTCCTGTTTTCACATGTCCCTTTTTCAGCTGCAGGCTAATTTTATAAACTTGAATTTTGGCAAGATATTGTTCAATTGAGCGAAATTAAATACATTTTTTTTGCAAGATACTTACAAAAAATATATATATTTTCAGAATAAGTACATTATCTTCCATCATCTTTCATCTAGTGTGGTCATAAGTGGCCTCGTGTGCGCACTACCATCATACTTGCATGTCTACTAGCCATCAGTGCCCATGAACTGGTAGGCAGATGGATTTCTCCCTCTTTAAACAGAGTCTCTGGGTGTTTGTGGGCTCTTACTAAAGCCCCTAGCATTGGCCTCCTGTTTATCTGGTGGTTGCCTTTCTTTTGATCAGTACTGAAATGAAGCAACATAGTCATTTCTTTAGGTACTTTTATAATTTCGCTGTTGACATATAGATATTAGGGTAGATGATAAAGTTCTGGCCCATTAGGTAACATCTCTATTTATTTATTTATTTATTGTTTTATATAGCATGGGCCAGAGTAGGACAGGATGCTAGCACACTGCACAGCATGATAATCCCACAAGAAGGTACAGAAGTCAGTTAGGACAGTGGAAGAGGGTGTAACCTCTTTGAAGTAAGTAGATCAATGGTAACGGTCCCACTAAATTTGAGCCCAATTTCGAGAGATATCAATTTTCGAATATTTTTTTTTTAACCCTGAAACAGAAGAATATCAGAGCCCTCCACCTCCTTTTAACTTTGACAGCCAGGTGCCATTCAAAACACAGTAATCACTGACGCAGTACTCTTATGACCTGGGGGTATATGCCAGCAGATGGAATTCTGACCTTGCCTTGAAGGAACCAGCACAACATGTGTAACATTTATTCACAGCCTGAATACCAAACTATTCAGTGTAGTCTTTAATATATAGCTTATATATTCTTGGCGGGCTTCATTGCGATTTTAATGGAATGCTGAGCATCTGGACAGTCAGTGTACTGTGTGCAATATTGCTTAACATATGTTATGACCAATACTTTCATAGCTATGAGCAATACTCAAACATGTTTTAGATGGCCTTTCTTGTAAGTTGAAACAAAAACATTTTTACATCCTTTATAACTGGATAAATAGTGAACGTATAGTACAGCAATTTCAAATCAGGAAGAACATTCTCAAGATTCAAGGTCACAGGGTGTCGCATACATTCCAAAGAGGTGGCCTTTTGCATGGACATTAATATGTAACTTTTCAGTCCAGTTTTGTATTATACAGATAGCACTTATTGTTGGCATTCAACCAGTTTCTACACACTTCCAATTTCACAAGATAAAGGGATCTAAGACTCAGTGAAATATGGTGCTTTCCCTATGTCTGATGTTTGATCACCCAAGGACTTTAGGGGCTCATGATTTCTTGGTTCCACAACTATGTGCATAACTGGTAGACCTCAACTGCTTCCTACTGTGTTTTAGATAAATTGAACATTCAGTGTGGCATTTCCATTGCATTAAACCATTTTACTCTACATTGATTTGACGAGAAGACATTACCTTCCAAAATACTGCCAACTTTGAATACCTTTGGTCCACATCTTTTAATATTGCTCAACTCAAAAATATATAAAACACAAATCAATAATTTGATCATAAAAACATCACTTCCAGTCTATGCCGACACTTAACAATGAGCTGTTGTTGGTTAATGATACAATGCTTGTAATGTTGATAATATATTTGAAACCTCACATTCTTGGAAATACTTCAAACATGACTTGAAAAATGGGATGTGATATAGTATTTTATTATACACATACCAGTCCCATGCTACATTCGATTTTGAGGACTCATTTCTAAATTGCATTCAAGTTCAACACAGCTTAAGAACATCAGAGTCCATTTTTAAGGGAATTATGAACAATACCTGGAAGTCATCCAACATCAAAACCTCTCTAGCAATTTTCTGGCAAAGAATCATAGCAAGAAGTTTCAAGGAATGGGTTGAAGGAGATTTTTAGCAGACTAAATTCACATTGAACATATTATAGTCACCCCTAAAATTAGAGAAAAGTATCAAGTTCATGTATTGATCATGTATTCTGTGGAGTTAAATATGTTTTGTTGAACCAACAAAGAAATCCCAAAGATCACACAATACATTCCTCTCAATGTAGGGGACAAAGCTGTCTCGATGCGGCTACGCGACTCTTCTGTATTCCTTATATGCTACATTATCTTTCGATTCCTTTTGTTGATGTAATAAAAGGCACTACAACCTACAGCACGCATTACAGCACAGATAACCACTTCTCTCATGAGCTAAACATACTAATGTTAAAAAGCCTTCAATATTTGTCACCCCCATGCAGGTGCAAAAAAAGAAAAAAATATGGCTCGGCGGTGCACAAGGCCACCAGCCTAGATGAATAAAGACATTGATAAATTCTCTTTACAGAAAAATAAAGATTAAGAAAGTGTAGAAGCAATATTGCCCTTTTTTATTTCCATTCATGGAACGAAAAACATCATGATCTGTTTTGTAATGGCAAAGGGAGCCTAGTAAGGATCATTATTACCATTAACTGTGAAGCTTCTCATCCTTGAGGGGAAGGGTGGAAATGACTACATGCAGTTCTGTATCTAGGATCTCAAGACAGAAACTCATCACCTGTCCCTACCACTCTTTAATATCGGAGCTCAGGACCAGGAAGATGAATCATGCATGGCGTCCGCACTCTCTGGAATCATGGACACCAGTTTAAGAAACAATACCAGAATATCACTTGTAGAGCACCATCTCATTGGCACATCCTTTGTGCTCCTCTATTTTCTACTTTGCAAAGTGACATGGAGCCGAGAGTGTCTCCCTTAAATTGTAACTTAGGTGCAATGTCATACCAATTCCTCTAAAAAGATACACTAACAAACTAGGCAAAAGGCAAGAAAGGTTTTGTATTGAATTCTCAGGTTAGCTTGCTTTTGCATTCAACATTTCCAAACATAAACATTATTTGTGCCCTATAACAAGAAATTTGCATTTCCTTCTGAGTATTACACTGATGCATAAAATGTAGTTGGGGTTTTTTTTTTTTTTTTAATTTGATGTGGAGTTTGTAGGCATTTGTTTTGGTAAAGTGGCTTTCTTCGTGGACTTATTACACTGGTGCATAGGATGTCACTGGGACTCTTCAATTTTTAAAACATTTATGTGGAGTTTGTAGGCCCATTTTGGTAAAGTGGCTTTCTTCATGGTCTGAGTGGCAGTTTTTCAGTGGAGCATGCAGAGGAAAGTTGCAACCAACTAGGAGCAAGTTTGCAACTTTCTTTGTGAATCGGATCGGATCAGTTGGAGCAGTGTCCTAGGTGCCCGCAATGGGTTGTGCATTTTTGTAGGTGAACCTCATGAAATGATCTATTAAAGTACAAAACAAATTCTACTAATATTAATGTTGGTACTTCCAGATACTCCTAAATGACAAATCTTGGCGCATTATATTTTATATTTTTCTTCACTTTTTGTTGTTTATAGAAGCATGTTTTAACATCTGCAGAACAGCAGACTTTAACCAATCACCTATGCTGTTTTTATTTATTTCAGGTATTTGATATTGCACAGATCTAGCTTCAAAGAGTAGCAGTACATTTTAGGCAGAACAACCCAAGGTGTTTTCAATAGAAAGAGACACAGAGAGTGTGTGTATCCATTTGGGGAGGGATGAGCTGTGGCCAATAAAAAAACTACAGAAGTAAGGATGCGAAGGAGAGGAATAACTAATTGACATAGTGCTAGGCACCAAAAAAGCACAGCTCTCTGTACATATTCTCTTTGCACAAATATTCATCATTTGTGATTCAGGAAGATGCATTGATTTACATAGATTAGACTAGAATCTCTCAAATGCAAAGCCTTTCAAAGGGAAGCTTGCACTATTTGTTGCAGGAGAGGGCACTGTTGTTTATTAATTTAAAAGCAAAAATGACAAAGTTGATTTTTCAATCAGTGAAATCTTTAGTACAAAAGCACCCGTTATGCTTTTTCCAAAAGCACCTGATGTTGTTCAGAATTCTAGATTTACAAATTCTTGCTCCTATTTCAAGGATTTTTGATCCTTGTTTTTCATTCACACTCAGGAAATTTGACCTGTCTATATCCTGAGGTCTTAGATTTACTATATATTGTATTGTCATGGTGTTTGATTTTGGGCAACTCTACAGTCTAATAACAGTGGTCTTTAAAGGACAGTCTGATCAGAGTAGACATTCAGGCAGAAGGTGACTGGGTCCCTCTGAAAACACCACCATGCCGCAGAGCAGCATTTGACATTGTCCTAGACTAGTGGCGCATTGCAGAGCCAGATCACGTGTCCTACAGAGATGATGTCACTGTGCCGCCTCATAGCGGTGTGGCACTGCAGCAGTCTGGCCCCACACAATGCACCAGATGCGTAATTTTTGGTGCATTCCTCTTTAATTAACCTTAGTAGCCAGACAAGTAACTTGAAGTGGAAATTCTTGCTATCTTTGTAACAGGTATTTCTTACTTTCCTTTTTATCACTGACATTTTATTTGCATTACAATAATAAAATTGAGCCCCATAAACAAACAATGAAACATAATGCATCTTATACAAGAGGAAATCAGAGAGTAAGTCCATATTTTGAATATGATTTGGTCAGATAAGTCCTAATTTGGATAGTTTAAAACAATAAAATGAACATCCACTTATATTCTTCTATTCCGTTGGATGTGCTAAATGCTATCGTAATGGAGATACACTACCCAGCTTGAAAAAATAATGACTTCCCTCTTGAAATAAAAGCCATTTTCTAAATTACTTGACTCTGCTATTGTTTCCAGTTAGACAGAAGTTGGTGCTGAATGAAGTTTCAGATGCCTTTTTGAAGCCCAACTGAGGTTGCCCTCAGCAGGGAACGTTACCAGTGGTATACCATGAATAAAGTGCAGACATAGGCAGTGTTGTGTTAATCCGGTAGACACCTAAATATCTATTGTGTTCTTGAACCGCAATACATTGCCTTTGATTCTTTATTTGGCCTCAGTTTCTATACTCTACCTCTATACCTTTCCATTGCTCATAATGTATTTAGTGACTCACTATTTCTTCACGTTTTCTCGTTCAATCAACTCCTTAACAATGTATGAAATCAAGCCATTTATCCTCTGACTCAAATGTAGTTTTACCACTTCTTTTCAGGTGACTCCATCAGAATCATTCAATGAATGCTAAAATAAAAATCATTCTTTCCCTGTAATTCACTGTCTCATAATACACCCACTTCCTCTGAAATCTGGCTGTTGGACTCTAAATACTCTTGAACCTTTTCTTAGCCTCTGTGCAATGTGCCATATTGCACAATATGCTCCAGCAGACCTATAACTAAATCACCTAAATAAATAAAAAGGAAACCCACAGTCTTAAAAAATATCTATAGCTTCCTGAACTGTTCCCTCTCCGAGAAGTGATCCATGGCATCCAATATTATGCAGTTCCCCAGAATGTATCAACTGGTTCAGAAGCCTCCTACCAAAACCCATTTTGTTCTCTCTTTCCAACTTACTACTTATCATCATCACAAGGTACAGTGACTGTACAATATACTGCCACAAATTATCCACTGCCTTGGAATCTTTCCATGTATTCCACTATAATTCATCGCTTTGGTTTCTATGGTCTATACCAGGATCTATGCCATTGCGAAAATCAATCCAGTTATATTAACAAATTGACTTAGATTCCATATATGTTTTCCACTATATTTCATGCTTATCTACTACATCTGTTTATCTAAAAATCTCTTACGTGTTTTAGGTTTAATTCAGGTACCTCATGTGCAATTCATTGTTTTAAAATCCATCAGTTCATTTAAATATAATCTAACACCTCAGGCTCTACAATCTGCCCCAGAATCTGTCTCCTTATTCTGCTAAACCTATCGCTTGACAGTCTAACCACTCCTTCTGGTACAGTCATCTAAGACTCTATCTACTTCTTCCAATTCAGTCCACCACTTGAGATCATAATCCAATATATTCACATTCTCTGTCATAATCAACTGAGACTTTATCCAACCCAACTCAGCATCCCTTCCGAGAATGAATCAACCATTAAGACCTGCTCAGATATCTACACTGCCAACTGCCCAATAGTTTATTCATTACTTCTGATAAGTCCACAAGCTGAACATTGCCTCTCTGCTTCTGGTACACTCCACCACTTAAACACTTTTCAGCTGTTTCAATCCAGTTATTGCCTCAAAAACTAAGCTCTTAATTTAAGCCTATACTTTACATATTACATTCACATTTACTGAAGTGCTGCTCTGCCTCAGAAATGATAGAGGAAAAACACATTTTCAAGTTAGAAATTATCACCAATTTTTGTTAGTTTTGAGATGCCATGATGCCATGATGTTTACTGTTTGTGGGAACTGTACAACTTTTATTTGTCATCTAGTATGAATTTTAGCTGCTGGTCTGATGTGGCTTTAGAACTGCATGCAGCTGGCCTATTGCATATTTTCATGTTTTGGGAGTAATGCTGTGCAAATTACATTTCAGAAAAATTTACTAGGAATCCTTGTCAAAGAATTTACCCTTGTTGTGACTTAACTAAATAAAATAGTTAAATCAATATATTTCAAAATGGCAATAGTATATTAGTATTGTTGCATATGAATGGAGCAATTCATACCAGCTAGTCAAGCCTTCAAATTAGCTTAGTCTGAGGGTATTCAATTCAATCCCCCGCTATTTGTTATCTTGCATGTTAATGGACAACACATTGTTACACAAGCAGAGCTTGTTGTTACGTAGGGAAATTCTCCTACAGATTTGTCCCCCTGAAAATCAAGTGAGCCAGGTACAGATACATATTTTAGGGGACCCTGTCTGTTTTGTAACTCATCAATTTTCCAACAGACCTGTTTCTAGTTAATCAAGAACAAAAAAAAGGTAAATGATTTGAAATAGCAACACACATTAGCATCTAGTGATGGGAAATTAAGGAGAAATGTAAAGGCAGTGCTCAGCGCAGTCCCTTGTTTGAGCTGTATGAGCCCATTTGAAAAAGCCAAATTTAAATAACAACTTCTCCAAAAGAGCTCTGTGATTTAATTGCAACAAATATTCTGTATGTGGTAAGCTGTGGTACCAGTTATATGACTAACTCAGTTTAAAGATGTTATAGAGAATTTTTTGGAACATTAGCTGTTCCAACTCTAGCACTTGTTTACAGTGCTTAAATCTGTAGAGGACACAATGTCGTTTTGAGAGCTAATGTAGAGTACAATTAATGATAAAATGTATATACTTCACTTATTCAACAGGAAAAAAATCTTTTACAACCTATTTGCAATAAATAGCCTGTGAAATATTTGACCAACAACAGTGACCGCTTTTAAGATGAGTAAAGGACAAAGTCTGTGTTGTTCTTTGATCCTGACATCAACCTGCTTATTTATGCTTTTTATGGCAATACACAGACTTTTCAAGAAAGGATAGTTTTGTTTACAAAATCATTTTGAACTCCAAATCATAGTCAGAGGCTTGAAATATCATTTTTGTCTTGCATTCTTATGAGAATGGAAGCACTTTACGACTGTATCATAGAACAACATTGTCAAAATAGGGTATGCTCTTCTTCATAACTTCAATATTTAGGCTTAAGAGATAAAAACATGGCCAATACATGCAATTAGCATAGATATTTTGCCCACTTGTAGCCTTTGGACTTAAGTGCCCTTCTGACATCATTTGTTTATGCCTCTGTGTCCTCAGAGGTAAAGAGAGCTTACAGTTATATTTGTAAATTCTGCATGTTATTTGAGCTAAGCCATTCAATGGCATAATTGCTATCTATTGTAAAGACTATTTATATTACAGAACATATACTCTTTCAAAATTCCGATTGCCTACAATGTCTTATATGTTGTGGTAAAACACTTTGCAGATCAGGTCAGCATGAGTATAATGTAATTATTTAAGCAAAAAATAATAGCAATTTTACAAGTTTTATTTTCATTGTAATACCGATCTCCTCTCCAATATTAAACATGGGCAGCAGCAAAGTAAATGCTACTGTGTCTCAAATACATATTGACAGGGCCTGCATTCACCGGAATGGTTCAGTGTTTTTCTCAAGCTGCATCTGAATTCTAAATGGGTAGCAGCAGAAAGCGTATGTAGATAATCCTCTACACTGATTCACTGGCTCATCAAATAATATTGCTATATCAGCATATTCAATAACAAGATCAGCATGCCTTCTTTGTAACCGATATAACTGCCCCAGTAAACCCATTTCTGATCCTGGACCAGTAAAGCATGAGTGCAAACGGCTTTACAAATTCAATTGTGCTGTCATGTAATGTGTTCAGTTCTTCCAGGATTTAGTTCAGTTTAATAAGTTTACTTTCCAACTCTGTGAACTTCATGTCCAATGTTGGCATTATCAAATTAAAATGATTTCCTTGGATAATCAACACAGTAAGCCTCTTCCATTTTGCATCACTGCTCTATCGTTTAAAAATTAACTGGAGCAGCTTTAGGTTTAAAAGTGTGAAACTTTTAATGTTGAGTTATAAAAAGGAGACTTAAGGGACTTACTTGGAGTTTGACGGATGGGATACTTCATCACAAACATGACCTGTTCATCATGTTACAAGGGCATTAAAGCCTATGACATTTGTAATAATATAGCAGGCAGGATATCCTCAACATTTTGAGAGCATATTGCATCCATAAAGCTCTAAATAAGGCCCAAAGTCCCTCCAACAGTTTTGGAAACAATGATGAAATCTATTTATTATAGAATACTGGCTCCAGTCAAACGAATTCTCCTACACCTCAAAAGGCACATTCTATTTTTAAGACTTTGCTATATTACCCTGCTCCTCTTGTGTCAGAGTAGATCTTGCATCTCATAATGGTTGTGCTATGGCAAACCATTAACAATGAAACTAGATAATCTACCTTAAAAGGTAATATGTATGGTCTAATCGAGTCTCCCCATATTATGTGCTGCACTCTTTATTAGAACATTGAAATGTTGGAAGCTCTATTGAAAACAAATGGAGTGCTCCGGGCTTCTAATGGGCAATAGAAGCTCTGGGCTCCAACATTCCAATGTTGTTGTTCACACTGTTGCTGTGAACAAAGGTCTCATGGAGCCCAACGAGATTTCAATCCCCTAGGGCTCCGTGAGGCCTTTGTTTTATTTGTTAGAACATTTTGCCCTCTAGTGGTGGAATGTTCTAATAGCCTTGTAGCCCTCTGTAGCTGGGCTATACCGGCATTAAAGTCCTGCACCCTTGTTAAAGGCCCTCGCCTTCAGCTGGGGCATTTAAATCTGGAGCGGGCCTTTATTGGCTGGTATAGCCTTCTACAGCGGGCTATAAGGCTATATTAGAACATTGGAATGTTGGGAGCTCCATTTAGACAATGGAGTGCTCCGGGTTTACAATGGCTGGTAAAAGTCCGGAGCTCCAACATTCCAATGTTTGTTGTTCACAGCTTTTGCTGTGAACAAAGCCCTTACAGAGCCCGAGTGGATTAAAATCCCCTTAGGCTCAATGAGGCCTTTGTTTTTTTTGTTAGAACATTCTGCCCTCTAGTGGCAGAATGTACTAATAGCCTTGTAGCCCCCCGTAGCTGGGCTATATTGGGCACTAAAGCCCCGCTCCCGTCTTAAAGGCCCTCGCCTTCAGCTCGAACCTTTAAATCTGGAGCTGGCCTTTATTGGCCGGTATAGCCCGCCATGGTGGCCTGTAAGGTTATATTAACCCTGGGCGAGCTTGAATCTATAAGAATGTCATAAGGAAATTAAAGACAATTTGTGCAACAAAATATATGCCAGCTGTAAATAACTTTTCAATTAAAAAAAGACTTGTTTTCTGATTCACCTATGTTTTTCAGTTTTTACTTTGACTAAGAGTTTCCTTTTTTAACCCTAAATGAAACAAGAAAAAAATGGGAGCAGGAGATAGCCTTCAATGTTTCCACAAATATATAAGTGTCAACATGATGTTATCAGCCATCCATGTTAAACTACGTGGCATCTACAGTTTTACATACAGTGACTTAACCTGTCATAGTTGTGTTTTTCAAAATAAGTTGTACACCTTCAATATGTTAATCAGAGAGAATACTGAGCAGCTTATGGAAACTAAGCAGGTATTTAATGTTTATTTTGTTTAATAATGTATGATTACATTTCAGATCTCAACCATAGTATAAAATAGTTATTCTCTTCAAAATATCACCATTGTGTGCTGCATAATCTAGATCGGTGATACTCAAAGTATGGCCTGGGGGCCACTTGTGGCCCTCTTGACCTTCTCAAGCGGCCCCTGGGTTAACAGCAGCACTGGGCTGCTGTTAACTTCAGAGAGCACTAACATTCGGAAAGATGTTAAATAAACGTGGAGGCTTTTATCTACAGGCTAACTGAAGTAAAATGAAATTAATCTTATAAAGCATCCTGTAACATTTAACCACCCACATAGCCCCACTCCTATCCTGCTAGTCTCAATGTGGCCCTCTGGCTCACCACAGACCATACTTTGTGGCCCATTGGAAAATGTTTGTGAGTATCTATGATATAGAAGATAATAGAGGAAATGAGTTGGACTGAGACCTTGCAAGTCTGATCCTGAGATAATTGCAAATATGTATTTATTAGCAAGCACATGCAGGAGGACTCTTGCAGTATACAGAACAGTACGTCAAAGAATTGTACACAGTGTGTAATAAACAACATAATTCAGGATGATGCTTCAAAGAGAATGAAGGGCTATGTTCATAGTCAGAGATAAAGGATGATGGTTGGGGTTTGAAAACGGGGAAAACCAGCAGTGGCACACTAGCAGTAAAAACTGCTACAAAAATGCAAAGGTCATCTGAAAATTTGCCATTAGGTTTGAGATAGCAACTTTATATAGTAAAAGCATTGTAAGATGACTGTACTTACCTACCCATCATACGGATTCCCATTGGTTGTTCACCGTGTTCAGTCCACAACAAGATCTAGGATTCTCAAACATTTCTTCATCCTTACAATTTCCTTAATAAAAGAATGTTTGTGGGACCACTAATGTCATAACAACATAATTTCTATTGTTTTTCCTTTCGTATTTAAATTTACCCCTTGAAATAGATAATTTGAGATGGTCTCATTTCCTAGCACAGAAATCAAGGAATATTGAAGATGGTATTAATGTCGCAGGCAAATTCACAAGGTGAAAACCATTCACAAGCATGGAAAATCAGACTTATATAAAAAAATATCCAAGGCTCATATGGAAGTGTTGTGATTCGCAACAATCTCATACAATCCAAAAGAATAGGAAATCTAAAAGGCACACTTGGCATTCTTTTGCTTGATGTTGTATTAAAGATTTTAGAAACATTTAACTCATGAAGAAGGACATTTTATTGGTATACTCTATTTTAAACATCAATGTGGTTAATAAACAGACAGTTAAGAGCAGATATGCATACCTTTATACATTAATCCAGTTAAGAAACAGGAGGCAGTTTCCTTTGAGAAAAATGTCTGTGCCAGTTTCAATTAGTAATAAAGATTAAAATGTTCTTAAAAAAGCCTTTTTTTCAGATCCAATTGGTAGATGCTTTTAGAGTTGAGAAGGTTTACATCTACGTATGGCAGGGGCATCCAGAAAGCGCAATCTCCTGTGATCAATCAGTGTCTTTGCTACACTGTACTGCAATGCACCAAACAATTGCCTACCAATTGTCTACTGGGAAGAAGTTCCTATTATTGTTCACATGATCTCTTGTGCTGCAGTCAAAAGGGTCATGTAATTTCAATGTTAGGCCAAATCCTAATGAAACATTTTGACTCTTATTTACAGAAGAAGGCAGGATTAATGATGTCTAGGCAATGACTGGGTTAACACCATCCACTGTATTTCCACCTGCTTTGTTTTCGGTCTTACAAACAAAAGGTGTGGCATAACATTTCAAACCTTGGAGAGGTGCACAGTGAACAAACCTGCCAAACCAGACAATAGTGAAAAGAGAAACATCTAAATGCACAGGAAAGTACCATATTTCTTTTTTTTTTGCAGTTTTATATTATGCAAACTCAATCCAAAGGTATAGGAGTACTTTATATGAGCACATGTTACATTACACAAGGTCACATTCACTGTTTAGGCACAGTGAGATTAAGGGCCATATTTATCAAAGGGTTGCGAAACCTTTGCATGAAACAACGGGGTGCAAGCACGATGAAACCCTTATGTGCAATTTATCAAGCTACTCAAGGCCACCTTGCATGGCCATGAGTGGCTTGATATATCCGGAGTAATGCAACACAGGGAGGCATTCCATGGGTGGTGCGTGGATGTTCCCATGCAACACCCATGTCTTTTGATGCATTCCCATATTTACCATAAGTGGTAGACCTTGGAATGTGCCAAAACTGCTAAGCCTCCCCAGGTGAGGCATAACAAGGAGAAGTATGTTTATTTCTACTCGTTTTTTCCTCTTACCCTGTGGTCTGCATTCTGCAGCAAACATAGAAAGAGGAAAATCCCTTCCTGCAGAAAAACTAGGCAGCACATTGTGTGCCAGTGCTGGGAAAAGACAAAATGTGCTGTATAATGTGCCGTATAATGTTATATACAGCACATTCCTGCCCTTTCCCTTTCATGCAGCGCAGCAAGGTGGCTTGCTGCGGTGCACTGCGTGACCTTTTGATAAATAGGTCCCTTGGTGATTTGCCCAGAGTCCCAGGATGTTGAGCCAACGCTGAGACTTGAAACTGGTTTCCCAGTTCCAAAGTCCGCAATGCCGTAATGCCACATCATCTCCCCATTGACAGGTACTGCATGTTTCATACGTAAACAAATTCAAATACATATCGCATTTTATTGGAAAAAACATTTAGCTATCTTGTTCTAACCATCTTATGTCGTATACATTACGGTACGTAATTAGCTAGGTCTATGAATTTGTTATTCAAAGATAATGCACTAAAAATGTCCATCTTAAAGGCCTGATTTGGAGTTTGGTGCATGCTTTACTCCAACACAAATGCTATAAAAAATAATGCACTTGAATAAGGTGGAAAAAATAGCCGTCCTGTTTGCAACCGTAGGAACCTGTCCGCCAATCTTGAAGTTGGGTCCTAAGTCTAGTCTGAAATATGTAAAACTAAACAGAAACTCAGGTCTTTGTATATATTTCTCATTAATACAAAAGAGCAGCACTGGATTGAAAATGAAAAGTATTCTAATTAAAATGTTAACATTTTATAGATTCAATTTACAAATTCAATCTATTGTTGCAAATCCATATTCACTATATGTATTTAATCTATACTTTACCACACATCATAGCACCATTATCAAGAAATTATGACTACCTATGCAAGCTTCTTTAAGTTAGAAAAATTTACTAAAAGGAGGTAGAGTTTTCAGATATGAAAATATTGAAAACATGACTTTGTAGTTTGCATTTTGTGCGTAAAAATGTAATTGCTATCCGAAAAGAAGGGTGAAAAGTAACTTGCTTTAATACGATAAATGCCTGTAAATGGTGAGACTGTTGCAAATTGACTACAAATATTTGAAATGTAGAATGATTTTAAGAAAGTTTTGTAAAATGAAGGTCGGGTTTTCTCTTCAACACAATTTGCATTTATGTAATACATTGCACTTGCCAGCGTTTATTTCTTAGCTGCAAAACTACACATATTGTTTCTTTGAATTACAATAATAGTTGATTTTTCTTATCACTCTATACATCCAAGCTCATTTTATATACATCCATTTTTTGAAGCAGATTCAAATAATTTGTTTCTTCCATAATTCGAGGATCAATTGTAATTGCTGAAACTATGTTATACACATGTATGTCCGTATGGCAAGTTGACTTTTAATTGCAATGTGGTTAGAATCATGAGCTCTTTGGAAATACAGAATATCTGTTTACTTTCACCCTGAGGTTTTGGCTGCTAAAAACAGCCTAAATCTCCAGCGCAAAGTCCTGGAAGAAAATAAAGAATTACTTGGTGAATCAGACCTGGAATTACTGGGCACTATAGTCTTGGGTCTGAGTTTGACCTTCTGAATGCTGAATCAACATTAAACATGCCTAATTGGTCAACCAGTGGGCTTTATTTTGCTCACTGGTATTCATCTGTCAGTGATTACTTCAGATGAAGTGAATGAATCCATCTCTTTATTTTTCACCTTTCCATTAAAAAAACTATTTTTTACGAAAGAAACCCTTCCTATTAAAATTTTAAAGTTGTAAATTTGTTTACTGATGTATAAAAGTACACAAAAATGGTGGAATATTGAGCATACATAAATCGTACTTAGGTGCAGGTGCAGTTAGTTAATGCGAGAAATGCTGTAGAATGACAAAGAATGATACAGAGCTCCTATGTGTAGAAGTTAATCCACACCCAGTTTGAGAATGGAGAGGGAAAATCCTCAAAATTGGTGTGGTCACTGGCAGAGGATATTGTCCCTGGGGAAAAAAGAGAGTTTGCAATTACACATATACTGTTGCCTTTGCCCCAAGCACAGATGTACATTATGTGCAAATACACATAAGCAAATCCTTTCTAGGATCACTTCTGCAAGCCCTGATGTTGATTAATCTGCAAACAGTTGCGATCACTTGGTGATTAACGTTTTAGAACATCTTTAACAGTCATTCCATGACAGCATTTACAGTTTGTGGTACAGAAGACTTTGAGCAATGGTCATGAGTTCTTGATCATTCAAATAATAGTCATTCTGCCTCCATGGATGCATTTCCTCTAAACCAGAAACATACTACTTCTAAGATGGGAAAGAAACTGAGTTTATCTATTTCACATCTGGTTTTGGAGCAGTGCTGTATAAAAATTAATTTTGATACCATGCAAAATGATTAGCCTCTTTTCGTCCCATGTATACTATCGTTGAGCATAGCTATTGCTAGAATAGGAACCATAGTCTGTTAGGTCTTCTAATGTTTCACCTCGGTGGGACATATTCTATTATAAACCAAACAATTATTGGAGATAATCCCTCCTAGACACATGCTAGAAAACATACTTCTTTTTGGTATATATAAAGAACAATATTGCTATATTTCTTGTGTAAATATAAACACATTTTGGCTCTGAATAAAGTTTTACCCATTATTAAGGTAATTTATTCTCGAAATAAGATATTTGAAAGCGTTTGTTTCTGCAATTCAGGACTTTATGGTGTGTCTGTAGTTTATTCAGTTATCTTTGTTTTGTGTTGATTAGTAAACACCAATTAGGAATGCATTCAGCACTTTCAGCAGATTAAACATCTTCTATGAGATTCCAATTTGTCTTTGTGCTTTTCAATATTCATGCAAATCACTAATTCATTTTTTAAAAATAATGTTGTATTGCATTTAGTGGTAAGCACAATATACAAACAATGACAGATAACTTAATGATCACAAACTGCTGGTTCTTAAAGCAGGAGCAGTGCAGAATGGGGAGGGGTAATCCCCACCCAGATCAACCATCCACTTGACCAGATAGCCACGGCCCCCATGTTTCCTAATGGTTTTTCTCGCAACCCCTCCATTTGTAAACACATTGTTTCAGCAGCAGCATTGTATTCCATACCTCTAAACCAGTCGCTAATTGGTGTTGGAGTGTCTCTATGCCAGTAAATGGCAATATCTCTTTAGGCCACCATAAATCCAACTCATGACAGAGTCCTCTGAGCCTGGCTCCCTCCCAATCCCTCGATAATTCCCAGCAGAACCACCCTGGGATCTGGATGGAGTGGAGTGCCTAACATATCCCAAAGGGCCCCAGATATCTTTCTCCAGTACCTCTGGATGTGGGGGGTACTCCCAAATTACGTGGTAGAAAGTGTCCTTAATCTCGTCGCACCTAACTCAATGGGAGCTGCTCACCCAACCCATCCTCCATAGTCTCTCAGGGCTGTAATAAATCCTGTGAAAATAATTGAATTGAATTAGCCAGGGGTTGGAAGAAACAATCATCACCGTAGCAGCCTTTTTGCTTCCTGCCAATCTGCATTATCTATATTTCCCATATGTGCTCCCATGTTGCTCGAGTATTCAGAAGTGGGTCAGGAGTATTCAGGATTAATGCCCTATATAACCTAGAAATTCTTTTACAACTCAGAGAGTCTATCAGTAGGTTTCAACTCAAATGGATTGAAGCCAGGTCCTTCCTCTTGAGCTGTCTTATACACTAATCTATTACTATTGAAGCTGCTGTAAAACTTGATTTTCAAGTGTCATTTTTTATTTGATTTAATTTGATCTTTGTAATCAGAGACACTTCAATGGCATGCTGAAATAATGAAAATGTACAAAAAAAGTGAATGACTCAAATTTCTGTATTTATAAAGGGTATTCATTTTTTCAAAGTTTTATTAAAGCCATACGCTGAGTATTTTGGCATGAAGGTCTGAGACCTTTTGCTTACATTTGTTTCAGGGCAATCTGCAAAAACTTTGAAAAAAGATATGCAAGATAAATATGAAGGGATGTTCATAGGTAGGCATCTGAATTTAATAACCTTGAATTTTGGAACAGTAGAAATCTTGAAAAGCATTAGTCTCTGTATATTGTGCGTATGTATAGCAAGTTGGCATTTAAGGAAGATTTGAAGGCGAATGGTTTGATAGTCATTCCCTAAAAATAAAGTGACACATTCAAATCTCAGCCACAACAAGCAGGGGCTTGTAGACATTGTAAATTTCCTGTAAGAATGTCCTGAAAATGTAAATATTTCGGGCATGCTTGGATGCAATGTAAGTGTTGGAAGATGACATGAATGCAACTTTTGGACTATGTATTACAAATCACTGTCATTGTGTATGCTTGTACCGGATGCATCCATTCAGTTCATCATACTACTCTATCATTGTTTTTTACACTTTCCCACTCAACAAAATAACAGTCTAAGTCTGACTAATTGTATTGAAATTAGACCTATCTGTTATTAATAGATTTATGGCACAGTAAAATGACTACAAAAGGTCAGCAAAAAAAAAAAAAAAAAAAAAATATATATATATATATATATATAAACAATTTATACTGCCAAACTATTTCATAAATTAAAAATACCTAGACAAGAAAATGTAAAACATAAGAATATTAATTCTTTATATAACTGGTCACGCACATCAGCACTGTGTAGGATTCCAAATATATAACCTCAACATATAAACTAAGAGGATTTGTCACATAATTACCTCACAGAAGAGGCAAGAAAGAGTTTAAAGGTTATATGCTCATACATTTAAAACCTCTTTGTTTCCTATTTAGACAAACTGACCTGCTTAAACATTTCACTTTGATATATATGGCCATTTATATAGATAAAGGTTTTTTTGAGTTGAGGGTAAGGATACTTCTATGAGCAAGTGTTTAGTGTGGACTTTAGATAAATCCCTCCCCTCCCCCATGAAATTGGCATCATAATCAAAGGAATAATAACTTTTGTGTTAAACACCAATAACACATTGAAGTTATTCCAGGATGTATGCTAGATCAAAGCAGTACTTATACTCTCCCAGTTAGCATTATTATTGCTTAACAGGATGGACATTGTTTAACACATGTCTGAGTTATCTATAGCATCCAAGAGAATAACTAAAAATTATGCAATTCATTTGCAATGGGTAACAATTCCAGTTCAAAAATACAAATAAAAATAATATTTAGACTTGCAACTGAAATACTTTAATGATGCTGTAAAGGAAACTAAATAATTGCAAAATGTAGATATACACTCAAATATTGACTGACATTGCAACTGTTTGGTATTGCACTTATTGAACATCTAACCAATTGAACACCTAATTGAAAAGTTACATTTATGTATTGTTACTGGTGTGAACATTTCTTTCAAATTTGCACGATGGACAATTCACCATCACTTGAAAAAAATTAAATATAAAAAAAATACTTAGGGGCGTATTACGATGTTGGTCGGAGTTGCCTCCGACCGACATCGCCGCAGTCTCGGTACTGACACCGCAATTACGATGCAACCGCCCATGGTGCAGTTGCAAGCTCCCATTTCTCTATGGGAGCTTTTGCTGCGGTTGGACACCGGCCGCAGCATAAGCTCCCGTAGAGAAATGCGAGTTTCTGTTAATATCTGCACCTCTTGGCAGTCACCTCACGGTACCTGCCACACAGTGCCAGGATTAACAGGGGGACGCCATTGGTGCCCCCAGGCCCCCATTTGGAGGCCGCTAAGGCAATGGGGCCCTGCTAGGGGCCCCCAAAGTCGCTTTCCAACAAACTTTCGTTGTCGGAAAGCCCGACATAAAAAGCCTGTCACATGAAAAGCCTGTCGGGAACTGACATCATAATCCCCACAGCTGAAACTCCATCCATAGGGGATTATGTGTGGCCTCCAACTGGCTGACGGGCTCCTTGAGCCCGTTGGAAGCCAGCCGGTCAGACTGGCCAGTTTAAACTCTGACGCCTACGTTGTAATTAGGCGGTCGGACTTTAAACCTACGATGTCGGTCAGGTAACCTCTGACGAGCGGTTGGAGGCTCACCGACCGACATCGTAATAGGGCCCTTAGTGTAAACTTTTTTGGAATAAAATAGAGTATGGAATTTTGAGGTGTTTGTATAATATTTGCTTTTGGCTATATATTTCCTATCCCTATTTTCTCAGACAGCAGATTTCAATTCAGAGACATGACTTTTGTGTTTTTGAGATCCAAGTCAAACATCATTGTTTTAACTAGATGGAAATATATTCTAATTTGAATAATACTTCCTTTTTGAGCTTCTGCCATTTGCATTAAATAATTCTATAAGTGTCTTGGCAATTTTATAATAGGAAAGATGAGAAGAATGTATGTATGAAATATAAGCAGCAGTCAAAACGTTTAATAAGGTGTGAGACATTTTTTGATAGAATGCTCAATTGTAGTGGCTATTGTTTTGAACTTCATCTTTTTAGAGATACAAACATATTTTTTTAAAACACATTGCTCATGCCCACTGTTTATTAGATAAATTGTTCAAAATACTTTGCAGGGCACGGGGATGCGGTTTTTACAACATTTTATCACTGAATTGAATCAGTACATTTCAAAGACTAGTCTCTTTTTCGGTGCTGAAAACTGATAGTCTTCTTTATCGTCTAAGTTTTACTTTGCAGTTCTAATTTGACTTCATATTCTTTCCACTATTAGTTCACTACAGAGGGCCATATTTATCAAAGTGCTGTATTGCCCTTGCTTAACACAAGGCAACACAAGGGCAACGCAAGGGCAACACAATACTAAAGTCAGATTTACCAACCTGTGTGGCCTGCGGTGCTTGGTAAATTTGGAGTAAAAGAAGGCAGCGCAAGTTGCTGACATGCATTACTCTGCTCCAGGGAAAAGTTCCATGAGTGGGGCATGGGTGTTCCCATGGGTGTTACCATGCATCAACCCATGGATTTTGGTGCATTCCCAAATTTACAATGAGTGGCAGACCTGGGAATGCGTCAAAATGCTATACCTTCCCAGGGGAGGCGTAACGAGGAGAAATATCTTTATTTCTCCTCATTTTTTCCTTTTCCTTCTGCAGCACACATAAAAAGAGAAAAAAGCCTCACAGGATTGCTTTTGTGCAGGAAAGCATTCCTTCCTACACAAAAGCAATCCTGCCGGCACCCTTGGACCATGATGCAAGGGTGCCTGCATCGGCGCTAGGCAGCCAAATGTGCCCCTGCGCAAGGAGAGGACAGAAATGTGACATTAAATGTTAAATATGGTGCATTCCTGCCCTCTCCCTTTCATGCAGTGCAGCGTAGCAAGGTGTCTTGCTGCGTTGCGTGAAATATTGATAAATCTGCCCCTAGTGTCTAAAATCCTGTGCATTTCAACAAAGTGCTTGATTCTTAGTTAATTGCAGCTCTCACTACTACAGTAATTCCTTTTAGATTAGCCTTGTGTATGCCTTTACTTCATGCTTGAAATGTAACATTCTGATAAGTTTATCATACTTATATGCATCCTGGTATACCGTTTAATTACTGGTAGCCACCCACACTGTGTGTTTTTCTGCATCTCAACCAGGTATTAGTAAGCATGATCGATAAAATATACCTTCCACGTTTGAAAAGGTACCGAAGAAAATTGTGATGCTATCGTTTTTAAAGGATAATAATTGTGGTTTTCAGTGAACTTATCATGATTCAAGTTACTTTCTGCTTATCTGGGATTCCAATAGTTCCCTTAATTTAAATTAATTTCTAAATTGAAGTGTTTTTGAACATAGAGTTATACTGAATATCCAGGAATTTACCCCTTTAGATAAAATCTCTACATGAATTACCTGTACGCATTTGATGTCATCCATTTCTGTTCACGAGTTCTCTTTCAAGACTGCCCACAATTAAGAGATACATTTTAAAGCCTCTTAAATGTAGTTATTACTGTGATAAGTGGTTGATAGTCATTGGTGAAAATACAATGATTTTCCTTCCAGCACCCACATTGGGATGAACATCACAAGCTATCTCAGTGGAGTGTTTTTTACTTTGATAGAAGAAATCTGTTATAATTTACCTTGTTAATGGAATCCTATAATAGTGAGATGTTTATAGATACATGTCCATAAACTTCACAAAATAGGTTGATGCATGATTTACTGTTGTAACTGAATAATGGTTTGAATTTGTACTATACCAAAAACAAGTAATTGTGTGCACACCCATTTTTGTTTAGGTTCGACAATTTTATAACATGCTCAAAGGCGTGGTTCCTGGTGTGCAGGCTTGATTCATGCTCTGTCCCAAAGCATGAACATAGAATTTCCACAATTAAACTGCTGCGCCGTCGTGCTCAGTTTCAAGCCGCACAGCCACAAGAACGTGCTGTAGCATCAAAACTTTTAAGTTTGGAATCACATTGCCTCCATTGTTACTATGAAGATTATCGTTGAATAAACATGAATAAATATGGACTACTCTGGATTACGATGGTTTACTTGGAATTACGCTGTTTTGATGCTACAGCACATCTTTTTGTGGCTGTGCGGCTTGAAACTGAGCGCGACGGCGCAGCAGTTGGATTTGCACTAATAATTTTGTAACTCCTAAGCGGTTCCGACTTGAATGTGTTTCTTAAGCTGGAAGATGTAAGGGTGGCTAGTTATTATATAATGGCAATTCATAAAAGAAGGGCATATGTCTCTCTACCACCTCATATATAAATGTATTGAACTTGTAAAACACCATCTTTATCTCCTCTATTGATTTCAATGGCTACTGTAACAATGCGTATATTAACCAGTCTACCACAGTACTTTAATTCATATAGTCATCCTACTTCTCCATGTTAGATCCCCTGAGACATAACGTGCCCATTTTTCAGTGATGACAAATACCCATTTCTCATAATGTAAACTGCCTTGATATATGCCATCCAAATATTTAAGTTACATGCTGGCCATATTCACTGAGATCTTGTTTTCTACACATTGATTAGCACAAAATGTACTTGCTCCTCTTTATTTTACTGTATAGCTTGTATTCCATTTTTTCCATCTATCTATCCATCTCTCTATCAAGCAATCTGTCTAGCTAGCTTTTGATCTCTTTCAGTAAAAACATAGACTACAATTGTTTTACACAACCATATTTATCCGACAAGCAAAAATCATTATTTTCTTATATTTCCCATAATTAATATGTGTTCTGTATTCTGCAAACATCCAACAAGATACATGAATTCCTAAAAAGATGAATGCTTACCATTTAACTACAGCCTTGAAGCACCTAACCTCCCCCATTTTCTCTTCCCCCACCATGTGCCAAAAATGGTCATGTACCACAATTTACATATTGCGCATTGAATTCTTTGACTTGCAAAAACGAATAAAATATAAAAAACCTGGTCATGAACCAATCATTTGCCCAACTCGATCTGCTCATGAATACGTCACTTTATGGTTCTACTACGATTTTTCGTTACCTGTGTCAGAAATTTAAATTCATAAGAAGATTGAAGTAGTACTGTGAATCTGTGATAGCAGCCAGTAGGCGTATGCTCCTCAGAGAAGCAACATGGCTGGGATAGTGAAATCCACAGTTGGTAAGTGAAACAGGTTTGCGTTTTAGAGGCAGCAACTATGAAATTAGTGGTTTCTTGCACTTTGTAATTAACAATGGTTACACAAGATTTTATTTGAAATATGGATATTCTTGAGGTTATCGTAAAGGATTATATTGGTATTTTACAGGCATCAGAATAGACAAAGACTTAACTTGCAGTGCAGAAATGTAATTTATTTAACTAATTATTGTCAACAACTTACATTTAAATTGTGCAATTGTGTGTTTTAATTTTTAATAATGAAAAAAGGACATCAAATATTTTGTGCTTTATTTTGTTACAGATATTGCAAATTGCAGCAGATTATATTGTTATTAGAAACACTATTTATTTCTGAGTACACTTGATACACTTGTTGTACTGAATATGTAATGGCTAGTGTATACCTTGAAAGAAGAGATTTAATTCACTTAGTTTAGTAATATGTATTCATTTATGAGTTGAATATAATTGTATTCTCCAAATTCTTTAATACCATTGAAATTATAGGACTAAATCAAGATTAGCTAAATTTAGATACTGCACAAGAAATATTGTCCTCTTTACTGGGTGTTTTAAATATTTCAGGAGAGAATGAAATAGTCTCCTAAAATATGTAGACTTCTCAGTATTATCCTGGTACAAAATTCTTTCTTTGCTCAGCCCAAATACTCTGTAGTCTTGAGAATTTTCTTTGTGGATATAAAGAAATAAACTATGTTACCAGCTACATTGCCTTTAAAGATCATTTATCCTTTCTGTTTGACAATATATGTGGATATAAATTAATTCTTTCTACTCTGCTTTTGTGCTATTTTAATTCAATGAAGGGATTTACATTCATATTACCCACAAAATAGAACATTTTATGACATGATGAAAACAAAATATTTCTTAAGGGCTACTTTACCTTGGTCAATAAGAATATCTTTGTAGCAGAAACTGTGTGACATTTACAATTGTCGACAGCAAAGAGAGAAAAGTGAAAAGGCTAGAATAATGTCAGTATAGGTAGATGAAAGAGAAGGGAGGATATTTTAGGTTGTTTTTTTCTGCATGATTTGTAAAAGAAGTGTTAGACTGGTTAGTTTTATTTAAAGACAAATAATCTAATATGGAGTCATCTTGAATTTAACTTTATGATATATGATGACATGGAATTTCCACTGATTCTGTACTTTTGCTAATGTTTTATCATTTCCTATTCTTTGATGCACAGATAGAACTACTTCTGTAATTTGAAACTGACAAATAGAAAATTTGAGAGAAGAAAGTAAAATATTATTTTTCAAGCTATTGCACTTCTTTAAGTATGCATTCTGAAAATAAGATCGAGATATGAAATCTGTTGCCAAATGCAAAGTTTCAGACACTGAACATTGCACTATAATCAGGGCCATTGGAATCACGCCGCTGCGTTTTTAGCATAATTATAGATGTGCCGCATTTTCCCCATAATCGATTATCAGCTGCATATTCTGCAGAATGTATCAAAACAAATGTTATTGTATTATGCTGCATAATTTGGCCCTCCTCTGCAGCATAATTCCCGTGGCCCTGACTATAATTATAGATGTGCTCTACAACTAACCACTGCTGTCTGTAATATTTTCAATCCTTCAGTTCAGTTACTCCTGGCAAGATCATAGTTTTATTCTAATGTTAAAAACTGCAAAAAGTCTCATTGACTTTGCTAGCTTGCAGTGCAGTATTACACCCCAACATAAATATGACAAACTATGCCTCTCTGTTCATTTTATTAATAATTTCATTGGCAGTCTACCTTTGCCTCATACCCCAAAAAGATGCATGCACATGGACAAACTTATATGCACCCACACAATCAAATTCACACAAACCCGCCCTCTCCCACACACAAGAGTTACTCTATTTCTCTCACGGAGAGCATTTCTGTAAATGAATGTTTGTCAGTGAGAGTCATGGTCTCTCATATGTTTCTATTTCCTTTACAGATATACAGAAATAGAAATGAAATTGTATTAATTAATATTTGACTGGATTTGTAACTACATAATTACCCACGGAATACTAGCATGGCAGTTATGTTTCATTTGTCTTACTCTTGGAACCAAATGTTATCTTTGCATGCATCATTTAGAACAAGTTTCTTCTTATCAGTCTGTAAATAAAAATGTCTCAGTCTTTCTTTTTCTGCTTTAGTTTTAAATTCACATGAACAAAGCATTTAGTTTTGTCACCTTCTACTTTTATTGAATCTGGTGTCCGGAAGTAAAAATATCCATTCAGTCATGTCTTAGGATATTTAGTCTGCTGAGACTGTACCCTACACCATCAAGTGACCTAAAATAAACCTCAAAAAATCTGTTTTTCGATAGTAAAACCTTATGTTAAATTATTCATGGATGGATTATGTTCTGCCCAGTACAAGGCTTATTTTGTTTTGTCTATCCAATTTCATGACCCACATTAAGGAATAGAGACACAGCCATTTTGTAACACATTTTGGGATTAAAACTGTACATCGAATAATGTATTATTTTAATAGTTTAACCTTAAACGTCCTTTAAAATGGTTTTACCTATTGTATACCTTTATTTTATGCAACAGCACATAGGACAATTTAGATTAATTTTTCGACTAGACCTGCCAACTGTAAAATAACCCAATTCATATCTTCTGTGTTCAAATAAACGTTGCACATTTACTACAGCTCTGTTTTTCTGCTTGTCTTCAATAGCAGTTCTCCCTTCCAGAGAAACAAATTTAGATTTTTCTTGACTTGTCTTTTTTTTTAACTTGTACTAAGGCTTAAGACAAGAATTGTGAGTTGTTTCTGACACCCTTGGTTTTTTGTACAGTAGGTGTTTTAGAAGCATAATTCTATCTGGTCCCATTTTTTAGCCTTTTTCGGTGAGTCCACACCTCAATTTCTTTCCCCTATGTGGAAGACGTGTTATAGGGATATTACATAGCCGAATACCTAATAAATGTTCTTCAGAGTTTAAGGTCTTTCTGTGATAAATTGCAGTTGTCAAGGTTGAGCGACTACAGACTGTCTGGCTAATGCGATTTTTCTGACCAGTTATAGAAAATTCGAGGTGAACAATGAATGACAATATCAAAGTTAGGAAAATTAACTGGAAATACATAGACCATGGTACCTGTATTATCTTTTCTGCCCACTTTATTTTCAATACTTCTGCCACTGATCATTACTATGAATTTTCTATTAAATATGGTTTTGATAGACACCAGTTACTAATTGCTCTGTAGTCCTAGGTTAAGGTAAAGATGTTAAACTCTACTAACCCCTGATATGGGTAAACAGTACGCTGGGACCGTCCGTCGAATTTCTGTGAATGCAACCAACATGATTAAATCACGCAAAAGAAATATGGAATTTTGAGAGGAAGAATTAGCTGGAACCTACTTTGTGCTCACAGCATGTTTGACAATGTTGTGCCCTGAAATTATACAAATTGGATATTTTTTACCCATATTGAAGGACATTAAATTAACAAACAGATTAAACAGCATATCATACCAAATGGAACAGTTTATTCTTTTAGTATTAATGTAGCCTTAATTAGGGACGGGCGTAACTTGTGTAGTGTAATCTTGTGGAATTACCGCAAAATTATGAGAGATTCCGCATAATTGCACGAGAAGAGCAATTTGGCATTGAACACTATTTTCTTAGCACAAAATTCCCCTCACATAAAAAATGGACCCAAGGGTGCAAATAATGCAAAATGCAACAGAACCTAGCAGCACAATTTTTTGTCCAAATTATTCCCAGTATTTATCACTATTTTTTTAGCACAAAATGCACCCTCACGTCCCAAATGGACGCAAGAATGCATTTTGCGCTAAGAAAAAGCTCTATATGCTAAACAACATAAAAAGCAGCAGGAGCAGCCGCTCACGCTTGTTAAATTTGTTGTTTCTGTGCTTCTTCCCCCCCCAAACTGCTCTTAATTACCCGAGCAGGTTCAATCTCGTAATTATTAATGAGAATTCCCTGTCAAACAGTAACGCGGAATTACTGAAATCACACCGATTAGTCTGGCATAATTAAAATTACTCCCCTGCTTAGCCCTTATTAGACTCTGATTGAACGTACTTTCACACTTTTATTTAATTCACAAAACAGGTGTAACAGTACGTTCTGGAAGCCATGCCACGCTAAGTTTCCAGGTGTACAATACCACTTGTTGTGTGACTTTTTTAGTCTTTGCAAACACAAGGAGATGATGGACGGAGCGCTAACAGCCGTCATCAGCCAGGCTAGCTTGAATCCAGTGGCAAAGTGAGCAAGGGACCCACGTCTGGGCATACCCTGCCAACTTAGGGCAAACAAAGCAAACACAAGGAGATGATGGACGGAGATCTGTGACTGGGGGTGAGTGTCTGAAAAGTTTCAGCGCTCCGACCATCATCTTCTTGTGTTTGCTTTGTTTGCCCTAAGATGGATTCAAGCTAGCCTGGCTGAAGAGGGCTGTTAGCCCGAAACCAGCCCCAGGATGCTTGTTTCCGGTCCAGGGAAGACATGGCTTGGCAGTTCGGTCTGGACTGTTCCCATGAAGCACAGGGTCAAGACTGATTTGCATATAGCTGTGTCTAAACTGGGGTGGCGAAGTGAGCTAAAGAACGATGATGGATTCAACCCAAATCTGTGACTGGGGGTGAGTGTCTGAAAAGTTTCAGCGCTCCGTCCATCATCTCCTTCTGTTGACTTTTTTAGTCTTGCCACTTCTTTTGTGTGGAGCTGTAAATAGCATTCAAATTCAAACAGTGAGGCTGGGGGAGGGGGGAAATGTGTAAAGTTACAATTTTTTCCTTTTCTGTTTTTTTTTCCACAGAGAAAATGTTTTCCCTACGTTAAAGCCCACCACCCCACATCTCCACCAAATGGGAGGTCAATCCTTTCATTTTCCCATCGTAGAAGGGGAATTACTCCAACCCACCAACAATTTTCAGGTCGGAAAGGGTCAGATATCTGTTGGCATGACGTTTACAAACTTGCATAGCAAACCACACATTGTAAGGCCCATTTACGCCTATAAGCAATCTTTTTTTTAATGCTTGGCAGGTGTAAATGAAGGCATTTTTAGCTCTAAAAGGACGTTTAGAACAGAAAATGCTTTTGTGAATCAGGCTAAGCGTTCTGATGTCGATATCCAGTTGTGCAGACATCCCTCTGTCCTTTTCTCAGAATGCCTCCTTTGCAAGCAGCCCGTTTGTAATGGGGTTTGGAGCTGAGGTATTGGCAACAGTGATTTGAAAGAAGAAGAAAATAATGAAATTCCTTGTGAGGAAACTCTGACTAAAACATAATACAGCTAATGTAACTCTACATAACCAGTGTTAAACAATAGGATTTCGACACAGTTTTCACCTAGCTGTGTGGTCCTTTCAGTTATAACCATCTAGTCTTTCTTCGCTGCAGATCACTTTATGTCCTGCATGTGAACAATATAGGGGCGAAGCTAACGTACAATCATTCTGCACTCACCATGGCTTGGAGAAAAACTTCCATCAAAAGAAGCCGTAAACATGTTTGCACACATTTCATTCCAGTGTTTGCGGTACTGACTCGCGGTCCTTCACCCAGGATGCTATGGGGAAACTGGATCAGCTTAAAAACGGTTTCCTCTTCCTCTAGGAATTTGTCTTTCATTTAAGCTTTTCTGCAATATATACATATAGTTTATAACATAATGATTATCAGTGATTGTTGTTTGCTATAGAATGCTCCATGTTTATTATTACATATACTTCATTTCTCATTTACTTCTTAACATTTCTAACTCTTAATTAATTCCACACTATTCAGTCCTTTTTCTATCTCTTTTTTGTCTCCTTTCTTTCCTTTTTATTTCCTCTCTCTAAATTCCTTTTTGATCATACATGGATTTTTGTATTCAGTCCTTTTGTTACCGTTTCGAATCATTTATAGGTCAACATGTATTATTCTAGATACAATGTTCTATTTTTACACTATCACTATGTTAAAGCATAATTCTGTTGTTTTTTTTAGAGAATGTTTAAGGATTTATATAGTTCGGATCAATAAAGTCTTTCCAAAACTTTAAAAAAAAACATTTCTGTCACTTTTAATACTTCTCTTGAAGGGCCACTTACTATTAAGCTCTTTTTACTCAAATATCCATTGTAATTATTATGGATTATTCTGAACTACTTCCGTTTTTATTGGTGAGGGTAAATAAATGCATATTTAAAAGTAAGCCATAACCAGGGCCAAAGGAATTATACAGCAATGGAGGACCAATGTTTGTGGTAGGGTTGACTAAGTTATGTGGCAAGAAAGGGAAAAAAAAGTATGCAGCATAATTTGGCACATTCTGTGGCAGAACTACATCACTATTTTGTCTTTTTGAGCCACATTAATGCTGTGTGGGCAAAATTTGGCCTTCTCAGTACCAGTTTAGCATATGAATACATCAATCAGCAACTGAAAGGCGACCAGTTACCCATTGCACAGGGTCTTTCAATGCATGTTACAAAATGTGGCACTTTTCTACACTTTTCTTTTTGTCTGAGATACAAAAAAAAACATTTGTGCTTAAATCTGCGTGGCAAGTGTGGTAAATCCATAAATATTGGGAAATTGCTGAGGCCATAGACTTGCATAGTTCGAATATCCATGGCCACACTAAGGCAAAGTCAAGTACAGATGATGGCAAAATACACTTTTATCATTTGTCAATTGTGCCATTGAGCGTAGCCCCTTGAATACAGTAAATTGAAAAAACACAAGAGGTAGGTAGCGGCGCTCAGACATTAACCACGTGATCACAGTAAAGAGGAGGGTTTTCACTAAAGCACTGCACAACATTTTGAAACATTGTGCAGCATCTCCATTATCTTTCTCTTTGCATCTTTAATAAGCCACGCTGTCCTTGATAAAAGATGCTTGCATGTGCTGCAAAACATAATTGAATGCACTGCCGCATAAAGGCATCTTGTAAGAAGGTCAATATATGGTTCGCAGCTTCACCTCTTGTCACTATGGTGAGTAAAATGAGAACAAATTGTGTCTAATAATATGAATTAGTCGCATTAGCCACTAGGGCTGCTGTTGTATAGTTTGTTTGCTTTTTATGACGCTTGTCATTTAGTAAATAGAAAGTCATGTATGCAAGACTACTCCAGACAAAAATACAACATTTATCAATGGTCGGCCACTGCATATGAGGAGGCAAGGCCGTTGCCTTATGGCCCCCCTGATAGGCGCCAAATTACAAGAAACAGGACTGAAAATGGCCTTTTCATTACATAACAGGGAGGCATTCCAAAGACAAAATAATATTTGGAAAAAGTGCCGAAAATGATTGACCCACACTGTCATCTATCCACGGGCCTGATACAGCCAAATCTATGGCATTAATATCGTTTCAACACTGCCTCCAGAAATTGTCATAAACCTGCACTGGAAAGACCGCATCATCTTGTTAGAAGAGTTTGAATATAATGAGTCACTCACAATCCATAGAAAGTTTACATTTTCGTTCAACATTACTTCTTATCATCTTAAATGAGGCCACCAGTTTGCTCACTGTTAACTGAAGATGGCAAATATTTCCAGTGCTCATTATTGCTCCCTACAGCATATTGGTCCAGCCATATATATACCAATTAGTAAAGAGAACATACTGTAGCCCATATGAAAAAACTATAACTCATAAGCCCTAATTCCGAGTTGCACGGTACTGGGGGCATGGTAAAATCAAAAGTGATTATATCATTTCCACCCTGTTAAATCGCCTAATACCTTGCAATTACAAGTGGGACCACATTAAATTTGTGTCGGGGACATGGTCATGAAACTACACAGAACGGTTTTACAGCATACCTTCATATGCACAGGCCCGGTGGTGGGGTGGGTGTGAACGAAGGGTTGGGAGCAGTAATGGAGGCATAGGATGTTTTTTAGCAGGCGTGGAGCATTATATGCTTCCCGCATTAGAAAAACATGCCGAATGAGGCCTGGCTGCTGCTGCAGCCAAAGTTTTAGGTGACTTTCAGTCAGAAAAATCAAAAATGGTTCTCCGACGCCCGATAAAACCAGGTGAGGAAAATATCTCCCAATTGTGTGGAAAGAAATGGATGCATAGAATCGTGTTATTTTTTTCCACATATTTGTAATCAGCCCTAGTGTTTAATTAGTCTACAATTACAGATTCCATATTCCTAGGTGTATGCAGTTAAAATGTGTCTAGAAATATGTAATTGGTTGAAGTTACTTTCATAACCACCTATTTAAATACTGAGCCCTTCCCCACTTTGTGTTGGATACAGGATGTAATTACTGATATCACCTGTGATCCATGAAATGCTATTAGCCACTTTCTCAGTAAATATAAATTGGCTGAGATCTCTGGGCCACTCTCAAGACTAAAGTCGAAAGGCAGGGAGGGATTAAAGGGAAGCTTTGAAAGGAGTGTACGGGTTTCAAAGTCTAGAAACCATGTGCAGACTTAAACCTGAGTTTGTTTAGCCCTATTCTGCACTTCAAAAGGTCATCTTTGAGGTGGAGGTGTTATGAAAGTAGGTCTTAGCAGGGGGACCCTTGATAGTAGAAGGATGTGCCCTCAAAATGCTGAAAAATTAGCTGGCACATTGATGGCCAACCTTAGGCACCTGGAAGGCTTAGAGTATTTCAACATTTGCATTTCTGGAATTAACTGAGCATCAGCCCTGGTACCTGAATCACACATTTCATATGTGTATGTGTCATTTGTGTGGCATCAGAATTGCTGGAGACATAAGTCTTGATAAAGTAGAGGAGTAAGCTGAGATGCTGCAGAGCAAAAGTGAAAAAATGAGGAACTCCATTATCAGTATTGGCTACAGATGATTTGCACATTCAAAGTGTGACAATCTGTCGACATTCTGAGATGAAAGGATCCAGACTGAGCGAGTCCCTTGAATACAGAGTCTGAATCTGCACTAAGATTGGGTGATTGACGGCCTCAAAAGCAGAGGAAAGCTGGAGTAGCGGGACAGCTACAAACCGTTGGGTGATGGACGGCCTCAAAAGCAGAGAAAAGCTGGAGTAGTTGGACAGCTGCAAACCTTTAGGTGATGGACTGCTTTAAAAGCAGAGGAAAGCTGGAGTAGCGGGACAGCTGCAAACCGTTGGGTGATGGACGGCCTCAAAAGCAGAGGAAAGCTGGAGTAGCGGGACAGCTGCAAACCGTTGGGTGATGGACGGCCTCAAAAGCAGAGGAAAGCTGGAGTAGCGGGACAGCTGCAAACCGTTGGGTGATGGACGGCCTCAAAAGCAGAGGAAAGCTGGAGTAAGCGGGACAGCTGCAAACCGTTGGGTGATGGACGGCCTCAAAAGAAGAGGAAAGCTGGAGTAGCGGGACAGCTGCAAACCGTTGGGTGATGGACGGCCTCAAAAGCAGAGGAAAGCTGGAGTAGCGGGACAGCTGCAAACCGTTGGGTGATGGACGGCCTCAAAAGCAGAGTTAAGCTGGAGTAGCGGGACAGCTGCAAACCGTTGGGTGATGGACGGCCTCAAAAGCAGAGTTAAGCTGGAGTAGCGGGACAGCTGCAAACCTTTAGGTGATGGACTGCCTCAAAAGCAGAGGAAAGCTGGTGTAGCAGGAGAGCTGCTAACCCTTCTGCGTCAACCGTTGTCTTAAGGTCGTTCCGATCACTCAGTGCCTCATCTAGATAGTACGCTCATCTGAAAGGTAGACAACAGCCCTTGCCTTACTGATATTTAGAAACTGATCTATTGATCAATTCGCCCATAAAATATCTCATCATAAGGATCTATAGGTGGCTGTGTCAGCAGTGTTTACTGTAGTATCTACTCAGGTTCTCTTTGGAAAAGATTTAACATAACTCACTTGTGAGCCACAGATGGGCCACAGAGGTGCACTTTTTCACACTTGTTTGCTGCCATGGGACATAATGCCCTCCATCTCATGTAATGCCTGTGAGGACTTCTAGCGTCTGCTGCTGGTAATTACGGCAGCCATATATCTGCTTTGAATGTTCTTATGGGTCATATTAGGATTTTATGGGCCTGATTCATGAACATGTAAAAGCACATGTGGAGATTTACTTCCATGTCTGACCGCACTCTTAGTTTTTTCAGTTCACAAATATTCCTGAGACAGATGAAGGTTTCCTGATGTACAACTAGGAATGTCATATAACATATGCTATGGATTCCTATTTCCCCTGTGTGGAAATAGCATACATATTAGCATTGGAAAAATTGAGAAAGCTGTGAAAATGCACATTTGTAACTTTTTTTTCGGCCACTTAAAAACATTTTTTTAATCTGTGAGAACCGCTTGATGTACGTTCCCCAGCAGATCTGGGGGTAATGCATGCTCCTTCTCACCCTTAAAGGGGCATACAGTTCCAACCATTTCCAGGGTGCAGAGGGGTCGTATTGAAACTTGTAAATGCCACAAAAAAACATGCTTTTTGGGCGTTCTCTAACTTACAAGACAAGTGGACCTGCAGCAGCCTTTCATATATTTATAATCTCTGAAATTACTTGTGCTATGACAGAACTTTTGTTGGCTTTAGTCTCCAATCTCTGTGATACCAAATATACAGTGGGTTTGTAACAATTCCCCTTTATGTATTCTCTGTGAGGAAGCTGCCGATTGTGGTAGTTGCCCTGTGTGATATCGCCAGCGATGTAATTAATTATATTATGTGTGAGCTCCTGAGTAGTTCATTGCGGGGATAATGGTTATGAAGTAAACAGTAACTGGGACAGTACCGTACTTATGTGAGGTTTTGGATTGTAACCCTCACGCTCCTCTACCTGACTTTTTTTCGGTCCATTTTTAACTTTCTTATAACATTGATTAATCACTGATGTTTCTAACCAGTCATAGTATTCTTTAACAGAAGTGTTTTTTTGTTCATTGATTTAGTTTTTATTGATAGTGATTTACTATTTTAAAAAAAAGCTGCTTGGACATTGCCTGTTCCCCCGACCGTCCTCATGTTTGCAATTGTCTTTTGGTCACCCTCAGTGGGAAAACAGAGGCACAGGGAGTAGTCTCTGGGTATATCACATGCTCAGCACTAGTATACTAGACAGACATTGGGCTATCCATCCATCCATCCACCCATCCATCCATTTATTCATCCATGTGAATCCCACAGATGGGATATTCTAATCTCAGCAGGACCAACTCAGCCTTTTATCCTTTCATGTGAATAAAGTGAGCACCATTCTAATCTCAGCAGGACCAACTCAGCCTTTTATCCTTTCATGTGAATAAAGCGAGCACCATTCTAATCTCAGCAGGACCAACTCAGCCTTTTATCCTTTCATGTGAATAAAGCGAGCACCATTCTAATCTCAGCAGGACCAACTCAGCCTTTTATCCTTTAATGTGAATAAAGCGAGCGCCATCGAGTTCAGTCATGATGACATGAACTGTTCGATGTCACAGGGCCACGACTCTGTGGCAGCCTGCGTTGTACAACAAAGTGATATTACTCCTATCTTTCATTAAACAACATCTTCATTAAGAGGAAAATGCAGTTGTCTCATCTGGTCTGGTTTGAGCTGTCAACATCTCAAGACTCTGTCACTGCATTCTTGTAGAGTTCAGCGAGTTTGAGGAGCGCACCAGAGTACAAAGACCCTCATATGCAAAGGGTGAAGGGGCAATTTGGATTCTGATCTTTTAAACCTATGCACTCTTTTTGAAGTGCTTTTTATTAAGCCTGGCTGGGCCTCCACTTGTCTGTGACCCCGCACCAATCATTGTTTTCTTTGTCTTAATCGAATTTCACCTTGAATTTCCTTCCACCTCGCTTAGACCCTTTATTCTTCCGCTTTCTCCAAGAAGGGAGAGTCTCTTCAAAGCCCTCTTGAGATGCGTCTCCTTTGGTGTGAGCCTAATTTGAAAAAGCAGTTTGAAAGCCTTCCTTGTAGCCTAAAGAAACAGTTCTGATCAAGCTGGCGACATTCCTGGGGAAGTTGTCTTTGTCTTGTTTTTAATGATTTTTATTCAGCTTTCAGAAGTTCAGGATTTTTTAATCATGATTAACCTCAAGAGAGGGAGGCTCATCAAAGTAACTCCTGTCTCGTTCCATGCGGTGACGCCCGATATCAGTTATTAAAAGGTTTTGTGTTTCTTGCGAAGCCTTTCTTCTCGCAGATGAAATGTGGTCTTCACACCCATGCTTTCCTTCAAGTACGATTGTGTCACTATCAAAGTCAGTGTCAAGTGGGACAGCGTTAAAACATTATTTTGTACTCGCTGAAGAGTTGGTGATGAGTGACAGCTTATCAAAGCATGAAAACTTGTAAAAATGGAGGTTCCCTGCAAGAAAGTAATTATCACGTATGTTATGTTCACATCATAACATCTTTGAATGTATTGGTCATATAGACAAGATCGATTTTGAATGGAAGGTACCCTTCAGACCTGACTATCAGATGAGAAAGACCCTTGGTGTCTGCATTCATTGTATTTTAGCTCCCTTATATCTATAAAACACAGGGTCTGGGAAAGAAATATTCAGGGAGTCGATCTCTTTCTCCATTGGGTCCTCTTACCAGTCACTTTCCTAAAGCAAAGAGTCCAAGCGTCCCTCTCACGGATGACGCACCTGTGTCTCTTAAAAGCAGATCAGTCAATCTGTTGGCCTTCTTCTGGAATTCCTCATGAGGACCACGCCACAGTGGGCAGGACAGCCATCACGCTCTGAGTAGATTGTTAGTTTTACATCTTTGACACTCCCTCTTTGCTAGTCGAAACAGTAGAATGCACATTTTGGATTTTGGCTGCTACATTTCACAATGTCACAGGGTGATCATGTTTCTTTCTGTGCATTGAAGCAGTTAACCAGATCTATTGATCTATCTATCTGTCTTTGGTTTTTCTCGTGCAGCATTTCATGCTCCTCACTGGTGCTCGCTCGAGGCAGACCGTCGCCTCTTCTCAATGCAGGATCCAATGGATACAGCACTCCAAGAGTTCTTAGAGATAAAAAATAACTTTTATTAATTACATGAGAAAAGTTTTAAAATGCTGATGCTTTGCAACTCTCAAGGCGTAGTGCACAATTCTCATTTATGTGTGACCTCCTGTTACGCCCAATGTGTTTCAGTAACGGCAGCGCAACCCATGATGAAGGATCAGGCAGGTATTCCTGCATCTTTTTCAAGCTCAGCTCGTGACTCTAACCCAGAAATGCATCTTTCATTTAAGCTTTACAGAAATGGTGCAAACACATTTTGGCACCTCAGACTTTATTACTTTTATCCAGGCACCTGTGGTAACCAAACATCATTATATCAATTTGTTATCCATACTTCTTTATAGCAACATGGTACACAGTGGATTTTCTTACAATCTTCTGAGCAAGCTGTTGTAAATTGTGTCTATGGAAAGTACTCATACTAGGCATATATCGCACTAAGAATACACTTGTTTGTTATCACCTCCAGCCTGAATCATTTCATTTCTCCTGTGAAGTTCGAATCCATGGGAACAGTCCACTGGGTCCTTTTGCAAAATCACAACCTCGTGCGCCCATCTAATTTTCTAGCATAATCTTTCCCACATTTTGTATTTACTCTGGACATTTAACTCTCCACAATGTGTTGACCTATAGACTGATCCAGATTGGTGAGTTCTGCACCCAGTAGAATTCCCAGAGACAATTCTTCTCAAGTGAAATGTGGGCAGCATCCTTCCCCTAACCTGGCTTATCCTCTTCCTCATGCCTCTCAGAGCTCTTCAGGAAACGGCACGTGTCATGCGTAAGGAGCCTCCCTGGCTCACGGTTCTCAGCGGACCCAACAGAAATGAGATTCCTTCATCTCACTGCCCTCCCTTCTTGATGTGTATGATCTCTACATACCACTAGACATACTCATTTTCGTGTGTTAGAATCATTCTAGATGTGATTTGGTGTGACACCCCCAAGCTTTCCTGTACTAAGAGAAGGCATCTAATTGGATAACAATAGCCACAGAGGCCCAGCATGGACAGCACAGGATCAGAAACGAGTAGTCAATGAGGATCAAAATTAGAGTGGTGATTGGGTTAATTATTCAGTGTACAGCCAACATATTGCACAGGGGAAGAGGAGGAGAAACGTTACAGCCATGTCTGTCTCACGGATTAGGAGAGTGGGTTTCTGTACAGTTGTAGTGGATGCAGCTGTGATGATTGTGATTGAGATTTAAGTCTATCCCCTGTGCATTAAAAATGAAATACTTATGTACAAATATATGAATCTGTTGAGTGTAGAGACTAAACCTTTAGTGGAATTTCCAGAGACATGTTATGGTGCAAGACATTTCACTGGCGGATTTTCTTCTGAATTAAACAGTTCTCACAAAAATCAGGATTTTCCACTACCCAGTGCTAAATTAAGCCCCTAGAGGCTTACCTTTATAGGATTTTCTAACTACTTCATCTAAGTGAAAAATACAAAGAGCATACATTTCACTAGCTACATTGATGAATTGAGGCAAGTTTTGTTGGATATTGAAGGTAGGCCCACGTTCCGATCAAATTAATGGTGAATGGAGAAAGTGATTTCCATTTTCACAGTTTTACCACTGTTTAACCTTTGAAACAAGAATAACTTTAAATAAGGATAGAGAGAACGGAGAGAGCCCCTGGAATCAACAGTGACTTGGACAGCTTGCCAGAGTAGTGGAAGGACCACACAGGTGTCTCGTCAGGGCATAAGAAGCCGCTTGGCAAGTGGCAGCAGACTGAGTGTATCCGTACGGCATTGTCAGACTTGGAGTACTGACAAGGCTACAAGGACCATCGTGTTCCTTCATTTCATTGAATAAAAGAGAATCCTCCAGTGGCTGCTGCCCATGCATCACTCTCTGAGCAGCACACGCCAGCTAATAATGCTTTTTATTTGTCTGCGGGATTGGTTCCATTAACATGAAGGAGATCTCTCCTGACAATTCACAAATAGTTCCTGAGATATTTGCCAGCATGTCCTCCTGTTGCGAGAGCCGAATTTTGTTTCTGAAGCGTTAATTAGTTTGTTCCCATAAATACTGCATGTTGGTCAAAGAGTGTAAATGATTCATTGGCTGATTTCCTTCTGCTTTTCTTTCCAGCACACTCAACAACAACAACATCAGCCGCATCCCCCTCACCAGTTTCAACCACTTGCCGAAGATTCGCACCCTGTAAGTACTGAATGAATGGCTCTTGGCAGCCCAAACTTGGGATATGTTACGCTTAATGCAGAATCACAGAACAACAAAGTACATGTGACCAATACCATCTGTTCCCTTCCCCCGAACTATTGATTACTTAAGACATGCTTAGTCCTGGATTTACTGCTTTCTTTACCACTTATATTGCCTTCCATTCCTGTCACCAAACATTTTAAATGATTTGCTTTTCTAGCAAGATCTTCTGCACCGTACATTCATTCCCAAGTTTGCTGTTCCAAAGAGTGATGCAAGATCAAATTGCAATCCATCTGCAAAAGACTCCCAAATTTAGTTATCTGAAGACAAATTTAGGAAAATCCAGTAGTGGTTGGTATATTGCATGCACTCACACCCATCTATTCACAAGCACACACACACACACATACTACCCATCCATTTGCAAACACACAAGCGCACACATTTTCACACCCATCCATTCACAAGCAGACACACATGCACATATACCGATCCATTCACAAGCACACACACTCACCTGCACATACACACTTCACCCATTCACAGCACATGTGCAAATACACATTCATTCATACCTTCACAAATGCACCCAAACATTAAATAAAACGTTTACCGGGCTGCAGGTAATGAAAAGACCAGCGGGTGGCAAGAGGGTGACACCCAAAAGCCCATGAGGATCTAGAGGCTCTGTGAGGGAAAGCAGGAAATGAAAGATCCCCCCCACCTCCTCCTTTTGGATAACCTTGTCAAGGGTTAGCCAACGAGAGGAGGACCATCCGTAACTCATCACAGAGTGAAGTGGGGTCAGTGAGACTCGCTGATCGCACCCCAATCTGTGATGATTTAGGGAAGGGTGATGTGAGGCTTCAATGATAGACAGTCAACTCAGGATACTTCAGGGGCTAAACCTAAAGTGCCCAGGGCTGACTCTGTCAGTGATGCCCCCTCATCATGAGGGGGAGGATCCTCACAGGGCTTTGTTGGGCTGATGATGTCAGTACCCCAGGGCTGTTAGATCTTCTGCCCAGCCAAACTTGGAGCAGGCTGTCAGGTGCACATTGCCGCATGTAAAGCACCTGGCTACCTGACCCTGATATAGTTAGTATCTGTCAGGCTGATCTTTTCTTCAACCTGACAAAAACTCATCATCTTTTGAAAAAGAGCATCGAGGGCCAGACCCCCTCGCCCTACAATGATGGGCAACCTCTGACATGATTACATAACACTGGAATTGGATTTAATACAGCACATTGCGAACAATCTAGGAGTTTAGTAGAAATACATAGGGCCTTATTTAGAGTTTGGCAGATGGGATACTCCGTCACAAATATGGCAGATGGTCCTGTATGTTGAATTACAAGTGCATGATGGCCTATGGCACTTGTGATATGGCAAATGGGACATCAGTTCTGTTTTGTCAGAGAAGGTTTTTCACTTTCTTCCACAGTATAAAAGATGTAATGGATTGCATCAACTGCGTAAAGGTTTTGGAAATATTTAGTAATGCAGCACCTTAAAGTGAAGCATAATAAAACTGGCCAAGAAAAGTTTCAGTGAAGTTGTGATGGCAGCCTCCTACACTTGAAAGTGATAGAAATAAACCTGTTATGCAGTTATATATTCTTGGTGCTTCAATTTGAACCATGTGATCTCTACAACAGAAGTGTACTAAAAACATCATGATGAGAGGAATTTCATTCCAAACTACCCACTGCCTTGAAAAAGTCCCAAGAATGTAGGAATTAAATGTGTTGTCTGATTTAAAAAGAAATGACATCTTGTTTGCTGAGGAAATAAGCGCAAAGAAATTCCATTTAAAAATAAGCTTATGGAAACTCACTATATACGTTTTACCAGAACATTTTGTAAATTGACACCAGAATTTATATATTTCCCTTCACAATCCTTTTTAATGAGCTCCTAATAGATACAGTTCCACTTACTTGACAGGACAGCCATATACACTCGTCTGAAGGAGTCAGACTATAGTCCGCATAGTTTTTAGTTAGGCCTTCAACAATGTTTAATAGAAGACTCGTCAATATGTTGATTGGTCACATAAAGTGGCCAAAGGGCAGTAATTGTGTTAAAAGTACAGATCTGAATAATGTTTACGCATAAGGAGCGGGGAAGTGTACTCATTTGATGCAACTGGAAGAGTGTTCTGTAATGTGGATGATATTATCATTACATAATATTATTATTAGTAGTAGTAGTAATGAGAGCTTTCTATGATCCCTGAGGGTGTTCGTTTATTCAGAATAGTAAGCAAAGGTTACTGATAAAGCTTTGGAAGGAATTCATTAAGCAGCTGAGAATAAATAGTTAGACGTTTATTGAAGGATTAGATTTTACGTTGTTATGAAAACATAGTGCATTTATTTTGGTCTTCGAGTGGATTGTTAAACAGTTCCAGAGTGCTGAGGTTGCTCCAGAGAGTGATCTCGATGGGAACTATTGGTTATTAAACTTCCACGCTTTTAGATGATTAAAGCTTCTGCTTCTTAGTCCTCTAGAACCTCTTGAGATGAGATGGGAAGAAGAGTGAACGAGCGAACAAGACTCGTGGCTTCTTCAAATTTAGGGTGTGGAATGTTGTGTATGCTTCTTTGAAGTTCACTTTTATCTATAGATTTATTTGCATCTTGCCAAGTAAAATGTAAAGGAGAAGAATCAATTGGACCTAGGAATAAGATCTTGATTCTGGTCACCTACGATTGTCAAGGTGATTGGCCTCCAGGATGCTGGACCATGTAGGTGTTAACAATAGCAGCCCCGGTAGGATCCTACAGTCAGTGGTACTGCATTTGGAAATAGCCTAGCTTTACTTGCTGAGTGTGAAGACCGAATCGTGATGTCAACCAGAATATGGCAGTTCAACTGATACCTGCATGTGTTCTCAAGCGATTGAGAAATGTATTGCAATCCATGGAGCCAAAGTCCAAAAGACAGTTAGAGATATTAAGAAAATGATTGCCTTTGCACTGACATACTATTGTCTGATTAAGTAAATGAGCCCATGTAGAGTGCAAACAAAGGTTATTCTGCTGTGGGTATCCAGATGGAAAGCTAATGGAAAACATATTCTATGAGACATCTCTATAAATCCTTTCAGGGGATCCATCTAGAGTTCTGTGCTTGGATATAGATACTGTACAAACCCGGTAGAATAGGTCTGTGGACTGAGGACCCTTCTAGAAACCTACTGATGAGAGCTCAGTACCTCATCTGTTTGAGGAAACAAGCACAAGTATGACTGATGTGTGTATCACAAAAACTTACTTTCAAGAAGTTATAAACAAATTCATGTAGCGCATGCGTTAAAAATGATTAGGTTCCCTCAGGCTGCTGCAAGGTGGTTTGCAGCACTATACATAAACCCCAATTTAAATAAATATAATACAATTATGAAAAGTAATTTAATATTTCATTGTGTCATTGACTTAGTAAATGCAATCGAGACAAATCCAAGTGTCCGGAGATCGTTCCCTATTCACTGTGTAAGCCATAAGGCATCTACTCTGTAAACCTTATGCACTGTGTGCTAGAGTAGGCCATTATGCCACAGTTCGGAGCATGGAAACAACACAAACAACCAGAACGTGAACGGCTATTGTTTGCTCCTGCAGATGTCAGTTCATTTTGCCTTCATCCATTCCCCAAAAAAGACAGTTCTCCTGCCAAATACTTGTTCTGTTACCGTGCTGGCAGAGCCTTTTAAATCGCATTCCAGAGAGCAGGAATTTGGTTTGCATGCAGCACGCGACACATTTCTGCCCAGTTTTCCTTGCCTCCAATCCCTACTGTCTTGTTTCAAATCTTATCTTTGGACTGCTCTAAGTGTGATTGGGTCAAGGGAGGTGCTTTCATGGTGTTTGAGGCAGACTTGAATGATCATCTGAATTCGGTCCTTGTGAAGGTGCTAATTTGAAATCGATGGAAACTTTAATGGTTTCCATTTATCCACACACAAAAAGGCTGCAGCATCCTGATCCCAGAGGACGGAAAGCTATTGTGAGTTCACCGCTCACATTCGTTTCAGATTCCTTCTTTACGTTTCTATGCACTGCACTCTTTGGGATGTACAAGCAGTGGTAAAGCCAGGAGGTCTGGCCTTGGCAAGCCCTTGCCATGGTTGACTTGTTTTTTTAACTTTTATAGCAAGTACAAACCATAAAAATGAGTTGAAAACCAAGTAGATATGCCACCACCAACATGTAAGGGCCATATGATTGCAATAACTAATTTTTAAATAAAAAATAAATTAAAAAAATCATATAATTTAATAGACCATAGGGGTATCATTTAAAGCACTTTTGCAGTTTTGACAGGTATTGAAACTCTTTATACTTATAATAATTATCAGAGAAAAAAATTATCTTTACTGTTTCAAAAAGAAAAAGAGCTCATTGACCTTGAAGTTCTGTAATCTGAAGACATAATTTAAACACACAATGATGATTTGAAAAAGGATAAATAAAAAAGAATTGGCAAAGTAAAGTATTTCCCATCCATCTTGTGCACTTCTTATAAGGCAGATGTGGCAGGTGTGCACATCTGATCAGGTAAAATGCCATCAGCCAATAGCTAAAGTGAGCTGACCCATTGCTGCATGTTGTATCTTGCGGTAGATGGATACAAACCGTGAACGACAGATGAACTGACAGTGAACAGACTATTGGATGAAATTGACTGACCTGTGTGTGTGTTAAAATAGAGAAAGCTGTCTCTAGGCCACACCTAATAAAACAAGCATTGGCAATGCAAATAGGTCTGGCTTTAAGGGAATTTTGTATAGTAATATGAAGCATTACAAGTTAACAGCATGGGAATAGATATGTATTTTTATGGAAGCATTGAACTGTAGAATAATATTGCTGTAGGTTAAAATGTCAAGTGACAGTTGCTCTGTCAAACCAGACCTTAAAATCCATGTAGGTTAATGACTGCCCTCCTCCCATCTGCGCTGCCAGAGAAAAACACTATCAATGATCTAGCTATCTACTTTAATAGCATTCCAATGTTATGTGTGTGCCTATGAAATTTCAGGCTTAGGCAGCTGGATAAATAAACAAAATAATCTCTGGTAGCAGAGGGCAAGCACTTTTTTGCAGAAGCACACAGCTTCTGCCCAATCAAAACATGTACTCCTGGCTCCCAACATGTGAACGGGGTCAAAGCCCCTCTCTAGTGATGCTCACATAATTGTCTGACAACAGCTGAGCTGTCAAGCCAGACCATAATGAACTGAGAAACTTGAAGAGTGTGAATATATATTGAATGTCTTCTTTACCGCTTAATTTGAGTCAGTGGTTGACGGTGGGGCCACCAGCACTCATTTCAAGGGACCAGCACTTAATTTTCCTCAGCAAACTTCTACCCAGAACAAGAAAGTGAAAAAGACACCAACAGGAATGAAGGAGGAAGAAAAAGACTGAAAAACCATCACAAAGGAACAAAGCAAGAACCTGCACGAGTGAGATAAAGGTGCAGGGAGTGGCTGGTAGTGAATTAAAAAGGCATGAGGTGCCTTTAAGACCACACAACTTTTGCATTCAGTCTTCTAACATTTAATAGCATCAGTTGCGGGCTTCTGAGCCGAGCTTTGGGCCCCGGCATGTATTCTTTTACAAATTAAGCACTGGTCTTCTTCCAACACACACAACTCATTTTTTGGCAGCCTGGGTAAAATAAGTGTGAGTCAAACCAGTAAGCATGAGGACACACATCTCCTAACTTTGGATCCTAACCAACTCTACTAAATTGCCACTAATAGAGAAGGAGCCTCTTTGTTGTTTCCTCATCATCTCTCCAAAATAAACATTCGTTTAGCTTCAGGAATAAAGAATGTGAAACACATTCTGCACCTCTCTATCTCCCCGGTTTCATTTGCCTCTGTCATATTGTTAAAGAGAAAATCTCAGTTATAGTTTAGCTGAAGAAATACATTTTGCCTTTCTGACCAATGAGGGAGTCCAGGCTCCTATGCCTAGGAGCAGCTGCAGCAGAGGTGAGTGATGCACATACATGATCCTTGTATCCGAACTGTTGTCCTCCTTTCAACTGCACCAATGAATGACACACCGCATGAGTCATCCATCATGCTTATGTGTCCTTATTGTGTACACACTTATGAATACGAATATTCTCACAAGTTACAAATATTACATTCATTTGTCTGCTAATAAATCCCTGCAGTTAAATTTCTGCTTCGCTTAAATGGAAAAATGTCCAGGCAAAGTATCCTGCTTCCTTTGCTCACACAACCACTGTTCATGGCCACTGCAAAACACTGCGAGTTGTAAATGTAATGAGCCAGAAAACTGTAAATTTCCTCTTCAGTGTGTCACAATAAAAAGCATATTTCCTATTTACTCTGGAAATGATACTGGCAGGTGTGTTTTTTAAGAGGAACGGGGAGTGGGATGGGTTTGGCACTTTTGTGTATTTGGTGAGTCCGATCAAATATCAAAAACTACCCTTGGTTTTAAAAAGTTACATTTTCATTTTCTGACGGAGGCATCGTTGGTCTGTTAGATTCTGGAAGCCACGACTCCATTTTGACTCTGAAAAAAGATCAAAATAAATGGGTCCCCTAGAGGCCAGGCAGTGCAGTGTGAGATTAGGGAATACATCCCTGTTTAGAAGAGATTACTTTCTGTCAAGTAGAGAAAGCTTCTCTCCACAGCATGTTAATCAGACCATGCTAGTTTAGAAATAATCTGGCCTAAACCCAATTGTTGTTTTGGACTGATGCCAGATGTAATGGAGATAACCTCCCCCCCCCTTAAGGAGCTGCCTTTTAACACCACCTGACAAAGTTGTCAACAGTTTCTGCTCTGCAGTGAACGGAGGCCCCTATCAACGCATTTTTACTTAGACACACAGTGGCTAAACCCCTTTGATATACCAGGCTCTAAGGGCTTAGAATACCAAAGGGATGCAAGAGGGAATGACTGCACGATGCGTCAATGGGGTACATGGGTCGTGGAAGGAGGGAGAGAACAGTGAATCACGCAGCATTGACATCAGGGCTGGACTGGCCGTAGTGGGCACTGGGCGTTTTGCCGGTGGGCTGGAGGGTTGGGGCCGGTTTTTGACACGTCGGGGCTGGTTTTGTTACTGGAGGCCGGTTTTGCAGCAGTGCTGCAATATCGGCAACTGTAACAAAAGCGGCAGCAGTGCTTGACACTAGCAACCCTCGTCCAGGACCACAGTTTCTCAGTAACACACACACCCCCACACCACCCCCTCCACCTCCCCCCGGGCCGGTCGGGCGGAATGCCAGGGCTGGTTTCTGTTCCCAGTCCGGCCGTTACTAAAATGCACCACTTGTAGGAGAATTATCTGGATTGGATGAGACATACGTGGGGAGGAGTTAGTACATGTGTCTATTAGTACAAATTTCTGGTGCCACCGGCCACCTCAAACCCATTCCCATGCGCAACATTTAAGGTACAGATATATATATCATCCTGTATTGACAGGCAGCCCAGCAACGAGAGCAGCCAGCCCTGCTTGTAGGGGAAGGTTACCTACAGCACTCCAGGTGTTTACATATGTTTATCTGAAACGACTGCAGAAATTTAATTTGAGCTAAGAATTGGACGACGGCCATTAGTGAGTGAAAAAATCTTTTGTTTGGAACAATTAATTTTGAACTTTAACGGCTGGAAAAAACCTGTAGCTGAGCTACACCAGAACTTTCAGGTTGTATGGTAGCATATAGAGAAAAGATCATCAGAATGCTGAGGACAGAAATATCTTGCTACAAAAATATTGTGGCTAAAATATCAACAACAAAATATAGTGAATGTAAGCATATTTAGGTAAATATAGATTTCATATTTTTAACTCCTCATCCACATTCATTGGAGATGTATAAACCATCATGGTACATGTATGTTAAGTATGGTAAACCTATGCGTACCTGTATATTTATCTTCACAATATGTTCGTAGTCGACATTTAGGTTATGTTATATTCACCCATGACATTCTGGCACTATACCAGCCTTTAAAAGGTTTCCCACAGCCCACTTTCTGGAAGGTAACCCTCATATCTGCACGTCTGTTTGCTCATTGAAGCACCTCTGCACAAATGTGTTTTCACAGGCACCTCCCCAACCTCACCTTAAGTGTCAGCAACCAAAAAGGGGCACTATGGAGGCACCTTGTACTTTCTAAAGCAGTTGTTTCCTTGCCTTGCCTTAAGACTGAGGTTTCTACCTGTACATTGGCATAGGTGCACTATAAGGCCTCACGCCTCCTTCCTTCGTTAGTTGACCAGAGTGTATTCTCCGTTTGAAAAGTTCAGCACTGCAGCCTTTTGCCACATTGTTCGACACTACCTGTGAATCCTGCATAAAAAAGGTTATTCAAGGTTATGTCTCTCTATCGTCTGTCATTGAGCCTATCTTGGGTGCCCTCCTGTAGCGGGTAGAGGGAAGACTTCTTTACATTACTAGTAGGCCCTAGCTGGGAAATCGTAATACACCTCTATGCAGCAACAACCTCAATGGTCCTCTTTATCAGTGGTTCAGAGCGGTTCACTGACAAAATATCGATAGCAAAAAGATAGATGACAAAAATATCGAAGAAAAATATAGAATGCAAAAATATCGACTCCTGTACTTAAACAGGTAAGTACAAAAATATCGAATCAAAAATATCGAAGTTAAAAATATAGATGTAAAAAATATCGATTTAAAAATATATTTAAAAAATATATATATTAAATATATAAAATATGAATATTATCTTTAACAAAATAAATTAAATTTAATATACATTTTAACTAAATATAAAAAAGAAACTTAATTTAAAAAATATAAACACACAAACATAATAATTTATACATATACATATATTTACTTTAAAATAATTAATTAACTTTATCTTTATTTAATTTTTAAACTTTTAAATTATATAAAAATAAAATATATACATATATCAATAATTTTAAATAAAAAAAATTCTATAATTAATTGAAACATTGCATTATTAAAGAAAATTAAAACGTACATTTCGCAATACAATAAATACAACAGTAGGGAAAATGTTGGATAGCGGAATAATTAAATTTACTATTCCATCCCCAGTGAATACAACAGTAGGTAAAGTGTTGGATAGCGTAGGGGTACAAATTACTATTCCCACTCCAAAGAGTGCAACAGTAGTGAAAGTGTTGGATAGCGTAGGGGTAAAATTTACTATTCCCACTCCAGTGAATGCAAAAGTAGGGTAAATGTTGGATAGCGGAAGAATTAAATTTACTATTCCAACTCCAGTGAGTGCAACAGTAGGGAAAATGTTGGATAGCAGAGGGGTAAAAATTACTATTCCCACTCCAGTGAGTGCAACAGTAGGGAAAGTGTTGGATAGCGGAGGGGCAAAAATTACTATTCCCACTCCAAAGAGTGCAACAGTAGGGAAAGTGTTGGATAGTGGAGTGGTAAAAATGACTATTCCCACTCCAGTGATTGCAACAGTAGGGAAAGTGCTGGATAGCGAAGGGGTAAAAATGACTATTCCCACTCCAGTGAGTGCAACAGTAAGGAAAGTATTGGATAGCGGAGGGGTAAAAATTACTATTCCCACTCCAGTGAGTGCAACAGTAGGGAAAGTGCTAGATAGTGGAGGGGTAAAAATTACTATTCCCACTCCAAAGAGTGCAACAGTAGGGAAAGTGTTGGATAGCGGAGGGGTAAAAATTACTATTCCCACTCCAGTGATTGCAACAATAGGGAAAGTGCTGGATAGCGAAGGGGTAAAAATTACTATTCCCACTCCAAAGAGTGCAACAGTAAGGAAAGTATTGGATAGCAAAGGGGTAAAAATTACTATTCCCACTTCAGTGAGTGCAACAGTAGGGAAAGTATTGGATAGCGGAGGGGTAAAAATTACTATTCCCACTCCAATGAGTGCAACAGTAGGGAAAGTGTTGGATAGCAGAGAAACAAAAATTACTAATAACATTTAAACCATTGAAAATAATTAAATAATCTTAAAAATAAATAAACAATATTTTAAAGATATACAATTAAATATAATAAACATATAAAAATAACACATATAATATTAATTACATATAACAAAAAGGTACAAATATTATATAAAATAAATTAATAAATACATTTATAAAAAATATTTATGTAAAAGGAGCAAATATTAACAAACAAATTATTTAAAACATAAATATATTTATTTTATTTTTACCCTATAACACCACACCAATAAAAAAAGACTTCAAATTTTTTATCTAATTTGTTTTCCATAATTAACATAATTAATAATGAATTAAAAAATATTATTAATAAAACAAAATAATAAACATTCATTGAGTACACATTCTTTAACACTATAATATCCACAACACACACCTAAAATTAAGTACACAATTACCATAATTAATTAATTTTAATTAATTAACAACTAATTAATAATTCATCAATAAAAAATAAATTACTTCTCACCATTTACACCTATAAACACCACAACACACACCTAAAATTATTTACACAATTACCATAATTAATTACTAATTAATTAATTTTAATTAATTAACAACTAATTATTAATTCATCAATTAAAAATAAATTACTTCCCATCCTTCCCACCATTTACACCTATAAACACCACAACACACACCTAAAATTAATTACACAATTACCATAATTAATTGCCAATTAATTCATTAAAATTAATTAACTAATTATTAAATAATTAATAACAAATTAATTTACACATTTAACACTATAACATCTCAATTAAACAAATATTAATAAATAAAAAGTATTCAATAAATGTAATATAACTAAATTACTTCCCACCCTATTCCCTATAAACCCACAACCCACTACAGATCTAAAAACGCAAAATTGAAATAAATAAAAAAATAACTAAAAAAAAAAATCAATAAATGTTATATAATTAAATTACTTCCCACCCTATTCCCCTATAAACCCACAACCCTTTACGGAACTAAAAATGCAAAATTCAAATTAAAAAAAAAAAAAATAACTACTAAAATTTTAACACATATAATAAACATACAAACAATTCTTATACAAAAAACATACATCACACACATATAAAATATATTCTAAAATACATAACATTAATAAAAAATCGATATTTTTAACAACTATAAGGCCCATTACGATACCGGGCGTGAAAAAATCCGCCAGGCATGAAAGCGGCAAAAATCCGCCCGCACACACCGTCTGAACACCGACCACGCCATTACGATTACACAAACCGAAAACCGCCATCGGCGGAAAAACCACACAAGATACCGCCCGCCCTCGTCCGAGTCGGAGTCAAACCGCCCGCCACGGACGGAAACACACAAGACAACACAAAACCGCCCGCCCTCACGGCCGACACACCGCACGTGAAATTACGATCGCACCGCCATGAGCGCGGGTAAACCACAAATATACCGCCCGCCAGCGCAAACAACGCCGATGAGAATTGACACGCCAGAAGCCATGGCGCCCACGTCCCTGCACAGAAACCATCCGCTGACAAAAACAATCGCACACAACATGGCCAACAAGTCCACACAGCAAGGCACGCACAAATACACAAGCACAGTACACATCCCGAAAACACCCCCCTGGACAAACAAAAAATACAAAGACCAGAACACCAGACACAACACACCTGAAAACAACAGACCATGAGGACACACCCACATAGGTAAGTACAAAAGCAGCACTCCCACAGACCACAACCCCTTGCAACATTGCAAACTAGAGAGGAGAGGAGAGGACACAGTGACACAGCAAGGACAGCAGCACACCACAGAAACGCACACATCACAACCACCACCACCACCACCACCAAACACCGGCACCACAAACCCCCTGCACATTACACAACACACACCGCACCAGCACCACAAACACCATGGCACCACAAAGAATGCCCAAGTTCACGCCCATTGAGCTGACGGTCATGGTCGACGAGATTATCAAGGTGCACCCACAAATCTATGGGAACCTGGTCCAGCACACACCACTAGCCACCAGAAACAGAATGTGGAACCGGATCGTAGACCAGGTCAATGCAGTCGGGACCCTGCCCAGGAACAGAGTTGAAATCAACAAACGGTGGAATGACGTCAAGAGCCTGGTCAAGAAGAAGGAGAGCAAGAACAGAGAGCTGGCTGCCGTCACTGGCGGAGGAATCCCGCGCTCTTCAAGACCTTCAAAGCGTGGGAGGAGAAGGTTCGAGTCATTATACATCCGGAGATCCTCGCCGGATTAGCAGAGGGAGTGGAGGCTGGTAAGTACAAACTAATGTATACCAGCACACCGCTATGTACTCACATGCACTACCACCATGCCACAGCTCCCAGGGACAAACACCCCCATGTCCAGCACACAATACACAACACATCACACACACATGCAACAGACACCACCACACACAGCCCAAACCTAACAACTGTAAGATACGTGGGGGCATGTGTACACTCAGCCAGCCACGTAACCACCAACAGGTCCCCAAGTATGCCAGAAGCGCCACAACGAGCACCCACCACACCCATGTGTCCGCCATAGCTGCACTAACCGACAAGTAACAGGTAAGTGGCAGGAACACAAAGTGCAGTGGGTGGGAGGGTGGACAGCTCAAGTACAACACACACCAGGCCCCTAGTCCCACAGCACAGCAAGGAGGAGCATCCCCCACACCCCACACCCACGTGTCAGCCACCGCAGTGCACACCGACAGCCGAAAGGTAGACATCACGGTCCACAACAATCGGTGTCAGTGGGTGTCCAGCCATCACCACGACCCACAACACCGCCCCCACCCCCACAGACCTGCAACATGGAGCACCCCCGCTTAGAACCATGTGGCATCCAGTACAGTGCACGCACGAACAACCTGCAGGTGGGAAACTGGACAGGGCTGGATTACTGGAGGCATGAGGACCGTAACACGACCAACACATGGGACATGTTACGTAGCAGACGAACACGCAGCACCGCCCACTGTCACGAACAAGTGAACAATGTGCACACGGACATGAACCACAGACTCACACCCCACATGACCCATCACAGACACAGCAACACCCAAGGAGCCACGTCTGCATGCACAAGCCACACTGAATATAGTACCACACGGCAGCCACTGTGCAACCCATCACACACAACCGAAACACCATTGAAGTCCTGTCCATGTAGCCCCTACTGCCTGTCAACCACACACCCCACAACTACGCCTATGTAAGACAAACAACACTAGACGCAACAGAGCGGAACAACATAAATGCACACGAACACCACTGAACCCATCAAACACACAGACACACCATGCACATACAACATACCATCCATCCCATCCGTCAGCCCCAGTCTCATGAAAGGCATGTCATCCGCACAGCTGCCACACATACAGCAGTCACGCTAAGATACATGCCCATGACCAACCATGTGCCAGAAGTCAATGAAGCGCACGCCACACTGTGAGCAACAACACACAACATGGGCCACACCCCCCGAGCACTGCAGTGATGCACATGGCACAGGGCAGCACGCACACCAAGGAGATGGGACAACTGCAATACGTCGGGTGGCACACAACCATCACACACTCATAACGATGCGTCCAATGCCATGTCCAGTAATCACAACAGACAGCAAATATGCAGGGTATGTCAGGCATGCACACACCTCAGACCATGCACTGTCATGCTGCCACAACACATGTCACGTTCGGCACCCATGGCTCACAGCATGTAGCCCAAAAGCATATTCCATCCCAAATGCGTTTCTGGGGCATGACCCCCATGTTGCCATATGCGTTCCTAAGCGTTCCATTTGCACCCCAAAAGCATATTCCATCCCAAATGCGTTCCTGGGGCATGACCCCCATGTTGCCAAATGCGTTCCTAAGCGTTCCATATGCACCCCAAAAGCAAAGTACAAACCAGACCCAGGATGGGCCTGGAGCCCGCATACACCAGAGTCACAATAAGTAGGAGCACAGCAACACACCCATCGGCATAGCCAATCCGTCCCATGCCACATGTGCACAGCACACAGTCCCATTGCCAAGCACACACAACAACAGATTGTACAGCCACACACCCGCCTCCGGGACACACGTGCACGAGAGTGCACGAACGGAGAATGTCAGACAACCAATACAGACTTCGCCAGGTGCAACACAATAACAAATCTCATTCTCTCCACAGGTGACGAACTGCTGGATGCTGGGGATGGAGACAGCAGCCAGCACAGCCAGCCTACAAGCCCCCAACGAGGACACACGGATGTGGAGGATCTGTCCTCCTCTTCGGACACGGACCACCAAGCAGGCCCATCTAGTGTGGCAGGGCCCAGCCGCTCCCCAGGACCCCTCCTACCCACCAACCCATCATCCAGGGCTGCTGAACATTCCCAGCCCCCTGCTGCCACTGTCGTTGCGGCCACACCCACGGTCATTGCGGCCACACCCACGGGCATTGCGGCCACACCCACGGTCATTGCGGCCACACCCACGGTCATTGCGGCCACTACCACTGCCGCAACCGCCACCACGTCTTCGCTGGCCCCAGCCCCAGCGCAGGTGGTGGCCCGGACGACTGGATCCACCCTGGGAGCCAGGGCGAGGACCGTGGTGAGCAATGTGGCTAGTGGGCAGGCCGGTGGCAGCAGGACTGGTAGGAGGAGCAGGGTCAGGGAAACGCCAGCCTCCCCTGGGAGCCATGCCCTGCCTCAAATGGCCAGAGTCCTTGGGGCCTATGAAGAGGCCCAAGGACAATGGGCCAGGTCAGCTACAGACACGCGTGAGGTGCTGGGGGTGCTGAGGTCCATGGACGCCCGTATGGGCCAACTCGTGGACCTCATGGGCCAGCTGGTGGTGGCGGTGAGGTCACAGCCAGGGACAGCAGCTCCCCCTCCGCCACCACCTGCCGGGCGCAGGGTCGAGCAGCAGTGTCCAGTTCCCCTGCGTCCACAGCCAGTGAGCACACCTCAACCACCAGCATGTCGCAAGCAGGCACCCCCTCGCAAACGTGGAAGGGGCCGTCCGAAGTGGAAACAGATCTCCCGGGAGGACTTCGCACGCTCCAGACGCAAGTGAGGCAGCCAGCCAGCCTTCCTTGACCACCCACTGCATTGACTTGGACTACGATCCCACTCCACACAGCCATCTGGATGGCATGTGTGTGTTGGACTATGGACATAGAACCAGTGGGTACACCCTGAGCATCACGCAGCCATGACCGACAGCTCATTGTCACTGCACGCACCACTTTTGTCATCACCTTACACACAATCACATGTCACAGTTTGAAATAAATGCACCTCTTCCACAAACTGCTGTCTGTGCCCTGTGTTTTAATTGTACGGAATACAACGGCCACCTTGAGCGGAACGGCACCTGATGCGTGGCATGGCAATGGAACCGGAGGGCCTGTAGGGACCTAGGGGTGGGAGACAGAACAGGAGCACATTCAATGAGTGTGTCACACACCCATCACACAGTACATGTCAACAAATACAAGCAATGTACACACATCGCACAGAGCAATAGGGCACAATGCCACAGCCACCATCAGTGGCATACTAACCTGGGCATGGAGCGTTGGCACACAGCACGCAGTGAACAAAGGCCACCCTGACACAGCACACACACACCTGCACAAATACAGACACATCAGCCGTCGTACATGGACACTCACCGTTAAGTGAAGTAGCGGGCGATGAGCTGCTGGCGCACATTCCCAGCTTCCTCCTCTCCGCTGTCCTCCTCACTCGAGCTGTCCTGGTCTGCGGGCTGGGGCCCTGGTTGATCTCCGTCATCCACAATGAGGGGGATCTGCTTCCGAATGGCCAGATTGTGCAGCATGCAGCACGCCACCACTATCTGGCACACCTTCTGTGGGGAGTACGCCAGCGCACCCCGGTGCGGTCCAGGCACCTGAACCTGGACTTGAGGAGGCCAAAGGTACGCTCGACCACACGTCTGGTCCTCCCATGTGCCTCATTGTAGCGATCGTCTGCTGGGGTGCGAGGATTCCTCAATGGACTGAGCAGCCATGCCCCATTCGGGTACGCAGAGTCACCTGGGTGTGAGGGACACAGAGAACCGTTGCTATTCCAACTGGACAGGGGACAGCATCGCACAACCAGCACGCTACACCACTCCACATACTCACCGACAATACAGCCACGATCCTGTTGCAGATTGGACATCAGTCGTGGCAAGATGCTGTTGCGCATTACGTGTGCGTCATGGGCCGAGCCTGGGAACTTTGCACACACGTGGGTTATCACCATGTCCGCAAGGCACACCACTTGCACATTCAGGGAGTGCGTGTGCTTCCTGTTGCGGTACAGGTGCTCAGTGGCCTGTGGTGGAACAAGGCCAACATGTGTGCAATCAATGGCACCAACGACGTGTGGGATCCTGCCAAGGGCATAGAATGCACCCTTCACTGCCGCCAATTCACGAGCCCTGGGGAATCTGATGTACCTGTTTCGGTACAGCATCATGGCTGCCAGTACATCCCTCAGCACCTTGCTGAACATGGGCTGGGACATCCCTCCTCCACTGCCCACTGTGTGCTGGAATGACCCAGTGGCGAAGAAATGCATGGCGGCCATCACCTTAGCCGTGGGGGTGAATGCTGTCGGATACACCCTGCGGGGACGGAGATGGGGTTCCAACATGGCACACAGTCGATGCAGGGTTGGTCTGTCCAGCCGAAACTTACTTATGACCTCAGTATCCTCCATGTCCGCCAGCAATTGGTATGGGCGGTCAATGTTCGGTCTCCGCCTAGGGAAGATGGCAGTGGACACATGTCAGAGCAACACAACACATAGCAATTTCGCATTCACATCACTGACATGACTGAGCAAGCACATGAGTCACAGCCCAGCTGTCAAGCAGGGACGGCACGGCCACAATACACTTACACAGGTCTCCCACCAATGGCAATGGCTAGTGATGCAAACCACTGCCATGGTCATGCACATGGGGATCTAGGCCCCAATGACTTGCGGGGCGTGCTGATGGGGACTGACTGCATATTCGTCAAGCGGCAACGCCACGGCAACATGAATGTCTGCTGAGCATGGCACTGCTTCCGAGGCTGGATGAGTATGGCACACGACGACGACGATGTGGGCACAGGCTGAGCGGCCAAAACAAGTGGGACCTGTGGCACGAGGGGATATGAGACAGTAGTAGGTGTCAGCACTGCACCCTATGTACAGCACTGTACGGATCACACCTCCCGAAACATTGACAGGTGTCCACATTGACAGCCCCATGCCAAGACGGCTGTGTGCTTGCAGTCACACGTCACAGGTGAGAGGTTACATTGCACGTGCCAGGTGGCAGACGTACATAGTGGGAGCTATCATGTGTGTGCATGTGTCTCCTGTTCAGGATCCACCAGATGGGCGCTGACTCTGTACTGACCATTGGACACAGCATGTTCCGTGGAAGGCTTGTGTGTGTGGGATGGTGGCACTGGATGTGCCTCCGTTGGGTGGGGGGCCATGCACAGGGCGGGTACGTCGATGATTGCGCATTGTTGGTCACGGTGGGTGCACCCACTAAGATGTGTTGCCCTGTGTACAATTCCTATGTCCGCATGATGATGGACTGTAGATGTGGGCAGACTACACATTGGTCGATGTGCTGTCCATGTGCATGTGCCTTCACACCAGGCACAGCTGCCCCTGCACATGTGACCCCTGCTGGACTCGCTGCTGGGTCTGTGGAGCTGATGCACCTTCTGTGCGTGGGGCGGACAGCTCACCTCACTTCCCTCATTGCGCATGTCATGACTTTGCCGCAGGTGACATGGATCATGGAGGGCCCACATGTACGCGTGGGTAGGCTACACATGTTTGTTCACTGGTCGCCACCCCCAGTCAGTGTTTCGAATGGGAAGGTTGTTGTGCTGGTGGTATATTCGATGTGGCGGATGGGCGGGCCTAGGTGCGGGCTTACATTCCGGACATGGGGGGTAGTTGGATTGGCGACTAGTTGCAGTACACACGGGACACGTCTCTTCCTTTCCACATCTGGGTCATCCCTTGTACTCACTGACAGTGATACAGTCATCTTCGCCCCAGCCCTCATGTCCTCCCCTCGCTCCCCCAATATGCATGTGCACCTGCGAGGCTAGCGCTTGCACAGGCAGCCCCAAGCTCGCACCAGAGAGGGCAAGGAGTGTATGTGTGGGTCCAGTTGCACGAGTGGGCTGTCTCAGGGTATGATGTGTGGCGGGACGCCGTCCACCTGCGTGGTGCCCCAAATGGAGACCCGGCCTGCATGGACTATGCATCACAGTCTTCGCCTTCCGGATCCGCCACCTGCGACACCCAGTGGCAGTGGCTGCCCTTGCGGCCAGGCCGCGTCCGTCTGTGACTGATGGCCCACACATTCACTCTTTGGCCTCTCTGGGGAGGGCTCGGGGGTGGTGGCGCACGCGCTTGCACTTAGTCGCAATGGCATGTGGCGTGGTTGGTATAATGGGCAATGGATGGGATGGTGCGAGCCACCTCCCGTGACGTCAGTGCTGCTCGTGCTGAGGTGCGTCCCCCTACACTTCCATTTGACTTGTGCCATGCTACACGTTGAGGTTCTATTGCCTGCGTGATATGACCAGGAGGAGCGCGAGGAGACCTCTCACACACCATGCTCCACTGCCATCCCGTGCCCTGTATCGCCTGTGCGGATTGACTATGTTGGGGTTACACCTGGTCGACTGGGGCTGTGTGTGCCTTGTCAAGGGGCATGGCGGGCGCACAACAGGATCCAGCTAGTCCACGGAGGGTGGGCTGACGTGTGCGCCTGGTTCCGCATTGTTCGTGTGCCCGGCTGCTGTGCACACACGTGTTCACTTCCCCCGACAGGTGTCCTCTCACAATGCCCAGGGAAGCGGTGGTGTACTGTTCATGACCCCTCCCAACACGGCGTGCTCCAACTTGGCATGTGCGCATCTACCCGTCGCACCCACCCACCTGAGCACTGCGTCCATACGACTTCACACGACACATGTGTGTCTTCCACAGTTGTGCTACTCATTTGCGTTGACATCCAATACCAGTGGACTACATGGTCATGTCACGACTGCCGTGTACTTCACATACTCTCATCCTCTCTCATTCGTACTTGTGAAATGAGTCAGCGGAGACAGTTTTGGTTTCAAACATTATATTGAGTCTTCTGTCCTCTGTGATGCAGTATAGTGGACACTACTGGCAGCGGAATACATGTTGAGGATATACTGAGCATGATTACAAATGGGATAGGGTGTGGGGTTACATGTGATTGGCTGTTGCATGTGGGATGTGGGCTTCAGAGTTACATCTGCTTGGCCAAGGCTGTGCTAATGTACATTTACGTATAGCTGCGGAGCTGCGGACTTTGACACAGACGGTATACAAGTAGCCTACCAGACCGCTTGGCATCATGGGCACAGTCCATCTCAGTTCCATGTGACAGGTTTGCTGCGGTTGTTCCTCATGCACGCGTGCATGTGAGATGACATCAGGGCATGTGCTTGCGTGCATGCAGCGGCGTGCCACTTGTTGTTGCAATGTGGTGGTTACTGGACATGTCACAGTCACTGGGGTCGTGTTGTTGTTGTTTGCACTTGTCGTCCGTGCAAAGGTCCTGGTATGGGATTCCCGGGGCGGGGGTGGGAGGGTGCAGCACCCACAGACTCCAGGCGACCTATTCATGTCCACTGAGCGGTGTGTGTGTCCATGGGCGCTGGATCCATGTCGTGTCCTGGTTGTTCGTGCAGTTCCGTCCATGTGGGTGCGATACACAGACCCCATGCCACTGCCTCCCACGATGCATGCGGTGTTCCTGGATGTGATGGGGAACAGTGTGCATGTCCCGGTCATATCCGATGTCATGGCGATGTCGTTGATGGTGTGGTAATTGTTGCCGGTCGTTTGGTATGGCTGTTGTGGTGGTGACTGGCCAGTCCGTGCGGAAGCTAAGCATGGGTGCGGGGTTGGACATCATAGGTCAATCGGGGAACCTGCGTTGGGGTCCGACGAATTTACAGGTTGTCAGGTATGCGATGCCGTCCAGCAGGGCTTCCATGTCATTGGTGGTGTTTATGTTTGCCAGCCAATGTAGCGGATGGTGGCTGTCAAGGTGTTGTTCGTAAGTTGTCCCTTGGAGGACCATGATGGGGCATGCTGGGTGACATTCGATGTAGCTGTGCTCGATGATCCGTCGTGTGGAGGCACAGTGGTCCCATTTCAGTGCGGGTGCGATGTTGGCCACATACGCCATGCCCCCATAGGCAGAGCAGGCCCTGTCGTGTGCGTCCAGAGGGAGGAATAGTACTAGCAGGTCCGCCTTTAGACATGCCGGGTTGGAGAGACACATCTCCACGGGATGCTGGTAGGGACACCTCCGACAGTAGAAGACGGGTATGACGCAGCTGAACAATGTGATGCGGTAAGTCAGTCGGTAACTTACGTTCAGCAGGGACAGGAGTTCGCATCCCAATATATGTATCAGGTTGGTTTTGTACAGCTTGACCTGTCCGGCGTAGTTGGGTAGGTGTGTTGCGGTTGCCATTTTGCAGCGGTGCGTTGTGGTGGCGTGCTCCGGCTGTGTGTGCAGTCTGCAATGTGCACGCTCCGAGGTTGCTGTGAGCTCTGTGTAGTCGTAGGGAGACAGGACTTGTGTTCTGTTGGCTTGTGCGGAGGACACGGGCCCTCATCCCACATGCTTCTCAGACAGTTCAAGGTCAGTGATGTGTGACTCCTTCCAATTAACTTGCATGGGGCCGACATGGGGAGTGTTTTCTTTATTCTTTCCCGTCCGTTGTGTTCTTCTGTGATATGCGCTATCTGCCCTGTGGTCGGTCTCCTCTGCATGCCTGTGTTGGTCTTTTATTGGACAATGGCTGTATTCACCGGCTTCTTTCGTAGGGCTGTGGTTTCGGAGTTGGAATGGAAGGTCATTCAGTGCTGTCTGCTCTCCCTTGTGTGGGCGGCAGGCTGCCTTTCCGCTCTGCGTTGGGCCTTGTGTGTGAGTGTTATTCTTGGGCCACCTGTTGTCGGTCCCCGGGCTCTTTGGTGTTCCGTTTTGTATGTCTTGTTCATATGTGCAGGGTGGTATGGGTGTTTCAGTGTGGTACTGGCGTTCCTCTTCCCGAAGAGGCCCTGCTTCTCCTAGTTGGTGTTGCCGCCGCTGTGTGCTTCGCCATGTTTGTTGCACTGGGGTGTGTCCTGCTGTTGCGTGACTTCACTGACATGTGTGCGTCGGTTGTGTGACGTTGGGTGTTGTCCGTGAATTGGGCGTTGGGGACATGTCTGTGGCAGGCCTGTCACGTGTCATGTGCGTTCGGGGTGGGGCTGGTGTGTGTGCTGCTTGGTTGTGTCCCTGTGTCTGTGTGCGACGCATGCATGGCGCTGCGGTTGGCCTCTGCGTTGTGCGCATGTGTGGCAGCGTCATCGCCGCTTTGGGGCCGTGACGGGGTGGTTGGTTCCTAGTCCCAGGTGGTGTGTACACATGTGTTACGAGATGTTACAATTTGGCCTGTGTGTCATATGTGGATGCTATGGTAGATGTGTCGTGTACACGCGGGGGTGGGGGTTGTCCGCTTTTCCGCCCTTGCACTGTGTGCGCTGTTTGCGTGCACTTGTTGTATGTGTGCCTACCTGCGTCTTCGCGGTACGTTGCGTCCTTGGTGGTGCATCAGATAGAGCATAGGGAGGGCCTGCAGTGCTGGATTCATGCTCGGGGTGCCGCTTCTTCGGTGTCCGTGCTCGGCGTTCGTGTTACCGCTTCGGTTTGACGTACGGTGTCTCTTAGCCGTGGGTTCAGTTTGTGTGCGGCATCGTAATTTGTACGCCGGGCGGTACGTGTTTCGTCGGACGGTGTGTGTCAATTGTGCTGCGCCGCTACGTGTACGGGTGCACTTTGATGGCGGACGGTGTCGCTGGCTTGCCGGCGGTGTTTGGCTGACTTTTCGCATCGTAATCGGGCGGGCGTGTGGACTGCTGCGTGCAGGCGGTAACTGGTGGTTTTTGCATCCGCCAGCACGGCGGTAGTGCTTCCGCCCGACATCCTAATGGGCCCCTATATTCTTGCAAACGATATTAAACATTTCGATATTTTTTAAATCGATATTACTTACCTAAAATCGATATTCTTGACTACAAGAATTTGTCTGTCGATATTCCTCATCCACGATATTTTTGACACGATATTTGTGCAATTCGATATTTTTTACTCTATATTCTGTCTCTGCACCGTTCAGAGCTCTATCCCTGGTGGGGACACACCTTCAGAGCCATTCTAGCTTCCCCGGTGTCTCTGGGCCCAGACATGAGTCTACAAGCTCCAAATCTGATAACCGTGGGCCCAGAGACCCTTGAACTAGACCGCTGGATGGAGTTGAGCTGCAAGGCAGCTGCTAGCCCGGCCCCACCTCCCTTCTAACTGCAGCATGTGGAGACTAGCAAACTCTTCCACTTTACCTACTCTGCTGTCCCCCTGCTCCCCTCCCTACAGCACTCGCACCATGGGCCGCCCAAAGCTCCAGAACCCATATAGTACCTGCTCCAAAAGTGGATATGGACCCGGTATTCCCATGTTCTTACATCTTTGTTCATTCTAGGAGGGAATTACATGTTTTCCTTGGATTCAGGTGCAGGGACACTGGCTGGAAATGGAGATTACCCACTCTTATAGATGGCAAACTAGCATAAAGGCACAATATAGCTACGGCGGGCTATACCGGCTATTAAAGGCCCGCTCCAGCGCGGCGAGGGCCTTTAACAAGGGAGCGGGACTTTAATAGCCGGTATAGCCCAGCTACGAAGGGTTATAAGGCTATTAGAACATTCTGCCACTAGTGGGCAGAATGTTCTAACAAATAAAACAAAGGCTTCAGGGAGCGCGACGGGATTGAAATCCCCTCAGGCTCCCTGAAGCCTTTGTTCACAGCCACAACTGTGAACAAAGAAACATTGGAATGTTGGAGCTCCGGGCTTATACCAGCCATTATAAGCCCGGAGCTACTCCATTGTTTTCAATGGAGCTCCCAACATTCCAATGTTCTAATATAGCCTTATAGCCCGCAGCCGAGGGCTATACCGGCTGTTAAAGGCCCTGATCCCGAGCGGCTCGGGCCTATAACGAGGGAGAGGGCCTTTAACAACCGGTATAGCCTGAGGCAGAAGGGCTATAAGGCTATTAGAACATTCCACCCACTAAGGGTAGAATGTTCTAAATTAAAAATGGAGAAACAAAAAGACAAACATTGGAATGTTGGAGCTCCGGGCTTATACCGGCCATTATAAGCCCGGAGCTACTCCATTGTTTTCAATGGAGCTCCCAACATTCCAATGTTCTAATATCTGGTAAAGCTGGCAGTATGTTTAAAAAAAAAAGAATCCTTCCCCAAAATACCACCTACAATGCTGTGAGCTATGTGCTAGCCTTAAATAACTGTTCCTACCCAGCCGCTCAACTTAGAAATATTCTGTGCAGTATACCACACAATCTGTGTTACAGTCATATAATTCCTGCCAAAATGAGTACTGCGTTGTTTTGAAGATGAGGCACCTATACTGACCCACTGATTCAATGGCACATCTGCAAAATCTCCCCAGGGAGCTTGTCAGTTTTACAGAACCACCTATCTCCATGCTCCATGATCTTTGACATTGTTTTCATTGGATTTCTTGGGTCGCTGACTGCCTTTAACTATAGTAAGTTGACATTCACATAGGCAGCATCTACTGAACATTAATGAAAGATGGAGGTCCTGCATTCAACGTGACATTGCTGTTTTATAATTTGTTTCTTGTTATGTCATGATAGTCGACTCATATGAATCTGCGATAGTTGCCCAAAAAGGGAGACTGGTTACATCCTGCCCACGCCCGTTTTGCTGCTGTCTGCATCCATCTGTATTTCTTTGCTGGAAGATACATATGAAAGTCCCTCGGAGTGCCCCCCGAAGATATAAGCCTGCCTTTGTTTCCCTGGTCCACGGGGATCACAGGTGATTCATGCCCTTTTTTTTATTTATCCAGTATTTTTCATGTGGATATTTTGCCCAGTCTCCAGAGGGGAGCTGTAGACGCATAACAATATAATCAAGAGGATCCGGCGCCTTGAGACCCTCACGGGTGATTTGCCGTGCTTAATAAATCCTGACTGATTGATTGAAATACACCCGTATGATAGCTTCTCATGAAAGAAATCATAAACATAGTGTGTTGATGGCGATGCTGGCAGAAAACAAATATGGTTTCAGTGGTCTCTGGAATCATTGTCTTGGTATTAATGGGCCTTACGCCATTTCTCAATAAAGATCCTCTAATTGTTAATTAGCTCTATTGTGCAGAAATTGCTCAGCTACTCACATGTTATTCTTGCTTGGCACAACGGTTTACATCAGTGCATAAGCTAAATGTTCAAAGAGCCCATTGTCAACAGGTAGAGGTCAGCACAGCCGCTTGACACCCTGCGGTGGTTGCGGATTACAGGGCAGCCCTCATCCTGGACTGAAAGGACATGGCATCTATTGCGCTGTGAACCATGACGGTCCTTGTGGGATATGTGATACACTGACAACGCTGAGCCTCTGCCAGACGCAAATTTTACCCAACTCACAGACGCATCATATGCCAAGCGGCAGTCATCTGGATTTTCAGTCAAGTCAGACTGAAAGTGAAGCATGCAGCCCATTCAACAACACAGAAAGCAGCACTCAGCTGCACGGTGCACGTCTATTAACAGCAAACAAGCCCATTCAGAGAAGAAATATGCCCCTCACCTGCCAAATTTGGCAGCTTGGATCCTATAGGACAGTGGCCTCTGATTTATTAGCGATTCCTTCTCTTTTTTTCACTTCCCCTTATTAGGATGACATTAATAGAAGTCAGCATTAATTTAACTGATTAGGTAGAAGGCTATTTTTTCCTCCTCATTAATGACTCACAATATTCGTCTGGTTCCCGCCAATCGATCAATCAGCCCGCCTGTTGCCAGGGCTGAGTGCAGCCGCGCGGCCATGCTTCCTTCAGTTTCATTTCGGATATTGCTTTGTGGATAGCTCCCTGGAGACGCGTCCTCACTAACCCCCCTCTCGGTAATTAAAGAAGAAACACAGAGGGGAAGGAAGTCATCAATGGAACTGAAAAAGGGAAACTTTCATAGTGAATTCCGAGATGTGCATTTTATCAAAGGAGAATGCTGAACCCTTTCTAAAAGGATCTACTGGAAATGTCATTTGGAGTCTGTGTATAAAAGGGCACTTGTAAAAAATGGGCATTTTTGATCCTTTCTCTGCGTTCTACAAGGCGGCTGCCTCGGTGGCCGAGGCCATGACGCCTTCTCCGAAAGGTTGCCACAGAGCCGAGGCACACTGTTCAGGACACCGTTTGTTGAAGGGCCCTTTAACCTGCCTGTTGTCTTTCTGCTCTGCATCCCCAGCTCTTCCCTCAAGGATTCCCAAAGCACACATATGCTCAAAAGGTCATTCTTCAACAATTTTAGATGAATACGGAGATGAAACAGAGCTGATATCAGAACTGGAAAGATTTCAGGCAATAGTTGACTTTTGAGCTTACCTGGAAGTGTAAGGTGGTGGAAGAAGGCAGCGGGAGGTGGAGCAATGACTAAACATCCTTGGTATTTAGCAACGCTGACGTCCAACAAGACGCAGCAGGCTCCTACAAAACCTTTTGGGCCCACTCAGGGGGCTTTCAGTGTGAACATGAGAATAAAATGGCATTCCTGCACTTTAATAAATACAGATACCCTCGTTTTTGGTAATTCCAGATGCTGTAATGCTTCATGACTATTCCCATCCCAGTTAATATGAGGCCCTAACGTGGGATCCAATAATGTATTTATTTCCACGGCTGGTACGAGGATTGTTGCCACACTAAAGATTAGCACTCATGTTATTTAAAGGCAACCTAATGCTTCTTTGCTTGCACTGCCAAATGGCACCCTTGCCATCCCCATCATTGTCAATTGTAGTTTTTCTCCTGGATAGTCTAATTTTCACTCTGCCTAAGGAAAAATCAGCACATAGCGGGCAAATAAAAACATGCTTAGGTCTAGACGCACTGCACAAGACTGAAAGAACATGTATAACAAGCACAGAGCATTGCATAGAAGGTCTAGTGGTGAAAGTCTGGAATTGCAAGCAGGGGAGGTGGCTAAAGCAGTTAAAGAACATTCTAAAACATGGGGGTTATTACAGGACAGTTATAATAATGTGCAAAGCAGAGTGGAGCCCAATAAGAAACCTCATTCATTTTCATCAAGACAGTGGATGGTCTGCATGTCCCCGCGATCCTGTTGCCTACACATGCAGCGGCCATCGGATACCGTGCCGGGCAAACTCACTATAAAAGGAAGTGATCACAGCCCCGAGTTTAGCATAAATAAAGCTTTTCCAACAAAAGGGAAAGCAGATCAATGCTAACTAATTCCTGTCAGTTCTAATCAAGGGCAAGGGATCAATAAAGACTTTAACCATAGATAATGGAATGAGCACAGGCCTGCAGTACAGCTGATTCGGAAGAAAAGAGATTTCCTGAGGTCAGCAGTTGAATTACAATTTGCTTCCCTTAAGCCCGTCGCGTGGCACAATTGTACTTGGTGTTGCGGCACAGTCTGCTTGCCTTACCTCATCGCAGCAGCCGCATGCCAAAAGCATTCAGGTATATCGGACAGCCGTGCCTGAGGTAGGGGCAGTCCATCACCCTGCTTTTGCATTGTTTACCCATGTGTGTCATGACAATGTTAATGTAATTTCCTTACATGTTTTATGTCACGCAGAAGATACTGTCTCATCCGGCATTCTATATGAACCCCTGCTCTAGAAATTACATTAAAACTACGATGCTGCCTCTCACTCTTCTTAAAATTTGTCAGACACTGTAACCAGATTACCAAATAGGGAGATGCACTTGCTTTAAAACACCCACTAGGGAGTGGAAAACATATCTGACACCAATCCAAAGGTAGCACTGACCTAACGGTGTGGAATATGAGGCTGACACTGGACAACAGGGGACACAAGGGTTATCTTGTATTTCCGAAAGCAGGCCTCCTGTCACGCACATCATACTGCACTCCACCATTGGGTAGTGACAATCTAATGTGCCACCAGAATTCAGAAGGGCAGTTTTGCCCCAAAGTGCTGTTCAAAAACCTAAGATTTGTGTCCTTTCCTTATAGATAATGGGATCACCCATGTTTTATTTCTGGATCTAGCCAAATATTCTCTTCCTGAATATCACAATAATTATTCAATCTTTTGAGAAGCATGCCTCATTCTCTCAAGCAACAGCACCCACATGCTGAAGACCTAACTGTTGCTTTGCTCCTACCTCAGAAATTATGTCAGAATCACCAACGTGCTCTGTGAGGTGACTCTATTGTTGAACAACACTCAGGGAAACAACAGTGACAGACCAGTCTCTCGCTTCCGCAATATGGCTCTACTGATAAACAACACGAGGACCAAAGACAGTGGCAGACCAGGCTCTGGCCTTTATGATGTGAATCTATTGATGACAAATACCCAAACAACAGATGGTAGCATACCTGGCTCAGCCTCAGCGAGGTGACTCTTCGGATGAAAAGCACATGGACAGAAGACTGCTGTAGACAGTGCTCTGGCACCCATGAGGTAACTCTAATGATGAACAATACCCTGACAAAAACAGTGATAAGCCGGGCTCTAGACTCCATGAGGTGACTCTAAAACTGAACAACATGCTGGCAAACCAGAGTGGTATACATGGCTTGGGTGTCTGCAAGGTGACTCTCCTGATTAACAAAACCCAGACAAAAGACAGTAACAGACCAGGCTCTGCCTCAGCGAGGTGACTCTTTTGATGAAAAACCACAGGACAAAACAACAATGTTAGACTAGGCTCTGTCTTCCGCTAGGTGGCTCTTCTGAGAAACAACACCTGAATAGAAGACAGTGACAAACCAGGCTCTACCTTCATGAGACAACTCTACTGATGGCCCTACTGTACAAAGACCAGCCTCTGCTTCAACGAGGCGACTCTACTGATGAACACACTGATAAGACACAAGTAATATATAAATACACACATAAATATAAACCAGTAATGTAAACAAATAAGTGTATATATATATATATATATATATATATATATATATATATATATATATATACTTATTTGTTTACATTACTTGTATATACATACACATGCATATGTACATCACAAGAGTCACCTCACAGAGGCAGAGCCCAGTCTACCACTGTATTTTGTCTTGATGTTGTTATTCACCTCGCAGAGTGCTGTATATTACCGCTTCAGTATTAGAGTGCTGCATAAATTATGCAAAAAGGGAATCAAGAAGCTCTGAGTCGTTCCCAGGTTTAGGTAGAGAGCAGCTCCTATATAGAGCACCATAGAACACCAGAAACCATTCAACTTATATATATATCAATTAATTTCATATATCAATTTCATACAAAGCATTGATCTTCAAGGTACTTTTCAATGTTGTAATTCTCACTAATTCATCAACCATAAACCAATTACAATCATAACATATAATGTCACAACATGCCCAAGTGGCTATTGCATAAATGACTGTCATTTAAGGCAGTTGATGCTTCTTTAGTCAAAAAACAAATTGTATTGTTCCTATTGCCTCTATAAATGCCTCTATAATTCAAAATACATTCTAATACATCAGTAGTTCATAAATAATTTATTCTTAGTGGAAACAAAATGTATGGTATGCCGCTGGTGTACTGCATTGCCCATAATTATACTATTTACATTATTTGTCTAATACAAACAAACTGCATGCTATGATAATACTTACCAAGTGGGCCACCCTACATCATAGTGCATCTTACAATCCACATATACTGCCCATTTGGGATCCTCCTGTCGCTGGCCCCAGTGAGTTCCAGCCTGTGACTTAGCTGAAAATTAAGGGAAACCGACATCTTAACATCATCCCAAAAATAGAAACAGTTAAAGAACAGCTACTCTTTCTCTCATCAAGAGAACCAGGTGGTGCTCTTTTCACAAATGTAATTATATCTCTTCATCGACATTGAGGCTTTTGGATTTTCGAGAATCTAGTCTAAGGATATACTTAGAAACTAGTCTATGTAATTCTTTTTCTCTGCCCCCTTCCGTCATCTTTCTGCGAACACTGTCTATTATAGTAGATCTTAAGAGACTGGGATTACCTTTATGTACTTCCCAAAATGTCTGGTTACAGGATAAGTTCTAGCCTGATTTGTGATTGCTTGCAGGTGTTGGAGCATTCTGTTTATGATATATATATATATATATATATATAACACATTACCTACCAGTGGTTGCCAGTAGGTAATTATATTTAGGGCTTAGATTCCATAGGAAATGCATTTTTTGACTTGCCTGTATCTTTGGCGCCATTTGACGAATCTTCACAAAGTTTTCTCAATAAGTGTCAAGTTGGGTGTAGTTGTACTTGGTAAGTTTCAGGGTGATCCATCAAGCGGGGGCCGAGAAAAGGGGGGAGGGGTCAAAAAAGTGTGCTTCCCATGTTAATTCCTATCAGGATTTTAGAGACAACTACAGCCTGAACTGCTGGATGGAATTACACCAAATTTGTCAGAAAGGTAGCTTTTGGTCCGGAAAGTGCCTTTTCTGTTGTTTGGTATAAATCTATTCAGTAGTTTTAGAGTTATTAAAATAAATCCAAATTTGTATATATAGGGATGCAGATCCTTCACAAACCCTCCCGATCTGGTGCAGAGATCTGATTGGCTGCCAACACTTCAAGCAGAAAGTGTTGGCAGCCATCCTGGGACTCGACTTCAGCCGAGTCCCCCAAAAATGTTAGAAATAAAGAAAATAGGGCAGAGTAGGAATACCTTGATGCCATAGACCTGGTCCTGGGGTCCCCTTGGGATCCCAGCAAGGCAAAAAAGCCTTTAAAAAAAAACAAATTGCCACAAAATTGTGAGTCTCCCACGCTTGTTTACACTATAGCCCCCAGGTGGGCCAGGTTGGAATAAGGAAAAAAGGAGGGGGCACATGGGGCCCACCTCCTAAGGCTCTTTTGAGCCCCGGAGACCACCACCTCCTTAGGGCTTTTTTAATATATTGGAGGCAAACCAGGTGGTCCCTCTGTCATGGGCTCATTTAAGCACTGGGAATCACCACCTCCCTGTGGCTCTAGTATTTTTAATGGAGGGGGGCCGCGTGGACTCCCCTCCTGGGGCTGTTTGAAGCCACCTCCCGAGGGCTAAATTAAAATATTTGCAGGGGGGCCGCGCAGACCCCCCAGGCCCTGGGGACCACCACATTCCCAGGACCTGAAATATATTTAAAACTGGGAGGAGGGCCACGCAGCCCCGAGCCTTTTACGGCCTGCCACCCCCCAGGACCAGCTCCTACTATCTCCTAAGGTGCCCACCCTCAGGAGATGGGAGTTTGCTTTTGAAAGCTCCTGCCAAGCAAAGGCAAACACTAACTCCACTCCCAGCATGCAGCAGCTGTCTAAATGCTCCTGTTTGCTGAGAGCTGAGTTTTCATCTGTTTCCCTGTTCTAGTTATAGTTGCAGTTATAGTTAGCTCAGGTAACTATAACTGCAGAATTGCACTGGTTTTGTACGAGTGAAATCTGAGCCTAACTATAACATCCCTGTAACCTTTGTTTGTTCAGTGAATATCCAGGTCGAGTTTACACAATGACATGCTTTCTGCCTCACGGTATAGACGTGAGCCCTCAAGCCGTTTTTATGTTGTCACTGCGTTACTTTTTCTATTTTTACTGTATTATCACTGTGTAAACTCGACCCGTGACCAAGACAGCGAAATGCGTTCAGTGTTTTTTGGTTTATGATTATGCTGAACTAAATGGATGCCTAATGGTTCCTTCTGCACTGGAATGTACTTCTCCACGACATTTGGAGAGAGACTGTACGGGTACCTTACCCCAACGTGCACTGGGGCCGTAGGCTCCCAACCCAGAGGATTGGGAAGACAAAGCAAGAATTACGTTAAAACATATAAAATATAATTAAACTATTTTAAAGAAACATTAAATTAAATATAATAACTATAATTTTAACAGTCAAAATGTACTAACATATTGATAACCAAAAATATATGTAGCCTAATTTAAAAATGAAAATCAATTAAAAAAAATGTTTTAAATAATACTATGAGATAAAGAAATAAATACATTTATATTTTAAAAATAAATAATTAAAAAATATATCAATAGTATTAACAATAGCTTTAAAATAAAATTAGCAAACAAATTTTAACAAGACATTTTGCAATTAATTAAAAAATGTAAATGAAAAGTAAGTAAAGAAACGTATTTTTAAAAATGTTACAAACATTAAAAACAATATTAAAAATAACAGTAATCAAAAATAACACTAGCAAAAGTGGTGGACTTCAAAGGAGTCAGATTAAGTAACTAACACAAATATAAGGAAATGTAGGAAAATTGTTGGAGTTTGGAGAAGTTACATTTACTATTACCAATCTAATGTAAGCAAAAGCATGAAAAATGTTGGACTGGGGGGGGGTTGATTTACTATTCCCACTCCAACGTCATGAAAACCAGGGAAGGTATTGGACTTTGGAGGTGTTAGATTTACTATTCCCACTCTAACATAAGCAAAAGCAGGGAAAGTGTTAGAATTAGGAGGGGTATACATTTACTATTCCCACTCTATGCAACAGTAGGGAAAGTGTTGGTCTTTGACATGGTTATATTCACTATCACCACTCCAATGTATTGAAAAGCAAGGAAAGTGTTGGACTTTGATGGTGTTGCTTTTACTTACCACTCCAAAGTAACAAAAGTAGGGAAAGTGTTTGGACTTTGGAGGGGTTAGATTTACTACTCCCACTCTAGTATAAAGAACAGTAGGGAAAGTGCAGGAGTTAGCAAATTTTACGGATAGCAATGCTGTAGTTTTCAAACAAACATTTAAATACATAACAACCTAAAATTATTATAACAAAATCAAAATACAAAATATATACTATACAAGTAGAATTAAATGTAACAAAAGCAATTAATAATACAAGAATAATGTAAGAAATCATCAAAAAAAATCACTTCACTCCCTACTACCCAAAAAAACGCTGTCTCCCATAAAATTATAATAAATTATAAATAATATAATAACATTAACTTATTAATTGAATAAAACAAAAACAGTTGCAACAAAGAATAAATATAACATAAATTTGACAAATCGTATGATAAAATACACTAATTAAACACTTAACAATGAATTACACATTAAAAAATTACAAACTATACTTTATTTAAAACAATTACATTACATATTAAATAACCTAAAACAATATTTAATACAATATTAAAATAGACAATATTATATGCAACAATATTTTAAATATGATATTATATATAAATAAAACATTATTTTACCTATTTTGTCACTCAATATTTTTGTTGTGGAAATATTTTTGACACAATATTCCTGTCACTTGATATTTTTGAATTGATATTGTTCACCAACTCTACTGATGAATAACGCCCGACAAAAGACAGTGGCTGAATGAGTGCTATGAACGGACTGAAAGGTTTTGAACTGAACGTCAACAAGATATCACCATTGAAAAATAAATAAATAACAACATACATAGAGCACACCTAATGATGAATCGCAGAAAAAAAAGGTAGAAGGGATTACGCTGTGCAGCAGAGCTCCCATATCAAATTATTTTCACGTGCTTTAGTTACACATTTGTACACCTATTATGAAAGCATATATATCTACAGTGAAACTTTATATGTATAGAAGACAATTGAAGGTGATATTGAGACTCCGTTCCCGGCTTGAAAGATATAAAGCAGTTGAGGTTATGTGGTATGAGATCAATAGGTTCATCTGAGTTTCATGTGCGACAGCTGGAAGCACGAAGACGACATATTTGATAACCTCTCACACATCTAGGGTGGAAGGATGGTGTGGAGAAGTACTGGACACCATGGCAACAGAAAGGGAAACGTGCTCAAAGATGGATAACCAAAGAAAATGTGACAAGGCGAGGGGGTGTATGCAAAATACAACCTGGGAAGATTAAGTGGGGCTCCGGGATGAGTAAGTATCTTTACTGGTGCTTGGCAGTGCTCTCAAATTGCCTATTTAATTAGTCAGTTTTCTTGGCTTTTGTTATTTTCACAATAATGATCCATTATTTAGGCAAAGTTGATTAGACCGTAAATACACTGAACTGCTGATTAAAGGACGCATTTTCTATTTCAGTCACTGTTGGAAGTATATACATTAGTCTCTCTCGCTCCATTGTGTGCTGTGTCTTACTCTGCTTCTCACTCTTGTTCTTTCTTTCTCCCTCGTCTTTTCATTTAATTCTCTCCCCCTTCTCCTTCTCTATGTCTGCATCATCTCATTCTATCTTTCCCTTTCCTTCACTTTTGTCTTCTCCCCCTCTTCGCCTGTCTCTTTCTCCTCTTCAACATATTCTCGCTCTCCGGTACCTTCTTCATCCCCTTCATCCCCTTCTCCATTTTTCTCTCTCCCTCTCTCTTTTCGTCACCTGATTATACCCCTCCATATCTGTCTTCATCCCCACCTTCCCTTTCACTTTCTCTGCTTCATCCTGTTCTTTCTTTCAAGACTCTTCTTTATACCCTTCATTCACCCCTCTCTCTTGCCCTCATTCCATTTATTCATCCTCGCATCTCTGTCCTCTCTTGCCTCTTGTCTTCATTACCCTCATTCTCACCATTTCTCTCTCTCTTTCGCTTATAGGACCCTGACTCTCTCATCCATTCAACATCTCTCTCTCTCTCTCTCTCTCTCTCTTTCTTCTTCATTCTTTTCTTTAGTAACGAGGGAGGAGCACAAACTGAATGAAAAGTGCCTTACACAGTAAAGAAAGTCACTACAGGTTCACATTTGTGGTCGTCAAAAATGATAAAGGTAATAAGACCTTCTCTGATTAGACAGAACACTAAATGAATGGTTTTTCGGGGATTTGTTGAGATAGGCAAGAAAATTATTTTTACGTGTGTGTAAATGCCCCCCACAGCATTATATAATGTAAACTCGGGTCTTTTCATGTAGTTAGGCAAATTCAATGCTGTGAGAGAGACAAAGATAACGAGAGAGAGAGCAAGAGACAGAGATAGAAAGAAAGAGAGCGAGAGAGAGAGCAAGAGACAGATATCAGATTTATACACACACACACACACACCCCCCTCCCTCCCTCCCCCCCCTTTGTGGTTCCTGGACGGCCCTGCTTAGCTTCTCAGGCAATGCCTTATGAACCATGTCTGTAAAATCTGTTATCAGGGTTCCTAAACACATTTATTCTTTTCTTTTTATTGTATCTAGCAACACCAGGTTTGCTTTTGATTTTGGGAGCAGCAGAAATTAAAGTTCCACTGAATTTACCGGTTTCCTATCACCCTCTTCCTCGTATTTTATTTTAATTCTGTGTAAATAATCCTACGCTTTTACAACTGAGGAATTCTGTTACAGTTGAATATAGTTTGTGCGTTATTGTAGTTAGACGCATCAATTCCTTTATAAAACTTCCCAACGTGTAAGCATGGGTCAGAGTTTGTGGGCTGAATGTTTCCTTATTGTGAAGCAATAATGTATATTTTCAAAGTACTCCTACTTGTGTCAAGATAAATCAGTTGCTCACATTGCAAGACTAACTGTTTTGAAGATGTAATCAGTCTGTAGTTGGTAGAAGTAAAACAATCTGGTCCTGAATTGGTTTACAAAATGTTGGGAAATTATGTTTTCCTTTGGAAGGTGACATTGATTATCAGAAGGACAAGCGCTCCATGCCTTGGTGGCTTTCCTGCAGCGTCCAGAATGCTCTGGCAAAAATCATTACATAAAGTTTCAGTGTAGCGGGCTTACTGCCTACTTAGACACTGCCACAGACTTATCAATTGATTGCTAAATAAAAGTTATGTTCACCTTTTACACATTTTCACTTTGGGAACAGAACAAATGAAGACATCTCTAAACAGGTGTTGAAGTGTTTCAGTTTTCTGAGACATATACACTAACCTAGGTCTGTCACTTGTATACAAAATAGTTTCAGTTTCGACATTAATGCAGAGGAGATCGAAGAAGACAAAAGTGGCAAAGGATGTATAGATCATTCCAAGGTGCTTGCTTATGTACTATGACTAAAGTTAGGTGCCAGAAGTTCTTGCTGTCATTCCCAGTGTTGATACGATCTAAACTTTTCCCACACTTAAAGCCGCAGGGATCAGACTTCAAACCTACTGGCGCAAGGCCTTAGTCAACGCACAGATATGAACTAAACAACTAGTTGGACTGCAAATCAGGCTCAACCCACTGAACAGTACTGTGCATAAAGTGTTTACTAGTAATGATAAGTCCCACAAGATGAGTTCAGAGACACAGTGAAGCTCCAAACCCTCTTTTATAAATAAATAACACACTCAAAATATCACTAATAATACTAATAGAAAGGACATGTATTTTAAATCATTGATTATAAAATCCTAGTCGAGTGCATAAAATATGAATTTTACCACACAAAATACGAAAATACATTCAACCATATCATGGTCAGCAAAAATAGCAGAAACATTTTTAACATGGTTATTGAATTTTTATTGTATTGTATTGTATTGTATTGTATTAAACACTTGTAAAGCGCACTGTCGCCCAAAGGGTATCCTGGCGCTGTCGAACATGTGCTCAAGTCAGCCATGAATGGACAAGCGGCCATGAGCAGATTGATCGAGGCAGGCTAATTATGGGAAAGTTCATTCCCTGGGAAAGAGCCAAGTTTTTATCATCCTAACACCTTCAGGCTGTTCCTTAGTACTATGCTAACCTTTAGCTAAAGCAGTAAACAACAAGCCTGTGCTTGAGTTTTTGAGATTGATCACACAACATACCTGTGTTTTTTATATGAAATAGCAAGTCAGCTATTCTTTGTCACTACTTGTTCGGGGCTGTAAAATAAACAGCGGCAGGCTGAAGGCCACTTCTTCTCACTGTCCACAATGTTGCATCCGACTGAGGCTGATTGGCGCTGTAAGCTAAGGTTACCTCTGCCATGGTAGTCCTAGTACTACATTACTCTTTATGATTCAATACTTGAGTGTTTATAGTATCTGATTACCAGTTTTGTCTTGGCTTCTAAAAAAGCATGCAGAGCTTGCAGACACTAAAGGATCAATAAGACGACAGTCTTGGCGACATGCATCATCTCTTATTAATTATAGGTAACCAGCAATAGAAACAACAAAAATCCTAGACAGTTACGATGTAAACATTTCTACGTACGTCTTGAAAACTGTACACTTTCTATGAAAGGGATAGAGGAGGCTAAGAATAGACAGAATAGAAATATTAGAATCTGATACAACCAAAGAAAAGCTGCAATGGGAACTGCCAGTGTGCATGAGTGTCTTAGAGTGCTGCTTGATCACCCCCACCAAACACAAAGGACATGGTCTCTTTTTCTAATGTTAGATTATTTGAATTGATAAGAATGTTACTATCATTGTGTACTTCAGTGAACTGGGAGCCACCCAGCTTATCCTCAAATGTTTACAAAAAATAGATCTGCATATTGTGAGCACCGGAATTGCACTAAAGGACAAAGCAAGTTACATTAAACAGGACAAAGAACAGGCCAAGAGTTTTAAATGTGTGCGTGAACTGAATGGCTTCTATAACTACACACTTTTAACTTAATATCACACATACTGAAATAACACGGTGAATCTTTGCTCAGTGTGTGGTAAACTCTAGTTCAACTTAACTACACATGCATATGTTTGCATTTAGTTTGGATGCCTAACAGAAATAATATTCAAGTTGGGTGAAGTTAGGAGAAGAGCAATACTTTCTCATACTTCAGAAGAAGAGATCAGTCATTCGTCAACTCCGTGGGGACGTTCAGAATGATAGCGTGACCAACTGCAAACTCCTCTACATTGAGCCTTCATGGCAATCTTTGGCGAGGAAGAGTGCCATTTCACTGCATCCTGGTATTCGCAGTTTTGGATTTAAAAATGAGGAAACGCACATTGGCAAGTTTCAGAGTGAAAAGTAAGAAATATGACTGTATGAACTACACACAACTAACAGCAGAATGCTTGAGCAGGGATATCATTTGAGTCAACACTGGTGGCAACTGGTACACCTACTTATCACATTGCTACTGCTTGCTAACTTGTTCTTACATTACAGCACCTCACACTACCCTCTGGTTCAGGGCAAACCGGGTATGTGCCAGGAACAAAAGCAAAGAAAGCAGCAGGACTGTTAATTGAAAGGGTTTCTAGGGGACTCTATCACAGTCTGCATTGGAACATATTGATATCACACTATGATCCATTGATCTATGTTGCTATACAAAGACTTAAGAAACCCATGAGATGCGAATATGCAGAGTGGAGGATCATTAGGAGCTGAATAAAGTTCACTCAGGTGAACTATTAAAGTTCACACAAGGTTGCTTTGTGGTGTGGGCAGAAAGGACAACAATGGGGAAGAGAAGCTACACTGATTCGTCTCCTCATTCTTCATTCTGCTTATTACTAAAAATGGAAACCTGCTACATCACAGCTCCTCCACTAACCCCCAAAATCCTGCTCACATGGATTAGGGCACTTTGAAGATGATCTCATGCTCTTTCTTCCTCTATCTCTCTCTGCCTCTTGCTTTCTCTCTCTTTTTCTCTCAATCTCTCTTTGACTGAGGCTGGTGCTTATCCTGACTATGTTCTTCACCTGTATGAGCTTTGGAGATGGTACCTTTGCATCTGAAGATTTTCAAGGGATGGCACTATGATGGTTGTGTCATGCCATTTGGGTCTGAGTTGGGTAATTTCTAAGTAATTAAGCCTGTGCATGTGTAGTAGATAATATGTGTGGACATTTAACTGTGTATCCAGACATTTAACACAGTTTCTGGGCATTTCAGGTTATGTATGCACATATGAATTATGTGCCTGTAAATATGTGCCTTTGTTTGAGCTTTTGGTATTTTGGCTATTTCTGGGCCTATTAGGGTTGTGCCTGGAGTTTTGAGTTTGTGCTAGGATATTTGAGACTGCACCTGTCCATATAGGCAAACAAGAGGGGTGCCTGAGCAACTGAGGCAGAGAATGGGCGTTTAGGTATGCCCTTGGCTATCTGAAACTATATGTAGACATCTGAATCTGTGAGTAGGTATGTGATGCTGTGCTTGGCACATTGTGAGTAGGTATGTGATGCTATGCTTGGCACATGTTGACTGTATCGGTATATATGATGTCTGCTTTGCCATACAATTGCTGTACTTTTGGGTGTGAGGCTCAAGGGAGGCACTCAAGGCATTCATTGACGCCACTATGGTGAATGAGGCATGCGATGCCTGTGTCGGAGTATGTGATAGCTGTGCCATTGGCATGTGGTGATTGCATGCTTGTCAAAAAAACAGTACCATGGCAGCGCCCTAGTTAATATGAGTTTTCACTTATAGAGACTTTTTACTATGGTTTATTTACTAATCATACAATTTGATGAAATTGTATTTTCATTTCAGTCATCACTTTCGGTGATGTCATAAGGGTCTAGGATCCTGTGTTATCACTTCTTGTGATCTGACTGGGAATGTCTTGTCATTTCACTTTTTTATGCCATTGGAGAGAAAGGGCGTACAAAGTGCTGACACCCCTGCTGTGTGACACCCCTGCTACGTGACACCCCTGCTACGGCAGTGAATCGATATCCAAGAACTTGCAATGTCTGCCAAAACTTGACGTGGGAATCTTATTAAATTAATTGTTTATTTTTACTTTATTTTCTATTTCTACACCATTCTTCAATTGTAAGTCACTAAATTAAAACGTCCTCCAAAAGGTGGTCCTATTGTGTTACGGTACAGAGCATGTATTTTTCCCCATCTATCCTCCTGGTTTTAATTGCTGTTTGCCTATTTACCTCTTCATTTAAATGAAGGGTTTTGATTTTTTTTGCCTATTACAGCCAATACAATAAAGCATGCACCTTTTTGAAACTCACTGTTAAAACACGTTGGAAAGCTAACATGAATTAAAATCAGTCAGAGCCAAACTTGAATATTTTGCCCTGCATCAATTGTGTCTTGGAGAATTGCTTCTTAGTTCAAAAGTACAGCCTAAATGAAATCTAATCAAAATCTCGCACTTGGTTTTGCTTAATTGTTTGCTACGATGTGTTGTCAAATTTCCAGATCAAGTTTTCATTGAGTTTTTATTTTTATTTTAGGCGGCTACATTCCAATTACCTTTACTGTGACTGCCACTTGGCCTGGCTTTCAGACTGGTTACGTCAGAGGAAAACCATTGGTCAGTTCACGTTCTGCATGGCACCCATACACCTGAGGGGTTTCAACGTTGCTGATATTCAGAAGAAAGAGTTTGTCTGCACTGGTAAGTGGTGCATATTATTCATCCTTCTTGTCTTTGCAATTTCTGTAGTAAAAGAGCATTTATCTTTGCATGAAAGAGAATAATTACAGAGCCCTGTTCCGCCCTATTTCGTTCTTTGCCAACACATTTAATTTTAACATTGTTCAACAGTTAGGCATTTTAATGATATTTTAAGCACTCATTTGTCTAAAAAATGGGTTCTACATGAGTGATTCTTATTTTAATATGTTTTCAGATTGGGTAATAAAAAATTAAGTTAAGTGTTGATGGTATTTCAATGACATTTTGACAACTCAAAAAATAGTCTAAGGCTTTTCATTTTGACTGGTAGTGAACCGTGAATTTTAGTAAATAAAAATCATGGTAAATGAGTGCATTATAAACAGAACATACGATAGGTAGTTGTGAGTCACTTATTAGCAGTAGAGGGTGTTAGCAAGAGCTACATTGGGAGTGGATGGTAAAGGAATAGAGACAGAGGGGCAGTGACTAAATTAAAAATAACTATTTGTTAAACCAGTGCAATACATAGATTTCCAGGTCCTTGTGAAAATCCAAAATGAAGGCGATCTTATCAACAACCCACCAACTAGATTAATCTCACAACTGCACCTATGCCCACAACACCAGGACTAAACAGGAGCATTTCTGTTTTCTCTTCATCTATTTTCCCCTTCAATGCACATCTCACAATGATCTCTTTGGGGATCCTTTTGGCAAAAGAATGTAATTACTCTGTCCTGACAGCTGTCAGTTCCTCCGGTCTGAACTTCGGCTGATAAATCACGATATTGCTGTATGCCTTTGTCTCAAAGACATTTCTACATTAGTTCCTCTGTATTTGTAAGCCGAGGAGTATTGCGGCTACAGACCTTTCCGTTCGTACTTCATGTAGTAGAATAAATGCAACTATTGTTGATTTAATCTCGTTAATAACTGAACTGCTCCTAGTCTTCCTTACTCCAAGCTGTTTATGACCTAATCTGTTCAGAAAAGGATGTCACTGCTCTCATGATATTTTACTTTCACGGTGTAGGATAACTTCACAAAGGTGGAGACTTCTCCCGTGACCTGCTTCGCTATCAAAAGGATCTTCAGCCCTCCTGGGAATGATCGATGGTTTAACAAAACAACATTGACTATTCTTGGTTATGTTATTCCATTTTATCCCTAACACATTCCCATAGCCAATACTACTCTTCTATTTTGAGGGAGAGGTGTGGCGCAGCCGCCAGGGCAGCTGACTCCGGAGCATGGTTCGATCCCCGGCGCCAGCGGCAGCTCAGCCCAGCACGATGTGACTCTGGGCAATAGGTCGCTTAATCTTCCCGATGGCCCCCAGCGCCTTGAGACTCTTAGGGGTGATTAGTTTGAGCTTTACAAATACCGGGTTTTGATGTTGCCTTTTCTGCTAATACAAATGAGACAAACATTATGCTGCAGCTTAAAAACCACTGAGGAATCCACAAATAGGTTTATAAGCATGGTTTTGGAGGCACATGGTCTGAAACTGAAGTATGAAGACCGAAGTGATTGTATCACTGGTTCATGATGAAATGCAGACCTTTGATCTCTGGCCAAGATGTTCATGCCCTACTCTTGCCCATCAAGTAAAGAACAGAACCTATAAATTATCATAGCCAATATACTGGGGTAATGTCCACTAGTTAGAAAGCACCTGAATGCAGTTTCTCTTGGTCACTAGATGTTAGAAAAAGAGCCCTCTAAGGCCCCTGTTCCAAGTTTGGAAATAAATTCCAATCCATCCACAAACAGGAGTTTGCAGAGTGGATCAGACTTCTGAGTTCTGCAATGCTTATTGCACCCCTGCTGTTCTCCACCCGACACATTTTGGTAGATCAGATATGTAAAAATGTATTAGTAAATGTACAACAAAAGTCAAAATATGCATCTCTTGGTTTTATACACCAAATCTGCATGTTGTGCTGCCTTTTACCCTCCAAAACTCAGGATAGGAGATATTTGCAGCTCCCAGTAAAAACCTCATCCTGGGCTAATGTGTGTTTACTGAGTGTGATAAATTACAACCTCTTCTATGACCTACTGGGAATCAGTGCCTTATCATGCATCCATTCCTAAGAAATAACCAATTTCGTGTACATTACGTGCCATAATATAAAACATAATTAATCTTGTGCTTCTTATGTGTGTGGAAGAGTGAAACAAATGAGCCATGTACTGTCTCTAGTGGTGTGGATGTGACCTTAAAGCGACCTTTATGACTTTAAAAGGAAAACGTAGTTTGTGTAGTAAAAGTGTCAGATTGCTCTTTATTGTTTTCCCACCCCCTGGACTGCCCAAAGAATATATGACCTTTTGATTTAAATTACTGGCTTTGGCTTTGTCTTTGTCACTTCTACTGGCACTCACATTCTGAAAATTATTTAAGAAGGGGTTTCAAATGAAAATATCTAACCAATATTGGTATTGGTGCTCTATTTTTAAGGGGGGTTGCTACTGTGCATCTAATAGAGGCACACATGAGTAAAACAGAACTGGTGAAAGTGTTGGGACCAAGAAAGGAAAAACAAACAGGCTGGTCATTAATGCTCCTGTCATTCTGACTGTATAAAGATAAACTTCCGATTTCTCTGAATATATTGCCATACTAAATTCTGACAAGAACATCACTTATTCACTTGCTGAAGAAGGTTGGCATAAGAATTTTCGCAGAGGGTCATGCCTTTTGCTGGCTTTGTGCCCCTGTAATATGCGATGCTTTTGAGAACTGTATTAGTATGGCATTAAGACACTGTTCAGAGCTAGCATAAAAGTACAACAAGTTCCTAAGAAACTGGAGCAAAACAATGTAAATATAAGTGCATAAATGTTTAAGTGTACAGCTGTGTATGCTCAAATCAAACCCATATTCATGATGTATAAGCGAAAGTCCTTTTTTGATAATCAAATAATATTAATTTTGTTTGTGTATTTGTTTTCTATAGTGCTTTGTGTGTCATTATCTTGTTTTGTACTTTGAGTTTTGAAAGATTGTGGAGGAATCCATAAGCAAATCACATTTCCCTTAATCTTGACAATTGAGGATAAAGTCAGAAGTACAACATAAATAAAGTTTGTGAATCAGCTCAATTTAGATTTGCAAAGTTCCTTCTATGCAAATAAGTTTCTGTGGAAATAATTTAGGGAAGTTAATGAAAGTGTACAGAAGTACAAGGCATTCCTCTAAAATTGCAGCAGGCAAATTACATATCATTTTACTGATAAAGGGAAAAACGAGATACTTGGCACGAAAATATAGTCTTATGTATGTATTTTGATTTGATTTCTTTTCATTATACACAAACAAAAACACTCTAACGCATAAGGCTCACTATTTGAATTGCTTATGAAAAGTTACCATAATTCGCTTTTAAAGAGATTATAGTTATTGCTAACAATATACAAGAACAATTAATTCTCTTAGGCACTCGAAAATAAGAGCATCGCTGCGCTAGAACAATATTCTTCACATAAGAAGAATCGTGCACCTCTACTGTCATTCTAATCCTAGCATATGACAAGAATAAAGGTGCGGATGCAAGAACAACATTGGGACTAAGGGCCTAATGTAGAGTTTGTGAAGGTCATTTTATCTATATAATGTACTCTGGACATTCTGGCATGCTAACTATACCAGTGTTCAGACCCTATCCAACTGCTTTTATACTCATGATCCTTCATTCCTAGTTGTCACCCTGACTGATTCCTATAGATTATGTCCAGTCCACTCTTAACCAATGCTCTGGCACAGTTAGAGTCAATTGCTGCTAAGCCTACCTATGTATTTACTTATTTGGGAAGCATGGTGTAATTTTAGAGTAAAATAGATTTCACATCTGAATTTAAACTAATGAAGTGAATTGTGCAGAGAAATAGAACCTATTGCTCAAAAGTCTTTACATTGCAAAGTCAGTGAAAATTACTTTGCAAATGTGAAGTCTGGATTTGCAATGCACACGTGTGCTTAGTGACCCGTAATGTCCACTAAGAATCATAATGCAAGCAATATGTACCTTTGTAAATCACAAGTAAGAACAGGTGGCCAAGTAGAGTTCCTTTTCCTTGCTGTTTCTAACAGCCGCGGCCCGTGCAGGTAAGAGCAGTGGGGCCGGGTGGGGGCCGGGATTTTGACGGACGATGACGAGGGAAAATGAATTCTTTATTTAATTTTCCCTTGTCATCATCCGTCGAAATCCCCCCTCACCCGGCCCCACTGGCCCACCGCCCTTACCTGCACCGGCCGTGGCTGGTCTCTAATGGTCTCTACAAATGCTTTGCAACCGTTTTTGCAGACCAAAAACACATGGTGGCTTGTACGTGCCAATGGCAGGCGCTAGCAAGTCACAAAGTGAAAGTTGTCAACATTTAAGGGCTTACACTCTACCTGTGCTGTCTGCAGACACCAGAAGGAGCAAGCAGTAGGACAATGCCTTCTTCAAGGTCTCATTCACAATGTGCTCAAGTTTGGAGCGCTGAGACCCCTTTGCTTTAGAGGTACACATGCAGCAACATTGCAAATGAAAATAGTAGGCTGGAGGTCTGCTGTTCTAGCCAGGCCATCCCAGCATTCCTGACTCATCAATATAGATGAGGTGACCTGGTTGTGACTTTTTAAAGAAAATACTCTTTGTGATGTGATGACTTTGAGCAACCTTTGCACCACTGAGGTAAAGGCGGATGGGAAGAAATACAAAAATTGTGCTGTAGCCACCTTTTTTGAGCATCTATCCCATATATTTTGGTCCTAAATCTGACTGTCTGTGTCTCTACTGCTACAGAGCTCTGCCAGACAGTCTCTGTTATTTAACGGTGAATACAGGTTATATTTTTACATTTTTTAAGCTGCCAGGGGAATAGTGGTGGACTAGGTGCTAAAAGCATCCAGAGGATATGTGTTCTTACCAGCACCTAGTGGACTAGTGAGTGTAAGAAGTGTCTGACCATCTCCAGAAGACTTTGGGGGAAAAATGTGTGGTGGCAAATCATGGATGTGTTTACAAGAAAACTGTGCGTGTTCCCTCAGGGCTATTTGCCAGTCTGGATATTTGATGAATTCTTTAGGGGTGAATGGTTTTCCATTCATCCCTAGCAGAACTCTGCTCCACAGCCTTCTAGGGGTTTCCCCTCTATCCTAGGTAGTCAGTCTAGCCCTGAAGGGTAAAGTTCATAGCAAGGCTTGGAGATCATTTGTAAAACAGTAAATTTTTTGGGGTAGTATGTTATAATCTTGCATAATTTCCGAATTTCGTGTGCTGAAAAATGTGAAAATTTTCTGCTATTTCTCATAATGTAAACCTTCTCATAATGTATGCCTGTGGAGTCTGGTTTGAGTATAATATGTCTTGTTGGTACACATTTTCTCCTCAAACACTACATTTTATCTTCATACCAGTCTCCTAGTAGTATTCTTGCTTGACTTTTCTGTTCGGGGTATATTCTCAGATTAAAAACGTTCCTCTGAATAGTGGCAGAATGTATTGTGCAAACACATTTCACACACCTCTAAGATCTATGCACCAGTTTGTTTTGTATTTTTACCATTTAGCCCAGAGCTTAAATCTCTCCGCACATAAAAAGATAGGGCTGTCCTATCTTTTTATGGGACTCCACAGTCGTAAAGATACTACTAGTAAAATGCCTTTGTGAATAGCAAACAATCATAAATTTACAAAGAAGTGTGAGTTTACCTTGTTGTTGTTGAGCATAAAGCCGGCCCGGGTCTTAAAAGACGCAAGGCTCTTTTCCTTCCTCACCATCCAAAAATATGCGGCATGTTATAACTACGCAATAACACATCTATCTATCTGTCTGTATAAATGTATATATGTGTGTGTGTGTACATGCAGCATTTTACTCATTCATTTACATTCATGTATTTACTATAATAGATTGCTGTTCATTAGATTATATTAGATTCAGAGCCCTCCACTGATTGTTAAAGGCTGCGGTGTGCACTGCAGAAATATATATCAGCTTTTGCCATATCTTCATCTGATAGAAATTAAGGCTCTGTATGTTTATCGTGCAGTGGACCAGGTTTTGAGCAATCGCATGAAGTTCAACACAGTCATGCTGTAGAAGACTGAGAGAGGCGAGAAAGAAAAGGGTTTACAGGGTTAAAGCGCCTGATGATGAGATCAGTTGGCTGCAGAGTGGAGCCATTCAGCATTCCGAGGTAGTCAAAAAAGTATGATATTGAGTTTGGACCTAATGATATCATATTGTATTTAGATATCTCTGCCACTGAAAGCCTGTGGTGGCACGTGATGTATAAATATTACGTTACAGGTACCAATAGATGAACATCATAATGGCACAACTAGCATTTTTTCAGTGGTGCTTGGTTTCTGTTGGCTGTTTTACCATCCGAAGAACCTGCCGTAACCCACATTCCATGTATGAGGGTAGTGTACAGCAAAATTCTGTTTCCTCTGTCACCCACATTCCATGTATGAGGGTAGTGTACAGCAAAATTCTGTTTCTCTCATCTGTCACCCATCCTACCCCAATATTATTGTCAGTCAAATTTTAAGACAGCCTAAATTGTTCTGTCTCGCCATCTATCCTCATCTAAATCAGATTAGCTTGAGGAACACTAATTTCTATGATTTCAGACTGGTGTGTTGCCCTGTAATTAATGGATGAAATATTGCAATGACTGCTATGGTTTTACATTGGCAGAAACCCTGCCTTCTACCACTTCTCCCAAAATGAGTTCTTATTTTCTGTGATTTCAGGATTATGGATGGGTTTGCCATACACAATTTCTGTTTGGGGAGGTCCCACAGCTTTCTTCAGTTTTTGACCTAGGTGTTGCTTTGATTTTGATGACTTCTGGCTCTGATAGTGCTATAACGTCCTCGATTGCTGACTATGGTAGTGTCCTTCCTTAACTTATCGATATTTAGGCTGATGACATGCTCTCTGCCCCATTTCAAAATCTGTTTCTTTACTCCAAGCGAGTATGTCACTTTGCTAAGTCTGTCCATACCAGTCTCTATCTCACCACCCTGGTGTCTTTATTCCAATTACCCCCTGCACTTTCCATCATCTTCCACCTACTTCCTGCTTTGTGTTTAATTTATTTACTTCATTTTTAAGCACCTGTCAACTACACATTGCTACTGCGCTGACCCCTTGTCCCCCTCACAGCATGCCAAGCATACTTTATTTTCTAATTATTATATGTTCTAATTATAAAAATGTCTGTTGACCATCTTCAAATGGTAAAGTAATTATAAAATACTTTGTATATGGCCACTGTGCTTGAGGACTCGTGCATGCACCAGTGCCCATCATGCAATGATTTTGTTACAGTTTGAAAAAATACATTACAAGATGCACGTGTGCAAGGCAGCCATCTTGGAATGCTGTTTCTTATTGTTTAAAAAAAATTATTCCAAGAGGGCCGTCATGCATGTGTGGTCATCATTTTGGCATGATTTTTGCAAGGCAAAAGTAAATCATTCCAAGATGGACAGCATTCCTGCTAGACAACACTCCTGCATCCACATACACAGTGGCCATCTTGTAATGATTTTACTTTTGCTTCAAAAAAAATAATCCCGAGGTGACTGCCATTCCCCTGTGCACCCTTTTAAATGTGCCCTCTAGCATGGTGGCCATTTTGGAATGCTTATTGAGAAAGTAGAGTAAAAATAATTGTAATTGCAAGATGGCCGTCAGTGCATGCAAATGCTTCCTCATTCATGAAGGCCATCTTGAAAGTACTTTTTGGAATACTTTGAACAAAAAACATTCCAATATGGCCACCCATGCATCTACAGACGGTTCGTACCTGAAAGTGGACAACAGAAGTGCACTACAAAATTAGCCAGATGTCAATAAAACTTCAAGCGAATATAAGCAGTGGTAAACATCGTACACATTTTCAAGAGATGAAAAGAATCTGGCTAAAGGCCAACCTATAACTGATATGAGGCGCTGGTTTGAAAGATCTCAAACCTAAGGGCATTCCTTCTCATCCCTTTCTCTTCCCTTGCCATCAGTTTTTATTTGAATACTCATTTCCAATAGTTTGCAATAAATCATTTTCTTAGATGTATTTGTTAAAGAGTTTATTTAGAAAAATCTTTTCAAACAAATTACCTTTTGGATGTGGTTTTCATTCAAAGTTGTTTTCTTATGATTGATGAATGTCCACTTAGAACCATCCAGGCAAATAGTTACTTCGAAACGTACATATCATTCCCTCGTGTTACAGTAATGGTGCCAATATTGTAGTTTCCTTTTAAGTGGTCTTAAATATGATATGCAGACAAAAATCTAAATATGATTAAAATCTCTTATAGCAAACTAAATCAACTTCATATTTGGTAAAAGAAAAAGTCTTAAAGGGCCTAATGTGGAAAATAGCATTTCAATGTATACACATTAAGATGATTTGTCTGCTAGTGATTATGTCTGGTAACTATATCTACTTGGCCTAATCTGATTCTCACTCAACTATATGCTCCTGACACCAGTGTAGCACTGCACATTTGCAACTGATCTCAGCATATTTTGCAGACTGCAATACATGATTCATGAACCAGCAACTGCCTCTAAATATAGGGCCGTGACCCATCTTCAATCTTTTCGTTGTCCTTTTGGCTTTGAAACATAACTCATGATACCACATAAACTAATCGTTATAATGTTAAATCATTACTTTTGAAGCCAACAAATAATCTTAAAAATAAATTCTGACATATTGACATTCCTCTTGAGCACAGACATTTAGAAAGTTAACGTGTTGTTCTTTTATGGATGACTGCTTAATTGTGAATTCAATCAGAAACGCATTCAATTTGTTCAGACTGGTAAAAAACGCAATTCAGAGGTCTTTAAAATAAAGTGCAGGTTGCAGAGTATGTGATTGTCGGGTGGGTCCAGCTCTTCTGAAACTTGTTACAGAAGCCTCAGTTTAATTCACTCGTATTAACATCACATACTCAATGTCTGTAATTGCCCCACTAAAAAAACAAATATTTTATAAAAAGACACAAGACAGTCAGTTTCCTCATTTACAACAGGAATTCATTTTTATGGGAAATCTGTGAATAGCATAGTGACCTCCAAAGAAAGTATTTAATATTGCAGCATCTTAACCATCCCTAGAGAAGATAGGAAAACTGCCCCTAGAGTAGGATTGTAACGAGCATGCACTGAGCTAATAAATGTATGGGAGCTTGACGTTCGATACTAGCATTTCAGATCTTTGTCCCCAAAAAATAATGCATTTCTGGACCACATTGTGTAAAATGGAGCTCTCACCTCAATTGGGTGCGTCTGGAGCAGACATGGACCGTACTCCATATTGCGTGCAAAATGTGATGCTCCTAATGTAGGGCTAACTCAAGCTTAGACTGGGACAGGGCAGCATTGAAAGAAATACAAGCTATTAGAAACTAACAGTCCATCTCTGAGGGAGCAGTGATCCCCTGTAGACACGTGCAGTGTGTGACTGCAGTCACCTGTAAGGAGATGTTTGGGGGTTTCTGGGATCCCTGTGTCACCCTCCTAAAGGGTACCTATAGGGGCACGCTGGCCGTCCACTGTTTCATTTATCTGACAATCAGTGTGCCTTACAGCAGTCTGTTTTCTCTTGCAATCACATCTGTAATATAGTGTGGGAACACAGGCAAAGCCATTTCCTCGTTTACATGGGGCCATGCACACAAACAAATGTGGGAGTGCCCTCCCTGGGATTAAGCATGTGCAAAATGTGTGCCCCCGCAATTCCTATAACAGAACTGACCATACAAGCATCTACAGCCCCTTCTATAATTCCAGAGTGCCCTGGTGGTGCAAACGCGTGTAAATGCCTGTTGCACCTCAGTGTATTGTCTCTAACACAGCCCCAGTTGTTCCACCATAGATACCTGTTTTGTAGGAAACACAAGAATTACATTTTTAAAAGTGGGGACGAACGAGAGCTTTACTGAACGAATAAAAGGCGCTTACGGAGCTATTACTTTACACCTAAAACCTTCCCAAATAAGAAGAGATTTGTTCATATCTCAGTGAAATACACTTTTAGCTCTTGTTGCACAATGATGACATAGTAGCTTGTTTACCTGCAATAACATCAATACATCAGTTGCAAACAATGTGCATTGAGACTATGTGTTGGAATTTCTGAAGATGGCTTTTAGTTGAGAAATGGGCATTCTTCATTTCTCAGTGAATCAATAACTTTACAGGAACCTGGGCGACGTGGAAGAGAGCACTCATAAGTTCAATTTAATAAAAAAACATTACTGCTGCCTTACTAAACTTAAAAATTGAGGTTTTGTTAGTGATATGTTGTTTCAAAAAGAGTGTGCTGACGTAGATGTACCCTGGGGATTCTAACAAAAGACAGTTCTAAAGTACATCTGCACTTGTCCTGACTCACCACACCGAAGCAGGTACAAAGCAGGGGAATCCCACTGTTTCCTTAATTCAGCCACCACAGGACTGAAACATAAGCTTGAGTAAAGAATTTCAAAATCATGTCATTTCTGGGTGAAGCTATTTGAGCAGCTGTTGGTGACGTCATGTAAGTAACAAAGTCTATTTACAGTTTTTCCCAATGTAAAGACCATATTGAGGGCAAATGATCTTATGATGTTTACAATTTGCCTGGTGAAGTACTCTGCTATATTAGGCAGAGATATAGAAGAGTTCCATGTAGTGACTCATTATTACTTATCACCATTACCCACTCAGTTAAGTATTGTGACTCGCACTGGTTACATGGTTGTGCGCCATGCTTTTGAAATGTTTCTCTTTATTAAATAAAAAAACACTACAGAAGGAGATACAGGATAGCTCTCACTTCCAGCAGCTACCTGATATTTTAAAGATGTCAGCTATATTTCAAATGCCCACAGAATCACTTTAGAAAAGTGCATATTTTAAATTTCAGTTACGATAGTTTCACCAGAAGGTAATTATTACACCCAGTGGTTTTAGGCTGGCTGAGAGGCATCATAGTCAGTCAAAACCCACAGTTCCAAATAGGATGAGTACGATACACTTCTCCTATAACCTGTGCTCACCCTCTGGTAGATTGGCACCGAGAAGTCAGGCTTATTCTCAGGGCTTGAGTGTAAAGTACTGGCACAACACCCCCCCCCCAACACTCAGTGTTCGCCACAAAAGACTCCACATCGTATGTATAAAAAACACTTGTAATTATATTACACACACACACACTGAAATCAAAACTAGATACACATTGTATATACACTCTCCAGTTATATGCAATTGTCACATTTCTCTATTGAAATCAAAACGAAACACACATTGGATATACACTTTACAGTTATATGCTATTGTCGGGCTTTCCCGTAGCAGAAAGGTCAAACAGTCACCAGTCTCTGACTACACCTCATGACCCAGCCTCTCAGTCTCTCAACTCTACCAGCCAACAATACACATTGCCCCGGCTGGCGCCCTGTTGACTTGACAGACGGAACCACCTAACATGGAAAGAAAACATTACTTAGTTTTGTCCATCTGGATTAGACTTCCAGGCACCCTATGGCACCTGCAAGAGTGCAGGATCGCTATCCCCCTGTAGACAAAATGTTGTGACCCAGGAAGCTGGTGCCCTTCCACGTCTGGATTTTTTTTTTCCCTCAAGCGAAGGTGGGACCTGTCATAGACCCCCAACAGTCAGCTACAGAAGCCCACAAGGCACACAAAACCCCTCGGGCCTCGTTACTTTGTTGTCCACAGCAAAGTACCCTGTGGTGTGGTCCATGGAGAAGAATCCAAAGACCTCTTGGACAGAGGCCGCAATATCAAGCATTGCTGTCCTCACAATCTAGAGGCCGAAGACAGTCGCAGCTCCTGGCTCAGATTCCCCCAACACCCCTCGGACACCACGCGCTCTGGAGTGCAAGCAAGCACATGTCCCCTGGATGAAAGCACAGGTCCCTTGGACTCTGCAAGCTTCCCCCGCACACCTTGAACTCCTCACATCCCGGCACCTCAGATGGCTGCTGTTCTTTGCGCACACACTCCTCTTGCACAACGAGATGATGGTGTATGTCAGAACGGTCCTTGTCCCAACCAGATCACTTCCAACTGTCTTCGCTGCACTCAGTGCGGCCCTTATGATCTCATGGAGACAGTAAGATCCTTTGTGTCCCTGGGATCTCATGGAGAGGAGGCCAGCTCACTAGCCCTTGGAGAGTACTTCAAAACCCAGGCCATGACAGTTGGCACTAGCTGCAGGCCAGCAATGTCCAGGCAAAATCAACTGCCTATAGCACAACAAGCTCCATGCCACCACAAGTCTGTGGATAGTCCAGTTGCAGTCCCTCCTGCCCCAATGATTCCTTTTAGCAATGTCCCAGTATCGAACCAGTGTAGTATGGTTCCAAATCCAAAAGTGTCTCTCCTTTCGGAGGCCGAAGCCCCAGCAGTTATACCTACCAGACAGTTGAAGATACGATCAGTTCAAAAGGCCACCTTTGAAATGCACAGGTCCCTCGAAATTTAGTTCTGTCTGCCATCCTACCCCGGGATGTTGGATCACACTCTGCCCCTTGGAATGCAGGTGCCAATTCCACCCCCCCATAACCATCCCACAAAGGCCCCTCAGAATATCTCTGCTGGCTAAGGGGGCTTTATACAATTTTTGAGGGTAATGATCTTATCTTTTGTTGTCAAATCCCTATTTTTTGGCAACATTATACAGAATCGCTAATGCTGGGTATGAGCATTTACATAACCTTTATAAATGGCTGGAACTTATTCCCACATTTAGCATTTTGTGATTACACATAATCCTCCAATTTCCAGGGAAAATGCTACATCCTGAGTAAAATCCACAGACTCACAGAGCACATCGCATGCCAAGCTCTTCTCAAGATTGATCACTTTCACCAGAAATTGGGTACTAAATACCAAACGCTTAATCAAGTCCTAAGTGCAGTGCTATGGTTTTGGATCATTGGATTGTAATACAATTCAGTATAAATTCTGGAAATAGGTTTTACTTTAGCGATGGTATTATTCATGACTAGGGCAGGATCACTGGCGTATTTAAGCACTATGTTCGTAAGTTGTCATTGATTTTTCCACCATTGCTTGCGTTTTTGAAGCAGTGTGGAGACATAATTATTAGAAGATATGGGTTTGATTGGAGATGTTCTGTTTTCATCTCTTGCTTAGTGCAAACCCGATGCATGCCATTGGTACAGAAATTAAAATTAACATCCCCTTGAATGTAAAGGTTTCCCCTAAAAGTAGATATGGATTCATAAAGCTGATTTTGTTCTTAAGGTAGAGAAAGACTTGCCATTTTGTAAAACGTTGTACGTTTGTATGTTTGGTATTTAAATGTGATCTTGTGTGTGTAAATGGTGTGGCGGTGCAGTCAGATTAACAAGAAAACAAGTATGTAAATTGAACGAAGTTTCCTGTAAGAGAATGACTTTTTGTAAATATGATTTTAAAATGTGTTGGGAAAATCTCCGAAAAGGTTCTGGTATCAAAGATCTTTGCTAAAAGGCTGCTCATCTGATCGACCAAGTAGTTTTCAATAGGATGGACGACCAACATTCTGGATTGCCCATAAGCCTAACTTTAACATTAGATTCAGGAATCTTCTAAGAAAAAAACTCTTGCATTTGACGTCATCTAAATTCAGTGGAGAACAGAGGTTGCAACGGGAGAACAGCAGATACAGTTACTTGCCCCTTCCGATTAGAAGGCTATGACTTCTTTTTTAACCTTTAAGCTGGATTTCCATTCATGCCAGCGCTCCGAAGTAACCAAAAGAAGGCATGCAGTGGTTTATAACACTCCTTAATAAATAACAAATGATTAAACAACATTTGTTTTATTTCTTTTCTAATTGTTAGTTGTGTTTTGGCCCCTCCTACACTCTGGCTGTAACAGTTAACCATTCTGGAAATAAGCCAAATGTACTGTGGACTGTTGTGGGTTTTCCCTGTTGGAGAGCATCTCTTTAGAATGGTAGTGATCAGGGCCGGACTGGCCGTAGCGGTTTTGGGTCCCTGGGGGGCCTTTTTTGTTACAGGGCTGCTTTTGCAGCATAGCTGCAATATCGGCCTCTGTAACAAAATCGGCCGAAACCGGCCTGGCAAACAGCTCGGCCACACCCCCAACCCCCCGGGGTGCCGGCCGAGCACTTTGCCAGGGCCGGTTTTGGTTCCCAGTCCGTCCCTGGTAGTGATAGGGCAGAGGCAAACCCAACCAACCAAACAAAGACACTGTCTTGTCTGATAATCTCCTACTTTCCCTAGCGACCTCTATGCTTCTCATTCTGGATGAATATATATCTGATCACAACTGTGTGCCTGCCTTTTTTGTGTTACCCATTTTCTTCTTCACTTTCACAGGAAGTCACTCCGAGGCTCAGCTCTGCAATGCCAACGCAGTCAGCTGTCCTCCTTCCTGTGCCTGCAGCAACAACATTGTGGACTGTCGAGGGAAGGGCCTGACTGACATTCCTGCCAATCTACCAGAAGGGATTGTGGAGATGTAAGTGAAGATTCTGCTGCGCGCATCCTCTAGGGGGCAGGGACAATCTCTTGTCATCCATAGCATCTCTTAGGATGCAGTATATGCTTCTCTATCAGAACCTGCAACCAGTTAGGTTTACACAGCCTGAAGTAAGCAAATTATGAGTAGCTAATTCAGCCAGCTGTAAAATACTGGAAATGATCACACTGACGTACACCCAGCACAGCAAATCTACAGTTGTATGTCTTTTCTGGGAGCACTGGTTTTGCTCTCCATGGAGGATGAAATATAATGTGAGGGAATTGTGAAGTGTCAAATAAGTAGCTCAAACCAAGAAAATGCTCCAGTCCACAATAACACTGGAAATAGCGGTGGTACAAACTTGAGGCCCTAAAGAGCTGAAATTGTGACACTTTCTTCCATCATGATGTGCTAACATCCATGTGCCACATGTCACTCACAATGTTGCTTGTATAAGCACTTCAGTATTGACTCACGGTTAAGCTAATGTACTCATTAGCCAATGAAGACCAGCGATACCCATATGAAATGCAGAAAACACACCGTGTGGTTCCAGTGTACACCATTGGATGTAACACACATTTTAAGAACGTACCTTTTCTAGTAAGAGTATTTTAGCAGTCGTGGTGATGGGAGAAGGGCGTGGCTTTGTCAGGGTTTGTTGGGGGACTGAGGAGTTGGTTGATTAGTTGTCGAGCCTTTGCTCCTTGTTGAAAGACTTCAGGCCCATTGTTAGTTAACTTTCACCTTTATGGAAGCAGGTAACAAAAGAAACCAGAAGCCAACCGTTCCTTTATCAAGAAGTGCTTCATGGGAGAGAACATTCTGATAATGGTAGAGACATCCTACACATGTATATTTAAGTAACATTACTATAAGAAGTGGTTTCTAAAGCCAGCAGGCACAGCGAGGAAGTCCCATAGGCATGCACAATTATTGATTCTCTGAGCCAATCCATGATTCATGGTTTTTAGAATATTTCAATCACAAGCAATAATGAAACGCCTATTGAAAGCAACGGAAGGTCGCATTTGATGCCGTTAACTAGATATATTTGCACTCACTACAAAGACGGGGGTGAGGGGGGTCATACTGTTCACATTATCCACAGCGATGCAAAAATTTAACTTTTCCAGGTGGTTGGCAAGCTTATGCAAGAAAGAATGCCTTTCACCACTTGTGCCCTGAACCGGTCCAGAGGGAAGCAGTGGGGTGCTTTTCAGAAATTCAGCCATATTCTAAATGAGGCTTCGCACGGTCACTCTGCGGCTTGCATCATTTTATACAGAAACCAAAATGTGTTTCTTGTGCAGGCCAGCAGCGAGTGACATGTTACTATTGAGAGTGAATTTCCCTGTAAATGGAATGTCATTCCAGGAAAATGTATGGTTTGTGTGGTTTTAGTGTTTGTGGCTAAATGTCTACCAGTAGTGGTGAAGAGGAATGCTGCCCCTTGAAGCAAAGTAAGTTATCCGAATCGAGCAAAACAAAAATATATGCAAATAACCCATCATTAGCAATCCAATATAGATAGTATCACGCACCATTGTAGAATATATACTAAATTCAGCTGCCAATCATATTTCATCGAGGATCCTCAAGCATAATAACTGTTTTAAAATGTTGCATAAATACTAAGGGGCCGATTCCGATCTCGGCCGGTAGGGCACCGAATCGGATTCGGCTGAACCGGATCCGATTCGGAGCCCTCTTTCCCGACCGATTCGTACGTGCGTCCGGCCGAGCGAGTACGATGCGAGCGCACGCAAAATCGCCGACCGACTTGTTCGCGGGTCCGACGCGCTCCGACCGACTCGCACGGACACGACTCACACCGCGCGATGGAGACGTTCCCCGGCTGGGCAAGTACGATGCGCGCCGCGAGCAGTCCGACCGACTCGCGCCGTCCGGCTCGAAAGAGCAGTCGGAGCCGCACTTTGGGGGTCTGTGTCGGACCCCCCTGTACGCCTAGCCGCGCGAGTCGCACGGGTCCCCCCTACCTGTGCATGTACGCCGCGAGTCGCTTCGAGGCGTACTCGCTGTAGGGGGCACCCTTGTTCGCCTCGCACCCATTGAGTCAATGGGAGCCCGCGTACGCCTTGTACGTCCGGCTCCCATTGACTTCAATGGGAGTCCGACCGACTCGAGTCCGATTGCATGCGTGCGATCGTACTCGTTCGGTCGGACTGCCAGGGTCCGATTCGGTCGGAAATCTCTCCGGGTCCGGCTCGGTCGGAGTGATTTCCGGCCCGAATCGGAATCGGCCCCTTGGTGTTGCAAATGAGTTTGGTATCTGCCTTCAATTTTCTCCAATGGTAAAAACAATGCAGAAAATGCCCTTCCCAGTGCCTCGTATTATCCATGGTCATTTCAAGTAAAACCAGTTACAAGGCCAATATAGAGAAGAAGGCATGGCACAGACTTTATCATTTTGAGGAAAATAATGCTGCCTATTTTGTGTAATGGAAGTTCCACTTCTAATATTTAACATTAACGCAAGAACGGATCTGTTATATATTACATTAATATGATGCTATCAATTTTTTTAATGTTTTAAATAGTGGAAGCAAGCAAACTTTTTGCCACATCATAGTTTTCATTATTCTTAGAGTAAATTTATATATTATAAATAATGATTTATTTTTTTTAAATAAAAGTAATGTAACATCGTTTCGTGTAAAACACAATTAAAAAAGCACGATGCCAGTAATCTGAAACTCACAGGTTCCTGTCAAACCAACAGTAGATTCCATACTGTTCAACTTCAGCCATGTCCACTTCAAAATGGTTGCCTCGTTTTTATTGTAGCTTAAGTGCTATTGATCGTTTAGACTTCTTTCAAATTAAGTGTAGTTACCCTGCTATGTTCTCCCACTGTTTGCCTTAGGTAGCTTCTAGGATACCTCCTATTGTATACATTGTGCCTCTCCCACTGAAGGTTTATAACTGAATTGTGGTTGGTTCGTGGAGGTAGGCACTATTTGTTTATATACATATGGTTGACTCAGGAAATGTAGTACAGATTCCATAGCTGTCTCTACAAAGTGGTCTACCATATAGTGGAATAGTCCTTGGAACATCAGATACATAACCAGCATTTTCAATGCAATCGGTCTTGCATTTGGGAGATTTTAAGCTATTGGCATTGTAAATGATAATGCCTTTTATTTGTTTTCCGAAGCAACACATATAAAGGGCATTGTCATTTCTAATGCTAATAGCTCAAACTCTCGCAAATTAGAGACCACTTTAATGGTGGCCGCGCCCCTTTCTTTAGACGCTGCTCGGTGTATTCAGGTTACAGTGAGCAGCGTCTAAAGAAAGGAGCGTGGCCAACATTAAAGTGAAAGCGCGTATGGAGCGCTTTAACACAAAGTGTAAAAATAAGTAAATAAAGAAACCTTTTGTAGCGCGGCCACTAAAGTGAAAGCGGTCCCGCTGTAAATCAAATAAATAAATAAGGGCGACCACTATAGTTAAAGCGGGCCGCGCTGGAAATGAAAAAATACATGACTAATAACAATATAAAAGGTAGCGGCGTACTGCGATGTTGTGGTTGGAATAGGGAAGATCATTAAAGAAAGTAGTGCTTACTGACTAGATAAAGCAGACCGTGTAACAGCACAAGTAAAAAGTCCAGTTGTTATGGGAGGTTACAAATGCAGACAAGGCGGTACCAAGGAGGGACTACTAAGCTTATTCACAAATTAAAAGCAACGATTTTGAAAGGACAGTTACAGGAGCCAATTGAAAAGATGGGCGGGAAATGGGTGAAGCTTCTATGCCATACCTCAGTACAGCATGCCTCGCAGAGCAGCGCATGCGCTGCCCAGGCTCGACCTAAAAAATCAATTCAAGGTTACTTGATTATATCTGGTATTCTGAAAGGATCTGCTGCTTATATGCCCTACTTGTTCAAATCAAACGTAATTATAACACATATTTTACATATGTTATACAAGAATAATAGTTGATGCAATCATGAAGTACAATGAGGTGCAGCAAGGGTTACCTACATTTTGGGAAGCTTGTTCGAAAGCGATAAAGGTTGGTAGCAGTTCACAGGCAGAATCATAGAAAGGAAAGGTAATTAAGATGTTATATGTAGAGTAAACATGCTCCAGACTTAAATGTGTTTAAGAAGAAAGTTCCATCCTTTACATTTTCCTTGATCAGAATGTTGCGTATTAGTGAGGAGGTCGTAAGCCCCATATAATATGCAGTTTCAACTTACAGAGGGAAAATAGGATGTGAGAAGAGTGGGAAGCCAATCAAAATGCCTAAGTGAAATGTTGTCGATCAAAGCAGAGTTGATGTAAAATGGCTTCTAAAACAATTTGATGTCCACATGCAATCGTGGAGAATATGGAACCTGACATGAGGTCACATTTAGTGCTTCTTAGAGAAACACTATTTGCAGGTTTTCAAACAACCTAATTCCTTTTGTAGTGGATTGTCAGAGATGCCATATATATAGTATATAGAGCACAAGAAAGATAAGACACAAATGCAGATTAAATTGAAGAGAGAGGAGTCATGTTAGATGGGAACGTTTGAAGGACCCGTCATTGAAGTTTGATGTTTTAAACTGGAGTGGACATGGATGCCTGAAATTTACCAATCTGGGCACTAAGCATAAACCAATGACACTTGGGATTTGTACTCTGTCTTGAAAATATTTCCTTTGATTGATGTCAAATGTAACTAGTACAACTTGTAATTAATATCCTAATGGCAGGGGATTTTAATGAAAATGAGTCACTAACAGAGTCCAGAAAATTCACATCAATTCATAGCCGGATAGGAAAACACATATTAAAGCATTTCTGGCCGATTACTAGGGCACATGGACATACATTACATCTTAAAGGACAGATATGCATTGGTGCATTAAGGAGACGTTTTGCAGGTGAGTATAGAAAGGAATACATCCAGCACAGAAAGCCTTTATAAGCACATAAATGCCAGTGAAAGTGGCTCTGAAAGTACTATACTCAGCGGTAAGTGCTATGTGTCATGCTGAGGTCACAATTTAATATTATAGAATAAATGGCTTGATCTTTTTAGAAAGGAATGAGCGATCAAAGTTACATGGAATGGGAATAAGTACACGTACTCACTGAGCTTCTTAGAGAAATGTGATATAAGGAGTGCGAATTTGACCAGAAACTTTTCATTGATTTCTATTTAGACAATATTTGTTCCTCCATAAAGGGACATTTGTTTTCTTGTGATTATGAATGGGCTAATAATGCAAGCAGTACATTTACAAAAAAAACATATTTAGAGATGGGATGTTTAAAGTGGTGCCAGCGTGTTTAAACATGAGCATTGTACAAACAAGCAACACATTCTCTCCCCTTTAATGAGATTTAGCGTCTCAAACGTGTGGATGTTGTAAAAGCTATCCATAGTCTATGCCCCAATTTGATCAATTCTAATAAGGAATTGTGCACCCTGAGCCATATTCCGAGCAAACGTAGAAAATCTGACATTGGTCAATCAGAGCTCTTGAACACAAATGTCATAGAAGGGTGCCATTACCTGTCTGCGATACCCTCTCCTACTGGTCAGTGGAACAAATAGTCTATTTTAATGAAGCGAGAGCCTCCTGGCAAACATTTATTCTTGCAGGCGGCTTAACACACTGCCAGCAGCAGATATCTGTAAGGTTTAACCAGATTTACATGTTGGTGTTCCTCATGCAACTCCAAACAATCCACCAGTATTTACTTCTGCCAATGTCAAACTGGTGTTAGGTACCTGTCAGACACAGGGAAAAAAATCATCCAGCATTAGATAAGATTTCTGTGGTCCAATCTTGGATTATGGTTGTGCTGAGCATTAGTGGCCAAGGGACCTGAGACCCTACAGCAAGTGCAGGTTCTTGAGTGAGGAGGCCGTAGACACCACCACCTGCACTGTGCAGAGACTTGCACTCAAAAGCACTGGCTGCTCACCCAATACTTCCACCGATCAGGGCAGAGAGCGATCAATTGGCGGGAGGTATTTAATATGTAGTGATGGCCTATAACTCTTTAAAAGGGCACAGCCATCCCCTTTTTAACCGCCTTTCTGTGACAGCCAGCAATTATCAGTACTGATGCCTCACTTTTGTCTTTCCACAGCAGCGATTTGTCGATGATGCTGTTAGGCCTGACAGACTATTACACATTAGCATCCGAGATGTTATTTGAAGCACGAAAATTGCTTGCAAACTGTTCCCATTAGTGAGCAGATCCACACATGCTTTTTTCTCCCAGCGGTGGAGAAGGGATAGCTATGGCTCAGATTAATATGGCTGTCACTCCTGGGCAGAATTAGGCATTACTCTTTAAGAAACATCGTGGCATTCTTTCCCTACAGAGCATATAGCGGCATTCAATTTTTCAGTTCTCCCCTCCTTTGTGCTCTTCTCACCGGGGGTCAAAAGAGAATGGGTACCAGGTGAGGAGTGATGGGAGGTGGAGATTGATTACAGTGGCATTTCAAGTGCTTAATCAATGTTCAAAAACAGTTATTACCTCTGAAAGGCCAGCATTGCTGCTGTTCCATTATCGCTTCAGCCTGGTTGTGTTCTTCTGTCATCAAAAGCAGACACTTTCACCTACTACAGGGTCTTTTATGAATGGCAGGGCACTAATCTATGAGAGCTGGAGTCATGGGTGCAGGGCACTGCATCTTAGCACATGTCTGGAAGATGGTGGCAAAATAACTGAGAACCACTACAGATTAGAAACAAAAAACGTCTTTGAAGGGTTCTGTAGAAGAGAGTGGCCGAGACATGTGACAGGTTGCCAGTGACTTACTGTTTCTCTTTTGGAATCCATTCCCGGGAAATCATTTAAATATTCACTTCTATTATTATATGTGGACCCTTCGAGGTCCTTTTTAACAGGCTTACATGTGTTAACTTCATTCAAATTCCACACAAAACTGGCTTTAAAATAAATGACCATTGACAGATCTCGATTCAGTGCATAAAGTTCTAGGTACATGGCTTAGAGGGGACTGTGTGTCCATGCGGGCAAGATGTGGTATTGGCACAGGAATAAAATAATCAGCGATCGATTAAGGGAAATGCATCACTTTGCATTTCCTTTAATGATCAACGCAGATGGGCATGCAGAACTAATTGGATGCCAGTGCACGTGAAAAGCTCGAACGCATGTGCAGAAAAATGTATCAGTAGAGCGCAAAGATACATCACTTTTAAAAGTAACATTTTATTTACAATTTGAAAACAGTTTGCCACTTCTTTGACTTGCCTGGGCAGTCGCACGCCCAGCTCTTTGTCCTGCCTCCTAAACAGGCCTGCATTGCATCTTTCCTCAACCCAACCACGCAGCTTGATTGTCCATAATTGTGAAAAGTAGGTATGCCTGGTATTAATTCAGAAAGGAAAGTAATTGTTGCCCTTTTTGGGAAGCGAGGAACTGATAGGAATGTAATAGCAGTAGCCATATAAAAATATTTTTGTGGACTGAAAGAAAAGACGTATATTAAAGTAGTGTTGGAACAACGTTTTGAAATTTGAAGGTTTGCTGTTGCCTTGTTTTTGTAACATTAGATATGGTTGCTGTTGGTATAGTCCAGCCCATACAACGTTGCCATCTTGCTCTTTGCATGTGAAAATCCTGCTCTGTCGCAGTAATCCTAACATGGCTTTTAGTTAAACGCATCATTCAGTGCGTGATGCAGGGAGCATGCCTTGCCCGTGGACACCTCCTTGTCCTGGGTGAGTGACGTGATTGACGTTTGTCACTCCAACCATAGCTTTTGTCTGTAGGGTCACATCATGGCACTGAACTACGTCTAAGCTCATGAGGCAAAAAGAACTCGCACACCAACTTCAAAGAACATTCTGAATTGAATGTCCCCTATACATCTTAGAACAGCTCTGATGGCACAACTAAACCTGAAAGCAGGCCTCAAGGCCAGAAATCTTTCTTTAGTCGTATCCAAGAAGAAGAAATTATGCTTTGTCCTCTACTTTATTAGAGGTAGAAGACCGACTTTTGCATGTAAGAATGGAAGAAACCCTATTGAGAAGAAGAAGATGTGGAAATGAGTAACACAGGCGCCACTCACCAGAAACATCTAAAAGTTGGCACATATATTGCCATCAGAATTTGCATAGTGAAAAGGCTGTTGGGAAAAAGGGAGATTTTCATGGAGCACAGGAAGATACATAATCATCAGGAAGGGACAAGAGTGTTCTCGTCCTGGTAACCTCCACCGACCACTTACCTGGAGTCTTGCATCAAATTTCCCTTATAACACTAGATATGAGACAGCCCACACGAGAGTGCTGAAGTGGAGCAGACTCTGCAACATACTGTCTATAAAGAAAGATCCAATGTCATAAAAATATTTAGTGAGATGTAAGTAAAGGCAGATGTGCCTGACAGTGGCGGCTCCTCCAGTAAGGCAGAGGAGCGTCGCCCCACTACTCTTCAGCAGTTAAGAAAGGGAAAAAATAAAATGATAGCGGAATGTTATTATCATTTTATTTTGTCCTCCTGCCGCTGCAGATTGCATGAAGGGGTGGGGCTGCAGGACAGGAGAGGAGTGGTTTGCCCACTCCTAAGTGCGCAATGACTGATTGGTAGGACCTCTCGGGCCGCCCAAAACAGTCTTGCGCACTTCCCTGTTCTACATACATGCTGCATTACAGCCTGCATGGAGAACATACCCACCCCTCCAGCCCCTGGCTGAGCGCCGTATGACGGCGCTCAGACCAATCACAATGCAGCATTGCAGCATTGTGATTGGCTTATGGGAGGGAGACTGGCTGCCTTCTTCTTGTTCCTAGAGTCAGACGCAGGAGAGCAGGAGCAGAGACGCGGGACCTAGTGGCAAGGTAAGATTTTTTTTTTTTTTTACATTGCAACACATGCCCTCCTACTAAGCCCCCCACCCTCACCCCAACCCTGCGCCCACCCCGACACCCGCACGTTTGCCAGCCGCCACTGGTGCCTAAGCTCTTGAAATACCACAGAGATGTTCTAGATAAGGGTTTATGCGACAAATTTCAAGGAGGATTCAGGAATCTCAACATGAAAAGGTTGGTTAATTGATAGTACCGCTTCCAAGTAGGAGTGGAAGAGGCCAACAGAGTTCACTTGGGCTTATGATGGACACATAGGAGTGACTGTATGTGAGAGATACAATGAAACAAAGACTGATCACACCTAAGCATAATTGAGCCAGCGTGTGTGTAGCTCTGATGACACCAGGGCCCATACATTTCTACCCATATTTTTATGGCGTGACATACATAAAACAAAATAAATCATTAAATGCAGTTAGCATTTTGCTCACTCTCTCAAAAATGGGGATGATTCTACCTGTGGCCCAACTACGATATATGCCATTGGGTTTGTTCCGCTACTACGCGGACTTTAATTGTACTTTACTGAAATGCCTTGTTTATTGCTTTGATCTCAATAAACACGTTTCAAAAAAATATGTCTTTGGGTCCAGTGCAGCGCATTTTAAATCTACCTCAAAGTTGACTCGCAATATTGAATATAGTGCATGCTTAAAACTGAAGGCCGCTGTATGTTTTTGAGTTAAAAACCTTACGTTTTACAACTGTAAAAGGCATTTTTTTTTCTTGCATCTAATTACTGTTTTTCAGAACACATCACTTCGCTGAAAAAGAAAGCAATTAGAAATGCTCGGAATGATTTTGGAATATGGATTGTAATTTTCTTCTAATTACAGAGATAAACTGCTTTGTCCATATGCATGGCAACCTAATTGTATATTTCATTAATCCTGCAGAACGTTTTCGCTACAGAAAGGATGTGTGCATCAGTATATCAACAAAAACATATCATCGAGTATGCAATGTAATTACTAAACAATTTCAATGTTTTGATGAGAACAAAAGTGAGGGAAAAACAAAATGTGCGCAGTAAAAAAAGAATATACCCCATGTCATGTTACGCTTTGTAAAGAATGTACAGTATTTGGCAGTAGCTACGCTAATGTACCATTTTTTATATTAATAAAGGTGTAGGGGTAGCTCTTAACTTTTCAGCAATCGATAGAGAAAAGGCACTTTATACATAGATTTCGGTAGGTTTCTTAAGAATAACAGGAACACCACTAACCCCCTGTTTAAAATTGTGCCCAATTACAATCTATATTTGCCCAACTTAGAAGGCAAAATGTTCTTTTATAACGCACTATTTTGTTACTTTAAATATAAAATTGGGATCATTCCATTTTAGGGGCGGATGCCAATTCCTTGATGTACAAAGGGGATCCCCCAATGCTCTGCACATATAAGCCCATGATGTCAGTCCAGTCTGCAATAAAGAAGAAAAGAGCAGGGCCGGACTGGCCGTAGCGGGCACCGGGTGTTTTTCCGGTGGGTCGGAAGGTTTTTAGAGCGGTGGTGGCCGTTTTTTTGTTACTGGGGGCCGGTTTTGCAGCAGTATTGCAATATCGGCCCCTTGTAACAAAAGCAGCAGCAGTGTTTCCCACCAGCACTCTCCTGGCACCCCTCACCCGGGCCGGTCCAACTTAATTGCCAGGGCTGGTTTGCGTTCTCAGTCCGGCTGTGGAAAAGAGAAATGCTCTGTACTCGTGCAGCGAGGCCAGTCTTCATTGGTTGCTCACCACGGCTTTCCTCAGTTCCTTGTAATTTCTGCGACTTTCCTTCAGGTGCCACTGTGATGCTACAGATGCTCCAAAGCATCATCTCTCTGTGATATGCTCTGAGGTCGTCCTTGGCAGGGGTGTAACATATTCTGTGCTGTCTGGATGCCCCCCCGGGGCGTCCTCTTAAGCCACACCTTCATTTTCTTATTGGCAAAGGAAATAACCTAATGACCTTTAGCTCACCTCCATTATTCTTGGTGCTGCCCCTTCTGATTCCTTTGTGTGTCATGGTGCTCCTCCAGTGGATTCTGTCGCTGCCTCTCTTCCATGATCATCCATGGTGCTGCCCTGGTCCTTCCTTAGACACCTCTGTTCCTTGACATTCCATGGTGATGTAGTCATGCTCAGTGCCCCACATCTAATATTCAGCTTATTGTACACTGAATGCACTGGTGCTCTCTGCGCTCTGCATTCAGTCCTTGGCACTCCATGGCTTGGACCCTAGTGACCCATCCATTCCCTGACGTGCCATAGGGCTGCCACAAAAGTCTCTGTCACCAGCCTGGTTCTACAAAGTGCCCTGGAAGCTGCAGCAATGCTTTTTAAGTAGAAAGACATTGACCGGCTGATTGCTCCAAAACAATTACTTGTACTTTCTGCGAGCAATGTTTTTTCATCCATGCACATCACTGTGCATCTTAGAGAGCAGAGCAGATTTCAATTGAGCAAATTTGAGTTTGGGAAATAGGTATAATCTGCAGCGGACACGGATACCCAGTACTATTGTGCACATCACTGGGTTTACTTGGGCCTCATTTGTGCTTTTCCACGAAAGTAAATTCAGCTTTTTTCTGGGATTCATTCTGAGACTTGTGATGTTTGCAAGTGGTATATCTCCACGAGAAATACCAAAACCTTATGTTGTCATTTTCTCCAATGATGTTTTACCTTCCCATTCTGAATTCATGACGCTTAGAAAGAGGGTTAAGCCGGTGAATCAATTTTACCATACATTCTACCTCATTCTAATTTCCAAGCTGCTAAACTCAGAAGCAGGATATTTTTCCAGGCTTACATTCTTCTGGGTTAAAACCCGGTGGAAATATTGTGGGAAAAACTGGTGTGAATTAAAAATTATGGCACCAATCGAAAATACACATTTGCACCCGACCCAACTTCTGAGTCGCCATGTTTGAGGACATATAGGATGCAGATGAGATGTTTTGGGGGAGTACCGCACGACATGTCCCCTTTTGCCCTCCAAATCTAAATTCAGACCTGAGGACCTCAACAGACATTTTAAGAGTTTTGCTAGGTCTGCACATCAGGACTTCCTGCGGATTGTGGTTAGCCACCCGAGTGCATAAGTCAGGGATTAAGGATATTTTATGTATTGTTGGGAGTCCTCCACCATTCTCCTGTTGACATTCTCTCCTATTCATAAGAATTAGAAGGGCTGCTGGCTCGTGGGTGCCGACGAATGTATGATGGAATTTCATGCATGCCTTAGGAACTCTGTCATTTGAACGGATGCGTCTTTAGCACACATTTGTCCTGCACGCAAGTCATTTTAACGACTTGCCTTAGGGGGGCGCTGGATATTGGAATAGTTTAATTTACTATTCCAACTCCAGTCTGCGCAACACTAGGGAAGGTGTTGGACTTTAATTCCAACACCACTCCACCATTGCGCCCCCCCCTAAAGCAAGTCATTGTAACAACTTGCGAGCAGAACGATTGCGTGCTAAAGACACATTTGTTCTGTTACCGGTGCTGTGAAGGCACAGCGTGATTCTGGCTTCGTCCTAAAGGGCGTTTCCCCCACTTTTCATAAGCCAGTGGACTCTGTGCATAAAGACTATCAAACGATAGAAGCTCAGGCTCCGCAGTGCTGTAGGTTTAGCATCCCATCCATTTAAAATGGGCCATCTGGTGTACGTGCGTCAGCGTCTTACTCCGCCTCAAATAATTCCATATATTCTGCGTTTAATGATGTTATTATTATGTCAGAGGTGGTCTGAGCCAGAATGCAGTAACTCTTTTGCACATAAAGCTTTGATATTTATGAAATTGCTTGCTTAATGTTGCTGCACAGACTGCCTAATTCTGAGCATAATGCTTTTTCCATAACACCACTGTCCTCTGCAAGGTATATCATATAATGTGCCCTATCTGGGGCGACTCAGAAGGCAAGTGTATTACCTCCTCTGCACCGAGTATTTCCCAGAAGCGCAATTCAATGCAAAATTATTTTCCCTTGTGCTCTTTGGTAATGCTATGATTCATCACTTCGATGAAGTGTAATTTGCCTGCTAGACAGACATTTGTTCAGCTGTAATGTGTTCCCAGCAAGAAAGCAGGTCCCAAGCCTGCAAGACCTGTTTAAAAATGGCTGCCCCTGCTGTCATTGTTGGTGATGGTTCTATTCTGGTTGTTTGCTTTCAGCCGCTTGGAACAGAACTCTATCAAAAGCATCCTGGCAGGAGCCTTCTCCCAGTACAAGAAGCTGAAAAGGATGTAAGTATTGACAGACAGAGAAGCATACTGTGGCTTTGGTTGACACTTGTGGTTTTTGTGAGAGAGAGTTGGGAAAGCATGCAATGTTGGCAGTGTGACCTCTTGCACACATGTCTACAATTGTGATTCAGGGGCGCTTGAAATCTTCCTTTTTCCCCTATGCCAAATCTTCCCATTCCTGTGCTTCTTCAGGAAGAGTCAACCGTCTTCAAGCACGCTTGCAACCCAGAATCATACTTCCTCTGTGGCAGAACAGAGTGATGCAGTGACCTCCCATGGTGGGGTGCAGGGAAAGATAGACAGCTTCTTCAGCTGCAAAATTATAACACATTTCACAGCACTAAATCAAGACCCTCAACCAAGCTTAAAGCCACCTTGCCACCTACACAGTCCCCTTCCTTCCTGTTATGTGTTTACTATCTTTCTATGGCCCCTTCAGGACAGTCAGGCATTGTGAACATGTTCCGTACATCTTCCGCACCCCAGATCAAGGCGGCAGAGAGATGCCGTGCGATGCCAGAGTACCATAGTATGTACCAGATCCAGACTCAGAACAAGAATGTTGGCTGGCACTAAAGTGAACTGGCCAGCATGAAGTAGGGTTTGTCTGATCCCTGAAGCAGAGGTGGCCAGTAACTTGAGCAGGCAGGGGGGTGGGCAGGCCACACATGCACACACATAATTACTTGCACACTTACCCATCTATATGCACACTCACTCACATGCATACATTCACAAGTATGCACACATACACCCACCATTCACAGGCCCGTCCACACGCACACACTCATTCACAGCACATACGCACGAATACACATACATTCTTACATACACACACACTCACACACTAAACATTACATTTTAAAAAAAAAGACAAACTTAATGGGCTGAAGCAGTGGTCTAGGGTGGTGGTAGGATAGGGACTGCTTTTTACAAACCTTATTATGGGTCATCCAATGAGAGGAGGCGGCAGTCCCTTACTCATCACAGGGTGGGATGGTGTCACCAGACCTACGTGATGAGGAGGAGGACTTCAAGACACTGTTCAGGGCTGAGAAGGTCACACCCACAGGGATGTGAAATCCTCATCCTGGGAAAGTTCAGCTGAGGCAGTCAGGTGCAAGCTCATTTAGCCCATTTAAAGTGCCTGGCTGCCAGACCAGAACATAAATAGTGTTAGTCAGACTGGCCTTTGCACAGCCTGACAGACACTCTTTATGCCTGCAAAAGGTAGGGCGGTAGGGCCCCTCCACTCTGAAGGACAGAAGGAAAGTGCAGTGGGTGATGATGGTTGAGGGGTAGCACTTCTGGTTGTGGGGCAGCACCTTCCTGCACCATTGGAACAAGCTTTAATTAGCTACACTGTTCTCAGACTACCAGGATGTTTCATAGGCCATACAAAGCCCATGGTAACATCAAACTGCAATGTGTTGAACTACATACAATATAACAACGGTAGAAAGGTGGCATTCTCACAGTACACGGGTAGATTGTACTGCAAACACAGCTTTATTTTCCACAACTTGGTATTCAAGACATTGGTGACCTGGCGTCGCACTGTACTCAGGCACCAGTCAGCAAATATTAAAACTTCTCTTTAAGGCTCTTCTTTAGGGCTTGAATTAGAGCTTGTAGGATGCATACACATCAATGCTTTGTCAATATGGCGGATGGGACATTGGTTGCCTTTTTGGCAGATGCCCCATATCCGCCATGCTTTAAATCGTGCCCGCAGTGCTTTTTCAATTATTTACTGTTTGATTATGATTATGTTCCTCCCATGGAGAATAATATTTCCGATTGCTTAATTTTTCTATGTTATTTCCGATGTTGTTTTGTGGTTTTACTTTCCAAGTGAGTATCGGTAGTTGCCTCTGCGCAGTCACTTTAACAAATACCGCTTTCGCCAGAGGCCCAAAACAAACGACATGACAGAGTGTATTGACTTAGGAGTAGTGACAAGAAGGAATAGTCGTAGGGTCGCCACCACACTAACAATCCTTAGCTTTCCCTTTACAAGTCTTTGTTTTCATTTCATTTATTCCAATTGGTTCAGTCAAAACTCCAAGCCTGGAGATCACGGAATACAATAATTTGTGAAATGGAAATCTCGTCCTTGAAAAGTGTTGCCCTGGCAACGTGAGCTGATCTAGTAACATAAGCGAGCAAAGATGCCTTATGAAAGTTTATCACCGAAAGTAAGGTAACACAAAAACGCTACAAGGTACACTACCACGCTTACCTCCGCCAGGGAACTACCTATCAGACTCAAAACAATAAATGGAATATTACATCAAAACCTAAGTAAAAATGGATAACAATGGCTAACAATAAAAGAAGCACTTTTACATAGGCCACTTTGAGGGGCAGAGAGGTCTTCTCCAGCGACAAATGTTCAAAAGTTCAAGAATCAACGAAATGTTGCAACGTGGTTTAGGAAACCATTGCTTAATTTGTGCTAATCATAGCAAGTGGTGTGCAAGGGACTCATTGTTGAGGACCGGAACTGATTTTCCAGTCATTATGCGATGACCAATAGCTAGAGAGAGAGGCATAAAGGAGAGGAATCAGGAAGGGGAAAAATAGGAAAACAAAGGGAGAAAGCAGGGATTCAAAAGAACCTGCACGAGTGAGGCAATGAGACAGGAATTCTAGAGCAGTGGAAGAAAGAGGTATGAGGCGGAATAAGAATCAGCCAGTCATGGTTATCGGCAACACCAACATTTGGCAGCAGCAGCAGCAGCAGGCTGCTAAGAAAAACATGAATTTCTATAGAAATAGTTATGCAAAGCTGTATAAAAGACGAAACACCGACAACTTTTCCACCGCTGGGTCCATAGTTTCATCTGGAAGCAAGCGCTGATGGTTTACTGCGGTCTATTACCTGGTTGCTCCATGCCAAAGCAGGACACATGTATGACATGAAAGGCAATGGAAATCGTCATCCATTGGTGGATTCCGCCCGGTTTCAGCATCCCTGCCTTCACATGGATTTCCATACCAAGGAGCTCACTGTTTACTTTGTCACTGTGCCCTCTTGGGGTTTGCATTACAGTCCAGTCAGCTGTACAGTTCCACCACTCTAGCGTCATTACTGCCACAGAGAGGTGATTCCATTCACAAAGAGAAGGAACACAATAAAGCACCTCTCTTGCCTGCAGCCTCCTGGCTCCAGTGCTTTTAAAAGGCTTATCTGTTTTAATAGAGATGTGACTAAGGCTCTTCTCACCATTTAATTAAGAATCTTGTCACATTTTGAAGCAGTTTCTAAGCACTCTCTTTATTCCCAGTAGACAAGTGTCTGCATCACTTGATCAATAATAGGATTTTTCTCCATGAGCCTGTTTTATGAGTGTATTTGCCATTTTGCCGCAAAGCTAGAAGGTCTGTAGTCATCTGTGCATATGTAGGGGACCCCGAACACTGAATGAGAAGCCTGTTCTAGCGAAAGAGAGAGCTGAGGTTGGTACAGACTAGGAGAAATGTCCTGGCCCCCTGACAGCCCGGTTTGTAGCAGCAACACCAGAGCAGGATTAAGAAACACTGCACCTAGTTCTGCAACTGAGATCCCAGTGCGAACGTCAGGACAGCACCTGTGCAAATTCATGCACAAAAAGGAAAGTTTCGAAGGCCCTGCCTGCCGAGGAACCAAGAGTGTTTCAGACCAGCACTACCGCATTAACAGATGTTGGTATGTTTGCTGTTGCACAGCTGTGCACGTTTCTTCTCCTTACTGAGCGTGGATTTCGCTGGGTATTTTTCAGAGTTGTAACCCCAGTCTTTGTTGGGATCGGTGTCCCTGTTATTCATGTTGATCAAAGTTTGGGTTCAATTACATAGTAAAGGTTTGGAGATATGTACTTTGTTTGAAACACTTTCACAGCAGGATTTGATGCATCGCCTGCACAATACACAGTGCAGTTATACATCAAAAATTCAAGAAAAATGATTTGCGGTGGCTTATAATACATTACGAAAACATTAAACAATTCACTGAAAATAATTCCACTTCTTTATCGTTTAAACTTAGCAGTCAATACAATTAATTTAATTTAAAAAAATGTTAAATACTAGTAGTGAATACATTCAGTATTTATATAGTGTATTGAAGTGTGGATAAGCAGGTGTTAAGCATCCCTGACCTTGCAGGATTACAGAAATGGCTCCTATTGAGGAAAGTAATTTGAGCTGTAGCAAGCATTGGGACCAACTGTGGAATACAATATGTGAAGTCAGGCCTCTCGTTCCAGTCCCAGCAGTGTAGCCACCAAAGCTCGTCTATTCCATGTTGCCATCAGTAGCTCACTTTTGATGATTAATTCAAGTTCGCTGCTACAGCAGCATCATGGCCGTTACCATGTGCCTTTGGGATGAGTTTGAATAGTGTACATAAAGTAATCTCCACCTTCCATAGCTTTCTGAGTCCTCCTAGTTGCTTTGGAACCTCCGCTGCTCTCTTACTTAAGATTCTGATGTTCTGTATATTTATATATTTCTACGTGAAGCTCCCAGGTGCACCAGCGGCTGGTGCTGCACTAAATCAACTCCATAAATAAATAAATATGCTGTGTTATCTGGATCACATTTAGGTCCAACCTGTGAACAAATAAAAACTTGCCTCTTGCCCACTGGTTTGCTAGTCGCTGCATCACTAGGTTCTGAGAAACTCAAATCTTTTAAGGTTTGGGCGGACAGGTGGGTATGTTTCTTAGTTTTGAATAAGACCAAATGATTGAACAATTCCTTGTAGATCTTTTTTCACAGAATTTGGCTATGAGCAATCACAAAGGGCACCTTGGCCCATATTACTGTAAGTGTTCCAGGTTGCAAAATGCATGGGCTACACATACAGTAGTGGCCCCATGCAAAGGTGGAAGCACTTTGCCTTTGTACCCATATTGTATTATTGATGCACATGAAGAGGTAAAGAGACTGTCAGAAGGCATAATGATTGTGCACCACATAGAAGTGGCGCACAGTCCATGTGCCCCTCTTCCCCGCCCCAGAGAGTGTATATTAGAAGGGGGTGGAGGCCGATGGACTCCCCAGACATCCCTCTTCAGGCAGGTGCAGTCACTCATTGCTCCACCTATAGGAGGATATCTGTCATTCTCTGAAATACAGTCTGGGTTTCCACCTGCTCAGTAAACAGCAGACCGGTGGCTTCAAAAAGCCAGTCCGCCTTTCTCTAATGTGTTATTCCTAGTGGAGGCATGAGTTAATGTCTGCAATGGGAACAGCACATGCAGTGTAATAGAATGTACTGTCCCAGTTTGCGCCCAGGCACGCACCAAGTTAAAACTGTGCCATGGCGTAGACAGGGCAGTGCACCCTATTTGTCATATGGGCCCTGGCTTCAATTCATCACTTCATTCCACCATTGAGAAGCCAGTGCAACACAATTTACTTCAATGGGGCTAATATCATGTTTTATTATTAAACCCCTAACTCTTGATAATGCAAGGTCCAGTAAACATTGTCAGTTCAAACATGCTTTATTTAAATCTGATTTGTTTAATGCTGGTGGTGGTGTCTAGATTGACAAGTTTGCCAATATTGTTCTTTTATTCCCAAACTATAGAGATATAAGCAAGAACCAGGTGTCTGAAATTGCCCCAGATGCGTTCCAGGGTCTGAAATCTCTTACTTCACTGTAAGTAGACGATATGCATTGCAGTGTTTAATAAGACCAATTGTCTTTCTTCCACCTCCCCTTCTTTCAATCCATCTACCCATCCATCCAAGACCCACCGTAGCCATCCACCCACCCACCCATCCACGTACCCACCGAATCCATCCACCCACCCACCCACCCATCCATCCGCGTACCCACCGAATCCATCCAACTATCCACCCATCCATGCATCATTTCCTTCCTTCAATTTGTATACGTACTTCTTGTCATCTCTTTTCTATTATTTGTCCCATCATCCTCCCTGACTTTTTTCCTGCCCTCCCTTCATTCCTTTCTAGCTTTCTAGACTTCTTTTCCTCTCTTTCTTTTGGTCACCCAAACCTCTTCTATATTTCCTTTCTTGTGACCCTCACAAGATTCTCCATTTCTCTCAAGACCTCTTGCCACCTCTAGCTTCATGTGGCCTTTGTCTCCTGCTTCCATTGTTCTTTCACTTCTCTTATGTCTTGTGTCCTGTATTTCCTCTTCTACCATTCCTGCTCCCATTCATTCATTACTCAGGCTCCTCAGTTTTTCCTCCAAACCTTCTACCCTCCATTTTTTCTCATATTTCAATTAGACTTCCTTTCATCCTTCCAATATTTATTTTCCTTTTTCAGCCTTCTATTCTTTTGACCGCACTTTTATATTTCACTTCCTCATTCCTTCTATCCTTCATTAGCCTTCTGTGACCTTACCTCTTTCATCCTTTCATCTCACTTTCCATCCGTACTTCTCTTTCCCATCCTGTGTTCTCTCTTTCAAGACTTTTTTCTCTGCTGCCTTTGTTTCTTCTTTCTCTTTTCAGTTTTTCATCCATCCGTTCTGAAACATACAATTATCGTGGATAATGTTGGTCTTCAGTAGCTGCTATAAATTTTGAAATTTAAGAAATCATGTCTGCGTTTTTAGTGAAATAAAAAGGCAAGACTTATACGGTGCAAGCAACCTTCCCCAAACCCATGCCACTGATTCAGTGACCCTTGCTGTATACAACAAACTCTTCTTATTCACAACAGGAACGGTCTAGGTATACAATGAGATTTGCTGTGTGTTTCGCCAAATATTTAAGCAGAAAAACTATCTTTCTTCCAATGTAGTGTTTGCTGCTACAAGACGGCTAACCACAGCAAATGCACTATTGCCCTACGAGAGATCACCTCTCAATACGTGAGCATAATTTCTGCAAATGAAAAGCACTTTGTATACATTAAAAAAAGCATACTGTATTTTAAGAATCAGAAAGGGGTTTAGACTCTGGGACATCACCATCTAAAGACGTAAAATACTCGGACATCCTCCCGAATGGACCATGAAGGAAGCATGCTGGGGGTGCTGCTACCCCTACTGTTATTTACCGACATTCCTTTTGCTTTTACGGGAAAGTAAACACTTGCTGGTGTCGGGGAAGTCCATTTTGAATTTGAGATTCTCTTAAGGGAATTAATTAGTCTTATAAAACACAACACATTGAAAATGTGTGGATTCTTGGAGTCAGATTTTCAAGAATGCACTGCAAGATGAGCCTGCTAATTAAAACATGCGAACTGCTTTGCTTTCCAAGAGAAATAGCCATCCCCCATTTGAACTCCAGTTTCTGATCCACGGCTCTATTTCTGCTCAATTTGTAAGCTTTGTGTTTCTCATTTTATGTGTGGTGGTTTGCCAGGCCAGAGGACAGCTTTGCAACTTTGTTCGCTCAATCCTTGGCATCTCTCCTGCTGTGGCCAACCAATGTCCAGAGTGCCAAACGTTGTGCGATCACGTCTCTTGGGAGAAAAAAAATTGATTCAGCCCAGCCTGTTTTCAGAGAAGCCAAGGAGCCTCCATTAGACAGTAATGGCGCACAGTTACTCAGCCCCGTGCGGAGCTGCATTTAAAGAGCCAATCTAGCCTAGTTGTTAATGGACTTGGGTCCCTGAGCCAGTCCACTGTAACATCCAGCCCATTACTGCCAGGCTGTGCTGAAAACAGTTTTACTGGTTCAATAACAGACTTTCTAGTTTGAGACCAAAGTGTCTTTAAATGTGTTCCACCCTCATGGAAGAGGAGTCCATTTCCAAGTCCTCGAGCGCAGACCTCCACATGGCGTCAAGCATTTTTACGATCTGCTCTTGTTTGATCAGATTTTCCACGTCTGTGTCCAGCCTCGTGAAAGGGCTACACTCAGATACTCCCCATACCGGACCCAGAATGTATGAGATGTGGCGACAGAGCGTGTTCCAATCACTTCTCTTGTGACAAATTCTCCGATACACCTACTTTCTTTAAAAGCGTGATCCCGTCATCTGAATTTATGCAGAGGTGTTCCATTCCCAAAGAAATACCCTCAGCATTGTCCTTGAGCCATTCCCAGTCACGCCCTTGATTGCGCCAAAGGTCAGACTCCGCCCTTGGGGTGTAACAGAACGTCATCCTCTGACTTCCGCGCCCAGCAGCTGACATGCCGCTCTTTTGAGGTATCGATAGTGGCTTCTACATCTATAAAACAAATATGAAACATTTTTTTTTAAAACTGAAAAAAAACAATCATTAAAGCTCGATTGAAGAGCAGTTGTTAGAAAGACAGTGCATGAAGGAGGCTTCAGGGGAATAAAACCGAGCCCCGCATTCCCCGCAGTGAGGAGCGCTTGGCAACCTTGTGCTTTGGGGACCCTCTGAGCCACCTGGGATCTTCTCCATGAAAGTCTGTCTCTGCCAGAGGAGGCTCTCCACATACTCCACAGTGCCTCCCTCAGGTTTTGTTACCTCACTCGGAAGCTTTGTTGCTGAGTTCTAAACTGCCCCCCCACCCCCACCACCACACACCATGATATTTTTCATGACTGTGATTTGGCATTTTGCCGTGGCCTTGACTAAGCGCTTAGAATCTTCTGTAGTATAATCTAACCTCCAACAGTCAGTGCATAGCCTTTCCTCTTTTTCAGACCTCAGTCCTTCCTATTTGCATCTCTGCTACTTGCGCCACACCTCCTGGTGCAGCCCAAATTAGTGCTTCTTTGCGCATTTGTAACTTGAAGCCTCTTACTGTTTTTTGCAGTTGATATGGATTGGGCCTCTGAAGTGGAAGCACTGTGATAGTGAATGTACAAAGTCATCCACAGTTGTAAACATTCGGCCTACCTCCTAGGTTGTGTAAAGGTGATAAGCGGGAGCCACAGGAGCAGCATTCTTCAGAGATGTTATTCGTAATGTACTCCTACAATACATTTCATTGTTGTACTTACCTCTTTGTTCCCTTAGCCATTGGCCTACGAGAGATCACCTCTCAAAAAGTGAGCATAATTTCCGCACATGAAAAGCACTTTGTACACACTAAAAAGCATACTGTATTTTGAAAATCAGAAAGGGTTTAGACTCTGGGACATCACCATCTAAAGACGTAAAATACTCGGACATCCTTCCGAATGGACCATGAAGCAAGCGTGCTGGGAATCCTTCTACCCCCTACTGTTATTTACAGATCTTCATTTTGCTTTAATTGGAAAGTAAAGACTTGCTAGTGTTGGAGAAGACTATCTTGACATTGAGAGTACCCCTTACCCCCCCACCCCAAGTACCCCTTCTCCTATTGGTCTGTGTCAGTTTTCAAAGAATGGTAATACCAAAAACTGTAAAATATGGGTCCGTCTGTGTCTATAATTGAGCTTGTTTTTCTTCTCTAGGCCAGACCCACTTAAAGTGGGTGTGATAATGATCCAGTCTGTTGTTTTCCTTTTACCAGCAAAACCCTATAGTTACCGGGAAATGTGTCTGATTTAGTTTGCATCAGTGAGATAGCGGTACGCTTCCCTGCATCAGTCCATTCATGCTTTGGTTGCCGTAAGATGCAGGTGTCTTAAGATAGCTACATGAATGAAAAGCAGGCTCATGGACAACTATGTGCTCAGAGTTGGAGTAGAAATAAGGGTCTTCCCTGTAGTGGGCCAGGCTCTATTGTGGTGACCCAGTGATAGTATGTAAGCAAAAGGAAATCCCTTGTGACGTGTAGGATGTAATTTGGGAAACCTCTTGTTAAGTAAAGGCCTTCTTGGCCAGAGGATGTACAGTTCTGCAGTGGGACTACCCACCTGAAAGCCCGCTCCATAAATTCCAGCCTTTAGTTAGAACTAATAATTGTTAGCGGTAACAAAGTATCTCAATTTTTCTTCAGCAAAACTAGCGCTGGAAGATCCGTCAGCGGCAATGATTTGTTGAGAAATGAGAGAGCCCTCTCAGCACTGCCAGCTGGAATTCAGCTCAGTTTAGTGGTGATTGGAAGTTTTTATCTGTTGCATGGCCTGAGTGGAATGGGTTGGTGTTCTTCCTCCAGTCCCCAGCTGGCAGTTGTCAGCATATAGAAAACAACGGATCTCTTCCAGGCTAAATGGCGTCTCATTGAGAATAGCTGAGCGTTTGGGGTTTTGGAAACTAAACATGTTATCCGCCTAAGGAAGATAGATGGGGCACTGAGGTAAAATCTTCCCTGTAACCAGGGGCGTAGCTTGGTCGGTAAGACTGGGGCAGTGTGAGCTTCAGATTTCCCGACAATAACGCTGGCACATAATGTTAAAATACATTGTAGGACAAGCAGGGCGCATGAGAGGAACCTAAGGGGCAGTGGAAAGGGAGAGGAATGCGGATTAATAGGAGTACTAACTGAGAGAAACACAATATTTTGTTAAATAATCAACATTTTTGGGGCTTTCAAAACCGAGATGAGAAAGTGTGTGTGTGTGTGTGTGTGTGTATGTGTGTTTTTGTCAGTGTGTGCATGAAAAAATCCCAGGTGAAATCCGACAGACACCTCACCATACCGACTGAAGTACTTGTACCCAACTATTCATCAGAAAATACATTTATTAGGAGGGTGTAACACCCCCAAACAGCCCACCTGAAGCTACGCCCCTGCATGTATGGCATGCAGAGATTGTTCTCAGCGAACAAGTGGAGTGCCTCGGTTTCCAGGACAGATATCTGGTGTCACTCCCAAACAGAACACACTTGAGGAACACACCTAACCCAGGGCTTTCATATCTCCACAGGTTGCAGGGAGTCATCGAGAATAACAGCATGTAGCCCCCCACATACCCCCATTCCCCAACACTAAATAATCAAGGGGGGAAAATATTGTTTGACATCCAGCAAGATATGAACATTACTTCTCATTTCAAACACAACACCCATTCTTTAGACACAAACTCTGGAAATAATCCGAAATGGCATACGCGGAGAATGCCCTGGTGTTGAACCTTCAACACTGAGGGAGGGCCCAAACCTATCCAATGTTGCTGATTCCAGCACCAGGAAGAACAGTCTCCTGGGTACGTGTGGTCCCAGATGTCCAGTATGAAAATGGCTGCCAGCATGAGCCGCACGTTTCAAAGATCCATCAAAGATAGCATAACGCGACTGTGCAGCATAACGAGCAGTGCTAAAATAGGATGTGTGTGCTGAACCACCGCACGCTGTTAAAGAACTTATCCATGAGCTTATGAAACATCTGTCTTCAATAGCATCAGGCTGGCTGAGATTAGCATCACTCTCACTGCCCTGAATGTTCAAGAGGCTAGGCTCCATCAGGAAGCTATTGACTTTTTCTGCACATTTGCTTCGACTCAGTGAATGGTCAGGAGACCTACTCCAGACAGTCTGGAAGCTCTTTATGTGATGTGACAGACCACGGTGAGATACAGCTCACTTGCGTTAGAGGCCATTTCACGGCTGCAGCAGCCTGCAATGGCGAAATGAATTTTTACATTTATGATTATTAGCATTACGGAAACTGAAAAGGCGATAACATAAAGCATGCTCTATTTTTTTCTGGGACAGAGTAAGAGGCCAGTGTGTTTTTATGCATACATGTGTGTTTTTGTATGTGAAAGAGTGACTGTGTATGTGTTTGCGTGTCCGTGCATTGTGTGTGTTTATGTGCGTGTGTGTTTGTAAATGCATATGTGTGTTTGTATGTGCGAATGAATGTGTGTGTGCGCGCACTTTTGTTATCACTGAATCTTGGTGGGGTTGGTAGACTCTACTTGAACTCTTGTGTAGTAGATTGTGATATTTGCACTGTTTACTATAAGGGCAGGTGTGCCAGAATTATTTATTAATAATAGTTACATCAACAATTCATTGTGACTCATGATCTCAAACACAGCTTTTGTGTCACGAGGACCTTCCATGCAAAATCACTTGGCACAAACATTCTAGCTGTGAATAAGTGTGCCCACTGCCCAGTAATATAGTAATTCTTGTGGTATCACATGTCTTACCACCCCCATTCACAAAACATTTGTTTCTGATGCCAGATTATGTGCCTGATTTAGTATTTGATGGCTGGAGCGGGGTCGGTTGGAACAGCGGAGGACAGTAGGTCCACCATCCTCACAGTACTTTGTCTGTAGAGATGGCCGCTGGCCCTGAAGTGATCTCTGAACCTTGAAAGGAACTGCCGTCATGGCGGTTTCCTTCAAGGTACAAAACGTTGGGTAGCTTGCTTTCATCAGTTTAAATGAGCTTTCACTAAACATGTAATTTTTTTTTATTTTTCAGAAACAAACTCACAAAGAAGGAGGTTTTTTTTCTAAAAAAACAGAAAACTAATCACCCCTACACTAGTGGAGATGTCTCCCAGGGTTTGCAGGTCATTATATTTTTCTGTCAGTCACTGCCAGGATTTTCCTGATGGTGATGGACATCAAGAAAACATCACACTGTGTCCTGTTCATAGAGAGGGTGGTGTAATGGGTTTACTCCAATGACCCCTATTCCTTCGAGCTGCCAAAGTAAGCTTTCAATCAACAGAGCCAATGTGGGCTACGCCAATGGAAAGCTTACGGTACACCAGCCTCTAAATAAGGTGGGTGGACCGAGAGTCTGGCGGACAGGATACTCCATTGCGGTTGCAACAGATTACTTTGTCCACCAAACTCTAGAGCAGCCTCCAAGTCTCTTCAAGATACACAGCCTCCCCATTGCCTGCATACAGCCTCTTGTCTGGCTTTTTATGTCCGGACACTGACACTCTGAGACTAGGGGTTTGGTGGACACCCATTCTGAGAGAATAGCACTCGTTACTTAGCATGCGTTTAGTTCGCATGCCATTACAACGCGGTCGTTAGCACGACCGCGTTGTTAGTTCGCATACCTTTACTACGCAATTCGGAACAACGAATTGCAGTAGGGGGCGCTGGATGTTGGAATAGTATAATTTACTATTCCAACTCCAGTCTGTGCGGACACGAGGGAAGGTGTTGAATTTTAAACCCAACACCTTCTCCCCCCTAACGCAAGTCGTTGTTCCGACTTGCGTAGTAAAGGTTATGCGAACTAACAACGCGGTCGTTGTAACGACCGCGTTGTAATGGCATGCAAAGTATTGCATGCGAAGTAAACGCTGTTTACCATTCTGAGACCGATACACTTAGACTAGGAGTTTGTTCGGCACACATTCTCTACTGCAAGTGTTCTACACCTTCTACGCTCAAGCTTAGCAGTACCTGCAGACTCCGAATGAAAGTTAATATAGCCTTATAGCCCGCCGTAGCGGGCTATACCAGCTATTAAAGGCCCGCTCCCGCGTTAAAGGCCCGAGCCGAAGGCGAGGGACTTTAACAAGGGTGAGGGACTTTAATAGCCGTATAGCCCTGCTACGAAGGGCTATAAAGCTATTAGAACATTCTGCCACTAGAGGGCAGAATGTTCTAACAAATAAAACAAAGGCTTTTCGAAGCTCGAGGGGATTTAAATCCAATCGAGCTCCGAGAGGCCTTTGTAAAACATTGGAATGTTGCTCTACGGGCCTTTACCGGCCCGTAGAAGCAGGGAGCACTCCATTGTCTTCAATGGAGCCTCCAACATACCAATGTTCTAATAAATGAAATACCATCATTGCTCACTAGGGGTCGCTGCTTCATCTATTGGTCTTCAAACTCCCAAGTAGTAGGCTTGTAAATGACATCCACGTCCTGTTCCCCCATCCTAGACAACAGATGAATTAAACCTGAGATCAGGGCCTCTGGAATTATGCGGCAGGGCAGGGCCAAATTATGCAGCAGGGTTGACTAAATTGTGTAGTCACAAAAGCCAAATTATTAGGCGTAATGAGCAAATTCATTATTTTTTCATTTTTACACGTTAACACTGTCTTCAAAGGTCCAATCTCCTTAGTGCCAATTTAACACACAAATACTGCAATATGCTACAAAAAGGTAACCAGCCAACCTTTGCAAATGGCTTCCACTGTGTGGCAAGACACGTTGACGTGTTTCAGTATCTTTTGATCCGACTGAGCTAGAAATAGTTTTTTTTGTTCAAATCTGAATACTATCCACCAGATGATGGTTTATGTGGCGAATGTGGTAAGTCGATAAAAATGTCGCAAATTGCATAATTCCAGTGGCCCTGCCTACGACCTACAAATGGACACATTCTTTTCTCATTTCATTACGTGACCTGAGGGATTATATTGAGGTCAAAATAGTCTGACTCTGTCCACCACCAACATAACAGTTTCTCTTTCACACTGGTTGGCTGTACTTCTGACACTTAAACGAATTACTTGTTTTCCCTGAAGACAATGACAGTTTCTATTGTGAATGATACATCTCAGGAGCTGACGGGCGGGATTCCAGGAGAGCTCTCCTTTAATGCCCAGTGTAATTAGCATCTCAAGTGCTGCAGGCCTCGTTCGATCAGTGCCGCCGTGCACGCCAGTCTTTAATGGTGTCTGCGTGGCTGGGCACATCTGCCAGGTGTGTGGCCGGATGTCCTGCCCTGGGGCGTGGCGATGCTGAGGGGAGCGCGCGCTGCGCGGGTGAATCAATGACACCTCGGGCCTCGGCGGAGGCCATGAACATGCACACTGAATGGAAAGACGAGGGAAGGGCCTGTCAGGGTGCAATCTCTCTTCCTCTTCCCCACTAACATTTGGTTATCTTACTTTCTCTCTGATCCTTAATGTCTCTTTTCTTTCTCACACTCTCTCGGTCTAACATTTTCTATCCTTCACTTCCCTCGTCCTCTGCACACCGAGTCAAAGTGTTTAGCTCAGCTCGAATGCACCTCTCAAATCACCACTAGAAAGGGATTCCCCATGAAATGCTTTCTCTAGGCTACGATCACATTGGTTCTACTGTCTGGAGACATCAGTCGGAGTCTTTAGAAAAAGCAGCAATATGCAGTCCTTTCTCGGAGGTTGTATTCCATAACCATGGACTTCATTCAGTTAGGGGGCCAGAGGCTGCCGCCGCCATCCCTGGCAACAGGAACAGGCGATAAACTGGGGTACGAGAGATTATGCACTTTCTACTTTTTTCCACTTCCGACTTTCATCTAGCCTAAAAACAAAAACAGGAAGCTGTGGGGGGGTTAAAGGTGACATGTGTGATATCACTAGAAGACAAAGTGTAAGTGATGTCATTTGAGTTACTCCTGTTTGTTTTCGTGAATTGGCATGGAAGCCGATAGGGTTGACCAGGACTCACTCACTGGCCAAGAGGGCAGAGGACCGACTAGTTAATGTCTTGTCTCTGTGGAGCTGTTGCCTCGGAGTCTGCCCACTGCCCTTCAATGCGCTGCAGGATTCTGTGGAAACCCCCAAGCACCATCCTGGCAACCCGAGCTCTGCACATGAGAAGCTTGCCTTGGGGTGTAATGCACAGGTTCACCGCCATAGTTACTGCAGATGCCCTGGCCATGGTTTCCTACTTCCAAACCCACTCTCAACATGTTTTCCATATGACATCTAAGTGTCTGTAGAAGTAGTCTCACTATAATACAGTAGTAACATAGATAGAGGGCTCTAGAGGCATTTCGGAGATGTATGAAGGGATGTGGTTGGAGTCTTGATGAGTAGGATGGATGTATGAATGGATGTATGGATGTATGGAGTCTGGATGTGTAGGATGTATGTATGAATGGATATATGGATGGATGTGTTTGGAGTCTGGTTGGGTAGGATGGATGTATTGATGGATGGGTGAATGTATGGATGGATGAATAAATGAATGGTTGTATGTGTTTGGAGTCTGGATGAGTAGGATGAATGTGTGGATGGATGGATGGATGGATGTGTTGGAGTCTGGATGGGTAGGATGGATGGATGAATAAATGGATGAATGTATTTGGAGTCTGGATGAGTAGGATGGATGTATGAAGGGATGTATCTATGGAAGGATGGCTGGATGGATGGATGATAGATGGGCGTATGGATGGATGAATAAATGGATGGATATATAGATGGGTGGATGGTTAGATAGCTAGCTTTCAGTTTTCTGAGTACTAGCTTCTAATACCATGTGCACTACTGACCACTCATAGTCATGTTCACAACAGCATGGAAGAAGGAACTGCATCCCATTATTTGAATCTTCTTAACTCATGTGGCAATCTGCATCATTACTAAATAAAATAGCCTTATTAAAATTATTGATCAATTAAAAAAAAACTGCAAGAAGCATTTGGACTATGCAGCTCAACTTCACAACTTGACTTCACATACTATTTTCGCAGCCAGATTAGTTCAATCAGACCCATATCCACACGGTGAATCTTGAAACAAGCCACCCCTCAGGGCCACGTCCACTTTTTTAATTTCATTGGCTGAAGTCCACTTTTTCAATTTCGAAAAGTCCCTTGACGTCTACGCACATAAAGGAAGGTGGAGAGCTAGTCTGAGAGCCAGCAACTACTAGTAGGGCTGGGAAGAGGGTCTATCAACTGGAAACCATTTCAGTGAAACAGTAGGTTTTCTTTGGTAAAATAGATTGTGCGGCATGCTAGAGCACTTTGAACAATGCTGCAAGGTTATATTCAACAAGCACATTTTTTGTTAATATTTACCAATTCTTCTTAGCCAAGGCAAGCAGTGCTACCAACAAAAAAAGTCCGCTGTTTTGTAGAGACAGGGTAATATTTGTGAGGATTTCATTTCAAAGTTGACATGATGGGATTTCAGTGTGTTATGTTGTGTGAAATGGTATAGTGTAACACTATAAATCTAAAGGGGCATCGAAGCCCGTTAAGAGGGTGGGCTTCTAGGCTGTGCTTAGATGACGGGCAGAAGGTGAGACTGAAGTCAAGTGAGTTGGATTCATTAGGAAGTCTATTCCACGGGGCTCGAACCCTGGGGCATATTTACAAGGGCAATGCGCCACAGGAACGTCATTTTTACCGACGTTCCCGTGGCACAGTGCCCTGCTCCGTATTTACAAAGTGGTGTTAAGCTACTTTTTGTGGCCTAACGCCGCTTTGTAAATATGGTGCCCGGTCACGCAGTTATCGGCGAGAAAGGGGCGTGCAATGGCTGTTGCTGTGGGCGTTCCACCGCAACACCCATTGCTTTTTGAAGCTGCCCCAGATTTACAAGGATCTGTAAATCTGAGGCAGCGCCAAAAACTAACACCATGCAAGAGCAGGCGTTAAAATGGTGGAACGAGGAGAAACACTTTTAGTTCTCCTTGTTTTTGCTTTTTCTATGTGTGCTGCATTGTGCATTCTGCAGCACACATAGAAAGAGCAAAACACCATCAATGATTGTTTATGTCCAGGAAGGTGGACCTTCCTGCACATAAACAATCATTAAATAATGACGATTTGCTACTTCTATGTGTGCTGCAAAATGCTGCACACATAGAAGTAATAAATCCGTATTATGGATTGTTTATTGCTTCCTGCACATAAACAATCATTCCCCACAACGCAGGCACACTTGCACTATGCTAGCCAGCTAATTTTAGCTCCAGCGTTAGGGAAAATAGAGGGGTGCGCCGTATTTTTGTAAATGCCTCGCATCCCTGCATTTTGGAAATGTTGGAACGCGGTGCTGCCAAATTTGGCGCAGCTCCGCGCTCAGACATTTCCTTGTACATATGCCCCCATGTGACAGGGTTGTTCGGAGTGAGTGTGGGCACCACAAATGGACTTTGGCCCTGCAGAGGCACACTTATATCCACAGAACATTTGGAGCGCAATGTTGTGCACTCAGCAGCTCTTACGCCAATCGATCAAACTTAGATGTGAACAACAAGAGCTCTGGGTTTTTTGGCCACAGCGCAAACTTTCAGGAGGTGCACTGAGGGTGTTGAATTGCCAATTTGTAAAGACTTAGCAACGGACAACAGAGTGGACAGAATGAATAATCTTTTGCATGGAAGTCCTGGATGCCGTCCAGCTACTCCTTTGAACAGTGATGTGACAGCAGACTCGTAACATCTCCATTACAGATGCGCTCCATCGCAGAGTGCAGTGAGACCAGGAGCGCTGGTCTGTGCACTGCAGCTTGTAGACAGACATCTGTCACACTGGAAGCCACACCCACGTGCTACAATAATGATCCGCCGCAGGGAGGGGCGCGCGGGAGTTGACACTGTTTGCCATTTCTTTCTTTTGTTTTACAGAGTGCTCTATGGAAACAAGATTGCAGAGATTCCCAAAGGGCTCTTTGATGGACTTTCCTCCTTGCAGCTGCTGTGAGTCTGATATTCGTTTTATTGCGCAGGTTTAACCAGATTTATGGCGGGTTACAGGAAGACACATAAAAGAGGGATGTTCTCTGGGCCCAGGGCCATGTGTGCAGGCGGGATGTCCAATCATGTCTGTCTTAGTAAGAGCAGGGACCTGTGTGTCACTGGTGGAGGGTTCTGGACCAGGGCCAGGTGTGCAGGCGGGATGTCCAATCACGTCTGTCTTAGTAAGAGCAGGGACCTGTGTGTCACTGGTGGAGGGTTCTGGACCAGGGCCAGGTGTGCAGGCGGGATGTCCAATCACGTCTGTCTTAGTAAGAGCAGGGACCTGTGTGTCACTGGTGGAGGGTTCTGGACCAGGGCCAGGTGTGCAGGCGGGATGTCCAATCACGTCTGTCTTAGTAAGAGCAGGTACCTGTGTGTCACTGGTGGAGGGTTCTGGACCAGGGCCAGGTGTGCAGGCGGGATGTCCAATCACGTCTTTCTTAGTAAGAGCAGGGACCTGTGTGTCACTGGTGGAGGGTTCTGGACCAGGGCCAGGTGTGCAGGCGGGATGTCCAATCACGTCTGTCTTAGTAAGAGCAGGGACCTGTGTGTCACTGGTGGAGGGTTCTGGACTAGGGCCATGTGTGCAGGCGGGATGTCCAATCACGTCTGTCTTAGTAAGAGCAGGGACCTGTGTGTCACTGGTGGAGGGTTCTGGACCAGGGCCAGGTGTGCAGGCGGGATGTCCAATAACGTCTGTCTTAGTAAGAGCAGGGACCTGTGTGTCACTGGTGGAGGGTTCTGGACCAGGGCCAGGTGTGCAGGCGGGATGTCCAATCACGTCTGTCTTAGTAAGAGCAGGGACCTGTGTGTCACTGGTGGAGGGTTCTGGACCAGGGCCAGGTGTGCAGGCGGGATGTCCAATAACGTCTGTCTTAGTAAGAGCAGGGACCTGTGTGTCACTGGTGGAGGGTTCTGGACCAGGACCATGTGTGCAGGCGGGATGTCCAGTCACGTCTGTCTTAGTAAGAGCAGGGACCTGTGTGTCACTGGTGGAGGGTTCTGGACCAGGGCCAGGTGTGCAGGCGGGATGTCCAGTCACGTCTGTCTTAGTAAGAGCAGGGACCTGTGTGTCACTGGTGGAGGGTTCTGGACCAGGGAATGTACCGACTTTACAGCTTCAAATACATTACACACCTGATGCATCATCTCCTCGCGGCGAGGATAACATATAGCAGGGACGCAGAGATGTTTTGTTCGAAGCGTAGAAACCAGTAGTATATGTGCCATAGGCGGCGGGCCGGGTACAATGAAGAGGATGTGGTCTAACGGCTAGGGCAGTTGACCTCAAATCTGGGGAACCGATTTCAAGTCTCGGCACTGACGCTCAACATCCTGTGATTCTGGGCAAATCCCTTCATCTCCCCGTGCCTAACAAAAATAAATTAATGTGTCCTTGTGTTACGCAACTGGTGCTCATGTAAAGCGCTCTGATACCTTCGTGTCGAGTTCGCGCTATATAAACGCCCCCCTCCCCCCAAAAAAGTTCTTAAACATAATCACATTTTCCTTTGCTTGGTGTTCTTAATTTTACATTCAGACAGGTAGTGACAGTAAACGTGTGCAGCACATCTGCCTGTATTGAATCAGCTATTTTTGACTTGGTGTCGGTGGCATTTTTAATCTTTTGAAATAAGTGCAACACTAAAATATATTTTTAAAACTCACTTTCAGTTTCTGAATATCATGCCTGCAGGTTGCATTGCTCTCAGTTGGGATAAATGCTTCTGCTTTCTAAAGGCAGGATTAAAACACGTGTTAACGCTTGAATTTCAAAACTTGTGAAACTAAATTGCAAAGGAAAAGAAATATGTTCTGTGATTGTCCATAGCCACTCAGCTGTTGCCCTCTGCATTGCTTTATGAAGGCGCGTCACCCCCGATCCACCACAAAAGATAAGGGGCTGTACTTTTGCTTTACGGTGTAATTTATGCAGATAGCATGCATTATCATGAGATAACGGCCCGTCGTCTGAGTTAGGGTTTCTGAGCTGAAGTAATGGACACCTAGTGGGGAGAGCGGGCATTATCTACCTAGATAGTAGAAGCTGCTCATATCACTAACTCTTTTAGAGGAGGTGCATGGGGTTCTCAGCGGACCCTCCAAGCACATTTGGTGTTTCCCCATGGCTCCAGAGAAGCTCTTGAAGGAAACATGAATTAATGCTCTGTTCTCCTATATTTTTCTATATGACAGCATGTAATTTCCATGTATCTGTCATCGTGTACTTGTGTAAACTTATTCCCTAAACATGTAAAGCGCTCTGTTACCTTTGGGTATAGCCAGCGCTATGTAAAACTCAAAAATAAATAAATAACCGTGGCTACTACTGCATATTACTACTCAAAATGTAGGTTAGACACAAATGGAACCAAATGAGATATAGGGGAAGTAAGCCCCAACATGGTCGGGGTGCTCAAGAAGGGAAAATATCCTGTACCCCAATCAGGGCACCGTGGCCTTCCCTGTGCTGCGCCCACAAATATATGCAGCTTCTTCTCCTGCTGTTATGCAGTGATAACATGCAGACAAACAGACATATAGATGTTCAGTACAGACTGCTAACCAATGGCTTTACCAGTTCATTAAAGCCTTCTATTTGCAGGTGAAGCCCTACAATAAGGCAAAGGGTCTCTAATAACATAACATAACACATATTTGTAAAGCACATGTTCACCCTTAGGCCTCTTGGAGCTGAATGAATTATGTTTATTGTTACTCAACTCAATGGCACTCATTTTATCGACCTCAGAAGGATGGAGTAGGAGTGGACCCACTCGAATTTGACCCTGTGACCATGAGGTTGAACACAGGCCCCTACAGTGGACGCATTAGTCCACTGAGCCACCAGACCCGTCTCTAATGACCTGGAGAGCCCAGGGTAGAATGGCTAGATGCCATTAGAAAATTCCAGAATGTTCTAAATTAAACAGGGAGAAAGAGAAAAACATTGAAATGTTGGAGCAGATGGCCTATACCAGCCATAACTGGTGTTCCCCTGCCACTCCCTATTCATCAATGTCGCTTCCAACATTTCAAACTTTTACTTCTAGATTATGAATTAAATTGCTGGTACCCGAGTTCTATTGGGACATTCCTGAATTGTTGAGCATGGCAATGCCAATCAGATTCTTCATAAATGGCCCTGGACCGTCTGGAAATGGACAGCTCTGACTCCCACTCACAACACTGCTCATTTTAGGCTTTAGCAATGAGCATGAGACTGGTTTTGAAGGGAGAGAGGGAGAAGTTGGGAGTGGAAATGGACTGACTGTGCTGCTTGTGTGTAGGCTAAAAGTGTTAATCTCTAAGCAGATAGATAATGTTATTGCCCTTTGGGGTCCTTGTGCACTCACGTCAGTGGGTCTGAACATTGGGCCATATCAGGACTAATAACTAACATTTCTGAGCATCTCCAGGATCAATAAAACAACATTAATTAAACCCGCTGTTTATGGAAGCAGCTGGAAACAAAGGGCTTCATTTATGAGTTTTTGCCGCCGGGCAGCGCTGCAGGCATTCCTGCTGCGCTGCCCTACGGCAAAAGAAAAGGGCAGGAATGTGCTGTGTCCTTTTCCACCTGCGCTGGTGCACAATGGGCTGCCGTGCGCCAATGCAGGCACCTCTGCACAATGGTGTAAGAGTGCCTGTGTTGCGGGGATGATTATTTTTAAGCAGGAAGGCAAACCTTCCTGCACAAAAACAATCACAAGAGGCTTTTTCCTTTTTCTATGTGTGCTGCAGCACACATAGAAAAAGTAAAAACAAGGAGAAATAAAGATATGTCTTCTTGTTGTGCCTCCCTTATGCCTCCCCTGGGGAAGCGTAAGTTTTTGGCGCTGCCTCAGAGTTACGATTTCTCGTAAATCTGGAGCAGTGCCAAAAAGCCATGGATGTTACTGGGAACGCCCCCAGCAACACCCATGTAATGCCACTTTAACGCAGAAAACTGCGTTAAAGGGAACAATATTTACTAGCCCGCATTAAGCCAAAAAAAGTGGCTTAGTGCTGCCTGGTAAATATGGAGCAGGCTCCTGCGCCACCGGAGTGTCACAAAATGTTTGTATTCATTGAAATGGCTTTTGGGCAAAAATATATCACTGTACCATGTTTTTGCAGAAAAAAATGTTACAGTGAAAATTAATGTGACATGCTACGTGCACCTGTTCCTAAAAAACGTTGTTATTTTTGTTGCTCATTTCCTCAGTTGGTATATATCACCGACAAAGAGTGCAAAGCATGCCTTGCACTGTTTTCAATCCCCGGATGTTCCAAACAGAGTGAAGGCTCAGACAGCACAGCGCCCTTGTCAGGGTCTGCCTACAGAAGGCTCTCATACATATTCTGTCAGTCACCACCGGACCCGGATGGGACCATGACCTCTCCAGGATGAGAGAACTGCACCGCTTTGTGCCGTTGGACCAAGACGCCCCTTTAGTTTGTTGATATTCACGGAGTTGCCTCCTTATCCGTATACACATTCTAGGGTATTTCTCCGGGGACGTTAGTGAATTCCATCTATGAGTATATCATTTTTGTTGATGTATTTGCTCATATATATTAGACAATTGTTTACTTGATATGCTAGTGACCATACATGGGTACCCGAGGCTTATGTTTGTATCTCTTATCTTAAACAGAACCAGGTCATTTTGGAAAGCGAGAAAGACAATATTTTGGACTCGTGAAAGGCTTATAAGAACAACAAGTGACTTTCAGCTATAAATCTACAATGCCTGGAATTAGACCCTGATGTTTATAATAAGCACTTTCAAACACGTCTGCTGATGTCATTGGGCAGCTGCGCTCAAGGTCACATTATCAGTGCAGTGCACTAAGATTCCTCTGTGGACTAATAGCGCCTGTGTAGAGATCTGGGTGTAATCTGAGGGTCACAGGCTTGAATCCCTACCAGTCGAATCAGACTTTCATCCTTCTAAGGTTGATAAAATGAGTACAAAGAATTGGGTAATAATTAACGGCTGTTTGCAGTAGCCACAGACCAGACAAGTGGCCGAGTGTGCTATATACACCTCTAGTAATTATTATTAATACAAGATTTCATTTTAATAGGCCGTCATAAACTGCCACAAAAGTACTGTTCCATGATCGGAGCGGTTCTGGTAGAAAGTAGGTTAATTCATGTATGACTAAAATTAGTGACATTTTGAGAGCATCTAACCAAGAGGAGATTCAATTTCATTTCTGTAAAGGGTGTGATAGAGGGGACATGACCACCTTACACTCCTCACTTCGAAGGCTCCACCTCGAAGTGAGACCTAAAGCTGAACATTTAGATGCCACACTCCGGGGAAGTTTTGATGTACATAAACAAGCAGCTGTATTATTCCACTTAGTGTTCCATTTTTGGGTTTCTTAACTGTACCATAAGTGTATTCAGCCATCATTATGCAAATGAGTACTGAGGGCAACACATTTCATTCAGTTGTATTTATTTGCCCTGTCTGTGCAAGTGAGCATGCAAAGATTAAATAGAATTTTTGTGTTCTATGGTGCAATTTTATTCTAAAGGTCACACAAATATTTCAATGCATGGAGTGTAAGCATTTCCTATTGAAACAGTACAGTCTTCCAGCAACTGCAATATAGCACTGCGGCATAACTCACTAGTACGTACCCTCCAGCAACTACAATAAAGCATTGTGAAATATCTGTATTAACACATATCATATAAGTTTTAGCAATGCATTCTGGGTTTTCCTGCTGCAACCACTATACCTGTAACTTGTTTGGGATCTCTAGTTCAGTTGTCCAATTAAAAAGTTAAATGGCTTGCATCAACCCTATGTTGCAGCACAGAAAAGTTAATTTTCAGGGAAGATTGGAACCTTGCAGGTAAAATTTCCCTGTACTCTTTGTGAGGATTACTGTAGATCAGGGTTGTAAGTGGGCTGGGTCCTGCCGGTGTTCAGCACTGGCAGTTCTAAAAAGCAGGTGCTGAGACGGGTCCCTATCGGGTTCTCCATTTTTGACCTGAACCTGAGGGTGTTTTTTTTTTTTTTTTTAACTCTGCATCAGTATCACCCTTCACTTCCTTTGATGTAACTTCAAAGAGACTCATTTTAGTTTTCAGTCTCATCCTTTCATAACTGAAGCATTTTCAATATTATACACAACATAGCCATAGTTGTTGCTTATTTATCTTATGCAACTAACAGCCATTGACAAAGCAAATAGTCCTGGCGTAGATGTAATGTTACATGTTGCATTATATATCTGGATGCGATGACAGAAGCAGCAAAGTACCAGTGGGGCAGCACACTATGCTAAGCACAGATTTTTAGCTTACGCATGTTTAAGCCACACCCTTAATTACATTGCCCATGCCCCTCAGAGGGACCCTCCCCCCCACCCAAGTTTTTTCATCCCAATTGAAGCCCTGCAGTAGATCCAACTTATTAAGAGGTGACTACTACAAACATCATACAGACTTAATGGCTATGCAGTGAAGAAATATCAGATATAGACCAAATAGTGTAAATTAGTGATTGTAGGCATATATAGGATGTCATAATATTGTTATGTGTCTTCATAACAATCTTACAACATCGATGACGAGTGAGGTAAAAAGGGAAAGCTAACTATTAGATGGAAGTTCAGTTACATCTCACTCCTCCATCACGTTTTTGGCTAATTGTTTGGTTCTTGTGGGTGATATAGTAGCCAACATTGATCTTTCTTGAGTAATAATCCGCTCAGGTTGAAGTGATTTTTGTAGTTAATGAGGAAGTGTAACACCCAGGTGTATTTTAGTAGAAAATATCCTTTGCAAAAAGTGACTGCTCAGCCTGATGCTATGAAACCCACGAGCTTAAACTGCCACTGGCCATGCAAACATCTATAATAATTCTTGATTTCAATATATTTTTAAACTACCCGAACTGTTAGGGATCCAGTCTCAAGGGTGTAAGGAAGTGCTGACTATATAAGTGCATTTAAGGAAATTTGAAATCTTAGACGAATTGAGAGAATAGCAGAATTCTCTTACACTTTTATGAAAGACAGTTGTTTCTAGGAGAGTTTTCCAATATATTGAGGACCAACAACTGACAAAGCCAGGCATCCCATTGATTTATAACATGACTCTTGAGGCTTTATGCCATGCTTCCTAAGGTTGTATGGCATGCCTCCTGAAGCTTTATGACACGCCTTTCAAGGTTTTTATGACGTTTCCCATGATTTAATGACATAACTTCCAGAGTTTTATGCTATGCCTTCTGAGTTTTTTGTCATGCCTCCCAAGGGTATGCTGGATGGTTGATGAGGCTTTGGAAGGTTGGATTGAATCATTTCAGCTAATCCACAATTAAGCAGACCGGCATCCCCTATGTGCTTCTGTTCTTGTCATACTGGAATACTGGAACACGTGAGAGAAAGATAGAATCAAATATTTTGGGTGTGAGTTGCACTCATCTTAAAACCGTGGCCATAGAGAAAAAAATATGGCTATGTAATTACCTTAAATCTCAACCTAGCTTTCTCCGAGTGTCGATTCATAGCTAGATAAATCGCAGAAAAAAATTGTATCCATAGTTCAGAGAGCTTGGCAGTGCAATGTGAATCTGTTAGTGACATAATGAATTAGACGTAAACCTCCTATTAAGTAGTTAAAACTTGCGCACCCTGTCATTGCTCTCTCTGGAGCATTTTAGTGCAGAGCTAGGTAAACAATATTATTATAATTATTAATTGGGTCTTGTTAAGCGTAGACATATCACCCTGGGAGGGTCTCATGGCGCTGTTGGGATATTTCCAACAGATATTGACAGTGGTATTGCAATTCATTTGAACATCCAGATTTTTAGACCTTTTTTAATGAGTCTGTGTTGAGCATCCCAAATGGAAGCTGCCAGAAGTGCTAAAGTGTTCTTATTGCTTCCAGGCTCCTCAATGCCAACAAGATCAACTGCCTGAGAGTGAACACGTTCCAGGATCTGCAGAATCTCAACCTGCTGTCCCTCTATGACAACAAGCTGCAAACCATTAGCAAGGGGCTCTTTGTGCCTCTTCAATCCATCCAGACGCTGTGAGTATGGCGCCCTATTATTTGTTTCTGGTAGGGAGGCTTATGCTCCCTTCCCATTTGATCTGCTTTCCAAATTCTTTTCTTTCCTCCAATATCAATTAATTGACTTCACTGCTCACACAGTGGTCACCTATCCCTCTATAAGCTGCATATGTGATGTGAATGACAGTTGCTTTGTTTTATGCACTATTTTTTTAAGAACAAAAGGAGACAGCACCAATCAGAAGGTGTTGTGTAAATAAATGTAATTTTGTATGGATAAGTAATTTTGTGTTAATCCATGCACCATATTTGACCTTATCAACATTTGTGTTGCCATGCCCGTACGAGTCAATTGTATTGATGTATACACATATATAAATATTTTATTTATAACTGTTCTATATAGTGGTGATCTAACCTAGGCAGGCTTAAGGATACATCAGATAGGACCTTGAGGACAAATATAAGTTAAGGTTTAGTTAAGGTTCACAGAGACTAATGCTGAGCACAACACAAAACCTAAAAATATGGAACATTCACCTTTAAAGATAGTAACTTAACATGTGACACAGTCAAAAGTGGTTCACAGGTTGTTTTGTTCTTTTTATTAGGGAAACATCATATTGGTAAAAATGTAAAACCTGCCCAATGCTTGGGGATGTTGGGAGAAATAGATATTAAAGAAGTAGAAACACAGAAAGAGAGCCAAATTTGCATGATACAAATATTTGCATACCCATCTATGCACAATCTGTCTCCCTGGCCGGTCGAAAGGGCCAGTGAGAGATGAAACAGAAGATGCCGTTCACTTCCACTCACCTGGGATGTTTTCACCACTGTCTTGCCAAAGGAACAGGATTTAATAAATGACAAACGCCCCTCCCCCAGTTTAATACCAACATGGAGTGATGATTTATTGCTTAAACTATAATAGCTCCCAGTCACTGATATGATTGATCACAAGATGTATACTTTTAAAATGTGATCTTTCAAGATCTCCAGTTTTGAAACATGGTAGCACCCACGACTTTGAGTTTTAAAAAGCGGTTTCTTAAAAGATCTAAATTTAATAGCTCACAATATTTCATGAACGCACAAGATATTCAGATGTGAAATTTGAAACCTCAGAACATGTCCAATTTTGTAATATGACCACCGAAATAATGTCCAATTTTGAAACATAATAGTTGTTATAATCAGTTCTGAAAGAGATAAAATAATGACCCGTTTGGGAATAGTTTCATTGGCAGGCTCCACTCTGAAAATATGATGGCTCTGAAGGCGTCCAATGTTTTAAACGGGACAACTCCATTATGTTGAGTTTTGACACATGAAAACTAAAACAACATTTTTAGTTGTTGTCAAGATAGCTCACAAGAACTATGTGTTCTCTTCTTTGAGGCTTCGATTGAATATTTAGCTGCTTGCTTATCTGTGTCACTGTGATTTTAAGTTTTAGAAACAAGGATGAGGCTTGATGTCATCGGTAACCATTTTACCTAACCCATATCCCTCTTTTAGGCATTTGGCCCAGAATCCCTTTGTCTGCGACTGCCATCTGAAATGGCTGGCTGATTACCTACAGGACAACCCAATTGAAACGAGTGGGGCCCGGTGCAGTAGCCCCCGCCGCCTGGCCAACAAAAGAATCAGTCAGATCAAAAGCAAGAAGTTTCGCTGCTCAGGTAATTCATTTATCCTCGCCATACTAGGCCTTCCATTCAGAAACAAGCGGCTCCAGCGGGCCAGCTAATCAGATCTGCAGGACAAGGCTGCTGTAATGGACATCATGCAGCATCTTTGGAAATTACATTTTGGAAATTGGGTTAGACGTTTTCAGAAAACCAATTATGTTATGGATTGAGACAGGAGAGCGGAGTCTGTGCTTTGTCCTTATCCTGGTGCTCCGGTTTAAATGTTAGACTTGATTGCTCGATTATTCTATTTTCCAAGGCCTTGCAGAGCCGGGTCAAAAGGTGTGCTCAGTTTTGAAGAGCAGTGATCTAACAAAAGTCAAAATCCAATAGTTTTTCAATGTAGATGACTCATATCTTAGAAGAGATGGAAAACTGACATCTGCCTCCACAAATCATCATGGCTCAAACATGGCAAAGAAAGACCTGATTGTATAATGAGGAATCCATTTGGACATGGTTGCTCAGCGGGGAGTAGCACTCAGTGTAGGACAAATGGAGGGCGGATGTGAGAGATAAAGAATGTGTGTGTGAAAGAGAACTTGTCTGTGTGTCTGTCTGTGTTAGTATACTTCAAATACCTCTATGCATCTATAAGTGAACATGTGTTAAACATACGTTTATACCTGCATGAGTGTTTGTGGGTTTGTTGCGGAGAGAGGGCGTGCCTTGGTACATATGTGCATCCCTGTAAGGGGTTAGCTAAGTTTGTGTTTGTATACCTATGTGTGTAGATACATGAGTTAACCTCTCTCTTTGCCTTTATTTGAGTGAATACTTTTACCTAAGTGTGAGTACCAGTGTACAAGTATGTGTGAATACCAGTATATATGTATATGATGTTTGAGAGAGTAATGTAAAACCTTTTCAAGGTACAGCATGGCTTATCCTTATGATGCAAGTTAAAACACCTGCTGTTTGCTCCCCTCACTCCCTGGTGCCCAAACAACAAGAGCACATTTTAACAGACACAGACCCTGAATCTGAGTGGCCTGAAGGGTGATCTGCTGCTGATACTCAGTGAAAGCTGATTCTCCTGGGATTGGAATGTCAAGCGCGGTAAATGAAACCTATTGCAAGTCTTCCAGTGACAATGGAGATTAACATGTGGATGTTGTCGTTTTGGTGTTTTTTGCACCACCATCCTCCTGTCCCGGTATTGACCCCACCTTTTTATCCTTAAACTGTTGGAAGTTGTAACTTGCTAAAATTTACCAGAGGTAAGCTCAGAGTGGCCAGATTTTGTTGCACCCTGTAAATTCCACACAACTTGAAACTGTGACAACTGTGAAAACCGGTTTGCGCTTGAATCGCAAACCAATACTAGTCATATAGGCCTTCCACCCTCAGAAGCTCATGCTGCAGTATATTCTATTGCCTCGTTTGCATATTGATTACACTTCAGGTGCCAATGTTTCAGTCAGCTCAATGCTCTCCACTGCACGCACTGCTATGCATTCTGCTAGAACATCGCATCAGATTGTCGTGCTTGCTCATTCATGGCACCTTCTGCTAAGATTGCCTTACCTCCGAAGCCATGTGGCTGTGGGCACGTGCACCATCAGTAAACACCATCCTGCTTTCAGCTACTAATGTATTATTTACATACACCTGCTTGCATTGGTTAGGCTAACATGGACATGTTTGTTTGACGCTATATTTATTTGTTGTGTAAAGTAATGTACTCTGCTGGAAGCATTTCCCAATGCAGGGTTAATCGGGGGCCAGGGAAACCATTATTAATAAGCCACAACTAAGACGGGGTTATACACAACTATTCACAACGAAAGCGCTGCTCAAGTTTCAGCCCCCGTTTCATTGTCACTGAAGTCCTTGCGCCATGTTCTTAAGTTTTACAAATGCTATAGTAGTTGATTGATGAAAGGGACAACTACCTACTGTCTCTACTCCAGTTTAATAGCAAGCGAGGGCGTGATGCTTATGAATGTAAGAAATGCAGCGCAATATCTGGTGAAAGTGTAACCCCTTCCACGACAGACACAAAATACAGCAACTGAAAACGTTTCATTTCAATGCCCAGAGACAGCCCTCTTTTCATCATCGCGTCATACTTGTATTTACTTATCTTCTATTTCTCACAATAAAGCAGGGCTAGTCGGTTACTACATATACATACATTTAGGGGCACGGTGTTCCAGGTCCAGCGTGCATTATGACGTTAAATAGAAGGCCAGGCGTATGACAAGGTGACATAATAATTATTTAGTAACTTTTCTCGCTGGTGGAAATGGGTTAAGTGTTAATACTTTTATAATAAAATGCTTGTGACATGGCCTATGCCTCTCCTTATATGTCAAGCCCAATTTGTGCGTAACACCACAGGTGTAACACAAGCCCCAGCAGCCCTGTGGCACCAGCAGCGGCCCCAACCCTTCAGGGTGCCCTACTAAGCCCAAAGCCTGCGAATATTTCTGAGACATTGGAGACTCGTGGCCCCTTCTCGCATTCTGCAGGCGGGCCCCATCATTTTGCGTTTGGCCTACGCCTACCCATAACACCCTCAGTGCACACAAATACTACACTCCAGCCGGCACCATGCACAAACTCTATTCTTAGCAGGGAAAGCTTTTAGTATGCATCAGGAAGAAAAATGGCTCCGGATGATGGAAGACCTTACTGAATGTTTTAATAAAAATGCATTCCAAATGTTGCCGTCCTCCGCTGAAAAATGTGAGGAGTTGTGCTCCTGAGGGTGGAAGATTGATGGCCGCGGACCGGAAGGAGCTTAGGCCAGGACGACAGCGAGGCAAACGGCTGCCACGCGCTCAGCTCTTGTTCCTGACGCAGTCAGCAGTCTAGACCCGGGTTTTATTTCTTTCCACCCTCGCGAAGTAATACGCCGCGTTTGCTTCATCATGAAAAAGATGAGCTTCATTTATTTAAAGAGACCAAACTCATGAGCGCGTGACTGCAGCCGCGAGTCAACAGATTAATAAAGAAGCCTGCCGCGAAATACAGTTTCTACTTTTATTTGTTTTAACTTATTTGAGGTTTTTGGCCTCCCTGGGGGGCACTTCAGTGGTACAAATCCCTTGCTTTGAAGACAGTGAAGGTATGAATTCACTTCTGATTACATACACTCATTTTTATTGAACACTAGTGCGGGTCACTTACTACGACAGTCGCCAGACGAAGGGGTAGATTTTCAAACATTTTGCGCCGGGTTAGCGCCATTTGCTGGGTTAGCGTCACAAATGACGCTAACCAGCACAACATGTTTTTTTTTAACCAATTTACTTTACAGCACAAAACTTGTTTTGCGTTGGAAAGTACCCTACAAGTAACGCAAAGCAGCGCAAAGCATTGCTTTGCATTACTTAGCGCCAATGGGGGCGTTACATAGGTGGTACATGGGTGTTCCCATGCAACCACCTATGCCTTTCGACGCAACACCCTAGCCACAAACAATTGTAGACAGGGTTTAGCAGCAAAAGTTAACACCATCTGAAAGGAGGTGTTAAGATGTGAAATGCTTTAATTTCTCCTTTCTTTTCCTACTTTGCATGCGTGATGCACTGTGCAGCACATATTCAAAGTGGGAAATGTGTTTGAACTTGTCTAGGCATAGTATTTTCATAGTATTTTGTATAGGAAGGGTAACCTTCTTGTACAAAACCTATGCTAGACTCAGACACGCACCTTAGCGTGATTGCACTAAGGTGTGTTCCTGGCGCACAGCAGCTTAAATCAGCGCCGGCGCTAGGGAGAGGGTAGGAGAGAGCCATATCTCTGTAGCTCTCCTGTTCCCTCCCTGTCACGCTACGCAGCGCAGCATTTTTGCATGCTGCGCTGCATTGTGTGACTTCTTTGAAAATCTACCCCAAAGTCTTGATCTCTTTTGGTACCGTTAGTATGTGAAAAAATGGATTGCTACAACTACAACACACATAGGGTCCGATACACAAATCCATAGTGTGATCGTAAAAGCAAATTTACGATCGAAAAAGTCTGGCTCTATGCCTCTAAGGCATTCACAAAAGGTGACCGCGAAGGCATCTATCCGTGTACTGGTGCATATCGCACGGTCGTGTAATACTTAATAGTGGCAGATCCTCAACACGGAGGACTGAATGGGCAGGTCAAGGAAATATTTGCCTTGTAAGTTTCTGACAGTCCATAAAATACTTATTTTTGTGAGCATTCACAAGTTCTGACGACCTATTTATACCATGGAATTGTTTGTAATTTTACACCATTCAAGGGCAGCATGCCATCAATTTGAAGGATGGAAAAGGGGAATTGAACACAAACAAATGTTGAGGGGTGCAGGTGAATACATTTCTCAACACAGTAAAATGTTTTCCCAGTGAGAGAAAAAAGAAACAAAAATGTGGCTATACACAGCGGTGCTGCCTTTCTTCAAGGCAAAATTGTACTACACGTACAGTTTTGCATTGTTAGAATGCCTGCTTATAAAAAGTAATCCGCCTTAACCAAACACACATTTGGAAAAGTGCAACTGGCAAGTTTTGTGACGTGAAAAAAATTGCAAATTTATAGAGTCCTTAAGAGTATATGTTTAGGGGCCGTTTTACAAAAAGTGCCCCTTTGGTGCAGCATACATGTACGCCCCCTTTGAGCACCCCCCGGGGACTTTGGCATTACAGAAGGGACCGCAGAAGCTTCTGCAGCCCCTTCTGTCATACAGATAGCAGTGGCGCACATGTAGCGCCAGCACTATCTCAAGAGGGTGTTGTCTCATTTGCATGGGAGCGTAGCCACATGCAAATGAGGGAACCTCTACACCTCTCCGCCTGCACCACATTATGGACGCAGACACAAAGGCTAAGAAGCTGTCAGGAAGTGCGCTGAAAGGGCGCCACAAAAAGGGGGCACACTTTCATGGTACCCCCGATGGCAACCCTCTCAAGAGGGGAAAAGGGGTCCTTTGGACCCCCCAGACATCCCTTGCAGGTGGGTGCAGTCAATCACTGCACCCGCCTGCTGCACCCACCTGCAAAGTGATCTGTAATCTTTCTTTAAAGTGCAGGCGGATTGCCACCTTCACAGTGAAACACAGAGCGAATTTGAATCAACCGTTCCATATTTCATTTGAATGTGCTGCCCCCAGGGCAGCACGAGTTTGCAGCTGCCCTGGGGCCAACGCATTCACTCTAATGGGGTGGACTTCACCTGTTTGCGCACGACACACCTATCAAAAGGTGTGCCATGGCGCAAACAGGAAAGGTACGCCCTATGTGTAATAGGTTCTCTGGTGTACCTTTGGGAGTCTTCTTTGGAAATCGGACCCTCTACAAGTGTGAACAACCCAACCTGGTGCATGGACACAGGCCATCATTTTAAAGGTGGGGGCAATGCACCTGCAAGTAAGGATGGAACTGCTAAACATGAACAGTGGTTATTAAGGATGCTTCACTATATTCAAAGGATTAATATATGCCCATACTAGTAAAGGAAAACTAGAATCCCTTATACGCTTTAAATCTGTTGTCTAACCATTGATACAGTGGTAAGGATAGCAGTATGATAATACCAGTCTGCTGGTGAAAATGAGCTGCCCGGATACCTTTGGGCCATCTGGTTTTCAGATGAGGCGTGCTCCATTTTCTAGCGGCTGTTCTATATAAGAATTTGGTCTGGTAACCTTTGATGAATTCTGACAGGCTGGGCTAATTTTTTACATAAGTTACACCTAATCCTACCAATCTGTTTCCTACTTCCCTAAAGTATGGAGTCCTGGCTGCTCCGCTGGCACATGGCACCTGTAAAGAAAATAACTGACAGGCCATTAACCTATCTTAGTTCTCTCAAGAAAAGTGAATCAAGATGATATAATCCGTGGAATGCATATTGTGAAGCATGACCACCAGATGTACCCAAAAGTTTACACAGTGAAGGGGGACTCCTTTTGGGCTCTATCCCTTTCGTTCTCCAATCTGGCCCATTTTATTCAGTGGTCAGATGGGCACATATAGAACAAATTACATTCCATAGAAACAAGTAAATCCTCAAAAATAGCACTTTGTCGAACAGCCCATGAACATTTCCAGCTCACAGATGAAAATATTAAGTTAAAAACAACATATTGATGTCTCCAAAATCATGTCCATGCTTATATACCTAATGGCAAAGTCTCAATTTCCATTTTAACAGATTGGCTTTTTAATTTGCTCAGCTCCCCACTTTGTTCAAGTGGCGTCCTGCGCCCACTTTCCCTCACCGATCCCAGGGGTCTTAATGGATTGTGTACTGAGGAGGGAGACTCAGATTTCAGTTTTTGTGGACTGAGACGTAAAAGAAACCACAGAGACGCTTGAGGTAACAATGTCTGTCCTGTTATTTTAAACAGATTAAGTTGTAAACATGACCATGAATATTGGCATGACCACTTGTGTATGCAAAGTGAAAAATCCCATATAAAAGCCACACACACACAATGACAAGCTGCAAGAAGAGATACCTGGGGCTCAATACACACCAGCGTCATCACATCCAGGACAGCTGGGCTCAGATACTGTCAATACTGAAACTTAATTTGAAAACTGTACAACAGTAATTCCCTCTGAATCACTTGCTAGTTTGCTAGTAAATAACATTTATTTAGTATTAAAGAATCAAGGAAATATTATGCATTTTTATCCGTGATATGTCATTATATAACATTAAGTAATTCACAGCTCACACAGACCTTGTAATAGAACGATGTGATCACAGTCATTTAAATGATTATAAAACAATACATGACATATAAATAATGGTCATTGTTCTAAACAAGGTAATACATATCCTATGTCATGGCGTAGTGCATGTCAGCAAGTGCAAAAGTGCACAAAACACACTGAAGTGTACAGGTTTCTGCCTGTTTTACAATATTTGAGCTATCAATAATGATGTTCTACAATAAAGGGTGCAAACTATAGCCAGAACTTTTTTTCTTGATGTTTTGATCCCTTATGGTACTAATTTGCCCAGAGTCTTCATCAGGCACAGTTCCCGTCACCCCAAGATAACTCACTTGCATGCATATACCCTTTGCATGTTATAGCACTGAATACAACTGGACATGAACAACTATGGTACTGAGAATACTAAGGAATATTCTAGATAATTAAGAAGCATGAATCACTCTATCACGACTGAATCACTACTCTGTGAGGAAATTTAGTCACAAAACTGGGGTGACGGGAACTGTGCCTTGATAGGAGATTACTCCTCCTGATTATCTTATACATTTGTATTGTAGATACATGTGCCCTGATGAAGTCTGCTGTGACTCTAAACAGTTGTAGACCAAACACGTGTTGGCATATGGGCAGTAACAAAGATATCAGAATAAAGAACATCTGAAACCGCGACCTCAGTCTACTATCTGTGTGCTTGGAGAAAATTGCTTTATAAGTTGTGGACTTTGTCCTGTATGGGAGGGACGACTGGCTTCCTCTCCTCCTGAAGCACCAGATGAACTTTAAGTTGAATTGAACATTTTCATTTACAGATAACTTTGGAATAAGGAGTAGAGTGCGCCTTGTATACCCAGCCAGTGTTCCTTTTTTGTATAATACTGTAAAAAGTTCTGGGAAATTTCTAGAAAAAAACTTTTCAAGTGGTTTTAAAGTCACCTCTAATAGTGCACTCAAATCCTTGTGCTAATGTAATCAGGCTCTGGACCAGGTTCAGCACTGCGCTCCTAAATGCAGTTTCTGAAGCAGTTCCTGAATGTGAATAATTTTACAGGAAAACAACCAAAATCACTTAATAACTCTAGTTTGTTAAATTTATATAAGTTTCATCAAATAGTTTTTGCTACAAAGATTTTTTTTACTTATATAGGCCATTATATTTTTGTGATGTAAACAACTGAAGGTCATGCACAATGAGAAAGCTCCATCTGCCAGGAATTAGGAATGTCCATTCCACCAATACACCTGTCACACTCAAATGTTACTGTGTGTCATAGACGACATGATATTATCTAGAAGTGGGAGAGAGATCAGGCTGGGGGCCATAGATCATTAGCTTACTTAAAGAATAGTTCATCAAGACCTTCCCTCATAGGGCAGGCTGGTTATTAACCCAGCGAATCATTCAAATGGCCTGTGTGGTTTTTAATTAAACGTTATCCTTGATCTCACAGTTAGTTTTGGTAATACAAAACAGAGAATTATAACTACCAGAGCACTTGCAGTTTTTATAAAAGTATCTCAGTTCATGACTATGTTCAATTTAAATTAGGTTAATACTCTTTGATTGGCCTGCCAGAGACAATACTTGGCAGGGCTCAGACTGTGCAGACTTCATTGTCTACATTGATAATAGGAAGGAAGAACTGGGAACCGTAATTGATGTTCTGTCTGAAACACTGTACTTCACATAATAAGAAAGCCTCCATGAGGCCACCTACATCAATATCACCACCCTTAGCCAAATTGGAAAAATCGAGGCAGAAGAGATGGCGGAGAGTGTTAGTCTACAGTGACTTTCAAATTTTTCTTTATCCTGGTGACTGAGCAGCTCTCAAGATTCTAAAGGCAGTGCTGAGCTCGATTCTTGCTCGTGTGGCTTTGGCAGAGTGGCAGACACTATTTTAATGCGACTTAAAATTACCTTACCTGGTTGGGTGGAGGAATTGTTCCTGCTTATGAGATAATGGGTTATAACTTGCAATAGTTAGTGTTTGGACATGTTTTTTGCCATTTCTAAGTGGAGTGTCAGACAGACATGTCACCTGCAAAGTGATGGAATATGTGGTAATCCTGTGATTGTTGTAATTTTGATGGGGACTGTAACTCCACCTACAACCCCAATCAGACACCAGGAATAAGGCATTAGGAAGGGCAAATTCACCTATACCACAAAATGAAGACATTATAACCCTCATCTAAAAAGAAACAGTAATAATCTAATGAACAATATCTAATAATATAAACCATATCCAAGCTCACAATTGTTATCCAATGTATTCCTATCCTTGCCTATGTTCTGTTTCAAGTTTCAGAGTAAAGGTTTTGCAGTGTGCACTGTTACCCTATGAAGTTTCCTGGTACTTAGCCTGGAATCAAAAACATCCACCTTGCTAGAGAAGAAAGTGAATTAAATGTTTATTGGGCACTAAAGGTTGATACATCTGTACTGCAGAGTAATCAAATATTTGCCATATTCATAAATGGAAGGCTGGTAGTTCTATTTTTACCTTTTTGTGAAAGGTGGTTCCACAGGTTCTGAACCTGATAGGTAACAGATCCGCCTTCCAATCTCGTTAAGTTTACACAAGGTACCTGGAGAAGCTTCTTGATCATGATCTAAGCAACGGGGGAGGCAGGTGTTCAACAACTTTGACCTGAAGAAAAGATGGACCAGCTTTGTTTTTGGAACAGTTTGCTACACAATGGAAACCTTATCGACCTGTCAAATGTTTGGGTATATTCTCCCTAGCTGGCAACCGCAGTAGCAAACACACTGCTGCATTTTGCATATGCAATCCTATAGTTCACACTCGACACAAAAATAATGTAAATACGTTGGCAAAAATATTCCTGTTAGATAACCATGCTGCCAAGAATACGTCAATCAAATACATATAACAGATTGTTATAGAAGTTAATGTTCTTGTAATACATCTGCTCCTGTTATAACATGATGGTTATATTTAACATACTGTTCTTTAAGTTATCTGTATCAGCTATTGTTTGTGTACAACCTTAAATAATGAATATAGAGAAACAAACAGGATATATAATCTATGTGGCTTTCAATGGCACACTTTGGGTTGCTAATTATTCTCTGTCATACACTTTGAACAGAAAAAAAATCCTTATTATTTTCTACTAGGAACTTTAATGTGTGTTTTTTCTGGAATCCCTGCTTTCTTAATTGCTTGAATATTTACAGATTTTAATTTGATCATGGCCTTTAAGTGTGCTCTAGGAACATTCTTTCAGGCTTCATAGTCGGCGTGCCAGGTTCCGTATAAGAGGAGGCAAGGCATCAGTGAAAGATAGGCTAGAAATAAAGGCGTAGGACTTCAATTCTGAGAGAATATGTTTCCTTCTGGCCTCACTTTGCTTATTATTCCTGGATTTGAGATTAATGTATTATATGTGAAATGCATCTCATGCAATACATTAGTCTAAATTCAACCTAGCTTAGGGAATCATTGCAAAACATTTGCATCCACCTACTACATGTTGTTGATGTCACAGTTTGTCATGCATTACACTAAAGTTTTCCATTGCTTGCTTAGACATGATCTGGAAATGTAATCATGATACTGGTGCCATAGACACAGAAAATAGAATATTATTTTTCTAAACATATTTAAAAAAAAAAACATTTATGACTCATATTCTATGATTTAAATGTGCGTTTTCCCTCACCAGATGGCATTATAGCAATTAAACTAATTTTCATTTATGCTTAAATTTACTTGTCCTTCTTTCTAGGAATTGAGCACAATTCCTTTTTTACCTTTCCATTAAGGCATGTACTTGCATATGTATACTCTCTTCATGTTATCTAGTACTATGAATTGTTATCTGTAATTTTATGAAAAAAGTATCACTTTATTATGATTATTCTTAATGAAGATAATTGACCATTTAATTCCATTCAATAATATTATATGGATATACACATATAAATACTATATTAATATTGAATTAGTATATTTAACATCTCACATGATAAATGTAACTGAAACATTGTCACCAAGGGTAAATAATCCCTTACAACCATATAGATAACCTGTAGCAAAGATTCTGACTACTGCCATGACAACATACATAGATAACCCATTCTGTAAAAGTTGCAAAACTCCATTTATAGACTGTCTAGTTTATGGTGAATCCAAATAAAAAGGTTTCTGTAGCTCCCTTCTTTCTTCTCAGGTCAACATACTACGTGATTCAAGACTTTATATGAAATATACATTGTCACATGCATTTCAAAACTATCCATATAGCAAATGAAAATGTAAAGTTTCTTGTATTGCAGGGGTGTCCTGTGTTGGTCCATGGTAATGTGTGGCTTCAGTCTGGATGCCATACACACTTGGTGTGGATCTGGTCCTCATTGACAAAAATGTGAACACCCATGATATAGTTCTTAATTAATAGCATCTACCTCAGTCCAGTTTGGATAGAGAGGAGACTGAGGCACACCAGATAAAATTACTTACCTAAGGTCACTTACTGGGTGCAAGTGGGTATGTGTGGTCTTGTGGTTCTAAAATCCACATCTTAGCTACTTGAAGACATCTTCTCACTTTGTGCATTACCCAGGCAGACCAACCAGGGAATCCAAACTGAGGCAGAAAAACTACTGCAGGCTTTGTCGTGCCTCCTTATTATTTCTGGATGTGGTAATTTTCTGTGGAAAATTAATACATTCCCTTCTGGTGCTTTAATGTTCTCTCTTATAACATTTAAATTAAAGCCTCTTTTTGCTTTCCTATTATTACATTGTTCACCTTCACTTCAGAACCATCAGGCTGTTTATTTCCTTGACTATAACAAGAAAACCTTTTTATAAAATATATTTTCCTTTCTGTGCTGTCTTCATTGTCCTGTGAAATGTCTGACCTTCTGTTAATACACCTGCAATTATAGTCATTAGAATCCACGCTTTAATTTCTGTTTTAATAACTACTGCTTTCACCGTCTATTTCATACATGAGTGATTGACAGAAGTAAAATGTCACGCATTTAAAAGTTGCTGTGTGGTTGCTGTTCCAAAAGATTGTAGCATAATTCACGGCAACATAGCCAATATTGCTGCTTTCTGTTAACAAGATATGTTTTTTTCAGATTCAGAGATAATGTGTGAAATATAAAATGTTTTTTCTAGCGTTACAGATTTATTGAATGCGTTAAAAAGACTAACAGAGAACAGTGATCCACCAGAAAGCACTGTGAAATATTGAGTATTTGAGCGAGAGCGGGCTCCGTATGCTTGTACCTTTATTTGTCTGTGGCTATTGCATCCCGCACAAGACATGCCACCGTACACTAACAGGCTGTGCGGCACAGGTCCAAGAGCCCTTGAAGCAAGAACTGCAAATGGTGGCCGTCTCCAGCTACTCCTTGCATGGGTGAAGTGGGCTGCAGCTGTCTGAACCTGCCAGCTTGGGCTTCTCCGTGCTTCCTTTCTTCACGCTTGTCTCTTTGGCACTGCCTAACCCTGCCGCTGGCTCTTGGTGAGGTTTTCCTTTGTGCTTGATCTAACCATGTGGTAGAACAATACAAATTGAACATGGTTCTGTCAAGCACCACGGAAGGCTGCATACTTTCCTGCCGCATGGCATGCTGGGATGCTACCACTGTTCTGAGAAGCACCACAAGGTGAGGCACTCTCATTATGATAGCAAATATTCTAGAAGATCCCGTATATTAATGTCAATAAATGGAAATACTCATTAAGTGGTCAGCAGAGATATTTTGGAAGGTATTTTTCTAACATTTCAAGAAAGATCAAATTTTAAAATATAATTTTTTGTGTACCAATAAATTCCTGAAATGGCGTGTTTAATGTTATCTGTTTACAGCAAAGAAGTCAAAATCATATCGATCAGTTGCTCAATAATAAAGTGACATGCAGTCCCCTTCACAGTGATGAATATTTTCAATTAATGCATCAGGTGGTTCTACATCCAGGGCAATGGTTGCTTTGCCTTTTGTCAAGCATGGTCACATCTCAAACAAGTCTCTGCCCACATGCATGTGCTAATGTCTTAATGCCTATAATTCGAATGCACATGGTTCCCTCTGAATTATTTTGCAGGCTTGGGGCAAAATCAGCCTTTTATGTTTCCAAATGTTTCCCAATTTAGAATGTTTAGCATATAGCCATTGCAGCATGTTTTCCAAGCTCCTTTCTGTTTGTAAACAGCATTGAATCTATAAAAAAGGCCTAATGAATGACATCTCGGTGCGTATTTGAAAATTCAGTTTTTGGATCAAATCAAAAGGCTCCCGCCTTTATATAAAAATGTGAAGGTAGGGGCCATCTTAAGATCAACACTATACTCGGAGTCAACATAGAATGAGGTTTATTCTTCTTCCTGGGTGTTACTGCTACTATATTGTGAGTCCTTGGCTAACTATTTATTTCACCTTTGTATGATGTTGAACAGAAGGACGCGTGAGTCATATCTCAAGGGTGCATAAAATAGTTTTTATATACGAAGATTCTTGAGCCATTATTGCTGCTGATTGTCCTGTTTTCCCTTCGTTCTTGAGGATTGATTTTGTGATGGAGGAATAAAATATTCTCATAAACTTTACTTCTGGTCCTTGCTTGATACGAAGTGCCTAACGTGGGGCTGTGAAACGGAGATGAAATATTACGTGGGGTAAGGGTTGTGCACATTGCACAAATTCTAGCAGCAGATGGCTGGATCCTGCATTCATTTCCCTGATGGGAATAAGTTAATAGAGCAGCCACCTGCCCAAGTGTTTGCAAGGCTCATATTCAAATGGCAATTTTTATCTTCTTTTTGGCAGCTGGTTCTTGCTGTTTTTCAGATACATGTATCACTTTGGGTCCTCAATGAGGATATTTTTGGGTGTTATAGCCACACTTTTGCTAACTGTGAATAGTGCACAATGGGGTCCAAGCAAATTGATTTCCTGTCAGTATGTTTCATCCTCAAGGTTCTTCATCTAATACTTAACCACGTAGCCATGGTTTCCTTGTATAGTGCAGCAGCAGTACACTGAAGACTTTTCTTCTCACAATAGGTTGCACTGAGTGTCAGCACTGGATAAAAAGGTTGTTTTGTTAATGTGAAAATATGAAATAAGCACGGTGTAGTAGAGCCAGTAGATTAAAAGAGCATTTTGTGCTAGTAAGGAATTCTTTTTAAATTGAATGTGCTATTTAAAAGCTAAATATTTAGTAGATTACGACTTGATTTCTCTCAGTGAAATGGGTGTCAATTGAATATCGCTGGTCTATGATATTCTACTAAATGAGATGGGCCGGAATGTGTCTTGATTCTTAAATCACTATTAAGTGAGACGGAGATGAATTTGTTGATTAACAAGGGGCATGGATTTGCTATGTGCTAACAGGCACCTTATCAATATTTTGCAAGACACAATATGGACGATTAATCTATGCGATGCTGTTGAGATGCAGTTGAATTCACAGTACAAATTCACAATACAATGTTTAAAGCTCAACCCACTACCTAGTGTGGTTTGACTGAACTCAAGTGGCAATTACAAATCTGGCGGTCTCACAGTGGCACAGCAATGGCTGTCCTGCGGTTGCACCACGGAACCACTGTTCCCTGGCGGTGGCGCAGCAGACAGGGGTAGCAAATATGCAAGGCAGGACCGCTGCGGTCCGCTGAGAAATTTGAAGTTTCCCTACCGCCAGCCTTTTCATGGCGGCGAGAACCATGAAAAGGCTGGTGGTGGGGAAACAAAGGGGGCCTGCCACCATGGGCATGCATTTAGGGCGGCACAATATGTGCCCCTCTGTTTGCATGCACCCAAAGTTCCAGCACGGCATGGACTTCACAGTCCATGCCGTGCTGGAACTTCGTTTGCGTTCCCATTGTGGTGCCTGTTTTCAGGGCACCGCCGTGGGAACGGCAAAAGAAAAGCCTACCGACACGAGTTGTACTCGTAATCTGGCTGGCGGGCCATGCACTTGTTTGGCGGTGCTGTGCCGGCGCAAAGCCGTCACAGCACCGCCAAACTCGTAATCGCCCCCTCAGATTTAACGAGCAGATTGACATCATGTTTAAACAGAAAGATGGATAAACCATGAGTTAAGTTACTGTTAATTTTCAACATGGTGCAGATATATTTTCAATTGTATTGCAGCTCACTATTCAGTTAAATATGCTTTTTTGTATTTACATATTTTTATTAAGGTAATCAAACCTCAGTGTAGGAAGCTGGCTCTCTATATAGTGGACCAAAACGAGGTACACTGTGTAAAGAGTCCAGGAAGCCCTTATTGGTTTACAGAGGCAAAAATGATAATGTAAAATTCTCTCTTTTGTGGTAGTGTGGGTGAGCAATGTAGGCTTATCAGAGGGTAGTGCTAAGCATTTTTTGTAATCACAGAGGCAATAAATGAGACACACACTCAAGAATAAATCCGAGACCAATTTAGAAAAAATGTCAAATTTTTATGAACATTTTGATACCAAGAACTTTGTTATCAAGTAAGTACATTTTTAAATATGAAGTTTTACAGGTAAGTAAAATGGTCACTTAAATGCGTCTTTACGCAGCAATGCTTCCCTATGGAGAGAAAAGGCATATGTTGCATACAGTTATTTATGGTCAGTTTCTGGGGGTCTCCTTTGGGACTTAAAGTCAAAGGGGCCAAGATCCAAAGTACCACCAGCAGTTACGCGTTACCTGGCCTGGGGCATCCGGGTGCCGAGGTGCTGATCGGGTTGGTACTTTGCGCACTACACCGGTGGAAAGAAGGGGGGCCAAGTGGAAACGGGCTTCAGAGAGGAACTTGGGGACAAGTCCTGGAGCTCACAATGGGGGGCTGAGACCACAGGGGTCCTGGGGGTCTAAAGTACCACCAGCAGTTACTCATTACCTGCCCTGAGGCATCAGGGTGCAGAGGTGCTGGTTGGGTTGGTAGCTTTGTGCATTAAGTCATTGGAAAGGAGGGGAGACACCTGGAAACAGGCTGCAGAGGGGGACTTGGGGACAAGTCTGGGAGCTCCCAATGGGGGTCTCAGGTCACAGGGGTCCTGGGGTCAAGGGGTCACAGCCGGTTCGTTGGTACCCAGGCTGAGGCGCTCAGGTTGGGTTTCGAAGTGGAAAGATCGGATGGGCTCTGTGCATCCTAAGGCTTTGCGGTTGTCAGTCTCGCCAGTTGAGGGTGCAAAAATCAGAACTGCTAGGCCACTCTGGAAGTGGGTCTCTGAGGTGCTGATGTCCCTTGACAGCTGCTCAGTCTCGGTGCTGTTAGAGTCCCAACTAGACTAAAACAGTCCTTGGCTGCTGCAAGGTGTCCAGTACCCCAGGAATTGGTCCTGTGCGGCTCATGTTGGTCCTGGTGTCCTCTCACTCATGGGGACAGATCTGGTATTCAGGAGCACAGGTGCCTCTTGCTGGAGGGCTGCTGCGTCGGGTTGGCTGGGAAGTGGCAACTCGGTGAACTGGACTTTGCTTCTTCAGTGCCTTCAGACTGCAGGGGAGAAGCTCCTGTACTCCATGGGAGATTGCTTGTAATTTATGAAGGGGCTGGCAGTCTATCGGGTTGGTAGTTGCTCAGCTGCAGGATGAGTCTCTCAGTCATGATTGTAACTGGTGCAGGCAGGCAGGGTTTCGCACCAAAAGTCCACAGCAGTCTTCAGTTCTCATTGTCTCGTGGCTCTTCTTTGTCCTCTTCTCTGGATCCGTCAAATCTGAGTTCCTGGCTTCAGAGGTGCCTCCTAAATACTCAATTTAGGGTCGTTAAAAAGGAGTGACAGGTAGTAGCCAATAAGCTGCTTACTTTTAGGGTGTCTACTCTCTCTATATGACCACTTTTTGTGGGAAATGGACATAATCCTAGTCCAGGGAGCCAAGTGCCACCAAAACTAAGATGGTGGAATTCTAAGTTTCGTGTTCGCATCAGGTATCCAACCTTAGGGGTGGAACAAGCCTGATGGAGGAACACACCTGACTAGCTAATTTTCCAGCCTGTCATGGTGCCAAATGGGCCCGGGCAGGGAGTTGCATTTCCCCTGTCTGTGGGAGCCTTGGGTCACATATCAAAGGCAGCAGAGCCCTTGATATGCTTATCACTTAGCCATCCTGCTTGGAGAACGTGACAACACCTTCAGCCGGCGCAGGCATTGTTTCTGTCCTAAGAGAGCGCAGGCTCTCACCTGCAGGGGATCAGAAACCTGTCTGTGGCGGCAGGCTGGTCTACACCAGTCAGCAAGTACACTAGTGGTAAGTAGGTTTTCAGGGGGCACCTTAGAGGTGCATGTATACATCCATCACTGGAATCAGTATGGGTTTATTAATACAAGATGTTTGATACCATGCAGATATGTCCGCACATGTAGTGTAGTGCACCCTGCTTTAAGGCTGTAAGGCCTGTTGTAGGGGTGACTTACCTATACTGCACTCAGTGTCTGCAGGCACACAGCTGGTGTGTCATGTTGTGCCTTCACTTTTCTCTGCACCATGGCACACAGCCTGCAATGGCAGTTTGCATGATGGTGCAGAAGGGTCCCTTAGGGTGTCACAATACATCCTGCTGCCTTAGGTACCCTCTTGAGCCTCCTAGCCCTAGGTACCAGGGGTACCAATTACTAGGGAGTTACAGGGGGTACTAAAGGTATTGCCAATTGGGAGAGCAATTGTACAGTTTTAGGGAAAGTGATCTGGCACTGGGGACATTGATAGCAGGAATCCATTGCACTTCTGTAAAAATTGCATCAGATACCTTGCAAAAAGTGGGGGGGGACCATGTCAAAAAGGGGCACTTTTCTACACTCGCTATACATTATATCTATTTAACAAGTGTGCTACATGCACAACAACAGTAACACATTAGTACGTCCCCCTCATAAGTGACCTGAACTACTATCTGTCACTCAAAGGTCCTATCTTATGGACATCCTTCCTTTTTTATACTAAAATCTTCCACTTGTTGCATAGCTTTTTTAAATCGAAACCAGTAAATATGCATGCTAGTGTCTATGAAACAAATCGATCTGAATGGGAGTAAGCCTGACTATGTAAGTGGTATAAGTAACGATTATCCCTTGCATTACACATTTCTTTGCACACTGTGGTAAGATGTTATTATGTTGTGGTCTTGATGTCCCCATAATGGTCTTTGGATTTTTTCTATATCTACGTCTTCAGTAGGCATATTAAGACCTTTTCTGGCCCTTTGTCCTTCACATGGAATCAAAATCTTCACTTTGATAGAAAAGTGTAAATGTATCTGTGTATCATTTGGTGTATACTGTTACTGTACACTACGGATATTATCTGTATGATGTATGGTTCAGCATCCCCTTTAGTTCAGTGAAAGCACTGGTGAGTGGATCTAGGTGTTACTTGTATTCCAAAATCTATCCTAAGTGTTGTCAAATCTTTCCATTTGATCATTTATGCAATATAGAATCTTTTCTTATATGGTCGATTTATGTATTTAGTTTAGCCATGCCTGAATTTCCAGGCTATTCAGGGATCTCCAGAGTTGGAGTATACAGAATGTTGCTATTGCCAGAGCAGTTGCGAACCACCTAAGTTTCTGATGGGTTATTTAGGAATAGTCTGTGCTCTCATGTATGAAGACTGCTCAGCTTGTCAACTATTGAAGTGTCTCTAGAATTTTGCTCCTGGTGTCCCAGACTTCTGCTCAACCAGTGCGGGGTCTGTCAAGTTACTTATTATAGGGTTTGATTAAATATGATCCTCAATGTCCTTCCATCTCATCACCCACCTTCCACTGACTAAATTAATCAACACTGATGCTGAAAAACTGAGAAACTCCAACTTTGTCTTGTAGCTGATCTCACCTTCTCAATAGCATGTGGCTCCCCACTGACAATTGATTCAACTCTTCTAGACTATCAACTCAACTCATACACCTCCCTATGTCAATCACAGTTCCAGCTGCTGTTTCACCCTTTGCACCACCCCTCTATTAAAGCCCCAATAGTTTCTCAACTCTAAATTCTCTTTGTCATTTGCTTTCACCAGATACTGTCTGTCATCCATCCACACCTCTTCCATATACCCCTTACGTGAGTTATAGAATGAGCATTGTGACTTATTCAATGGCACCCGTCTATCTGCCTTTTACATTTCTTCCCATCTGCACACATTTATCTCCAATGTATTCATTCTTTAACCCTTCACCCCCTTGCTTTCAATACATTTTCTCTTCTGTCGTTCCTCACAAATGTATTCTCCTCGCACACAATATTCTCAATCATTGGAAACAATGTTGTAACCTATTGAAAACGCATTGTTCCCTCTCCCCATTGTACCCTCCCTCTTTCACTCTAATTGATTTTCCCATTATTTTTACACCAACCTCATGTGCAGCCTCTGCCACATTCTTGTGCCTTCAGTATAATCGTTCTGGGCGCTCTAACAATTCCTTCACTGTGAGACTATTGTGCTCTGCTTTTTTCCTATTCTACACCCTTTGAAGTTTGAAAACTTGAAACTGCAATTACTAAATTTCAGTTCCGGATTACGAAATAGGCAAAGTAGGCACCGGCCTATGGACCTCACTCCTGTTCGGGGCCCGTGACAACAAATCAAAATAATATTGATTTGATCTTGAAAGAAAATTACAATCAAGCTTTCTTAAATTGTTTCCAAAAGATAGAAAAAATTAATCAACTCAAAGAAACGAAAACTTTACATTAAAGACTCTATAGAGAAAAAACTGTATTAATATAATGTACCCATAATGTACCCATTAAATATTTAAAGTTTTGTTGGTTTATTAATTGTTTTTAAAACAATATGTTTAATAACAATAATTGTTAATGTTGGGTTTTGTGTAATAAAATTGGTTTAATAAAATTGTTGGTTGGTTAAATTAAAAACATATTAGGAGATAATTTGCAAGGGGTCCCGAAATTTCGACTGCTAGGGGCCTTCCACAGGGTTTAATCCAGCACTGCTAAATTTGATATTCAACAAATTGACAAAGATTCACCAAACCACCTAAGTTGTTGTAGGAAGACTTTTTCATTTATTTAAAATTATTAAAGTGTAGAATGTGTAAGGAGTATGAATCAAAAGCAGTTATGAAAATAACAAAATATCTAACCAAAAGCATTTTTTAATTTCATCACCAACATTACATAGATCAACTTGTTTTTATTCCAACATCCATTAGAATATGCTAGTCTGCTAGCTGCGTTGTCCAATGTCAATTGCTAAGGATTTGTGGCAATTCGTACTATATCATTATTACAGAATCCATACTAGAATGTGTAAACCTCATTCCTCAAAACAAAAAGATCCAAAGTATGCCTGCTTCATCGTAGATTCCTGTAGGACCTCGCATGCTTAGAAAAACTCAAAGGTACCTAAAAATGTAACACTATTCCTTATGTCTCCAAAAAGAGGCAGGTATTGCTACACGTTTTGGTGTTTCAACCAAAACGTAGACACCTCTCTTATTGTCTGTTCATGTGAACTCTTAATATGATGGCAAGAGCATAACCTTGCCCCAAGCTTCCTGCAGATTCCACAGTACGCATTTACAGGTGGAACGGATCAGTACTTGTTGACTCATCTTGCCACATAACTACACATGAATATGATCTACACAGTCTCAACACAAGAAACATCACAACCATCAGACTCTGATCCTATCATCCAATCTTCAGTTTCTTCCTTCTTAGCCTTGTATGCGTTTGATGGATGTTTTTAGAATCTGCTGTTTATCCATTTTGACTTGTTAACCTGCACAGACCAGAAAAATAACACCCACACAATTTTCAAACTGGTTCACAAACAAGTGTTTTAGAGCTGTTTGTTCCCTACCGAGCTGCTGATGTTATACTTAGAAGTCAGGTTCAGTAATAATCCAGTGTAGTGCATTGGCACTGTCATCCCAACAAGGGAATGGCATCATAAGCTAATGGCTGATGGTCAGCATTTTAGGTATTAAATCAAAGTTCAATTCAAAGAGCACAAGAGAGGCTGTCTATGGTGTTCTGGCTGACGTAAGCACATAGGTTCACATTGAGGGAAATGCAACACTGGTGCTTGGGAAAGGAGAAAACTAGCCTAGGTTGTTTGTTGTACATGATAGCGAGGCTGTCGCAATACTAATGCTCTGCTAAAACTGTTGACAAATGGTCAATGCTCGTGTTGATACTACAGACAATTGCACTGACACAGTTTTTCAGCTTTTAAGTCTTGTACGCCATGCTGATGACTACTGGGTGAATTAATGTGGCAGTGTGCACATTCATTTCGGTACACCTTTGCACAAACTAAATCAAATCATTACCTACTCAATTATGTGTGTAGTGGGTCACGCACAGCACTTCATACATATTATTTAAATTAAGGTTGGCCGTAAGGTGAATGTGTAGTGTTTGGAATGTGGCATCTGAATAAACCTAGCCTGAAGTATGCGCCATCTCCTAGAGACGTTTCCCAAAGGAGATTGGGCTGGGACACGTTTGGTGCTAAATAAGTATATACCAATGTTTTGTGTAAAACATGCAGACATGTATGCTTCCCAGTTAATGTATGTCTGATAATTACATTTTTAAACCGTGAAATTCGGCAAAAGAGGTTGTAGTGGTGTTTCAAGTTGGGATTTTTTTTGCCACGTCATAGTGTTCTGTTATGTGCATAGAAAATGTCTGTAAAATGTAATCTTGCAGAGAACAATCCTGCACACATATCCCATCTTACAGTTGTGATGCAAATATATAAATAGCATGGCTCGTACTCCACGGATCGTAATTGGCTCTTTGGGTAATGTCTTTAGCATGAACATTTTCTCTCTATGCAGAAAAAACGCTTTGCACAGGCAAATACCAAAGAGAACTAGTTGACTTTAAGCACTTTCAACACCCCTGATTTTCTAGCATTTTCTTGCGTTTCTTCACTCAATACTGGTATATTTAAAACATTGAGGTGTCTTTGCGTGTTCTTGGTCGCTTTATGCAGTCCTGTTGTGCTTGCCCTATTCTTGGATCGTTTCACAGTAAGCAGTGGAATCTCACCATCTCAGTGCCTTCACACAATCCCACCATTTCTAAGTCATCACTGTGGCTTGTAGGCTTTGCACAACTCAGTGGCCTTTCACAGTCCTGACGCTTTATGCATTCCAGCATCTTTACACAGTCATAATAATAGTAAGGGATTCTTTCTCTATATTGTGTCGTTAATAACATGCCAGCCAGCTTCTCTTATGGCACAACTCATTACCTTACAAAGCAGACATTACGTTAATGCAAAAAATGTGGTTAAGGAATTTTCTGCTGGTCATTGCCCCTTTATGGGTGAGAAGCAGTTTTCGGGTAATACTGCACCTCTCAACTCTCAACTTATCTCGGTCTTTGGCATATTATTGTTGAACATGCATTGCGTTCAAAATAAAGGCCCGAGTGTCAATGACTCGCAGGAAAATAATACATCAAAATTGCAAAATATTGAGTGCTAATCAATACACAATTTTCCTCAACCTTTAACTACTGCTCTGAATAGTGTTTCTCGTCTGATAGTTACAAATTGAATTTTTCAACCAACCAACCTTTTACCTTTTTTTTATCGTATTTACACTTGGCATTTCATTTAAGCAATGAAGCAAATTGTACCTTTATTATGAGTCAGCTTGTTTTTTAGTTATTTTAATCTACTGATTGGAAATTGTATAGCAGGGCGAAGAGTTGGCATATTGCACTTTCGGACCATTTTTTAATTTAGTTACTGTGCGCAATTTTATTTCGAAAAAAACGTTTAGCAAAATTAAAGCCTGGAAAAGTCCCCAACCACTAGAATTGGCACATATATGAGGTCAAATACTGGTGACAGATAAGATCAAATGCAAATGTACCAGGGTACAAATTAAATTTGTGCCAGGAACCTGTACTGTTCTGTACTCAGTTTACATATCCGAGCAAATAGAAGGCAATAATATACTAAACTCTATGTTCACCCATGTTGTGTACATTTTTCATGCCATTTATCCATTTTCGTTGGAGCATTTACCACCAGCTGAAACTTAATGGCAAGTGTGTAAAACCATGAGAAAAATTTGTGCGCAGCACTTAATTGGCGTTAGTGCTAAAACGTGTGCAAATGCCATTTGTGCCATTTAAATTCTTACGAAATGTCCCTCGATAGGCTTATCCTTCAAGCTCTTAGGAATGAAGAATATGATATGCATTTAAAAATATGCTTTCAGAATTTAAGACATTTTCATATTGTATCTGTAAGAGTAGGTTTTACCCTGATGCCAAAAGTCTCCATGCTCGCCCCGGTCACAGCGACCTGTAAAGCGTGCAGAGCGCAGACAAGTTCTATATATCTGCCAGTTACTCAAGGAAGACTGAATCTAATACTAAGTGTAATCTGATGTGTCTATCAGTGAACATTTCTTAATATCTGAATTGCCCTTTGGTTAGCTCGCTTATGTATTAAGTCTGTTCATCCTTCAATTGACACGGTGCAATTCGATAACATTTATTTTTAATAAAAATTGGTACCTGTATGCATTCTGCTTCAAAATGAATTACATTTTTGAAAACAGTAATCTAAAAAAAGAATATTGCAAAAGGATGCCTACATAACTCTGGATTTTAGCTCATTAGAAAGGTGTAATAACAAAAATGGTAAGAAATGCAGCACAGAAAAACTCACTCAACTTTGATGTTGTGAGTGTTATACATAAAAAGCATGCTTGGTAGTGCTTCACATGTGCAATGTTTAATATCGAATCTGCCACCCAAACATGACTACTGAAATCTGAGTAACTTGCGATCAAATTGTAAGTGTGCTCAGGGTCCTCCCTCAGTGTGCGTTATAGCTTGCTGCATCCGCAATCACGATGGAAACTCTGCAATCACAAGTAAGCGCCAGGCCAGAATGAGCTGCTTATTGTGAACTAGAATAAACATTGTCACTTAGGATAGTTTAACAATGGTGCTTGTTGAGCAGTGGGAATGAGGGTCAAGTCGAAGCCACAGTGGGCGCAAGTTACACTCTTCCTTTACCAGATTGGAGTTGCAGGAAGATCGTCACTTAAAGCCACCACAGGCCTCCAAGCAAGTTTCTGTTGCATTATCACCATTGGACATATTACTGCTGTAACCCAAAGGCAGGTGATTCCTCTCTGCCCTCACCACCATCTACCACTGTGCATGTGACTGCTACTCCTGCTAAGCATAAGCATACAACTGAGAAAATACCTTTAAAGAGAACTGTAGAAGCACATATACAGAGAAGCAAAAGTTAGAGCCCTTGTACAACATTAGTCTACCACCATCTTGATGTAGAAGTTTTCTGAAAAGAGACTCAGGAAATAGTTACAGGTTCTGACTTTTTAGTCTTTCGGAGATTGAACATGGTGTGACAATGTTGTTCAATGTGGGGGACCATAGCTGCTGTCGTATAGTTTAGAGAAGTAGCCATTCTGTGGGTGGTGGCCAATATTGTGTGCCTTTTGACCTTTGAAGTAGAAATGCCTGTGAGTTTGGATATTGTATGTCAAGCTGGATCGATGACAAGATGGCGCAGTTTATTTAATCATGAACGACTAGTGGGAGGAGTTCTTCAGGCAATATGGTGGGTTGTGAAAGTGTTTGCCCACATTGCATTTCTTCTAGCAGAGGTGTGCACGGTGAATTGATAGCTGTTCATTATTTCAAATACATCTTTTGTTGGAGCATTTCAGGATGATGTTAGGTGTAAATGTAATTACACAGTGCAATGGAAGCCCAGAGAGTTCAGCTGGTATTTCGGTATGCACATGTTTTCTCAATAACTTCTCATCATCTGATGTGACCAGCTTCTAAACTACTGTTAATGAATTCATAATTGCTGCCATCACAAATCTCCTGTACCATAAGCACCATTGCCTCTTTAGAACCCATGGGACTTGTGGTACTATATCATGTGAATGTATAAAATATTCTTCTACATTGTTCAATGTATGATTATTACACAAACAAAACACACATCCAACCACTATGTCTAGCATCTTCTGTATGAAATGTGAGCTCCAAAATATGGGACCCTCAAGGCATGATTTTAGCATGGTGGTATTTTCACGTGAGATGTTGCATTGCACATAATCTGGGTTTTGATGTTGTGCCAGGCATTGGTGTTGTTGTTATATCTCTCCATTATGCTTGTGATATTCCTGCTCCAACATCAGTGGATTGGCTTTTACCTTGATCTTTAATAAATTATTTTCCTGATATGCTTTGCGGTCTGTAATGTGTATGCTGGCAGACTGAGTGTGTCTCACCGCTTAAAGTGGGTGATACAGGCTTCTTGTATGGCTAAGCAAATATGGTTGTTTCCTGGGTCATTCTACCTTCTCCGATGGTATGTGACTAGTAGATTAGCTCTTCTTTGGCTGTTGTCTACAGAGCTTCTTTAAGAATGCATGCCACCACATGCGGGGCCTGTTATGGCTTCACTTTTAATCTCATGGCTTGGTATGCAGGTGTTATTGTCAGGGCATTATTGAGGCAGATATTTTTGTCTTTTTTAGCGCTTTGGTGCTTTTTTAGCAGACAGAAGAGCATTGTTTTTCTTGTGTGTGGCACAATATTTTTACATTGCAGTCTTGACCAAGCACTGCATGGCCTAGGAATTGCTGCTTTCTCATATGGCATTATATGTCTATCACCAGCACACCATGATGTGTACCATGCCTGAAGTCTGTGATTGTAGTGACACTGAGCGATAAAGTGCAAAAATAAAGCACAATAATAGCAAATCAGAGAAAACATAAGGTCTGATAGCAGGTGGCTAAATTTAAAGAGATTGGCATTTAAATAGATATAAGATTTCGTGGACAAGCCATACTTTTTACTTTTGCCATTTCCTATACAGTGCTCTTTGGGGCAAGTACTTGTGATCATAGGCCCATTGCACTTTGTTCCCTCTTTGTATGTTACACTATGCCAATGTTTGATCTTGCTTACATCACTTTGTCTCATTCCTGTGATATACGTCCCAGCACATTCCTACTACATATGACTACTTTGCAATACTGTTATGCTTGCTACTGTCTGGTCCTAACTATTAAGATCCTTTGTGTATCACTTTTTCTACCATCTTGATTTATTTTATTGAAATTACATGCTCTCTTTCATATTGAAATCATTTTATTTAGCTCCTTATGTGATCCTGTGCTCATAATAGTTTTACACTCCTATCCATGCTACATTTTCACTTTGCTAATTTATGTGAAAATATCAAACTCAATAAAATAAAATAAATGTTCACATAAATAGACTCTACAATATACACTCTCAACATATCCTCGAGGTAAGCATATAATGGGAAGTGCAGACTTACTACTCTATCTTCACATCTACTTACATGGACAATATGTTGCTAGTCGATAATGTGGAGTCGGTATATGTGGAAGTCGATATCAAATCTTTGATTTTGTGGTAGAGCAGCCCTCTCTTCTGTCCATGTTACATCGTATCCATAGAGTGCACACCACATTATCTCCTGCCTATCCTTACCATATTGTAGTATAGAATAAAGCGGAGGAAACATTGAGTAGTTACAATATCAAGCACCCAAACAGGTAAGTCTGAACTTATTTTCTATACCCAACTCCGACCCTACATACCTTGATGATCTACATATCTTCAAGATAGATGGATGTGGAGTTAATAATAGTAATTCTGTACCTCCCTTCGTGCATTTACTTTCTTGATATTTTGATTTTTGATAATTGGTCACAATATTGTGGCCATTCAATATTTATTCTGCAATATTCCATACTAAAACCAACATTGTGTCCCTGGTGTGGGACATCACACCTCCCTCCTAGGCATACAGCCTTTTCCTTTTGTCTTGGTTTCCCTAATTTACATTTAACTCACTTGCAATTGCCTTTATTTGACATTCTAGATAATACATTGTCAGATTATCAATACGGTTGTCTCCTAGAAAAGTAAAGATCAAGGTGTACAACAGTTAAACAGGAGATACATCAGAAGTAAATGGGAAGTTCCTTGGGCTTAAAAACCCAGCATTTCATTAGAGCAGGCCAGGCACTTTGTCAAAAAAGCCCAGAAAATGCAGGATAGCATCCCTTGGGAGAATTATTATGAGGTGTGATAGTATCTCTGGATTAAACCAGAATCATCCTAATCTGGTTAATCTCTTTAGCCGAGCAGTAAATCGCATACCCATCCATACCAAATGAAACACAAATATGAGCCCCTGTTTTCAAGAAAGACGCTGAGAGTTTCTTCTCTTATCCCTGTTTCCTTATATATGGACATTGCTGCATGTAGACCATGCTAAAATGAGAGCAATAGAAACTGCGGTCCTGCATGTAGCTGTAACACTGCTGCAACACAGGTAGTGGTCATGCAAGTTTCCTCTTGATGCACTCACCAGCACACCTTTACCCTCCTATGTACTGAGCCAGCTAGTTAACTTTATCACTAGTCAATCACAACTCCTGATGCTGAGCTAAGCGAACATGACATAATCAAAGGCCACCAGCTCATTTTGCACCGGCCACCAAATATCTGATGCTTGTTATGATTTTGCATCACAACTCAAGTAACACTAATTTTAACTGTCAATTGGCAAATCAAAGGCCTCTTAAAAGTTATGCCATATTGTTGAGCTCCGATTTTTTCCTAAAGTGTACCTTGTCTGTTAATGCAGTTGTATGTGTTGTAAGTAAGTCTGTGAGGTTGTATTGCTATATGAATTAAACCGCCAAAACAAATCCCATCATTGTGTCCTACAACCGCCCAAAAATATGAGCTTGAACTGAGATCGCAGAATCATATAGCTTTATTTTCATAAATGTTTGCTGGAACATGCTCCATTGATTTTAACATTGTTCCAAATTCCTGCATTTATCTAGTGGTTTGTCACAGGACAGGAAATGTACTTCAACGTCTGCTATTTTTGTTCCAAAGAAATCAAACAAAGCATTACCTATTCCTAAAACACTGACCTCTGTAAAGCCCGTCCTAATCTTTGTAGAAGAAGAAGTGATATGCACCACGCAAGTGGGATGGTTCTCTGAAACGTATCCAATGAGGGCTTGAAAATGTTGAAAGAGTCAGCAAGTTCACATCTGAAAGGAAGAGATTTCCATTACGTATGTGTCTGCTTTATAAAAATATTTCCTGTGTGTATGTATGTGGATTATTATTTGGTGTGGGCAGTCACCCACCTCTAGGGATAATAACTGTACCTTGTCAGGGTGAGTCCAAGTGTCAATAAATTATTCTGAGTTCAACCCCTTGGTACCTGTCACTCAGAGCAGACAATTTTAAGTAAGTGCAATGTGTAACAGTATTAAAGTAAAAACTCCAAACATCGGAGGCTTTCCGACCGAGATCGTAATTGGCCCCTATGTGTTTATGTGGCATGTTAGTTTTGTATAACAATTGCCATCAAGTCTAAAGTCTTTAATAAAATGGCTACCCTGGAACAAATTGAATCTGTTGAATTTCCTATTGCAAGTGACGTCCGCCGTGCAATAAAGGGACCATCCAGTAAAGAAAAATAAATGAATTCTTTACCCATTCCTGCACCTATAGCAGTCACCTACAGTAAGAATGATCAAATGTTCATTTGTTTAACAATGTCACCTTGGGTTGAGAAATATTATGACATAGCTCAACAGATGGCTCTATTAAAGTTGGCTCCTGGGAAGGACTAAGTGAAGTAACCTGTTTAGATGAAGGAACCTTAGGGTGCAATGGAAGGTAAATCCACAGTCTGTGTATTGTGGGCTCCTATAGACATAAAGAAGTGCCTTCTGGTTATTTTCAGTGACTAATTTATTGATACAACATTTGCTGCTTCCCCACAGGTTCTGAAGATTATAGAAGCAAGTTCAGCGGTGACTGCTTCATGGACCTTGTGTGTCCAGAAAAGTGTCGCTGTGAGGGAACCATCATCGACTGTTCCAATCAGAAGCTCACACGAATACCAAACCACCTTCCAGAATACACCACTGATCTGTAAGTTTTTAGCACCTTGTCAATGGATTTTTATTTTTCATTAAGTATACATGATATGTATTATTTTGTCACTTTGATGTTGGGATTGTTGTGAGAAACGTCAATGTTCATAATTACATTATGTTCTTGGAACAATATATATATATATTGAAAGACAGTGGAGCGTGAGATATATATATATATATCTGAAAGAGACACGTTAGGGACAGATTCCTTACCTTAGAATATCCCCAGGCATCAGGCTGGATCCGGAAAGTTTTTGCGTAGCAGTACCCCTGCGCGTCGGTAGGCGGCGTCGTACGGCTTGCGTCCGTCGTTGGCGTTGTGATCGCCGGGATGACGTCGCGGGCAGTACTTAGACGCCGCCCCTGCGCGCTGACGTCAGTTCTTCTTTTTCCGCGCCAGTAAGCGCAGATCCGGGAAGAGCAGTGCCCTAGTCAATTTTTGACTACATTTTTAGTGAATTTTTTCACTGTTTCTTTTCGAGTCTTCATCGACTCCTAGGTGTCGTAGGGATGCCCGGCTTCAAGCCATGCGACGCCTGTGGTCGAATGATGTCGATCACAGACCCGCATCTAGAGTGTCTCTACTGTCTCGGCCGAGACCACGACACGAAGTCGTGTCCTGACTGCCGGAAACTTCACCCGAAGGCTTTGCAAGAGCGGTCTCGAAAGCTACTCGAGGTCCGGCAGTCGGCTCCGCGCCGCACCAAGCCCCGGTCCCGGGAGAGGTCGAGGGGCCGGTCGCGGAGCCCCCGCCGGTCGTCGGAGTCCAAGTCTTCGCGCTCCTCGGGTAAGTCGAAGCACAAAAAGTCTAAGAAGCATCATCGCTCTAAGACTTCGCCTCGCCGGTCTCGCGACTCGGCTGAGGCCCCTGTCGGCACCGGCACCGCCCCGCGGCCCCGGACGTGCCTGTGGAGCCGCCCCCGCATTACCCGTCCTTTCCGGGTTCGGGGGCGACTCCGGCCGAAATACAGGAATTCCTGTCGGCCATGGCCCGCCTCTTCCAGCCTCAAGGTCCCTCCGGTGCGCCTTCGGGCCCCGCGGGCCCTGATGGGGTTGCTCCGGCGTTGCCTTCGACTCCGGTCCCAGCATCGCCTGTCCCGCCAGCCTTCATCCCGGCCTCAGCTCCGGCCCCGGCCTCGATCCCGGCTCCGGTGGTACTGCAGCCCCCATCGACGCCGGTTGACCTAACCACGCCTCCGCCGACGCCGATGTCCCCGGTGCCGTTCCTGACGCCGTCCGGGGCTCCGGACGGCGTCGTTCCCCGGTTGTCTCCGGCTCCGGACATGGAGCCGGACCGACGTCGCTCGACGCCGGCTCCGGCGCCGATGAGACCTTGGGTCCCAAATGTCCCTCCTCCTCCATATTTTGAACAAGAGGAGGACCAGGAGAGCTGGGAGCGGTCGGAATACCCTCTCACACAACAGTGTGAGTATGATCAGGACTGGGCTGAGGAACTTGGGGATGCCAGTGGTCTAGACACTTCCCCTGATACTGGCATGCTGTCTCCTCCCGTGGCTACGGAGGAGGGAGCAAATTCGCAACAGTGTTGCGTAGAGCAGCTGGAGCCTTGCACCTCCAATTGCCTACTGTGGCTGTCAGGACTAATCTCCTGACGGAAGTGCTTCAGCCGGCAGCTTCCTCCACGGAGACTGTGCTGCCGTTTAATGATGCACTGACTGACGTTCTTTTGGGCGCCTGGTCCAAGCCCACCACAGGGGCTCCTGTGGATAGGAACGTGGCCCGACGCCATCGCCCTGCTCCGGGCGACCCCTTGTTTCTCTCCCAACATCCCACCCCCGAGAGCTTGGTTGTCCAAGCCTCTGCCTCCCAAACCGCCTTCCCTACCGCCCCTCCGGATAGGGAATCCAAACGCCTGGACCAATTTGGGAAGAAGGCTTTTTCTTCCTCCAGTGCTGGCTTGCGGTCCGTCAACACCGCTTCCCTTTTGGGCCGATATACCCACTCCCTGTGGGATTCGGTGGCGGCTGTTTTGCCACAGTGTTCTGAGGAGGTCCAGACACTGCTTACCCGCGCCATTGCGGAAGGAAGAGATGCGGCTAAATACACCATACGTTGTGGCTTTGATACCGCCGACTCGCTGGGCAGATCGCTTGCAACGACGGTGGCGCTACGTCGCCACGCCTGGCTGAGAACAACTGGTTTCTCGGGTGATGTCCAGAATACACTCATGGACATGCCCTTTGATGGAGTCGGTCTTTTTGGTTCCAAAGCAGACCATGCGCTGGAACGTTTTAAGGACTCACGGGCTACTGCCAAGTCCCTCGGCCTTTCTGTTGTACGCCCTCCGCTAACCTCTGTTTTTCGCCCCTTTCGTGGCCACGGAAGGGGCGCCCAGTCACGTCAGCTGCCCAGCCACCGGCCCGCGCAGCAAGCGTCTTCGCGTGGCCGAGGACGTGGATACCGCCGTGGTGGTTCGGGCAACCAGCGTGCGGGTCAGGCCACCACCTCCAACCCGTCCACGGCCTCCAAGCCCTCCTAGTCCCTCCTTTCCGGTGCACAGCACGCCAGTAGAGGGCAGGGTCCGCCATCACCTTCACCACTGGCGTCCCATCACCTCGGACAGGTGGGTCTTGGACATTGTCCGAAGGGGCTACTCCCTCCCCTTCGAGACCACCCCCCAGCCATGCCACCTCAATTCCACCGCATGTCAGGGGATCACTTGGTGCTTCTGCAGAAGGAAGTCACGGCCCTCTTGGCCAAGAGGGCCATCGAGCATGTTCCGACCCCAGAAGTAGGACGTGGTTGCTACTCCCACTACTTTCTGGTGCCCAAAAGGACAAGGAGGACATGCGTCCTATCTTGGACCTCCGGAACGTCAATCGCTTCCTCCGGAAGGAGAAGTTCAAGATGCTCACCCTAGCTCAGGTCTTGACTGCCCTCGACCCTGGAGACTGGTTGGGAGCGTTGGACTTGCAGGACGCTTATTTCCACATCCCCGTCCTGCCGGCCCTCCGGCGTTACCTACGGTTCACGGTAGGCCTCGAGCATTTTCAGTTCACCGTGCTCCCCTTTGGCCTTACAAGTGCCCCTCGGGTGTTCACGAAAGTGATGGCGGTGGTCGCAGCTCATCTGCGCCGGGCAGGGGTTCCAGTCTTCCCCTACCTCGACGACTGGCTGCTGAAGGCGGGCTCGTCCCAGGCAGTCGTCTCCCACCTCCAGACTACGGCCGAACTCCTGCACTCGCTGGGGTTCTCCATCAATGTGCCGAAGTCGCATCTGATTCCTTCTCCACAGCTCCTTTTCATCGGAGCAGTTCTGGACATGACGCAGTTTCGGCCCTATCCTCCCGAACGGCGAGTCCGGGATATTCAGGCTATGATTCCAATCTTTCAGCCTTTATCCTGGGTTTCGGTACGGATGACCCTGAGGCTGCTGGGCCTCATGGCCTCCTGCATCCTGCTGGTCGATCATGCCAGATGGCATATGCGGGCTCTGCAGTGAGACCTGAAGTTCCAGTGGGCGCAGCACCAGGGCAACCTGTCCGATCACGTCCAGATCTCGGAGGGGGCTGCAAAACAGTTGCAGTGGTGGCTCTCGAACCGGCAATGGGTCATGGGCAGATCCCTCTCCCTTCCCCAGCCAGAGCATACAGTTGTGACGGACGCGTCCCTTCTGGGATGGGGCGGTCACATGGGAGAGGCGGAGATCAGAGGCCTCTGGTCTCCGGCAGAGTCCCGGCTCCATATCAACCTTCTGGAGCTCCGGGCGATCCGACTTGCACTCAAGGCATTCCTTCCCTCTGTCAAAGGGAAGGTAGTGCAGGTGTTCACAGACAACACCACCGCCATGCGGTACTGCAACAAACAAGGCGGGGTGGGGTCGTGGACCCTCTGTCAGGAGGCTCTGCGCCTCTGGACATGGCTGGAACATCAGGGCATGTTCCTGATGGTTCAACACCTGGCAGGTTCACTGAACGCCAGGGCGGACGAACTCAGCCGCAGGTGCATGATGGATCACGAATGGCGTCTTCACTCGGAAGTGGCGCATGGTCTCTTTCTGCAGTGGGGAGAGCCTTGGTTAGATCTATTCGCCACCGAAGAGAACGCGCAATGTCATCAGTTCTGCGCGTTGGAAACCCTTTATCCTGGGTTTCGGTACGTATGACCCTGAGGTTGCTGGGCCTCATGGCCTCCTGCATCCTGCTGGTCGATCATGCCAGATGGCATATGTGGGCTCTGCAGTGGGACCTGAAGTTCCAGTGGGCGCAGCACCAGGGCAACCTGTCCGATCACGTCCAGATCTCGGAGGGGGCTGCAAAACAGTTGCAGTGGTGGCTCTCGAACCGGCAATGGGTCATGGGCAGATCCCTCTCCCTTCCCCAGCCAGAGCACACAGTTGTGACGGACGCGTCCCTTCTGGGATGGGGCGGTCACATGGGAGAGGCGGAGATCGGAGGCCTCTGGTCTCCGGCGGAGTCCCGGCTCCATATCAACCTTCTGGAGCTCCGGGCGATCCGACTTGCACTCAAGGCATTCCTTCCCTCTGTCAAAGGGAAGGTAGTGCAGGTGTTCACAGACAACACCACCGCCATGCGGTACTGCAACAAACAAGGCGGGGTGGGGTCGTGGACCCTCTGTCAGGAGGCTCTGCGCCTCTGGACATGGCTGGAACATCAGGGCATGTTCCTGATGGTTCAACACCTGGCAGGTTCACTGAACGCCAGGGCGGACGAACTCAGCCGCAGGTGCATGATGGATCACGAATGGCGTCTTCACTCGGAAGTGGCGCAAGGTCTCTTTCTGCAGTGGGGAGAGCCTTGGTTAGATCTATTCGCCACCGAAGAGAACGCGCAATGTCATCAGTTCTGCGCGTTGGAATTTCCAAGGCGGCACTCGCTCGGCGACGCTTTTCGTCGCAAGTGGAGTTGCGGTCTGTTGTACGCCTTTCCGCCTATACCACTTCTACCCAGAGTGTTGAAGAAGATTCGGCGCGACCGGGCCAAAGTCATCCTTGTGGCTCCGGACTGGGCTCGAAGAGTTTGGTATCCCGAGCTACTCAGTATGAGCGTCGATCCCCCGATCCGTCTGCCTCTTCGGGAGGATCTTCTGTCGCAGCAGCAGGGGACGGCCCTCCACCCGAACCTGTCCAACCTCCACCTGCTTGCGTGGAGATTGAGCGGCGGCAGTTGATTCCTTTCGACTTGCCTCCCGAAGTTTGTGATGTGATTCTGGCAGCCAGGCGTCCCTCCATTAAGGTGGTATACGCCTGCAGGTGGAACAAGTTTGTGGCATGGTGCACAGCAAAGGCTGTGAATCCCTTTCTGCCCCTCTTTCTGAGGTTCTTCTGTTCCTTCTTTCCCTGGCCCAACAGGGTTCTGCCCTGGGTAGCATCAAGGGCTATCTTTGTGCCATCTCGGCCTTCCTCAGGCTTCCTGATCAGCCCTCCCTTTTCAAGTCCCCTGTTGTTAACAGGTTTCTAAAAGGCATTACACACCTCTTCCCTCCTGTTCCGTTTGTGATGCCTCAGTGGGACTTGAACTTGGTTCTTACCTTTCTTATGTGCGCTCCCTTTGAGCCTCTACATAACTGTCCTCTTCGTCTTCTGACTCTGAAGACAGCCTTTCTGGTGGCCATCACCTCCGCTCGGCGGGTGAGTGAGCTCCAGGCTCTATCATGCAAACCTCCCTTTCTGTCTGACAATCCAGACAAGGTTGTTCTTAGGACGCGTCCGTCCTTCTTGCCAAAGGTGGTTACTGCCTTCCATATTGGGCAGACCATCACTTTGCCCACCTTCTTTCCGCCTCCGCATCCTTCCAGAGAGGAAGAGAGGCTCCACCGTCTGGACCCAAAACGTGCGCTTTCCTTTTATATCAACCGCACACAACACTTCCGGGTGGATGACCAGCTCTTTGTTGGCTACGTGGGCGCCAAAAAAGGTTGGGCGGTGCACAAGAGAACCATCTCCCGCTGGGTAACCTTGTGTATCAAAGCCTGCTATTCTTTGGCTAAGAAGGAGCCTCCTGTTGGGCTGCGTGCCCATTCCACCAGGGCAACGGCTGCTACCACAGCTTTGGGCCGCGGTGTTCCGCTGCAGGATATCTGTCAGGCAGCTACGTGGGCCTCGCTGCACACGTTTACAAAGCATTACTGCCTTGACAGTCAGGTCCGGAGGGACGGCTTCTTTGGCCGTTCTGTCCTCCGGGACTTCCTTGTCTGATCTTTGTTCGCAGACCCACCACCGGGGTTGGTATTGCTGGGGTATCTATTCTAAGGTAAGGAATCTGTCACTAACGTGTCTCTTTCAGATGCACAAGTTACTAACTTGTGTAACGATATATCTGTAAGAGACAGTAGTTAGTGACAGATTCCTTACCGCCCACCCATCCTCCCCGTTCTGCGAACTGATTTCTAGGGTTAAGGACATCCCTTTCAGGGCCCTAGTATTTTTCAGACACCTATGTCAGCTTCTTGCATGGCTCTGCGTTCCTGGCGCGGAAAGGCGTGTACAGAACTGACGTCAGCGCGCAGGGGCGGCGTCTAAGTACTGCCCGCGACGTCATCCCGGCGATCACGACGCCGACGACGGACGCGGAGCCGCACGACGCCGCCTACCGACGCGCAGGGGTACTGCTACGCAAAAACTTTCCGGATCCAGCCTGACGCCTGGGGATATTCTAAGGTAAGGAATCTGTCACTAACTACTGTCTCTTACAGATATATTGTTACACAAGTTAGTAACTTTTGTATATATATATATATATATATATATATATATATAATTGCCTCCAATGTGATCCTTCGTTCAGCGCGCTCACCAGCTGGTGCTCTGCGTGGGGGCCGGATCCTGGCCCAAGGTAATTTTCACAACAAAGAACGGGGCACTCCAGAACTGAGTTTTAAGCACAATTTATTCTCGGCAACTTCCTCAACCAACGCGTTTCAGCCCCCTCACGGCTTTTCTCACGGTTAGTGAGTCCTTCATCTATTACACTTATTTATACCCACTTTTGGCCTTAATGGGGCATTGTGGGAATTGTAGTGTTTCAATACAAAACTTTATTAACAATTTTAACAAAACAAAATAACGGACTTGCATTTTATGCCAGGTTTTGCATTTTGCAATGTATACTTATTATACTATTAATACTACAAGCATACGATATCACAGTGTATTATGGTGTTATACTCCAATTTACTGGGTCTCGTACCCTGATGGAAATGAATCACTTTACTAATTTCGGTTTCTATGAGCTATGATATTGTTGCTTTCCCATGTTATGTATTTCAGTACAGTATTTTAGATATAGTATCAATCATTGTATACTGTCTTACATAGTGGTATCACAGGTATAGTACCCAATTCAGTAATTACATTGTCCATATTATTAAGGTTCTTACTCCAAGTGTACAAAAAGTTCCTCATCATTATTGATGCCTCTAGGGGCCTTAGTTCTTAGTCTAATGATGTAGCGAGACTCTGTCTGACGTAGTTGTTTTGTTCGATCTCCTCCACGTTCATCAACAGATATCATGTGGATTCCATAGTAGCACATCTTTTTCCAGTCTCCATTCTGGCATTGATTCATATGCTTAGCTGTAGCGTATGTCATGTCTTTATTCTTAACTGCACGTATGTGCTCCAGAATACGCTTTTTAAGCATGCATGTCGTGCTTCCTATGTATTTCATCCCACAATCGCACTCAATGACGTAGATTACAAAACGGGAGGTACAGGTGATGTTTTGATCGATATTCATTATTTTTCCATTCGTTTCCTCAATTGTCTTCGCATTTTTTCCGATTTTACATGCCTTGCACTTTTTAAACCCCTTTTGTTGATCTGTTAACCAGTTGGTTTTGGGTCTGACTTGAAAATGGCTTGGGACGAGCATGTCTTTGAGAGAATTAGTTTTTGTGTATGTAACAGCCGGTTTCTGTCCCAAGATTTTTCCAATATCTGGGTCTCCAGAGATGAGGTGCCAATATTTTTTGATTTTATTCAAAATTATTCCACTCTCTTTGCTGTATGTGGTTACAAATCTTGGTGCCATTTGTTTATTTGATACCTTCTCTTTCATTTTGGGAATCATTATCTCTGTTCTTGATTTCTGATCAATTTTTTGTTTACATTTTTTCAGAGTTCTTTCGCTGTATCCTCTTGCTTTCAATCGTACCATGGTGTCCTGTATTTTATTCTCAGCATCTTCTTCTTTGGAGCAATTACGTTTCATCCTGGTGAATTCTCCATATGGAATGCTGTTTTTTAATGGGGTCGGGTGGAAACTTGTTCCGTATAGGACACTGTTGGTTGCGGTCTTTTTCCTATATAAGGTAGTGTGAATGATTTCATCCTTAATATACACTTTAGTGTCCAGAAATGCAATCTCATTTTTGCTGATTGTGTACGTGAAGGATAATCCAATATCATTATTGGATAATTTCTCATAGTATTCTTTAAATTCTTCCTCCGTACCATTCCAAATTAAAAACAGATCGTTGATGTATCGAACCCATAGAACAATTTGTTCCAGTGCATCTTGATTGTCAGTACACCAAGCGATTGTTTTCTCCCACCACCCCAATACAGTATTCGCATAATTTGGTGAAAATGATATGCCCATGGCAGTACCGCACTGTTGTTTGTAGAGCTCTTTGTTGAATAAAAAGATATTGTTGGTGATACAGATTTCAATCATTTTCAACAGCATCTGTGTGTGCTTTAAATCCTTGATGCTCCTTTGTCTTAAGAAATAATTGCAGGCCTTTATCCCTACATCGTGTCTTATGGAGGTATATAGCGCAACCACATCTATTGTGATCAACAGATATTGATGATTCCATGGTATTCCATTCAAAACTCTAAGGAAATCCCCTGTATCCTTTATGTATGAGGTCATGCTTTGAGCTATCGGTGCTAAAAAGTTATCAACATACTGTGATAAGTTTTCGTATAATGAATCACACGACGAGACGATGGGTCTCCCCGGTGGCTGTTGAAGAGTTTTATGTATTTTAGGAAGAAAGTAAATCGTCGGTATTTGGGGGAAGTCGTTTGTGAGAAATTTTAATTCTTCGCTACTGATAAGATTTTCACTGTGCCACTGCTGTAGTTGTTCCCCATTGTAAACCACAGTGGGTGCCGCAGAGTTTTTGTTGAATAAAAATGTATATCTTGCCAAGTGGGTTACTTGATGGGGGGAAAACGTTGCTTCCGTTGCCTTATTACTCCCACAAAAACGGACTCTCTGTCCACTACAGCGACAGGGAACTACGCGGACCATGAGGCTTTGTGCACACGCCCACTGGGGCGGGACCCGTTAACTTTATCAGGTGTTCCTCATGGCAGCCGGGACTTTGTTTGCCAGTGATCAAGGGCAGAGTGCTGCCCGAAACGCGTTTGGGCATTTCATTTGTACAAGAGGAGGGAGCTGTTTCTGTCTGCTACCTGCAAAATAAAGGAGTCAAAGCTCTCTTGTGTGTGGCATTTCTACAGGGGCAACCTCGTTGGATGGATATATATATATTAACTCCAATCCTTTAGCAGGTACGGACTCCAAAGTAGTGCAAAGAATATTTTTTTTTCATTTCAAACAAAGTAAAGTGCAAGTGCGATGTCCACGACGCGTTTCGGCCGCTGTGACACGGCCATGAACATATATATTTATATATCCTACTGGCGCTTGCCAGTAGGTAGTTCTAGTTAGGGCCATGTTTCCAAAAACGTTTTTTGACTCGCCTATATCTTTGGCACCAGTTGACGAATCTTCATGATATTTCCCCCAAAAAAGTGCTCCCGTAATTCTAGTTGTGCATGGAAGGATTCGGGGCAATCCATCTTGGGGGGGGGGAAGGGTGGGGGGACAGAAAAAGGGAGGGTCAAAAAAGTGCTTTTCCCATGTTAATTCCCATAGGGGCTTTGACCACGGCTACAGTTCGAACCGCTGGACGGAATTACACCTAATTTGACAGAAAGGCAGCTTTTGGTTCGCAGATCACACTTTCAGTTATTTGGTGTAAATCTGTTCTGTAGTTTGCGAGATATTAAAGTAAATATAAATGTGTATATCTGTGGTTGCGAAGCCTTCGCAAATAATGATGAGCTTATGCAGAGATCTGCAGAGCTCTCATTGGCTGGCAACACTTCAACCAGGAAGTGCTGGCAGCCATTTTGGGACTCGGCTTCAGCCGAGTCTCAGAACAAAACACAGAAAAAAAGAAAGGGGACATGGTAGGAATACCCTACCCCCCAAGCCTTGGTCCTATGGTCCCAAAGGGACCCCACCATGACGAAAAAGTATTTTTGAAAAAAATGTTGCTGCAAAATCATAAAAATATGTGAATTTGCAGCAACAACAAAAAAAGCGCGGTCTCCTGCGCTTGTTTACAAAGAAAGCCCCTGGGTGGGCCAGGTCCCGGGGGCATGCTGAGCTTTAAGAAAAACTGGAGGGGGGAGCACTGGGCTCCCCTTCAAGGGCTTATTTATGCCCCAGGGACCACCACCTCCCCGGGGCTTTGTGTATAATAATGCAGGGGCTGCGTGGACTCTTCCCCCCCTCCCCCCAGGAGCCCACCACCTCACCAGGGCTACAATTTTAAAAATACATGGGGGGGCTGCACAGACCCCCACAGGCCCCAGGGATCACCACCTTTTTTAAAAAGAGGGAGCATGGTCCCTCTCCCAGGCCACATACAGCTCCAGGGACCACCACCTCCTAGGGGCTAATTAAATTTTTTAAAATAGGGAAGGGGGACGTGCAGCCCCTCTCCCAGGCCATATACAGCCCCGGGGACCACCACCTCACCGGGCTACAATTGTAAAAATGCCTGGGGGGCTACACGGACCCACACAGGCCCCAGGGATCACCACCTTTTTTAAAAAGAGGGAGCATGGCCCCTCTCCCATGCCACATAACATCCCCAGGGACCAACACCTCCCAGGGGCCAATTATATTTTTTTAATAGAGGGAAGGGGGACGTGCAGCCCCTCTCCCTGGCCATATACAGCCCCGGGGACCACCAACTCCCCGGGGCCTGCCAGCGCAGATCAAAGGAGGATAATGTCTATATATGACACTAATTAACAAAATGCGGGATAACCTGCTGGCACTCCGACATGGAGCAGGACCTGGAGAGGTGGCCACTAGGGCAAGGTTCTTCTGATACAGTTCAATGTCCTGCACGGGGCTTACTGGGGTAGTGCTAAACTCAGTAAAATGGTATTTGCCGAGCTTCCACCTGTGGAAAGTGCAATTGGGAGGAGGGCAATTTCTTCCATACAATCTGGGGATTTCCTATACCGCAAGACTATAGAAAATGATGCTGCAGGAGATGGGCGTTATTTTATAAACTGACATTCCTTCCACCCTTAATATGTGCTCTTGGATAGTCTGAGTGACATTGATCTATGAAGGGGGCCATTCTTATTCTGCATGCTGGTTTTTGTAGTTGTTAGATTAGATATTGCACGGCTTTAAGAATGCCCCTGATGCTAACAGGGATGGATTAGTGCATAGCAGCCAAAAGATTGTCTATATGAGTAGAGGCTGCCCCAGCAAATTTGAGAAGATTTGGGGGCGATGGGAAATGTTTTATGGACTGAGAACCAATGGGGCCAGTACACTTATACAATAGAGGGTAATGTTGTTGGGGAAATACCAGCAATGTGGGGGGATGGAGTGTGATACTGATAAAACTGCATAAATATATTACCAGGGTAGCCAACCAATCAATGAAGTGAACTCTATGTGAGACATGTCCCAGACGATGGGGCCGAAGGTCCTTTGGATTTCATACTACAGATATGCTCGTAATGTCTCTCTACATAATACTGATCCATGGTTCTGTTACGTATGAACTGTCATTTGCGCGCTGTTTTGATTTGTTTTACTATGAAAAAAGTAAATAAAAAGCAGATGTAAATCATTGGGAAATATTTAGTTGTCCTTTTCCACACAAATCTCAAATATGAGGCCCATGGACTGATGGAGTTTCTGAGGCGGCACCTACTGAATTTGCTCAGTACTGTGAACAAATGCACCACTGCAAAATATCACACTTCATACTGAGACCATTGACTGAAGTGCTTAACACACTTCCATATGGTTGAAACGGAGGAAGGGCAGATGTAGCAAACCATTTACATAAGTTAGGTAATTGCCTCAGGTGCTAAACTAATACACCCGTCACCATATCAGAATTAGTAACGATCAAATAAATTAACGTTATTATTTTACCAATTTCCTATTATATATTCCAGTGTTATTAATTATATCACACATTATATTGTTTAATTGCATATAGGTTAACATCATTTAGTATATTTAAAACATTATATGTTTAATCAACCTCTTCCTGGAGGATTCAATGTCAAGTATGTTTCTTAACTTGTATCTATTCAAACGTTTTATGCCTACTTATTCAATGATCACATCAATCACAGAGAAAGCAGCCAATTTATTAAAGCAACAACACCTGTTTGGGAAATGTGTATTCCTTACGTCAAAAAGAGATGAAGACAAATGATCCCATCTGCCTCTAGTTCTGGACTGACTTTTCGAGCTCTAGGTCTATCCAGTTGGACTTATCCCAGATTGGAGGTCTGACACAGATGGTGTAGCAGCAATTTAATGCTTTATATACATTGGTAGAATCCATTCCTACATAGATAGAAAAAAAGTATTCTTTCTCTTACCAGAGATAATTTCAATGAAAGCCATTCTGTAATCTCCGGGGGTCAAATAAATCAAGACTCCTATCAATGTGGCCATTTTCTTAGCTATTCCCTGTGATTCCAGAAAATTTGCTGCAATTAAACAATACAGAGTAAAACAAAAAAAAAGTGATTGAAATATTTGAATAAATCTCAGCAACTGTTAATTGCTCTGGTCTCATTCAAATCCATTATTTTTTTGCTTCAGACAAGACTGATTTTATGCAATCTAGCCTTTACCCTTCTCAGCTAGGCATAATCCTGCCCAGACGGTTCCCTCTGAATCTGCATACTTACAACCCAGTGATCAATCCCTAGTTTTTTCAGAGGTTCACATCCTGCAAAGGGTGATTTTTGATGGATTATAATCTCATAGTATTCTAGGCCATACCCATAACAGAATTGCTGAAATGGTGCATGCTAAGGGGCACGTTATCGCCAAAGGCCTCACTGTTTAATATGAAGGTTTGTGCTATATTGTAGATGTATGGAAACTCCAGGTAAGTGATTTAGGCCTAATGAAATACATTATTGATCTTTTTCCTGTAAAAGATATCTGGTATGGGCACTGTGTGCTTAATAGCACTGTAAACTGACGTGCCTAAAAGTCATGTAACGTTACATTAATTTGTTTTAAAGTTCAAGGTGGGACACTCTGTCCTAACCTATTCTGGGAAGCCAGAGATATGTGAGAATTGACAATGTCTCTGAGGATGAGTGACTCAAAGAGATAGCTTAAGAAGAGTCTGAGTGGACAATCTCAGCCAAATAACCAGAATCACTACCCTACCTTACTGACTCCTAAGCTAAAAGTAAGGACCAAGTGAATCAGTTTAAGAAAGAAAGGCCATGACATTTTTTCTGTTGATTAAAAATATATTCATATTTAGTAATGTGGTACAAATCTAATTCTTCAACAGACAAAATGTAAGTAATTATATTTCTCTGCAGCTTTAAAAAGAAAAAAAACTCATTTATCTGAATGTTTTTTTGTGATTTGCGCTATTTACCTGATTTTTATTTGTCCCAGTTCTAAGACGAGACTCTTCCCTGTCGTTAGACCATTGTCTGCATTTTTGTTGCACACAGCTGCTAGTAGTTTGATTTTGTAGAAGGATTGTCTTGTCTGGAAAGAGCATGGTTGGAGTATCTTCTTCTGTGGAGAGAGGTATCATGTATGTGAGGGATAGAGACATGTTCTGGTTGTGACAAAAGGCATGTAGAATAATTAGCAAGAAGAGCTGAGGAGCACTTATGCTGACCAGCATGCAGAGCACGGTTATTGACGTGGGTAATTGGTGACTCTTGCACTTTTTAAAAACATTTGAGGGAATCTTAAAAACGTGACATTTTATCACACTTGAAGTATATATTAACAGTTTTCTCTTCAATTTTCCACCTCTGAATGTTTGACTTTATTACTTTGGATCACGTGTTACTAGGGCGTTGTTCTTGCTAATATTTCATTTGAGGCTTGAATTATCATGGAATGTAAAATAAGACACATTTAATGAAAAAAAGATCCTGTAGCTCAGAAATGTGGTAGAGATACAGAGGGAGTAGGTATCTTGCACATCTGCGTGTTCGTAATGAGGTTGGCTATTGGAAGGCACTTGTCTCATTTTTATTAACTCTTTCATTTTACCCAATCAGCCGTTTGAATGACAATGAGATCTCTGTTCTGGAAGCCACTGGAGTGTTCAAGAAAATGCCAAATCTGCGTAAAATGTAAGTTGAATTTACTCACCCTTCTTCTCAGTATAAGACGTTTCACTCATAAGTATTTTGTGTAGGAAAAGGTTTCTTACAGGACCTTGGGTCGTTTATTGGATACTAAACATATAGCACTAACTACATTTGGGCTGCTTATTGCTAATATTACGAACCTTTGACAATAATAACTTCACGCATTGCTAGAGACTAGAGGATAGAATTAATTCTGGATAGTATTAACATTGTATTAACACTACCATGTATGCTGATAACTCCTCTTGTAATAATTAGCTGATAAAAAAATATCATTTTGGCACCTGCACTAACTGTATCTCGGTCTGCCTTTACTACTTGCAGAAACAACACAAATTGGCCAATAGGTCTCGCAATGGCTATGTTGTTTTGTGTTTTTTTCATGTTACAAGTTGGCTTGGTAAATTAAATAAAAATGGTAGCAGAAAAGCCTTTGGTGTGGGGTTGGCGGGGTGTCGGGGAGCAGCACTCCATGCACTGGCACTCTTTCTTTATCAAATTTAGCCCATCCCTGGTTTTGTCCCTGATGTCCCAAGGCATGGTTTTTATGACAAACTGCAGGGGTGACACTTTCACTCCAATGGGGAGAGATGTTATGTTGTACAAGCGCTAGACACTGAGACATCGATCCAGCACACAGACACACCCAGCATGCATCTAGGGTGTCATTCAAGCAGAATAATATAGTTTTCCTATGCACGAGCAGGACCTGCTAACTACTGATGTGCATGTTGGGTGTTTTACTGCTGGCCTGCAAAGTACGCACTCCCCCCACCCTTCTCAGAACATTGGCTCCTCTCAAAATGTACTGGTACGATCCACCAGGAGGAAGAAGTGTGTATATAAGACAGAGAGGATTACTATTTTGTGAGCCCCCATCTCCTGGTGCAGCGGGAAGAGAGGCGCCCACACACAGTGAGTTGTTTATTGCCCACTTATATGACTTAGGCTGAAATAAAGGTATTTGAATGACTGAATGTGTAACCTGCCTACCATGCCCATGTCTGGCCCACTCAGGCCAGACATGATTCCAGTGGCAAAGTGAGCAAGGGACCCACTTCTGGGCATACCCTGCCAACTTAGGGCAAACAAAGCAAACACAAGGAAATGATGGACGGAGCGCTGAAACTTTTCAGAAATTCACCCCCAGTCACTATTAGATCTGGGTTGAGTCCATCATCGTTCTTTAGCTCACTTCGCCACCCCAGTTCAGACCCAGCTATATGCAAATCAGTCTTGACCCTTTTCCTTATGGGAACAGTCCAGCCCTAACTGCCAAGCCATATCTTCCCTAAACCGGAAACAAGCATCCTGGGACTGGTTTCGGGGTAACACCCCCAGCAGCAAGGCTAGCTTGATTCTAGTGGCAAAGTGAGCAAGGGAGTTCAGACCCGGCCATATGCAAATCAGTCTTGACCCTGTCCCTCATGGGAACAGTCCAGCCCGAACTGCCAGACCAGAGTCCCTTGCTCACTTTGGCACTGGATTTAAGCTAGCCTGGCTGATGAGGGGTGTTACCCCGAAAACGGTCCCAGGATGCTTGTTTCCGATCCGGGGAAGACCTGACTTTAACAAGTGTGAGACCTATTACATTGCAAATGCTTGTTTATTCTGTTTTCATTTTCTGGATATGGGGGACTTAATCCCCTTGTCCTGTTATGGCAGCTGCAACATCTCTGTTTGTGAGATTTCTTGTACAATGGAGCTGGTCTGGTCACATGGTACTGAGGCGGCTGATGGGCAAAAGAAATGGCTCTTGACAAATCAGAATGCTCTATTTTTTTTAAATTTGCAGTGCCAACTATCACTATATCACTAACTTTTGAACCTTAATTTCTCAAAAAAGGAAGAATAGACTTACACCAAATGTCAAAAAACACACTTTCTGAGTACAAAATGTGGCTTTCAGCCAAAATTAGTGTGATTCTGTTCTGCCATATTTTCTAAAATGCTTCCTAAAATCCCTATGAGAAATTGCATAGGGGAAGCACATTTTACGACCGACTTTTTTTCCATCCCTGCTTGAGGGATGACCTTGAAACTTTCAGGAAGGAGCTTGTAGTCGGTGAACTTTTATTTTGGAAACTTTTCTAAAGTTTAGTCAAATGGCGCACAAGTTAAAAGCAAAACAAAAAACACTCTTCCTATGGAAACTCTGACTTATCTTTAATATATCATTTGTACATTACTAACAATTACTAGGATATGGCTGTCCCGAATAAACAAAACTATAATGTCTGGAATGTTATTTAAAATTATGTATATCAAAAATGGTCAGGTATTACCGAGCTGTGCCATTCTGTTTAGAGCTCAATGACGTAACCCAGGTTTATTCTTGTTTTATATCAAATAGTTTTAATCTCATCAAGATTATAAATATTTAGAATAAAGAACACCACTGTGTCTGTTGGTTTCTCTCGATTTGGATGAGGACATTGCATGCTAGTTGCCTGCAGAAATACCGAAAGAATGTGGTGTTTGCAGTCACTTGTTCCTACTTGTGTGAAGTACTGAAAAAGTAGTTAGCATTTTTCAATTTTCTTTTAAAGTCTTCCTACATTTAACACTTTCTAATTATTTACCCTCTAAAATCTCACCATTGCGTTAAGCGTTGGCAATAAACAGCTGACCAATTGCATCTCACTATGGAGAGTAAGGCTGCGATTTGTTCGAATTGCACCGACTATTACATGTCATATTTCACATTGAATATATATGTTACATAAACAGTGTTTTCTTTTTTTTTTTAAAAAGGGCTCTTTAATGAATGAAGGTAATATGTTGAACCAGACAAGTAAAAGTCTGTATCTGATTGGTTGTCCGGAGTATATATTCAAACAAGGATCCTTATGTTACAGCATTAGTGACTACCTGATACCATTCTTGCATTACGGACAAAATAGACCCCCAAGCTACAGACATTAATGTCCTCTTCCTTTCCCTTCTCCCCCCTAGAAATCTGAGCAACAATAAGATTAAAGATATCCGGGAAGGAACCTTTGATGGAGCCACAGGGGTGCAAGAACTGATGCTCACTGGGAATCAGCTGGAATCGGTTCAAGGCAGGATGTTCAGAGGCCTGACGGGGCTGAAGACCTTGTAAGTGTAAAACCTGTGACATGCTGTGTCCCCTGACTGTGAGCTGGGGTCTGTCTGTGGGATGAGACAGGAGAACCTGCTTCATGACAGAGCCAACAATCAGTTAACAATCCTACTTATTCATTACAGACGAGGCATACACATAACACATACATGGGAGTCTCTTTCAGGTGTAATGTGTCACAATGTAAAGACATGCAAGGCTACATCACACAGCACATACATGCAAGGCTGCTTCAGGGGCTCTGCATCTTTGTAATCAAAAATCTAGTGTTTCACTAGAGATACAATACCAGCAGGTAAATAAAGAAAAGAAGAGGTAAGCTCCATTGCATCTTGCTGCAGAGACTTGCAAGAACACTTGAGTTGCATGTCATCATACTGCACAGACATGCAGTAATAATGCAGTATCATTTACATGGACACCCAACACTACCTCAGGGGCAGATCTGTATCACACTGTACACAAGCAGTACCATTCCAGAGTCACAGTATCATGCTGCACTGACATACAAGATTTGTAGCACGCTGAGGAGAAATACAAGACCACTTCAAATGCACTATATTGCACCTCACTCACACTCAAAAAACACTACTTTAGGTCCCAAATATCACACAGCTAAGGAAATGCTATGCCAAGTCAGGAGCACTATATCTCACTGTTCTGATGGGCAAGGCAACTTAGGTGTAGTGTCTCACATTGCACAGCCATGCAACACTACTTCAGGTTCACTGTATCTCACTGCTTTGTATTCACAATGTCATGAGGCACTGACATGCAAGACTATTTCAGATGCACTTATACCACAACTCAAAGAAGTAAAATATTTCTTCAGGGGCGCCTGTAGCACACTGCAAAGGAAAGCAAGACTACTTTGGGTACATTTGTAGCACACTTTAAACAAATTCAAGTCTACTTCCGGTGCACTTGTAGCACTCCACAATGAAATGCAAGATTACTTCATGTGCACTTGTAGCACAACTCAAAGAAATAAAATATTTCTTCAGGGGCACTTGTAGCACACTGCACAGGAACGCAAGACTACTTTGGGTCTATTTGTAGCACACTTTAAATAAATGCAAGACTCATTCAGGTGCACTTATAGCACTCTACAATGAAATGCAAGATTAATTCAGGTGCAGTTGTAGCACACTACAATCGCAAGACTACTTCAGGTGCACTATTAGCACTCTACAATGAAATGCAAGATGAATTCAGGTGCAGTTGTAGCACACTACAATCGCAAGACTACTTCAGGTGCACTTATAGGACTCTACAATGAAATGCAAGATTAATTCAGGTGCAGTTGTAGCACACTACAATGAAATGCAAGACTACTTCAGGTGCACTTATAGCACACTACAATGAAATGCAAGATTAATTCAGGTGCAGTTGTAGCACACTACAATCGCAAGACTACTTCAGGTGCGCTATTAGCACTCTACAATGAAATGCAAGATGAATTCAGGTGCAGTTGTAGCACACTACAATGAAATGCAAGATTAATTCAGGTGCAGTTGTAGCACACTACAATGAAATGCAAGACTACTTCAGGTGCACTTATAGCACACTACAATGAAATGCAAGATGAATTCAGGTGCAGTTGTAGCACACTACAATCGCAAGACTACTTCAGGTGCACTATTAGCACTCTACAATGAAATGCAAGATGAATTCAGGTGCAGTTGTAGCACACTACAATCGCAAGACTACTTCAGGTGCACTTATAGCACTCTACAATGAAATGCAAGATTAATTCAGGTGCAGTTGTAGCACACTACAATGAAATGCAAGACTACTTCAGGTGCACTTATAGCACACTACAATGAAATGCAAGATTAATTCAGGTGCAGTTGTAGCACACTACAATCGCAAGACTACTTCAGGTGCACTATTAGCACTCTACAATGAAATGCAAGATGAATTCAGGTGCAGTTGTAGCACACTACAATCTCAAGACTACTTCAGGTGCACTTATAGCACTCTACAATGAAATGCAAGATTAATTCAGGTGTACTTGTAGCATGCTGCAATGAAATGCAAGATTACTTCAGGTGCACTTATAGCACACTACAATGAAATGCAAGACCACTTCAAGTGCACCGGTAGCACACTACAGTGAAATGCAAGACCATTTCAAGTGCACCGGTAGCACACTACAAGGAAATTCAAGTCTATTTCCGGTGCACTTTTAGCACTCTACAATAAAATGCAAGATTATTTCAGGTGTACTTGTAGCATACTGCAATGAAATGCAAGAGTACTTCAGGTGCACCTGATTCAGTGTGCAAAGAAATGCATAAATACTTCAAATGCACTGCACCATACTGTCTCGATGTGCACGACCCCTTAAGGTGCACAGTATCACAGCGCATACTCAAGGTCATGTAAGACCATTTCAGGAAACGTGTTCCTCTCTTTACCAGAAATGCAAGCGCTTCTCTCTATATGTGAGGCATTTCTGTTGTTGTTAGTAGGGCAAGTTTGTTTGATAGACAGTGTCTTTGGTTATTGTTTGTAGCTGACCCAGGCCCAACACAGTAGCGCATTACCACATTTTTCTCTATTCGTAGTCCTAAAACCTCTGTGGCAAGAGGTTATTTTTCTACTTCAGTCAGATGTGGGTTTTATTTTCAGAGAATTTATGGTTACTATAACAACCACAGCAATATTCACTCTGTTCCAACCCACAGTGATGCACCATCTGGTACATATGCAGAGAGAGAAAGACCTACAAGAGGACGTTATTGCTTTCTCTCTAAATGTTTTCAAGCTGGTGATGGTTATAATGACATTTCAGATAATAGCTTTACCTTGGAAACCTGACGTTTCTCTAAAGTATCTTAGCGATCCCTGTCCATTGTCTCTTTTCATGACATTCCAACTATCATCAATTCCTGCTTTATTATTCATCAGTACTAATAAGAATGTGGCTTTTATAGTACATTCATGCATTTAATGTAACTGAATAATGTCCCTTTGGATTGAGAAGAAAGGTAGCATTTGGGGAATGGGGCGGTGCTAGGGAGAATTTGCATGCACACCAGAGTTTTCTATGAACATCTATGATGTTTGTTTGTGATTTGCATCCTTATGCTGGTGAACGTCCGTTTATGTTAAGACTGGTGTGAAAGGTTTTTATTGGAATGTATCCATGCTGTGATATTTATAATGTTTCCTAATCTTAATCAAGTTATGCTGTTTTAATTCTACAACTCAATGGAATTGAATTTCATTTGGGAATGTGTATTTGTTTGAATGTACCGCATAAATTAAACATTCAATAAGCTCTTTTGCATTTGAAACACTGGGTGTGCATCTGCAAAATATTTAGCTTGACCCTGTTAAATGTCCATGTAATTATAGGTTCTGTTACTCTGGTAACAAACTGCCACAGGCATGTATGTGTTTGTGTCTATATAGTGATGCCTGTTAAGATGCCAGGCAAGTGTTCTGGGGTTTTCATTCCTCAGGTTGGACAGATACAGCCTCACGTGGGTGTTATTGGTGGCATGGAAAAGTTCTCCCCAGAACATGGACCCTGTTCTTCCAGTCACAGTTTATACTCCATAGGCACCTTTATAATTCCAGTTACAGCCTTTACTCCATAGGCACCTTTATAATTCCAGTTACAGCCTTTACTCCATAGGCACTATTTTACTTCCAGTCACCCCCTGTTCTCCACGGGCACGCTTCTACTGACCGTCATAGACTGTACTCTATGAGCACCCTTCTACTTACTGTGAGCTCCACCCCTTACTCCATGGCCACCCTTGCACAGATTGTCACAGCCTGTACTCCATGGGCACGGTTTCAGTGACAGTCATAGACTCTGCTCCATGGTCACCCCTCTGCTTACCGCAATTAAAGCCCTTACTCCCGGGACACCATTTTACTGATAGTCGGAGTCTGTACTCCACGGACACCCTTCTCCTTCTAGTCACAGCTTGTACTCCTTGTGCACCCTTCTAGCGAGAGTTACAGTCACAGCCTCTAAACCATAATCACCCCTTTGCTTCCAGTTATAGCCTTTACTCTGTGGGCACCCTTCTACTCCTAGATACAGCTTGTGTTCCATGAGCAACTTTCTATTTCCAGTCGCAGCCTAGACTCCAAGGGCAGCCTCCTACTTAGTATGGCCCTTGAATGTCGAAGCTTGAATATCATGGGATACAATTGTTAAGGACAAAATATCAAATTCAAAATATCAAAAGGTAAGTTTAGATTTTCTATACCTAACTCCACATATATGTACCTTGACAATATATTTATCTTCAAGATATATAGATGCAGAGTTAGAAATAATAAATCTATTCTTCCTCTACATTCAATTGCCTTTTGATATTTTGGTCTTCAATATTTTTTCCACAATATTCTTGCATCTTGGAATTCATAGCCTCGATATTCAGAAGCACAAACTTCTAATTCTAGTCACAGCCTGTTCCACACATGCAGCTTCTACTTCCAGTAGTAGCTTGTTCTCCGTGGACACCTTTCTACTGACACCCACAACCTGTGCTCTGCAGGCACCCTTCTACTGACATTCAGACCTCTTCTGAATTTAGTTTTGGATATTGTTAGATATGGCAGAATGAGGTGGGAAGGATTCCCTGTATTTGTACCAACATCGTGTTGTGAAAGGTTAACCAAGTTACCGCTAATCATAGGTATATTTATTGGAATGTTGTTAATGGACATTTCTTCCTTTGTAATCCTTTGCTGTATTGTCCATTGATTAGCTGTTTCACTCTGGACTGTGCCATATTGATAAAGAGTAAAAAACTGTAAAAAGAAAAAATGATGGACGGAATGATGAACAATGTCAAACACTCACCCCCCTGCCCCCCCCGCCTCCCTCCCAGTACAGAGATCTGGGCCTAAATCCATTGTTTTTTTGCTCACCACGCCATTCCAGTTTGGACCCAGCCATATGCAAATCAGTCTTGACCCTGCTGCCCATTGGAACAGTCCAGCCTGAACTGCCAGGCCAGGTCCTCCCCGGGCAAGAAACAAGCATCCTAGGGCCGGTTTCGGGACATCAGCCAAAATAGCTTGACCCCAGTGGCATGGTGAGCACGAGACCCACGTCTGGCATACCCGTCCCACTTAGGGCGACAAATGCATAAAGAACAGATCTGTGGCTGGGGGTGCATGTTTGATTTGTTCAGCATTCCGTCCATCAGTCGTTCTTTTTGCTTTTGTCATTCTAAGTGGGAAGGGAATGCTCAGACGTGGGTCCTGTGCTAATGTGCCACTGGAGTCAAGCGAGCCTGGCAGATGAGCGGTGATACCCCGAAAACGGTTCCAGGAGGCTTGGTTCCGGTCCAGGGAGGACCTGGTCTGGCAGTTCGGGCTGGACTGTTCCCATGGGGAGCAGTGTCAAGAGTGATTTGCATATGGCTAGGTCCAAACTGGGGTGCCGTGGTGAGCAAAAAAACGATGGATTAAACGCAGATCTGTGACCGGGGGGGAATGTTTGATTTGTTCAGCATTCCATCCATCATTTGTTCTTTTTGATATTGATAAAGAGTGGTGTGAATATCAATGAAGACTGCTTTAATCCACTTTGATTATGTTGCAGGATGCTGAGGAGTAACCTGATGAGCTGTGTAAACAATGACACCTTCACAGGGCTCAGTTCCGTCCGACTACTCTCGCTGTATGACAACCGCATCACGACCATCACCCCAGGGGCCTTTAATACTTTGGTTTCTTTATCCACCATGTGAGTACTATGAACTTTTAGTTTTCATAGAATCTATCATTTTATCAAATGCCACTTATTAATTGTCAGCATTTGGATTTCAGATCTTAAATTTGCTTTTAGTTCTATCAGATACCATAGTAACACCCGTTCAGAAATCTAGTTGAAAATGTATTTGCTGCCCACCAGTTCAATCAATTCGGTGAACATAGACGACTGTGAATGTTCTATTGCTATCATGCAGCTGGATACTTGCCCATGATATTGTTAGTATAAAATATCCATATTATTGATACATTTTTGGCGCCAAAGATATCCATACATTCATACCGAGTAGTACACACTATTAGACCACTTGTAGGAAAATATTGATGAAGCATCTTAGAATTGTTTATTAGTTGTGCCCTCCCTGCCCCCATGAAGAGCCAATCTGGATTGAAACACATTGGAGATTAGGATGTACATGTACATGCTGCACTAACATAAGAACAAAAACTTGAAGCATTTTATGACCTTTTCACTGTGGGTGAAGTAAGAAGGCTGCTTAAGGAAGCTGTGGACTCAACTGTATTAATAGAAATTTGACTATTATTAGTAATCTCTGAACTGCAATAGTCTCCTTAAATTAGGTCCATGCAATGCCCTGTAAGATGTTATGCCCCTGTACTGACTAGTGTTATGCAGATGTTTTAGAATCTTGACGCCAGATACCAGAGAGGAGGCACTTCATTCAAACTAAACAGAATTTTAGAAAACGTATTCACATGGTTTTAATAAGGGTGTGCTACGTAGAGGGAGTAGTTACTCTCTAGATTGACGTAGAAGATTTTCCATCACAAGTCTTTCATATTCTTAGTAAGCAAGCAGCGTCAACCGCTAAACCAGCACCATGACATAACAGCCATCAATGCATTCTAATTTTGTGACTACTACCTAAGCAGCAAAAGCTTCTAAAACCACCACCATGAAACGCCGTTAAAGCCACCAACTACAACACTTATTAACACTACCACTTAATATCAACACATCTATACAAACTAAACTATCAACACAAGAAACATCAACATATTAATCTAATAGTCATTAAATGTCAATGCCCCAACACTGAAACCTAATCCCATCTTTCTTTTAACTCCTTAAATTGCCAATATTACTAGTGTCTCTATTTAGGTTGCTCCATTACAATTGAACACAAACAAAACCTTTGAAAATGTGGTGAGCAATTAGTTCTGTGCAATATTAGCAGATTATAAAGGAAAATGTGACAATCTGAAAGGGGATGAAGTCAGCGAATGAGGAGGATAAAAGTGTACGGCAGATGCTTATGAGAGGTTATCATAAAGTCATGCATCGAAACAAGAAAGTCTATTACTACACTCTTTTGACCAAGCAACAAACCAATCGAATGAGCTGGTAAAGATTTTCAATGAATTGACTGAACCACAAAACTCCAGAAATACCTGATGTGCCTCAAAACCAGCAACCGACAATGTCGTTTTGGGGCAAAATCGAGAAACTTTAAGACAACATGAACTTAATATAGGAAAAAACTCAAGTCTGTCTCCATGTCACCTCCTGTACTGCCAAAACCTTTGACATCATAAACCCGGAGGAAGAAGTTGACATCCTAGCATCAGACCTAATTTCTGATTAACACATTCCTTCTTCTTGAATCAGGCCTAAAACATGCAATATAAACTCCACTACAAATAGATATCAATCTAGCCTCCGGAGCAAAACTGTGGAGGATGCAGTAGCATCACTATTCCAATTTGACCTGATATCAGAAATAATTCTCCATGGCTACCAGTCTGGTTGTATGCTAATGCTGTTTGCCCTCTATGCAGCATACAATTAATATAGTGGACCATGTCATTCTACTCAACCTCCAGGGAAATCGACCTTGCCCCCCTAGGCACCCCCGTATTTTCGTTCTGACATCTTCTACCACACAATATTGCTTCACCTTGGTAAGTAAATCAACATCCTACTGTGTTCTCCTTTTCTCCCTGCCATCTATATGCAACAATGATAGAGTTCATCTTCCTTCACCATAAGATTTCTGAACACAAACAAACTCATCAGACATTTCCGTAGGCATATTCAAGTAATGGTGCAACCTTTTTTAACAGCACCATTTCCCATGTCCAACAGCACTGGTAGCCTTGCCTGCTGCATCTTAAAACCCTGTAGTGATTTCAGGAAATATACCGCCAAAGTGGGCATCATTATCCAGGTCTTTTATAACTAATGTCACCAGCAGGCTACTAGTTATCGACCATTTAAAATGTAATATGTGTGGCAGACACTGCATCAAAGTTCCACCACTGTGAATGACATAGAAGGAGAGACCCTCAATTGGACAGTGACTACAACAACATACTGACAAACACCATGAACGCTGACAGGGTGTGCAGAAAGGGAGAGATGCTTCTTGCTCAATCATTGGGAACCCCATCTTCTCCTACACTCTAAAAGAGGCAGAGAAATGCAGAGGTGATACCAATGTCCTGTCTTCACCACCTTGCTCTGCTAGTATCATTCTAAAATAAGAACTATTGGGTTCAATCAAGAGGTGAGTTTCACATTAGGTAGATAACGTTTTATTGTTGATACTCTGTGGGAAGTAGTTCAGCAAATTCAGTCAGACAAGGCCAATGGCACATTATGGCCACTATGGGCAATTGCCTTACTGCACTACCAAATGAGACCACAAGAGGGCACCAGATTAATAAAGATTGCCTCTTTGCTAGGGGAGTGGGAACAAATGGCATATCTTCGTGTTGCTTGGGCTCTGAAAATTATTGCACCAGATCTGCATGCACGAAGCTACATCCAGTGTGAATTTTCACCCAAAGACAGACTGTATGGTTCATAGTTGTGACTTTTCTGTATCATGGTTCTTATCTAAATCCAAACATGTGGCATTCTTTTCAATGTGAGAATCATGATATTCTGGAATGCACCACATTTAATTTTGTATCATTTTAGTACCTATTCAGATGTACAATTTTTCTTTGGGGCTACATGCGACACCTGCTGAGGCATCATAGATAGGGAAAAAGTTGCACAGTGTATGTTAGTGGCTTCTTCATTGATTCCTAAAATGCTTACTTTCCAGAAAATTATGGGCTTACCGTTTTCCCCGGTCTAAAATACTACCCATGTGAAAAGCATCAAATATGACTCATGGAATCTGATAAATACATAATGCATGTCAAACTCAACGTTGACTATAACTATAGTAGAAAGCTCCATCCTGATATTCTGGTTGCCTTTTTGTTATTCATAATTTTCTCAGGATTCCTGTAAGAGGACATAGACAAACATACATTTATTTTACCTTAAACTATAATAATAGACAGGTGAGTGCCCTGACCACGAACTGACGATCCTGTTTGCATTTCAGAAATGCGTTCCCTTGGTTGAAAACATATTATTTTCCCAAAGTCAAAAAAAGGATTGCATGTAAGAAGTTAATAATGTGTTATATCAGAAAACTAAAAAGAATGGCCATCGTTTAGAGAGGTATCTATTTACACGTCATTCAATAATATTGTATTTTTTTGTTTTCTCTTTAAAAATGCAAAGATGTGTTTTTTACCAGTTCTTTCATAAATATATCACTCAGCAATAGCAAGCCTGTGCAATTAATGAAAACATGTCCATCTGTTAAAAAAGCAATGAATACATATTTTGCTCCATTTGTAAAAATCTCAGAAGATACTTATTTTACAGAAGTTTTCTTTTTGATGGTCATATTCCCAAACAATTCACTTCTTTCTTCATATTGAGTAAACAATTTTTTTGTACCATTTTGAACTCCGTTTTGGAAGAAAAACACCATTCAGTTTGATTCCGTTTCCTTAGCTAAACAACAAAGGTTTTAGAATAAAGAAGCAAAAAACACCAGATGTACTGCTTAAAAGTGGGGCTAAGAAGCATTTATAGTTTTCAGAAGAGTAATAAGGTACTTTGTGTTTTTTCTAAACGCCATGAATAATTTCCTAAATCAAGCTTTTTACAAGAGAGGCAGATTCCATCTGGGCGCTATACTAACTGTTTCAGCAGATTGTTTTGGGCAATAGCGCAAACCAACAACTAAGAGAGCACTTGAGCCAATCTATTTATAGCATGTGCCTCTACTCTGTATTTACAAAGATTGCAGAACACTATGAGAAAACAGAACAAAAAACATTCAAACTTGTGAGAGCAGCCATATGTGGGAGAAAGTTTGGACATCGCAGACCTACTATGGTTGATTTATCAAAACAATCTTTTTTGTTGACTAAGATAACCGTATTAGTGGTTAACCAGCTCATAAGGTCACTGTGGAGAGAAAGGCGTCTTCCATTCTACACTTAACTTATTAGTAAACCACATTTTTCTATGTAAGCAAAAGAGCATCCCCATCTCACTATAAACAGCCAATGCCAATTTTCAGCTTGGCCATCTTGTCAATCTTTGCTACTGTTTCTCCCACAGAAAAGATAAGAGCGGCTAAATATTATATTATATTTCTACAATGTGTTATTAACCTCATGACTAAACATTATAGGAGAACTTATGTTTATTGATGAACAACTGGGATTCCTCTTTTATACTTCCATAGGCTGTACTTGTGCTGATTTTTCAAGCAATGCACAGTTTTTCCCAGAGCTGTTCTTCTCGGTCGTAGATCAGGTGGTAAAACAATTAAAAAAGAATGTATTGTTTTGGAAATAACAGCGAAAAATAAGTGCTACAAGGTATGCAGCCACACTAGATTGGGGCAAGCATTAGCACAAGGATTAAGGTGGATGTATGCAATCTTCTGAATAGACAGGGACATGCAACGGGTGCAGGAAATTGATGGAACAAAGCTATAGACTGAGACATCAGACAAAGGGCATAAAGACACGCAACTAGTGCTGAATGGATCATCTGACACAGGCCCAAGATGGGATGAAGGCACTTCAGATTGGGACGGATACTAGTCTAATTTTCAGTGATCTATTCATATTTAATTTTCCTGCGAGCATCCATATAGTAAGTCAAGGTCTAATCTCAACACCAGTGGTGTTCCGGAGTAGCTGCTGCTTTGATGTCTGGTTGTTTGGGAGGTTAATGTTAAGGAAATGTTACTTAAATGCACTGCTGAAGCTCAAACTCTAATTACTTGTTGTAGGTCAGGTTACTTGAAGCAAAAGTAGCTGTAATGACTGATTTTTTCTGGGGTTAAACATATCTATTTACCAAGCATCACCTCTAGAACAACTCCGGGCAACTAAGTGAGGCAAATCAAGTTTTTAGTGTGATAAGACACAACCCACACCTGTTTAACATGGAAAGCTGTGTGGGAGCCAAGATGAAAAGGCGGACTAAGGTAATTGATTAACTAAGTCCATTTTCATTTCTAACTCTGCATCCGTTTTTATTAATTATGTTTGACTCTGTGGCTTTACAAATTGAATACTTGCAGCACAAAATGTTCTGCACAAATATATGTCTAATAAATTCTTCATCAGGAATTAAAAGTCAAGCCAACAACATGATTATCCTTTGCATGCGCCACACAGATGAACATGTTCAAGGACATATCACTTGTGAATGTATGGGCAACATAGTGATGAAATGCATCATGTTTTTAGAGCCCAAGTTAATTGTTTTGCTGACAATTGATTTTTTGAGACCTGTCAGACTACTATTTACTTCACTGTACATTATTCATAAAATGGGGACAATTTTGTACACCAGAAATAATTCCTACCTTCACCGCTTTGATGTGACCAGCAAAGAGCAGGTGCTTGGCCATATGATAGCTTGCTTCTCTTTTGAACCTTCCCTTTAATAAGCATTGGTTATCAAAGGCCACAAATGAACTTTTCTAGGTGCCAATTGCAGCAACTGACAAATGTTGGCTCTGCAACATACCACCGGAGACACTATTGTGAAGGAGATCCCAATTTCCCCACTCTATCAACTTACTCTGTCATTATCAGTTCCCAATCTAGATTTATAGAGCTAAGGCTCTAAGTGTGTATATACTACTGTTTGTGAAAACTGTATGGAATACGTCTCAGAAAATGCATTATATGTCAAGCATGGAAGTTTACCCAAAGAATTGCCATAAGACACATAATGTGTCTGTCGTAATGTTTTGGGGGATTTTCATATTTTGAACACAGTGGAGAAGGTAATGTGAAAATATGGGGTGTGAAAATATTATTTGGCACCCACCCAAAATTGCTGATCTAGCAGAAAATATGAACATTGGTGCAACAAACTCACTGATAACCTATTTAATTCTCGTAGGTAACATAGTCCAAAGATCTCTGGTATATTTAAATTACCAGAATCGCACATTGTAATTCATCAGAGATAGTGAATTTACCCGTGCCCTTATCATGAACAGGTCTAATCTGTGACAAATGCTTTAACTATGTTTCGTGCTTGTTACGTAACCATTCTTGATAAATACAGCAGGTATGACACTGGGAAAGGACTGGAATGATCAGCTTAATGGAGTAATGGCGTTATAATAAAGAGGTGACCATTAATATACCTAGAACTCTAAATGTTTCAGGTTCAACCCGTTCTGGCATGCTAAATTCAAAAATGCCCAGAAGAATCCATTAATATTAATTACCGAATCAGATGTTTGACTTCCAAAAGTAGGGCTTGCTAGAAAAGGTTGTAACAAATGTTTTCGATATAATTCATTAAAGATGTTTGGATTTTTTTGGCCCTAGTTTTTTCTAGCTGTTTTGTGAAGTGATTTATTCATAGGTAATTGCCTGATGGTTTTTAGTCGTTACATGATTAGAAGATAAGGTGTTTTACATATGTTTGCTTTTCTAAATGTTAACACTGACGTTCAACTCTACAATTCTTTCTCAGCAACCTATTATCCAATCCGTTCAACTGTAACTGCCACCTGGCATGGCTAGGAAAGTGGCTGAGGAAGAAGAGGATTGTCAGCGGAAACCCACGCTGCCAGAAACCATTTTTTCTGAAAGAGATCCCAGTTCAGGATGTGGCCATTCAAGACTTCACTTGTGATGGTACGTTAGAATTCTTCAGGGATAATTTACACATCTTTTTTTATCAGATATCCAATTGGATTACAATTGAAGACAAGAGTATGAAAACCATGCTCACACAGCTGTAGCGGGAGCTTTGATTCTTGCGTGACCACTCCTGATAAACAACTGCTAAAGTTGTGTCGATGATTTCCAATGAGGATGAGAGTGGTAGACTGGGATTAGTAATGAGGAGTTGTTGGACTTGTTCACACTTGTCACTATAAGCTACACATATTATCTGCAAATAAATGTGGTCTAATCTCTGTTCATAGAATATTTTAGTTTACATCTATGAGTAGGTTTTAGTGCAGCATAATTCCTCCGAGCCAGGCGTATACATAACTCCCAACATACTCCAGCAATATGTGTTCAATTAATGTCCTTTTTGCAAGGAGTGCCATTTTGTTTGAAGTGTGTTTAGGTCACAAATATTAAGTATCATTGTTGCAATTGGTGTTAATATGTACATGTCATATGGTGGGTATGAATTACTGTTTAATGGTTCCTGAATTATAAAAGCCATGGAACCTCATCAAAATAATAACATGATCTGCTGCTCACTACTTTTTTTGTAGGAGTTTAGCTTCACCAGATTCACTACACTACGCCCCACCCCACTTCTGTATGCGGGTCACAGAGCTAATCTCCACCCCATTCTGATAGTCAGGGTGATGCATGGGTACATTATGCCTTTGATATGTTGCGAAACCACCCCTTCACTATCTGAAAAGCATTGATCCACCCAGCCTTTAGTCAATATATGGATCGAAGGAAAATAAAGCCAACCAATCATCATGCATTTATTCATTTCCCATCCCCAGATTCCTGTTGCATTCTTGAGAAATTGAAATTAAATTAAAAATAACACCAGGAAAATCTTTTACCTGTTTAAATGAAACGAGTTTCTGTTTTTCTGCTGTGGGTTGCAATATATGATTCTTTATGATAGGGTGCATGGCCGTATCAAAAATTTAACTCTTTTTACTCAAAGCAAAAGTATTAGTGGATGTAGGAAATAGAACTAAATTTTGCAAATAGGAAAGGTAGCCTAGTCTAACCATAAAAAGGCTTGAGCAGGGCCAAGAAACTGACTGTATTATTTTTTAATGACTTTTGCACTCTGGCTGCTGTGAATAAAATATGCACAAGCAGCTGTAACCATGAGTACATCGTAACTAGTTGCCAACTGCTTATGGTCTCAAAATCTTGCTTTAATACAGAAGTGGAAGAAATGGAATTAGAGTTGGAACTGTCAGTGGAACTGACTACATCATACACACAAATTGTAGCCTTCCTTGCAAGTGGTCGTCAGCCAAGGGCCTTGTCCCTGGACTTGGTAAAAACATCCTTTGAGCTGCAGATTATCACTAAGGAAAGAAGCTCTGCAGAGGGAAGATCATTATTTTCTCGTTTTTTGGCAGAATGCGTACAGTTGAAAAATATCCATTTCCATTACAGTGAAAGTCAATTTTGGTTCAGTGCTGTTTGGTTAGGAAGTGGTCCAGAGACGGGGATAGATCAGTAAGTTTACTTTTCCAAGATGATTTCTCAGTGGCCACCGAATTATAGAAATACCTTGGAACAGAACCTAAGTACTGTCGCCATCTCCTGTAATACTGTACTAGGAAGTCGTGGATCAGGCTCCTTGCATTGAGCAGTAAACTCCTTCAGGTATGAAGGCCCACAAGAAAAGGGGGTGCAAAGTGGTCATTATTTCCTTGGCCATGTGGTTTTCTGGGCCCTGTGCTGTGCTGCAACATTTATTCTTGAATTTGAAACCAAGACTCTTTCTTTAAACGGCCCTTACCACTGTATGGCACAAGACACTGCATCTGCCGTGGTTTTTTTCTTTTTCCCCTCAGGACTTTTTATTTCAAGCTTTCAAAGAGGCGAGGGTCTTGCTTGAGTTTAGTGACCCAGCCATGCAAAAACATCTGCCCTGTCTGAAGGAAGGTGGATAGAAAACACTGCACATAACCTAACATCGATACACTTCTGCAATTGTGAGCTGAATTTAAGGGTGCAATTTGAGCCTGCGGTATATTAGACAATTTATTCTACTGTCTGTCTGTCTGTCCCTAAAGGTTGATGCTGATTTTAAGCCCATACAAGAGAATTAGTCACAACCATCACCTCCGGCTTCTGTGAGTAGCAATATATTTGCCTCTAACGCCCTGTCCCACCATCAGACATCTATAAGAAGGGTGTGTGCTCCAGATATATTTGTTTAGGTTCATGCATCTAAGCTCTGAGATTCACAGGAGCTCTTGGAGGGTGCCACCATCCTTCAGTACTCAAGGAGACCAATAATAAAGTGATACCTCTAAGACAGACACATAGAAATTTGGATGATCATTACTTCTAGGCTACTTCCAATTATTCAATTCTTGGCCTAGCTGCTACCCAATGGCGTCTCAGATATCGCAATTAAATATTCCTATCCTGGGAACCGGGGGCGTAGTGTAGTCAGTAAGACTGGGGGGATGAGGGGAGCTTCAGATTTTACGACAATCACACTGGAATGTCATGTTAATAATTATTTGAGAAGCTGTGCATGAGGAGAGTTTAAGGGCCAATAGAAAGGGAAAGGAGTGAGGATTGTGAGATGGTCCGTAAAACACACTATTTTGTAAAACAGCCATGTTTAAGACCTACAAAACCGAGACGAGAGTGAGGGCGTGTTTTTGTCTGAGTGAGTATTTAAGAATTCCAGATGAAATCTGACAAACACCTTACCATACCCAATACCCAAATAAAAGATCCTGTACTGACTTATTTATTAAAAATACATTTATTATGGGGGGCGTAACACCTCAAACACCCACCCTGAAGCTAAGTCCCTTCTTGGGACATGCAATGAAAATGATGGTGATGACAGTGTAGAAAAAATGCCACTGTAAGGTCACAGCATTGTACACTAGCATTCTAACCGACTGTACTTGAAAATCGCAAAGGGTGAGGGAGTGAGGGGATGCAATGCATATACTGAGTGAGGTGACTAAGCATTGTAGTGCTTTATTAGTCGAGGAGACTGAGCTACAGTATACAAGTACAGAACTGGTGGGATGCCTCTGCTAAAGATTAGTAACATATATTGTCCAATTATAAAATGAAAGAGCTTAAATAAAGAGAGAAAATTAGGTACCTGTGCGGCAGTGGTCATGGCTACCACAAAGTGATTAGTTTCAGCAATTACATACTGGTCACCAGCACTAAGAGGTGCCTTCCATAAGATGACAACACCTGACTGCCCCCTGTGAGAAGACCTCTATGTGCATTTATGTGTGCCTCATGAAAATGGGCATCCACTTCCTTCCACCACCCGCTGTGAATACCAGTTTGGTATTGCTGAGCCAATGGCTAAAGGCTGTATATTGCTTGAAAATATTTGTTGATGATGGGTGCAAGGGCAACAGACCTGTGACTCTGAGACCCATTGTGGAGTGGGATAAGAAGTATGCATGGTCACACAGAACCCCATTCACCTGGCAAAGACCTTTCTGTACAAATCAGAAGTGATGCCGTATTAAGAGTGGTCTCTTAATTCCGATGAGACTGTTAGCCGGAATTTCCGGCCCCATCTTATTTATGAGCTCCACAGGAAACTTCAAAAATTTCGGCTGCTGAAAACAGTTAACATCTTTGGGCCCGATTACAATGCAGGCAGGAAGGGCTCTGACCAATGGTCGGAGGCCCTCCTGCCCGCATCGTTATCTACTGTTCGGATTCCTTTCTGACCGAGCCATTTTGATGGGCTCGGGCGGAAGGGAATCCGACTCGGATTTCCGAATGGCTTCCGACGGGCTCGGAGAGCCCATCCGCCATCCGGAAATCCTGCAGTAATCCCCCGGCCGGCTCTTTCTGGCCGAAGGATTACAATGGCAGTTTCCCACTGCCTTTTTGTGCCGGCCTTTCCGGCACAGAAAGGCATTGGGAAACAGCTTTGGGGGCCCCCAGCAGGGCCCCCATTGGTGCAAGACCGCCTAATGGTGGCCTACCCCCTGTTGATCCCTGCACTCAGTAGCAGGCACCTCAAGGTGCCTGCCACCGGGTGCAGGGATGAACTGCACCCCTGCTCTTTGCTATGGGAGCATGCATGCTCTCATAGCAAAGTATAGGATTGCGACCAAACCCTGGGCTGGAACCGACGACTGGAGGTCGTTCGGCTCCAGTTCCAGAATGATGCAGGACAGACTCTGGTCTGTCTGGCATTGTAATCGGCCCCTTTGTGTGAATGTCTTGAAGAAATGAGAAATTGCCACAGGAATTAGACCCGGAATTACAGATTTTCCTCAATGGTCCGTAAGTTTTTAGTAGGCCCTCAGAGTGAACTCATAATAGATTCGATTTTTCCCACCTCCAGTATTATGAGTACCTTCAGTATAAATAACTCCAAGACCATGGAAATGTCAGCCCATTTTCGGAACCACCAACAATGAGGGCCTAAGACAGATCACAAAATATAGTTATGGGCTGTAACAGGGAAAATGCTCCAAAATAGTTAAATGTTTGCTCAATAAAATGTTATCATACCTTAAACACTCTATTTCTTTTGGGGTTCTTGAAGGCCACCTTTCTTATGTATGAAATGACCATTCATCCTAAAAGTAGAAGGACTAGATATTTAAGACGCAAATACAGACTGTTTTGGCTTGAAGGCAGCACTTGTGTGAAAGTGCACAATCAAAAACCATAAGTGCAAAACAATATTTCCGATGGATGGATTAATTTGAAAGAAATTTGCAAGTTATGGTCAACAGTAGAACGCTGCCTGTCTCAGGTTCGTCTAGGAAACTAACCAGTTAAATTGCACAGTTCATCAGTTTAAAATAGAAATAAATTTTCCCCGCAAACAAGGAGAGAATTTGGTTACGTATTATTATACATTTACTTTGCCAAACACATTTTTGGTCAAATAAAAAAAAACAGGCTATAAATATGGTAAAATGCAATGAAACTACGCTCCTGTGTGTCACAATCTGAAAAAACTGAAAAGTGTAGAATTATATAATCTAAAAAAGTATCAAAATAGGCTATGGCTGTATGTAATTTGGTTTCACGGAAGTGATTAGTCAGATAATAAATGCTCGTGATCATCCAATGATCAATTGATGGGAGCTAAAACACCACAGGTGAACAATCACTAGGGTGGCCAATTAACGAGGAAGATACAAAAAATGCAGCGAAAATCATTGTTGTGTTACTTATTTCATATGCGAAAGGTGGAAGCAGGGACTTCCAGATGGATATGGATGGTGTGTTGTATATCCATATGTTGTCTGTATATGGCATACAAATATTGTGAAGAAAACAGGCTTACCCTGTTGTGTTGAATATAAAGTGCACAATCAAAATTGAGCATTTGTATGATCTGAGTTCAATTTGAGAAGATATTTTCACACCAGGTGTGTGAATGGTCTGTGTGTGCTTAATGCGTCTTCAGTGAGAAGTTCAAAACTCAAATGTTTTAGCAGGAATATAATAACCTTCTTCGTGTAGTCACTTCTCTGTTATTTGTTTTTACCCATTTTGTAAGTGCAGTGTGTGACCTGTACTCAAAATAAACATTCCTCTGTTGATATACACTCTTTATGGAAAGATATATAGAAATAAACTGCATATTTATAAAATGGAGGAGATGAAAACATGCCAACATAGCAATCAACAGCACTAATTTGTGATCCATTTGCTCACAGAACAAGGGATGGAAGCGCAGGGCAGCTCCCAACAGCTGTAGAAGAGTGAGTTATGCTCAGCATAGGACTAGAAGTGAGAAAGCATTGGTTAAACAGAAGCTAAGGTAGGGTTTGTGGTTTGGCGGCGGCAATAAACTAAGCAGTTGTGTCTCCAAGCATTTATCAGCCATCAGTTTCTTAGTGATTAGGGGAACGGCTCAAATGTGGGTAGCAAGGCAGAATATCAGGTTACTGCAAGTGATTTATTTAGCAAGGTTGAAACACATTTTAGATGCCATTGCTCTCTGACATAAACCCATCTGCAGTTCAGGCAGCTCTCCCATCATAAATTGTTATGGAAACCAATGGACCATTTTAGCATTTAATGCACTCCGCATGTCTCTATCCATAAAATGTGTAGTCCTTATCACCATCATCTAGATGCATAACCACAGGATATTTCCTTCCTCGTGTCTTTTGTCTCTCTGAGGAAGATTGTTGTTTTCTTAAAACTTATGAAGTCAATTGTTCACTTTGGGGAAAATCCAAACTCTAATGCTTAAAACTTCTAACAACTCTATTTCCTTGATCTGAGCCCTTTTCGTCTCAAATTGCAAGATCTAATCTGTTGCTTATAAAAAAAATGTAAGTACATTTCAGGATGATTAGATTTTGCGAGCATGCTTCCAGCGGTGCTTTACAAGCAAACCAGATCTTTTTATTTCTTTCGATTTAGTTGAGCCATAAATAATTCAGCATTTCAATCTCAAGCACAAATGACCCATGTTATTGATTTTTAAAATCTGACTTTGTGGTATTCAAACTCTCTCATGTGGGGCAAATGAAATGTGAGGCTGCTGGACACTGTCTAAGGGCAGGGGCCCCTTCTGCAGCCGTGCAATGTGTGCCATTACCTTGAAGCAAAGATGTGTGGTCACTCTGTAATGCAATTCATTCATGATTTATGAATAGTGCTGCCAAGCCATACCAATAGTAGAATTCATGGCATTTAAATACGTATAACATAACATAAAATAACAAATTGCCATGTCTACCGTCAATGTCGTAGCGGGTGAATTAAAACTGAATACTGAAGATCAGTGCTGATGATTAGCTGTTCCCACCCAGGGACATGAAGAGAGTGTAATCTTTTGCGGAAATGTCAAAGTCCATATTAGTTATAAATCAAAATTGTGACTATGTGCAAACATTATATTTCCATTTATGGATAATATAAGGACCATAGCTATTTCAGATGCATGTTAGGAGGAATTTTCTTTTGCCCAAGATGATTTCCTCTAAATTCTGTTGTTGTCCTAAGCACCCACACACATGAATAATGTAGTGCAGTTTGGGATATTACAATTATTTGTTTTAAGCATATCTTAGAAATCAAATCTATCTATAGCTATATATAGCATATAGGAAGAATATTGATTCAGTACAATTGTGTGTTTGCATGATGGAATGTATGGTATTAAAGTTTCACACTTCTGGTGAAAGGCCAAGGCACCTATAACACGGACTTGTGATGGGTTTTATAGCTCAGTGAACTAATATATCCACTACTGGAATCTGTGTATGACCTCATGGTCACAGGTTTGAATCCTGGTGGGTCCACTCAGCTTTCGTCCTTCCAAGCTTAAATGATGGCACTATTACATTTGTTAACAAAAAACGTCTGTAATTCAACACTAAGATACCCCAAATGCCAAAGGCATGCCTTACACATAATCTTATGCTGTTTCTTGATAAATTTGTTATATACATTTTGTTCTCTGCAAAAATGCATGTTTTCAGAGGTGCCGCAGCAGTCTCTGTGGTCTCTTCTTTGGTGGACCCAAGACCTCAACCCACTCTTCTTTTGATCGAGAAACAACAAAAAAGCTCATCTTTTCTACCTATTCCTGAAATAATTTTAGATTTTCCTTTTTGTTAAATCTGTCCCAATGTTTCTGACTTCTCTGGTCTGCTTTGTTGCGATGTAGCCTTAGAGACTAGTGTTTTCTTGCTTTCTACAGAGAGCCCAAATAGTCATGTGGTACAAGAGTCCAAACTAAATCCTGCAGCGCAATTCACTATATTGTTTTGGTAGTTCTTTAGGAAATACAACACATTAGTAGTGAGGGTTGGTTGTTCTCAAACTGCAGTTAACATTCCATCCACTGCCTCTCTCCACAGAGCTATACATGTGCCCATTCCTTTAACAGAAAAATGAGTTCTGTTACTGATCTCCCAAATCTAACAAACCATACAAGACGATTGATAGCTATTGCACTCACCGTAGGAAAAATTTGTATATTAAGACATTCGAGAACACCACAATGTCCTACACATGATTAATGGCTTATTGAAATGTATAAAATGGCATCATATGAAAAACTCATTTATAGATTGCAGGACAATGTTGGAATTTTCATCCAAATTTGGAACCCCTTTCTAGCTAGTACATATTCTATTTCTGGTAATATATCTGATTTGTCCTTCTAATTAAGAACTACAATAAGGGAATCACTTCCTTTTTCATCTCCTTATTAATTCATTATCATCATTATTTATATTCATGCTGTTGCTGTTATCATTAGGACTGTTGATGCTTTAGCCATTAACACTGTTATTTGAATTAGAACTTACTGTTCACCTATTGGAAATTGTTGGGTTAGCAGGAATATCTTCACTTGAAATATTATATTTGTATGATATTATCGCTACTATCTTCTAACAATCTATAATATATGGTTACTACATATTGTATACTATCTACATCATCTCCTCCCTTGTCCACCTTTCCTATTTCTTCCTTTCCAGGTTTTATGAGTATCACAGATATTGTATATTTTGATATCTGTATTATCTTTATTGTGTTTAGAAATTTGAGAAGTTAACATTTCATAGTAATTTATTGTGTGGCCATAATTATTATTTTTTTTTTTTATCTATTGTTTATAAACTGACATGTACTTCTCAATAAAAATATACAATAAAAAAAAAAACATTCCATCCCTACCTACCACACCAACTTAATCTTATTCCAGCAACTGCTATAAAAAGAATTGGATTGAAAATATGGCAAAGCATTGGGTCAGGAATATAGTAGCAACAACATATTAAGCAGAACAACATGAATAACAATGTAATGGGACAACCTTAAATGCAAAGTAGTTATACTAGTGCCGCAAAATGCCTTGTCTGGTTTGCGTGAATTGCCCCCTCTCATAAGCCAGAAATCAACCCAGCTCCATGAGCAGTCCCAAAATATCCTGACCTATCAATTGATTATTCAGCACACTTAGTTTTGTGCCATTGGGCAGCTTACAGCAGAAGAGACTTTCTTACCTGATGCAAACAGCTTGCATACAGATGATGAAGTACATAGAGTCTCACTCTTCATTCTAGTAAGCCCCATTTTGGTATGTCTATATGTGCATTGTGAAATGTGAGCATGGCCACACGCGTATATATCCATCCCACAATATATGCCTTTGTCATTTGCAGAGGCTGAATGATGAATGTAGGTCCCCTTCATGTGGAACCTTGTTAGCCTTGTTAGCCTGTCATACCATAATATTAGTCAAATACACAAATAGGTGCGTCTCATGCAGGGAAGTGTTCCATTGTTTAAAGGTACTAATGTGGATGCCATATTTTCGGGTACTTGTTGACTTCGCACAAATCTCACTTAAGCAAATATTTTCAATAAAGAACAGCAAAATGCCGGAGAGGTGCACCCTTTGGACTGGAAATGTGGCATTTCAAAAGTGTGCCATGGACATGTAGCATGGAAAAAACGTGGGAAAAGTGTTTTCCCTAGCATTCTTCGCCCTTCAACACACCAGAGGTACTTGTTGGTTCACCTTGCTGATGGTAGTCAAGGGGAGTGGGTGATTTCATTGGAGAGCTCTGGTTAATGCTTAGAAATTCTACCCTTGCCTACGATAATGGTTTGATGACAGGTTAATGACTGAAAATTGAATGGTTGATCCCACAGTATAACTTCTTTATCCAAACCTAGAGCACACTAAATCAAGTGGTGGGCTCATTCTCACAGAACTATATTCCACCATGGAAAGCACAATCTGTGTGATTGTTGTAGTCATGCAAGTCTCACTCAGTGGCAGGATGTCATAGTGCATGAAGGAGTTTGGGGTATACCACATTGGTACTGGTTTCATGCTTTGTATTCTGTTTAATATTATATGATGCATGTTTATCAATGTGAAAGTATTACCAAAGTATGACAATTGTCATTTCTACATTATGGTACCCTTATTTCAACCATGCTTTGTTCCCTGTTTTCCATTTAGGCAATGATGAGAGTAGCTGCCTGCCATCCCTTCGCTGCCCTGAGCAGTGCACTTGTGTTGATGCTGTGGTGCGTTGCAGCAACAAAGGGCTTCGAATCCTCCCCAAAGGCATTCCGAAGGATGTGACTGAGCTGTAAGTATGTTGTCATCTACCTAAAGCAGAGGAGATCTCTGCGCTGTGCTGGCTTTGGCAAAGACCTACTATATAGAAGTATTACCAGATTCATATTGTCAATTTCCTAATATCGAATCCCAATTGTGGAAAAGCTTCTATCATAAATTCATGCAAGTGCTTCATCTATCCATCATAGTCTCTCTCATAATTAATTTCAAATTGTCACAGGATAGAGTAATGTGCTTCTCAAGTTTAACCCTCTTGTAAATTTCACTAAGCTCCATGCAAAATCCTCCATTAGGCATCCTTTTGAAAAAGTGAAATACAAATTATATTTGTATGCTAATTTCCTATCAGACACTAATCGGTATGACAGGTCACCCAGGTTTTTCGGAAGGGTTGTTTTTGTATCGTAGTCTATCATGCTAATTTTCTACAGAAACCTATAGAGTAATTTAATACATCAGGTGCCAGATGTACGACCCTTTTTTGCGCTTGCAAACGGGAGATCGGCCCGTTTGCGACCGCAAAATAGGGTCATGGCATGTACAAACGCTATTTTGCGAGTAACTGACTCGCAAAACAGTGTTTGCGACTCTCGCTATTAGGAAGGGGCGTCCCTTCCTAATAACGAGGATCACTGCCATGTACTGTTGTTTTGCGGCCGCAAAACACTCGCAGTTTACCACCTACTTCAAGTAGGTGGTAAACCACTCGCAAACGGGAAGGGGACCCCTTCCCCTTTGTGAGTGTGTGAGAAAATATTTTTAAGAGCAGGCAGTGGTCCCAGGGACCACTGCCTGTCCTTAAAAAATGAAACTGAAATGTTTCATTTTTCTTTTTTAAATGCATCCCGTTTTCCTTTAAGGAAAACGTGCTGCATTTAAAAAAAAACCTGCTTTATTTAAAAAGCAGTCCCAGACATGGTGGTCTGCTGACCCCAACAGGCCACCATCCCTGGTAGTGCTAGCCATTCCCAATGGGGTCGCAAATTGCACTTGCCTCATGAATATTGATGAGGCATTCAATTTGCGACCCCATTGGGAATCACAAACAGTGTCTGTAACACTGTTGTACATTGCATTTTGCGAGTCGCAAAGCGGCGCAATTTGCGAGTCGCAAAATATAAGGGTCGTACATCTGGCCCCTAATCTGTAATACTACTACCACAGACTTTTGTACTATTGACCTAGAAAGGAAATTGCTAGTCTTCTTGTAAAAGACCCATGGGTGAGTCACTGCGATTCATACAATAATCACTAATCATAAAGGTGTTCCACTAAGTTTGAAATTCTTGCATGGCTTTGTTATAAAGCCTTCCTCACTGTAACATGTCACCTTGTAAATATGTCCAATAACAATTACTCTGAAATTGTCAAGTAAAGTCAAGTAAATCTAAAATGGTTGGATATTCTGCTCAAACTGCTCAGTTTACATTTATGTGCAGTGGAAGAGAAAGACCTTATGCTCGTTGTGTCTTTTCATAAGAAGGATTTTAATAAGCATCTTTAACATCTTAATATCAGTGTTAGGAGTGTTAGGATTAATTGAACTAACTACAATGCTTGTTGTGGATGTCTTGATTTTGAGAGATGCATTTGCTGTAAATATCATTATGCAGTGGGCATTTAGAGAAAGAAAACTTCAAGATGATGAGGGAAAAGGGAAGAAAGAGAAATAGAGTAAACATGGTCAAGACAGAGGAGCTTGCGGTGTAGCAAGGAAAGAAAAAAAACCTGAGAAACTAAGCAGTGAGTCTGACAAAGAGAGGAGGGGAGAGGAGAGGGCAGGAGAGGAGAGGAGTAGAGAGATAGAGGGTGAGAGAGAAACGAGCGAAGGGACACAGAACAAAGGTAAGATAAAAAGAGGCAAACAAGAAAGAATGGAGATGGATAGAGTTCTTCTGGGGCAAGATGGCTGCCGACTGATCTCGGCGAGAGCAGTGCCGGCTCTCACTTCTCCCGAGGCACCTAAAGATGCATAGACTGATGGCATAATATGGGCTTGACTCACCAACTTCGCTTTGGCACACAAGCTCTCCCTCGAGGATATCTGCTGTTGCGGTTAAAAAGGCTCGGTCTGGGCCCTCCGGCTGCTCACTTTACTGCATCAGAGGCTGCTTCAGAGGCTGTTTAGGCACGGACAGCAAGCTATGGCTCCCAAGCCAAGCAGAGCGGCCAAAGAGGCCAGAGACGCTACGAAGGATTCTCTACCAGACGCGGGACGAGGCTCAAGCCAGGGGTGGCGAGGGCCTCAAGCAAAGAAGGGTGATGACAGCGCCACGAGGCAGAGAGAGGCTGGCGTTGCGGGAGGCACTCGCCTCCGGGCTGCTGCGGCTGCTGTGGAGGGTTCCTTGCGGCAGCCGATGGTAGCTGAGGCATTCAAATCGGTGGTGGCCTCCAACACTATCTCCGCCGCCTCGGGGGCTCGAAAAAACTCCGGCTTCACGGAGGGTGGCATCGGCGATGATCTGGCAGCCAAAGTGGTGGTTGATGCGGTCTCTGATGCAGCGCCCGGGGATGCGAGCCTGGGTCTGAGTACTCCCTCACCTCGGTCGGCTGCCGGGTTAACCACAAAATCTGGAGCGGAGCTGTGCAGCGCTGGGAGTCAGGAGACTGAGGAGAGTGCAGCCGAAAATGCAGAGAGTGGCAGGATCTCTGCGGTGGGTCTGCAATCACAACGACTTTCAGGGGAGTTGGTCGAGACCCTGAGGAGAGAGGAAAGTCTCATGGAAGTCGGGGGGTGCTCCTCTCAGCTTAATAGCAGTACAATTGCTGATGAGACAGTGGACATCGTGCCTGCACATAGTACAGACGGAGCTCAGAACAGCAATGGCATTCTGGCATATCCCGATATCTCATCAGGCATCTCATCGGGGGGACAGCTGGATATACGGTCCGATGCACAGCCTGTAACAGTTGATAATGTTGGGGATAAGGCTGGGGATGCTGGTGATAATGCTACTCGTGGCCAAATGGGTATTACTGGTCAGATCACGACGCCATCATGGTCTAGCGTACCCCTATTGTCCCCAGAAGGAGATAATTTTTACTCTCTAAATGATGATTCTAAATCATCTGGGCTCAGTGAGCTTGATACATCTGATGAGACGGTTTCGGGGGAGTCGTCCACTACCCAAAAAACTCATCGTAGTAGATCCTCCAACTCAAAGCGACAGGCAAGGGCTAAAGCCAGAAACTCGAAGTCAGGTTCCGCTACAGCCCGCAAACTCGAATGGGATTATTCTGCAACAACAATGACTACAAGTATGGCTTATGGATCTAATCTAGCGGGTAGTGTTCAAGGCGGCTCTAATGGCCCTAATAACTCTGAATCTACGGCTACCTCACCTACACTAGAGCTATTGTACACTACTCTTAAGCAGATGCAGGGGGAGGCCAGGCAAGAGAGCCGAAGATCGCTCCAGGCCACTAAAAAACTGCAAGGCGCTATCCGCAAAGTTAATAAGCTGTGCACCGACATGACTGAACGGGTAACTCAGGTGGAAGAAAGAACTGTCGGTTTGGAGGTAGAAGTTGACAAGCTTCAGACATTTAAGGAATCACAGGCAAAACAGTCTATGGATATTTGCTGGAAGCTTGAAGACTTCGAAAACAGGCAACGCCAAAATAATGTACGGCTACTCGGACTGGCAGAAAATGTGGAGGGGGAGAACATTATGGCCTTTGTCGTCTCTCTGCTGAAAGGTGCTTTCCCTGACCTTGCCCATTGGAATTGGGAGACGGAGGTTCAGCGGGCTTACCGCTTCCCATTGTCTAGGAGGACTAATGCTAATTACCAGGGGGAGAGACCTAGAGCAATTTTGATCTATGTTGGGAATTTTCTATTAAGGCAGGCCATAATAGATCGGGCCAGACCAGATCCGAAACGATCTCATGAGGGTCACACTTTCTTCGCTCGACCTGATTTCTGCCACACTACGGTCGAGCGGAGGTGGAGACTCCGACAGCTGATAACTCCCTTTCAGGGGCTGGGTTGTGAGGCTTTTTTGCTATTTCCTGCCCGGCTTAAGGTTATCTCGAATGGGAGGGTGAGAATGTTTTTTTCTGAGATCAAAGCACAAGAATATTTCACTGAGCTTAAGGAAGCAAGGGGGAGGAACGGAATGGGCCGTATCACGCAGGGGGGCTCAACTGCTGATTAATTATTGATGCTGATGTTCATGTAGGCTGTTTATGTAAGCTCTCAGGACTTGAAGCTCTGGAAGTATATATTTGCTTCGGGCACAATATGTTGTTATTTGATCATCAGACTTGGCTCTTCGGTATTCGTCACTGATTTATGTAGGAATATGGGGGTGAGGTCACATAGGCTCTGGGTGCCTGGGGGTGGGGGGGAGGATCGGCACGGCTCGAGATGCAGGATCGGCTGCCATACATAGGTCATGCTTGACCTATCTGGCTGTAAGGGGTGTAGGGGGCGGGTTAAGTCTTCCTAACGGGGTGGGGGTAAGGGGGAGCGGGTAAGGGCACAGCACAGCACTGCACAGTACAACGCGTGAGGGAAGGCATGGAGATGCGCTCTGGGAATAAAAATGTGAGGACAATGAGCGCAGTAAGATTAAGTTTTGATATACCAAATAGGGATAGCACGAAAGGGACTCTGCTGGCCTTGTGTAGGAACTGGAAAAGCATCAAATCAAATCAAATCAAATCAGGGACATTTGTAAAGCGCTCACATCACCCGAAAGTCTCATGGCGCTCACAGGCATCTCCAATTAGAAAACAGCAGCAGAGGAAAGCAGAGGGTCAGTTGTCAAAAGACCATGTTTTTAATTCCCTACGAAAACGCTGATGATTAGCAATAGTGCGAAGATGTAATGGCAGTTTGTTCCAAAGAGTGGGGGCTATTACTGAAAAGGATCTTCCTCCATTTCTGGTTGTATGAATTCTGATGGAGGTAAGGAGATACCTATTGCTGGATCTGAGGGGCCTGCTTGGCTGATGCCATTTAAGCTTCTTTTTCCAGTAGCCAGGGCCACTACCATACATGTTTTTGTGTACTAAGCAGAGAATCTTAAAACGCGTTCTCTTTCTGACAGGCAACCAATGAAGTTGCTTCAGATTTGGCGCAGATGGGGAGCCCGACGGAAGATTCAGAACCAACCTTGCTGCAGTATTCTGTAAGACCTGCAGTCTAGATAAGAGATCCTCATTTATTGATGATAATAGGGCGTTACCATAGTCCATGCGATTAATAATCAATCCCTGAACTAATGGTTTCCTGGCTTCCAAGGGAATCCATTAAAAAACTTTACGCAGGTTGCGCATGATACCAAAGCAGGAGCCAATTATGTGGTTCACCTGAATTTTCATCGATAGTTTACTATCGATTTGGATTCCTAGATTGCGAACCGATTGTTTGGGTGTTGGACTAGGGCCAAGAGTTACAGGCCACCAGTCATTTGTCCAGTACTTTTGTGCATCCCCGAAAAATACTATCTCCGTTTTGTCGCCATTTAGCTGTAGATGGTTTTCATTCATCCACATGTTAATGTGGATCATGCAGTCTTTAAAACGAACCTTGGTATCTATGGGATTCTGACCAAGGGTGACCAGAATTTGAGTGTCATCTGCATATGACATTACGTCAAAGCCGTATGATCTGATCACCCCTGGCCAGTGGTGTAACATAAAGATTAAAGAGTGTAGGGCTCAGAATGGAGCCCTGAGGCACTCCCATCCTGACTGGCCTACTACAGGAACTCATGTCACTGACCTGGACCATGGTGACTCGGTCCATTAAATAACTCCTGAGCCACCCCAGGGCCTTCCTCTGACACCAATCTCCCCAAGCCGTTGTATTAATATGCTATGGGAGATGGTGTCGAAAGCCGCCGACAGGTCTAGTAGGATAAGAATAGAGGATTGTCCTCTATCCAATGATAGTCTAATGTTGTCTATTACCTCTACCAGCGCTGTTTCGGTGCTATGGGCGGCCCTGAAACCAGACTGAGAGAGATCCAGTAAATTGTTGCTCTCAAGATGGAAAATGAGTTGTTTATGGACCAAGGATTCAAGTACTTTCCCAAAATATGGGAGTAGTGAAATCGGACGATAGTTGACCAAAAGATTGGGATCTGTAGTAGATTTTTTTAAGATGGGTCTAACTCTGGCAACTTTCCATATTTTGGGAACTGTTTCTTGAGCCAATGAACGATTGAATAGTTCGGTGATGCTTTCAAGAATGGCGGGAGCAATCGTATGTAGGAAGCGTGGTGATACAGGGTCAGCTGGTGAGCCAGATTTTATTTTTAACATGGCTTCTGTCACTTCAGCCGGATTAAACTGAGAAAATTCCTCCGAAACGAGAGGCGAGCCAGTTTGTAAGACAGAGTCCGTTTCCGAGCTTTCGATTGAAGCTTCTTGAGATGGAAAGGAGCTATGTATTTTATTTATTTTGTCATCGAAGAATTTGGAGAGGGAGTCAATCCAATCCTGCGAAATCGCAACCTCAGTTTTAGATTGAGGGGACTGTAAATTCTTTTAGGACCTTATAGAGCTCTTTATTAGAGTTTGCCGCTTCATTGATGCGATTTAATAGGAACACTTTCTTTGCCTGTCTAATGCTCTCCATATAATTACGTTGAATACGTTTGTATTCTCTGTGATCTGAGGGATTTTTTCTCCTTCTCCAATTGCGTTCGGCCGCTCTACAAGAGTGTTTTATTATTTTCAATTGCTCAGTAAACCACGGAGCATTTCTGGATCTGATTTTCCCCTTGGTAAGAGGGGCAATTTTATTTAGGGCCTGAGTTATTTCTTCCTCAAATGTGGTTACCGTCAGGTCAATATTTTCAGTCTGATCTTTTAAACATGGCTTAAAGAAGGTTGAAAAAGAGCAGGCCGTGACCTTACGCCAAGACCTGCGCCATATTAATTCATTTTTAAGCTCGGTTTTTCCTATATATGCTGGAATAGAAAACTTTAAAAGGTGATGATCTGACCATAATAATGGAAGGGAAGATTCAACTGTAACACCTGAAAAGTTGGTAAATAACAAATCAAGGGTGTGTCCAGCAGAATGAGTTGGACCTTTCACCATTTGGACCAGCCCCAAAGAGTTCATTTCAGTAATTATTTGATTAGTATCTACATCAGTCGGAATCTCAGCATGATAATTAAAATCTCCTATCAAAAGAAATTGGTCGGTAGCAAGTACATGTGGAGCTATCTGTTCACACAAAATGTGCGTAAAATCTTTCTTCGGGCCAGGAGGTCTATATACAAGAGCTCCTCTCCAAGACCCGTGAGATGTACCATCAATTCTAAAAATACATAATTCGATCTGTTTGGTACTCATTGAATCCAAAAGGTGATCTTAATGCCGGGACCGGTGGCTATAAGTAAGCCTCCTCCTCTCTTTCCCTTTCTGTCAACTCTTGTTATTTCATATTTTGATGGAAAAGCGATTACCACATCCGGGGAAGCATATTCATGCAACCAAGATTCTGTTATGAAGCAGATATCAGGTGATTCTGCATCTAAAAGATCCCATATTTCCACCGAATGTTTAGGTATAGAATGAGCATTAAGATTAAGGCTCCCTGTTTTCCGTTTTTACAGATTTTTACAGATAAATACAGACAGAAAACAATGTGTTTTCTGTCTGCATTTATTTTTAAAAGTGGGTAAATCAAGAAAATTTTGCTTTTTTAAGTGACTCTCCTTGCTGTCTTTCATGAATTATAGGCCAGCAGCTGAGCAAATGGACAGCATGGGAAATTAAAAAAACAGGATGAAATTTCTTTAAATAATAGCATATGTCAACATATATTTATGGTATAATGCTAGTATTTACCAGTGGATGTATTGTTATGTAAAATTTAGCAGCTTAAATAGCTAAAACACGACAGACATCAAAGTATGAGTGCGTGTCTATCAGTTAAATAGATATGGAAATGTACAGTTTTACAACTTCATTTATACACAAAACTCAAAATAAATATGGATAAATACAAATAAAATGTCCAAAAAATAAATGTGGATAAATACAGTCGGAAATGGCCAAAAAATAAATACCATAAAACCGGGAGCCCTAATTAAGATATATTCCCTTTAAAACCTTGGAATATTTTGTATTATGGGTATTACATGGTGCCTGTAAGATGGTTGAGGACACTTGTGTGGTTAGGCTGGTGTTAGTCTGCTGGCATATATAATCAAAATCTTCCAGGATTGCTGGTTTCACCAAGCAATCATGGTTAATGTTTTTTAACTCTTGGCTCGAATATTGTTTTAAGTTCATTTTTTACGCTTACCCAGAGTGTAACCCAAGGAGCCGAAAATTGGAACATACGGTCCTGTCGACTGTCGGCGTGTTCGCGCGGACGAGCGCAGACGGGCTTGCCTTCGGCGCGCATAAGATGATGAGTCTTCAAATAGCTTCAGCTAACGTCTGCGGGCTAAATGATTGTCAAAAGTCAAAGGGCGGCAATTCTGTTTAAAACTTTACGAATCAAAATATAATGTGTGGAAGAAACTCACATAGAAGGTGTCAGGGGTAGCATCCTGGAACAGCTAGGATATAAGCTCATGGTGAATACCAAACACGGTACCCGCACAAGAGGGGTAGCAATTCTTACCCGTAAGAGTGATATAATGGTTAAAAGAAAGCTAGCTGACCAATGGGGTCGCTGGGCAGTAGCCGAATGTTTGGTGGGTGGCGAAGTATTTACAATTTGCTCGGTTTATGGATTGACTGGGGATGACCCTGAGCTTCTTGAATTTCTGGATGCCGAACTAGCAATATGGCCCATGCCGGTGATAGTCTGTTGGGATTTTAATATTAATGGGTTGGGGGTGCGCTGGGGTGCCTCGGGTGGTGGATATCATGGTAGGAAAAGAAGGGTCTCTGCAGCCTTTACGAATTTAATCAGGAATAATGGTTTTATTGATGCTTGGGCTCACCTGAAACCTGAAGACCCTGGCAGCACCTTCTTCTCTGCACCACATAAGGTTATCTCACGACTCGATTATTTTTTTGTGTCACACCATCTTATCTCCAAACTTAGAATAGAGAAATACCCTCGGATACTTTCGGACCATAACCCATTAGTTCTGACAGTCACAATCACGGGGCTGGACTTTTGAACGGGGGCTCTTACATGATCCAGATTATGTGGCCCATATGAAGGGGTGGATCAAGGAATTCTGGGATTTTAATAGGGAGAGCACAGGTACAGGGATAGTCTGGGATGCTTTTAAAGCAGGGGTCAGAGGGGAAACAATGAGTTATAGTATGCATCGGCAAAAAAAAGGGGCACAGCAAGAGGAAGAAATTAGAAAAAACTTGATTAAGATAGAAGAGGATCTGGCTACTGCTATTAATATGGGTAGACCAACTGAAGATATATTACTACAGTTGGCCGCATGCAAGGCTGATGCTGGAGAGCGGATTGCTGTTAAAGCTGCAGAAACCTTTCTGGCAAAAAGAGAGCACTGCCATGAGTTTAGTGAGCGGGTGGGACACACACTGGCGGTTAGATTAAGACAAAAGACCACTGCAGGTGTGATATCAGAAATTCTGGATGTTAATGGGAGTATAGTAGCTGATGCCTTAGGGATTCGGGAGGTCTTTCGGCAATATTATCAACGGCTTTACACTAATGAACTCCCAACGACGCCAAACACAATTCAAGAGTATCTAGATATGATACCCCTTCAGCGGATGGATGTAACAGATAAGGAGGCACGCGAGGCCGTCTTGACACAAGAGGAGATAATGGCTGCTCTGCAAAGCTTACCATCTAGTAAGGCTGCTGGTCCAGACCTGATTCCATTGGAATTTTATAAAACCTTTGCAGATATAATAGGTCCTGATTTGACTGAGGTTATTAGGCAAGCTCAAAGGGGCGGATCTGCCCCGGAGTCTTGGGCAGGGGCGGATATTGTAATTAAAAAAAAAAAAAAAAGATAAGCCACTGAGGGAGCCAGGCTCATATAGGCCAATTACCCTTTTAAATAGTGATGTAAAATGTTTTTCTAAGGCTATGGCAACAAGATTAAATGGCATTATGAGGAAAACAATCCATCCCTGTCAACACAGGTTTATCATCGGTCGGGGAACAACGCAGCATGTCCGCCGTGTAATAACACTCTTTGATGCAACAGAGATCTCGGGGGACCCTATGGTCGCTCTGCTTTTGGATGCTGAGAAGGCATTTGATAGGGTCTCCTGGGAGTTTCTGTGGGAGACTCTGAAATGGTTTGGTTTAGGAGATGGATTTATTAAAGCCATCCAGGTGTTGTATAGAGCTCCTACCGCTTGTTTAAGACTAAATGGGGGCTGTACGGCACCTTTCTTTATTGAGCGCGGAACAAGGCAGGGATGTCCATGCTCACCCCTCCTATTCGCTATATATATAGATCCTTTAATACGACTGCTGGAGGTCAATAGCGGAATCGAGCCTATTGTGTGTCAGGGTCTGGAATCCAAAGTACTGGCCTACGCGGACGACGTTGCCTTCGTCACTGCAAATTCTGTAACCGCACTCACTGTGGTGGAGACGGTCGCACGGGATTTCGGTAGATTTTCTGGCTATGCACTAAACAAAGCAAAAACACAGATTATTAAGAACAGGCATGCTACTATCGTTGACCCGCGAGTAGCTGAATCAGCAGTCTATCTAGGTATCACCATCATGCCGGAGCTGGGGAGTCTGGTCGCAAGGAATATTGAGCCGGTAATTAGGAAGGCGCGATCTGATTTTGATAGATTTAATAATCTACACATGTCATTGGTGGGCCGCTGTAATGTGGTCAAGATGATGTTCTTGCCAAAAATACTTTACCTGTTTAGGGCAATACCGATTGAATTTGAAAAACACTGGTTCGTAACACTGGAGAATATAGTTAATCGCTTTATATGGGCGCATGGGAAAACGAGGAGGGCCCTTAGGTTTATGTCACTCCCAAGGGAAAGAGGGGGCTTTGCTGTTCCTGATTTTAAAATGTATTATTGGGCAGCGGCTCTCCAGTATATGAGTATATTATTTGCTGCATCCCCTGCCGAACCTGCGGAAGAAGTAGGGCTCCCTGATGTATACAAGCTATTGCTCGGGGATCAAGCTGTGAATTGTTTTATGAAATTTAGTGAGCCTAGTTATTATAAGAAGACGAAATTCAAGACACTATTGGCTGCCATTAAAATCTGGGCGGCACTCAAAAAAAAGGTCAGTCTTGGGAGGATCAACTATTATACCCTGCTTTACAAAAACCCCACGTTTCCTGAAATATTTTCTGACTGGATTATGGCGGAGTGGGCAGAGCGGGGGGTTCGGAAGGTCGGGGATCTAATGCAGAGGGAAGGTTTTCGTCAGTTTTGTGATATCCAGATAGAATATGGGTTGGATAGGTGTAATTTTTTCAAATTCTTGCAGCTACGAAGTTTTTTCAGCAAGAAGGTGGGCGGGTTAAATGGGTTTAGCAAAATTAAAATCATTGATATTATTAGAGACAGCAGGCAGTGTGTCATCCGGCTAATATATGCTGAATTAGCCGCGCTTAAACGAGATGATTTGGTTAAGCATGCGGATAAATGGATGGATCGGGTGGGGGTTGAACCAGAAAGGTTTCTTGACTCTTTAGAATTGGGTCAGACGGTTATGTGCTCAGCAGGGCTTCAAGCACAGCACTATAAGACTGTATTCGCACTCTACTATACCCCGGCAAGAATTGCACAGTGGGGCGGGCAGGTAGGAATTAACTGCCCGCGGTGTGATGCACCCGAGGCTGATCTGGAACACATGTTCGCATCCTGCTCACGCCTCGAAAATTTACTGGGCTCCATCACGAAGTTCTTTGATTTGACACTAGGGCTGAAAGTTATGCTAACCCCTGCCCTGATACTTCTCGGTGTTAGCAATAATGAGGTGCAAGATCCATCCTATCAATTTCTCTTTCTGGCTATGGCCGTAATACGTATAAGTATTGCCTCTGCGTGGCTCGACCCGATGCCTCCAACATTTCAGCAGTGGTCGGCGCGGCTACTTTCAATGTTCACTCTGGAAAGAGCTATATACGAGAGAAAGGGTAAAAAAGCGAGACTCTTGGGTCGACGTATCTGGGCTCCTCTAATGAGATGGAAGGCGTCACAGTAGGCTAGGGATCCCTGAACCATACGCTGAGAGGTACTAGAAAATCTATTTGGTGTGATGTGTGTTAGCAAATGCTGTAAACTCTGTTGTCTGTAACTTGAATTAACACAAGGTCGAGATCTCCCTTAACTATATCTTGGAGCTGGCTTTGTTATTGCTTATTTCTGTTTTTGTTGGTATATCGGTTTAGGATGAATCAATGTCTATTTTCTTTATTTGACTGCCAAAAAAGTATGGTTGTAACCTCACGTTTGAATATGGTATATAAGTTTGTGCTGTTTATTAAATACAAAAACTTGAATAAAAATATTAAAATAAAAAAATAAAAAAAGAAAGAATGGAGATAGTGAAAAGGGGAGAAAGGAGAAATAGAAAGGGAGGAACAGGGAGGTATGCTGAGAATGGAGACATTCCCTTATGGAAAAAGAAAAAATATGGAGGCGAATGTAAGAATGAGAAGTGGGAAGAAGGAAAAAATTGTAATGTTGCAATAGATATGTTGCTAGATGGTGGGAAATTAAGATAAGAGGTGAGAGGGGAAGAGGAAGAGAGAAGTAAGTATGGATAGGCAAAAAAGAAAAATCGAGAATGAAATATTAAAGAAGAAAATAAAGAGTACACATTAGAGATAAATAACAGAGAAAAGGAAGAGGAGAAAAAGAGAGAAGGAAGTTAAAAAGAAGTTAAAGGAGAAACAGATATATAGAAGAGAGAGATGCCCCCCTTTGCTATGTGCTTTAGCTAACAGAAGTGATCATCATCTTAATTTGTGCTAAGTTTTTGTCACGATAATCATCATTTTTTGTTGGTAGTTTGACAACTGATATGCTCTCAAGTGACTATCGAGAAAAGGATGTTTTAATTCAGGAATATTCATAGTACAGCCCCAGGCCGCGTGCAACACATCTGACCTATTCATCTGTTCCCCTAGTGAAGAACTGCTCAGGACTGGTGCTTACTTCACTGAGCACTAATATTCAGAAAAATGCTAAATAAACAGGCAAGCATTTAGTTACACATCATCTAAAGCAAAGGAATGTAGGAACACCTTTATGTTAAAAGACATCATGCAACAAACATGTACAAATATGATAAAGTCTCTTTAAAATTCAGAATGAGTTTATTTTTCTAGCATGTGGAAGTGTTTCACTTAAATACACCAGATTATATCACTACTTTGAGAGGCATTCATAAGAAGTGATAGTTTTCAAACATTAACTTTGAAACAGTCATGCCCTCAGCCATCTCTAACGACAATGACGTTAGTAAACGAAGAAGCAAATAAGCTGTCATATGCACCCTGTACGAGGCCTAAGGTGCTATTATGCATATAGTCTTTATGTCACACATAAGATAAGCTTTTGTACAGTGCACATCCTGAAATTATGTATTTCAAGGTGCCCTTTTATGTGATAATAGAGAAAAAGGAGGAAATGTGAAATAAAATAATTGCCTAGGATCACACATTTTGGTCAAGCAAGGAAGATGAGATTGATCCAAGGTTTACTGGTTTCTCATTCTGCAATTCAGCCACTAGAGGCGAAACTATTTCTCTTGCTCTCATTTTACATCAAAATCTAATGCTCTAGCTTTAATTCTTGGTACATGAGGCTAGAGCCTGAGTGGTACGCAGAAGCCAAGTGAAGCCTCAGCTTGTTCAGACTCGGGTATCCAAGTGAACATTGAGCTGAGCCAAAGCCAGGCATCTGGCTTGAGCGTGACTCGAGCCTTCAGTGGCTCACCCCACCTCCTTCTATCATATAATGGCAATTAAGGGAACAAAGGTGAAGCAGGAGTACAAACACCACAGTGCAGGACTCCTTGTTTCAAGGTCCATAACTTTATACCTATACTATATTTGAGTGAGTGTACTACGAGCCCGCCTGTTCTCTCCTCCATTGATTAAATACAATTATGGTTGGGTTACAGTCCAGTTTTCCTATCATATACTTACAAGCAGTGTATAGTCTCATGTAAAATCTTCCTATCTCTGTGGAAAAAAAACAGAGAGATTTTCTCAAAAAGTGATTGCGCAAGGGCACACAATCATTCACAAGGGGAGGCCAGGATTTAAAAAGAAAACATTTTTTCTGCTTCCATGGTTTCTATCTTGCTCATTACACAACAGCTCTGAATTGAGACAGGGGCACTACTCTAAAAAAGAAATGCTGTGGTACTTGCCCAAGGTTTTAATACAGAGTTCACAACCAGCATATTTTGGCAAAGTGGTAAGCCAGGATTAAACATCAAGTCTCCTAGTGCCAAGGCTAAAACTTTCCCACTGTACCACATCTAGTGATGGAGGATGGGTGTTTGTGTCTGCCCACCTCAGTCAATTTCACACCTTGTTATGTAATCTTTGTCAATAATTTTGTGTAGCCTTAACTGAGCCTCTTTCTAAGCCATCCTAATATTTACAAGTAAGAGACATAAGGCATAAGGAGATTGGGAGCCCTAATATTCTACTTGATTCCAGTTCAATAATCAAGTTACTTCCTTTCTACACTTGACTCACCAAAGGTGGCAATATCAAGCAGAGAAGGCTTATTTCAGGCTTGCTTTAAAGGAATAGCAAGTCAGATACAGCATAGCACAGTGTTGTCAAGTCTATGGACCCAATTTAATTGTTGGCTGCCCAGCCGACATATCTAGCACTGACAGAACCCACCGCCATAACAGTTCCTGTTAATGCATTGGAAATTTGACCGACTGCTCCATCAACATGAAAACTATACAGCAAACTTGCAATGTTTTTTCATTATTATCAAAAAGAAAATCCAAAAGCGGGATTTTCTTTGTAAAAAAGGAAAGCAATCCCCCTCACCATGACCACCATTTAGAGGGGGGCATTGAGCACTTTTCAGTGACACTTACTGCTAGGTATTTCCTGACGGTGACAGGCTTTGAAAATCAACTGTATACCCACCCATCTAATTTAGGAGGGTGGACATACAGCCAACCCTCCAATGGCCCTTACTCCGTTAGGCCATCAGAGGGGTTTGACCATGGCAGAGATGGAGTAGTCTCTGCTGTCATCAAACCTATGGTCTGCCCAATTGTAAATCTGGCAGGCGGGCCATAATGTTGGCAGGGAGGGAACTCCGTTGCTTCATCTCTTTGTAGACTAGGGGCATAATTTAAAGGACAGTATGAAAATAAACCCTCAAAATAACATTTGGGTTCACAATTTACTCACATTACAATCCATGTACCCCCAACCCTACCTCATATGGGCATCAGTGCGGGCTTTGTTTACACAACAGACCATACGTTTTGGCCTGTGGGAAAATGTTTGTGAGTAACCAGCTTCTAATTCTACTAAGAGGTCACAAGATGCACACACTAGATGTTTATTCAATAGGTGGCATGTTTCAGCAATCACCCTGGTAAACACTTCTATTTAATCAATTAGAGAGTAAAAATCTTGCTTTGTAAGAACATTTTTGTGCACAGCGGACATTATGATCTAGTACAGGATCATAGAGCCTCAGGATCATAGCTGTGACTATTCAAAGATACATTTAATCCAATCCTTTTACATGGGACATTATTCAGTTGCCCTTTTGACATGCTATTATTACCATTAGGGCATTCATGGGATGCAATGGGATATTCATGCTAGCATTAAATCATTGACTGGTTTTGGTACTGTTTACAGTGCCTAGCAGTTCAGTTCAATTTGATCTGTTGTTTTGATTTTGTTTAGGTTTATGGGTTTGGCATTTCTCTTCTCCCAATTTGATCTAGTTTCAAAGAAATTTTTGTTGAGTATTTTCTTTTAATTATCGGTACCCAAGACAGGATCTTTCCTATGTAACTCACACTATCTATGTTTATTTCTAATGCTGGAGCGCCCTTTGTTCATTACCCGTGAGCTGCACTGTTGTTTTCATTTGTTGAGACTTCTACATGCCAGAATCATTCTGCTTTCAAAGGGTCATAATACCAGAAACTGTTTTGGAAATAGTCCATAGGATGAACGCTGTATGGATCTAATTTTGGCCTTCAAAGAAACATTTGTAGTCTTTATGTTGAGTACTTGGAACAATTTTACTGGTTAAACTGATTATATTTGCTTTAATTCCAAAGCAGCTTGTACCCTGACTGTAGTAGCTAGCGTACATATTCAGCAGTACATACACGATTCCAGAACCCATACCTATTATTTATGCCAAATGTTTTGTCAATTTTACTTTGTTAGGCTGCATTAAATATTCGGATCCCTGGCGTGCACTTGTGGTAGCAGGGGATTATAAAGTAGAACAGAAAGAGTAAAGAGGACGTGTGACAACACGAATATGATCAGCTAGGACTACGATGCTGCTAAGTAGTTAACTGTTTAATAAGCTAAGTGGTGTATATATAACCAACTAATCCTGTTGCTTAGTAAATGATGCCGCCCTCTTAGAGAATTAAATAATCTTTGAAAGAGGTTTAAACCTGGTTGCAGCTGATGTCACTACAATATCACATTCTGGTGGAGTAGCATCTTTACCCCAGAAACTATGCACAAAGGAGCACCTGTAGATAAGCCCGTGATCACTGAGAAAAAAAAAATTCTTCTGTAACATTTTTTCTGAGCTTTGGCTCATTTCATGGCTTACTTGCCCAGAGGCCTTTCCTGAAGATGAGCACTGGAGCGAGGAAGGCTCTCCATTTGTTGTCCCTTGTTTCTAACTCAGTAAGACCGCTGCCTTGTTTTGAGCTGGGTTACACACAGGGAGCATTATTTTCATTTTCTTCCTTCTCTTGGTCTTGTGTCCCATCGGGAAGGAGCACTAATGACTTGTGTTCATCCCAGTTCGCATCCAGAGGAGTTCTTGTCTACATCTAGAGGGTGAGGCCTAAAGGCAGGTCTGTTACCTAGCTATACTGTAGTGCCTTTAATATGCCCCTAGTGCCAAGGAGTTTAAGGATACAACATGATCACTATCATCTAACAGACACTGCGTCTACCTTGGAAGAATGGTAATTTTATAAATTTCTCTAGATTGAAACCATTATTTAAAAGTACAAAATCCGAGCACGAAAGAAAGCTTTAGTTAATCTGGTCTAAACGAAGACATGGACGCAGGTCCATGACAATAATGATCTGAAAGAGACACGTTAGTGATAGATTCCTTACCTTAGAATATCCCCAGGCGTCAGACTGGATCCGGAAAGTTTTTCGTCAGCAGTACCCCTGCGCGTCGGTAGGTGGCGTTGTGCGGCTCCGCGTTCGTCCCTGGCGTCGTAAGCGCCGAGATGACGTCACGGAGACTACTTAGGCGCCACCCATGTGCGCTGGCGGCAGTTCTTTTTTTTTTCCGCGCCAGCAAGCGCAGATCCGGTTAGAGCACGTACCTCAGTCACTTTTTGACTAGTTGTTTTTTTGGGACTTTTGTCTCTAATTTCTATATTTGACTCCTGGTGCCACGTAGGGATGCCTGGTTTTAAAACCTGCGGCGCCTGCCGCCGTATAATGTCGGTGGCCGACCCCTATGGCGTCTGTCTCTACTGTCTAGAGCGCGACCATGACTCCCGGTCATGTTCCGACTGTCTGGCCATGGCTCCGAAGGCTTTGCGGGAGCGGTCCCGAAAGCTGCTAGAGGCCCGACAGTTGTCTCCGTGCCGTTCCAGGTCCAGGGGTCGCTCGAGGGACCGACCGCAGAGTCGCCATCATCACTCCTCGAGGTCCAAGTCGTCGCCCTCGGATTCCGGTAAGCAACGTCATAAAAAGAAGTCGAAGAAGCGCGTACGCTCTCCGACCTCCCCTCGTCGGTCTTCTGACGCGGACGAGGGGACCCGGGGTCTTTCCCCCGCGGCTCCGTTGGAGCCTGTCAGTCCCGCGGCCTACCCGCCATACCCGGGTCCGTTGGCGACTCCGGCCCAGGTGCAAGAGTTTCTTGCTGCCATGGACCGCCTTTTCGGGCCTAGGGCTCCCGCCGGTGCGCCTTCGGGCCCCGCGGTCCCTTTTGGGGGCCCTTGGTTGCCGCTGGCTCTGCCGTCGGTGCCGCCAGCGGCTCCGCCCTGGCGCCCCAAGGTCCTCTGCCGGCGGCTCCGGCCCTGGCGCCGCAAGGTCCTTCGCCGGCGGCTCCGGCCCCGGCGCCGCAGGGTCCTCCGCCGGCGGCTCCGGCCCCGGCGCCCCCTGCGGCTCCCTTCCCGGCGCCGCCCTGGGTGCCGTTCGGCCCACCTCCGCCCTTGCCCGCGTTTCCAGCTTGGAACCCGGATTGGGCCTTGAAGCCGGAGCGGCGCCGATTGGCGCCGGAGCGGCGCCGTTCCCAGCGCTGGTGGAGCATTTCTTTTCCCCTGTGCCTCCCTCGCCTTTGCAGCCTGTGCCTCGGGCTGTTGGGGAAGAGGAGGACTGGGAGGGGTCGGAGGACCCTCTTGCATGGCAGTGTGAGTCCAAACAGGAATGGGCAGAAGACTCAGAGGATGCCAGTGGCCTTGACCTCTCCTCTGAGCCTGGGTTTGTGTCTCCTCCCACTCTCATGGAGGAAGGCGCCACCTACACTGTGGTGCTCCGTAGAGCAGCTGAGACTCTTGGCCTTGAATTGCCTACTGTTGCCCTCCAAACTAACCTCCTTACTGAGGTGCTTCAGCCTACAGCAGGTTCTGTGGAACCTCTGCTTCCATTCAATGAGGCCTTGACGGATGTTTTGATGGGTACCTGGTCTAGGCCAGCCACAGGGGTCCCTGTGGATAAAAATGTGGCCAGACGTCACCGTCCGGCACCGGGTGACCCTGCCTTTCTGACAACTCATCCGACACCGGAGAGCCTGGTCATTCAGGTTTCCACTTCCCAAACAGCATTCCCTACCGCTCCACCGGATAAGGAATCCAAAAAGCTGGAGCAGCTTGGCAAAAGGTTGTTTTCCTCTGCCAGCGTGGGGCTGCGGTCAGTCAACACCACATGCCTCTTGGGCTGCTATTCTCACACTGTGTGGGACACGGTGGCGCAAACTCTGCCCCAGTGCCCCGAAGAGGTTCGGGCTGTGCTTTCCCAAGCTGTTGCAGAGGGGAAGGATGCCGCGAAGTTCGCCATTCGGTGTGGTTTGGACACCGCGGACTCTTTGGGAAGAGCAATTTCCACCACAGTGGCCTTGTGGCGACATGCCTGGCTGCGGTCCACGGGGTTTTCGGGGGATGTCCAGAGTTCCCTCATGGACATGCCTTTTGATGGTACTCGCCTTTTTGGCGATAAGGCAGACAGTGTGATGGAGCGTTTTAAGGACTCTCGGGCTACAGCCAAGTCCTTGGGTATCTCCACCTCCCGCCCAGCCACGTCTACTTTTCGTTACTTTCGTGGCCGCGGCAGGGGCGCCTCTACACGTCCGTTCACAAGGCCTGCGCAGAACCAGCCTCAGCGTGGCCGCGGGCGCGGTGGACGCCGTGGCGGCACAGGGGGCCAGCGTGCGGGTCAGCCCACCTCCGCTCCCGCAGCATCCGCCTCAAAGCCTTCCTAGTCTGCGCTTTGGGGTGCACCCCACGCCAGTGGGCGGCAGGATTCAACATCACCTCCCCCACTGGCGCTCTGTCACTTCGGACAGCTGGGTGCGACAAATAATCCGAAGGGGCTATTCCCTCCCCTTCGAGTCTGCCCCCCGTCCATGCCACCTCAGTTCCACCGCATTTCGGGGGATCACTTAGCGCTTCTCCAACAGGAAGTCACAGCCCTCTTGGCTAAGGGGGCCATCGAGCGCGTTCCTGGGCCAGAAGTAGGACATGGATGTTATTCCCACTACTTTCTGGTCCCCAAGAAGGACACGGGGGGCTTCGCCCCATCTTGGACCTCCGGAACATCAATCGCTTCCTCCGGAAGGAGAAGTTCAAGATGTTGACTCTGGCTCAGGTCTTGGCTGCCCTCGACCCTGGAGACTGGATGGTAGCGTTGGACTTGCAGGACGCATATTTTCACATTCCCGTCCTGCCGGCCCACCGGCGTTACCTGCGGTTCACGGTAGGCCAGGAGCATTTTCAGTTTACCGTGCTCCCCTTCGGCCTTACAAGCGCCCCTCGGGTGTTCACGAAAGTGATGGCGGTGGTCGCAGCTCATCTGTGCAGGTCAGGGGTGTCAGTCTTCCCCTACCTCAACGACTGGTTGTTGAAGGCGGGCTCGCCCCAGGCAGTCGTCACCCACCTTCAGACTACGGCCGACCTCCTGCAGTTGCTGGGGTTCTCCATCAACGTGCCAAAGTCGCACCTGAGTCCTTCTCAGAAGCTCCCCTTCATCGGAGCGGTTCTGGATTCGACGCAGTTTCGGGTTTATCCTCCCTAGCGGCGAGTCCGAGATATTCAGGCTATGATTCCCATCTTTCAGCCTCTATCCCGGGCCTGATGGCCTCCTGCATTCTGCTAGTGCAAAATGCCAGGTGGCATATGCGGGCTCTGCAGTGGGACCTGAAGTTCCAGTGGGCGCAGCATCAGGGCAACCTGTCCGATCTTGTCCAGATCTCGGAGGGCACTGCACGACAATTGCAGTGGTGGCTCACGAATCGCGATTGGGTCAATGGCAGATCCCTCTCCCTTCCCCAACCGGAGCACACAGTGGTGACGGATGCGTCCCTCCTGGGATGGGTCGGCACCTGGGAGAGGCGGAGATCAGAGGCCTCTGGTCTCTGGCGGAGTCCCGTCTCCATATCAATTTTTTGGAGCTGCGGGCGATCCAACTTGCACTGAAGGCATTCCTTCCCTCTGTCCGGGGAAGTGTAGTGCAGGTGTTCACGGACAACACCACCGCCATGTGGTATTGCAACAAACAGGGCGGGGTGGGGTCGTGGACCCTATGTCAGGAGGCTCTGCACCTCTGGACATGGCTGGAACATCAAGGTATTACCTTGGTGGTTCAACACCTGGCAGGTTCTCTGAACGCCAGGGCAGACGAACTCAGCCGCCGATGCTTGACGGATCACGAATGGCTTCTGAACTTGGACGTGGCGCAAGGTCTCTTTCTGCAGTGGGGAGAGCCTTGGTTAGATCTATTCGCCACCAAAGAGAACGCGAAATGTCATCAGTTCTGCGCGTTGGAATTTCCAAGGCGGCACTCGCTCGGCGATGCTTTTCGTTGCGAATGGAGTTGCGGTCTGTTGTACGCCTTTCCGCCTATACCACTTCTGCCCAGAGTGCTGAAGAAGATTCGGCGCGACCGGGCCCAAGTCATCCTTGTGGCTCCGGATTGGGCACGAAGATACTGGTATCCCGAGCTACTCAACATGGCGATCGATCCCCCGATCCGACTGCCTCTTCGGGAGGATCTTCTGTCGCAGCAACAGGGGACGGTCCTCCACCCGAACCTGTCCAGCCTCCACCTCCATGCGTGGAGATTGAGCGGCGACAGCTGATTCCATTTGACTTGCCTCCTGAAGTCTGTGATGTCATTCTGGCACTGTGAAAGTTAGAGTACGGAGTTCCTCAGTGGGTCATAGAACACAAATGAAGGTGATGTATGGTGAAAGGTTGGACCGAAATACTATGTGGAGGGGAATTCCTCCTTTCGGAACTAGGGCCCTCACACACCCGGCAAGCTAGGTGTCATGCTTCATCATATGGGCCTGCTCCTCGTCGGGTCGGCGCTGCAATACCCGATGGGCACCCATAAAGGGGCTCTTTGGCGGAGATCTTTTGTTCCTTGCCGTATAGGTGCCATGGGTGTAAGGGGCCTAGTATGTGTAGATGTCAAAGTGAAGTGTGCAGATTAAAACAGGGGTGGGATTCCTCTAAATGACTTTATTCAGGGAGGATCCTAGCCTGATTAAAAGAATATAGGAGAGGCGACAATCTGGCTACAATGTGTCGGAAGTGCGCTCTACTCCTAGGTGGTCGACATGTTTCTCGCCTGGTAGTCACATTGTAGCCAGATTGTCGCCTCTCCTATATTCTTTTTAATCCAGCTAGGGTCCTCCCTGAATAAAGTCATTTAGAGGAATCCCACCCCTGTTTTAATCTGCACACTTCACTTTGACATCTACACATACTAGGCCCCTTACACCCACGGCACCTATACGGCAAGGAACAAAAGATCTCCGCCAAAGAGCCCCTTTATGGGTGCCCGTCGGGTATTGCAGCGCCGACCCGACGAGGAGCAGGCCCATAAGATGAAGCATGACACCTAGCTTGCCGGGTGTGTGAGGGCCCTAGTTCCGAAAGGAGGAATTCCCCCCACATAGTATTTCGGTCCAACCTTTCACCATACATCACCTTCATTTGTGTTCTATGACCCACTGAGGAACTCCGTACTCTAACTTTCACAGTATATCAGGGCATGTACGTGTGGACCTCCCCAAAAGCCCATTGTTCCCCCCTCTTTTGTTTAAAATGTCATTCTGGCAGCCAGACGTCCCTCCACTAAATCGGTATACGCCTGCAGGTGGAACAAATTTGTGGCATGGTGCACAGCTAAGTCTGTGGATCCCCTTTCTGCCCCTCTTTCTGAGGTCCTTCTATTCCTACTATCCTTGGCCCGGCAGGGCTCTGCTCTGGGCACTCTCAAAGGTTATCTTTCGGCCATCTCCGCCTTTCTCAGGCTCAGATCAGCCTTCTCTCTTTAAGTCCCCGGTTGTTAACCGTTTCCTCAAAGGCATTACACACACGTTTCCTCCCGTGCCTTTCATAATGCCTCAATGGGACTTAAATCTTGTCTTGACCTATCTGATGTGCGCTCCTTTTGAGCCCCTTCATAACTGTCCTTTACGTCTTCTTACTCTCAAGACGGCTTTCCTGGTAGCTATCACCTCTGCCAGAAGAGTGAGTGAGCTCCAGGCTCTTTCTTCTAAACCTCCTTTCCTTTCTGTTCATCCGGACAAGGTGGTTTTACGGACCCATCCTTCTTTCTTGCCAAAGGTTGTCACGCCCTTCCACATCGGGCAGACCATCACTTTGCCCACCTTCTTTCCACCTCCGCATCCTTCAAAAGAGGAAGAGAGGCTCCACCGTTTGGACCCAAAACGTGCGCTCTCGTTCTATCTGAAGCGCACACAACAGTTCCGGGTGGATGACCAGCTCTTTGTTGGCTACGTGGGCGCCAAAAAAGGTCGAGCCGTGCACAAACGTACCATCTCTCGGTGGGTCGTTTTGTGCATCAAAGCGTGTTACTCGTTGGCTAAGACGGAGCCTCCTGTGGGGCTGCGTGCCCATTCTACCAGGGCCACAGCAGCCACTACTGCCTTGGGACGCAGCGTTCCCTTACAGGATATTTGTCAGGCAGCTACGTGGGCCTCGCTGCACACATTTACCAAGCATTACTGCCTTGACAGTCAAGTCCGGAGAGACGGCTTCTTTGGCCGTTCTGTTCTCCGTGACTTTCTGGTGTAATCTATTCGCAGACCCACCACCGGGGTTGGTATTGCTGGGGTATCTATTCTAAGGTAAGGAATCTATCACTAACGTGTCTCTTTCAGATGCACAAGTTACTACTTGTTTAACGATATATCTGTAAGAGACATTAGTTAGTGATAGATTCCTTACCGCCCCACCCATCCTCCCCGTTCTTCGAACTGATTCTAGGGTTAAGGTCATCCCTTTCAGGGCCCTAGTTTCATGGCACCAGTGGTCAGTTTCTTGCATGGCTCTGCGTTCCTGGCGCGGAAAGTCGTGTACAGAACTGACGTCAGCGCGCGTGGGTGGCGCCTAAGTAGTCTCCGTGACGTTATCTCGGCGCTTACGACGCCAGCGGCGAACGCGGAGCCGCACGACGCCACCTACCGACGCGCAGGGGTACTGCTGACGAAAAACTTTCCGGATCCAGTCTGACGCCTGGGGATATTCTAAGGTAAGGAATCTATCACTAACTAATGTCTCTTGCAGATATATCGTTACACAAGTAGTAACTTGTGCTTTATGTTGGCAAAAATGAAGGCTCCAAATGAAGCAGGTTTTCTGAATTCAGTCTCTAAAACATTAATTTTTCCATCTACTACTGCTCATGAGCACCTGTAAGTGGAAGTATGCCCAGGCTTTATATACGTTGTTCCAATTAGCAGAACTGTTTGACAGAGGAGACTGTTGTTTCTAAGGCAAAGGGGCATGCACCCCATTTTTCAAAAATCTGCAATTAGAAATAGCTCTGTATCTCTTGCGGCCATAACTTTCAACTTGTACAATAATTGAAGACTCCTAAATGAGTGGGCTTCACACTTGAAGTGTGTGCTCACTCCAGCAGGAGCACTTTCTTTAGGTGGAACCTGTGGTATGTACTACTAAAGAACTTCTGTTTGTTGCTATATTGCCTTCTAGATCGATAGTGCAAAGTACTACATTTTTTGGGCTAAACTGGCATTAGATGGTATGCGTTTAGGCATATAGTTTCAACATCTGTTCTTTGTGCTATGCTTAGTTGAACTGCTCAGCAGGATCCTGTAACACATTACGAATCACTCACTTTCAATGGCTTTTTTATCGCTTTCACTTGCACGTGAATTCTCTAAGAGAAATGACAGTGAAATGAAAAGTGTGGACCAAAAAAGAACATCTTGTTTTGAGGTTATTGTGAGGGCTGGAGATTATAAAGGTTATGACAGTCAGCCTGATACATATGCTAATAATTTCATGCTGAAAGGACCATGTGGGAAAGCACTCAACTCTGGGCTTAACCGAGATGGCCCGCTTGTCAAGATCAGACGGATCTCCAGAGGGCAGGCTGTATTAGTATAATGTGAAAAGGAAATAGTCCTTAATAGTGAAGTAAAGCCACAGTTGCAAGGGCCTGGTGGAGTGAGTAATGAGGTATTACGCCATGCTTCTGAAAGCCGGCAGAAGCTCACATACCACTGGATAACATTGTCTACTTGGCCAACTCCTTTTCCCCACCAGGTCTGAATTTCTGCATCTCGTTATAATTGAAGTCTCTTTATCTTCTTTCTCCCATGGCACTCATCCACAGTGGTAACATAAAGTAAACTCACTGTCAAATCGCAGAGTCTGTGGTTTCCTTAAGGGTCTTTATTTACAGAGTAACATTATGTTAATGGAATTGCATGATCTTGATGGATTGCCATAATGAAGAAAGTCAGCTCGATGAAATCTGGCTGACAAAATTCCATTAAAAAGAAATGTCAAATTGACGGAATACCTTTTCCAAGAAAAAAGTATATTTTTATGGAAAAAAATATACGTCTGTTTTTAAAAAAAGGGGGGCAGGAGCGGGCAGCCCTAAGTACATGCAAATGGGGAAAAGAGACTGAAGTTGGGGAGGGGAAGCGGATGCAAGGAGAGACTCCCCCTCCAAAAATTGAGGGTTAAGGTGGGGAGCCCCTCTTGAAAAAGATATGAAGAGAAAAACAAATATGAGGAAACAAATGTTTCTTCAAGAATGGTTTTCACTAGGTTGGTTTTCTTCAACCCAGTAAATACCATTCTGAAACAAAAAATTGTCAAAAATGGTTTGACAGAATACGTTCATCAGAACCATTTTTTGATATTTGCTTTTCATGTAAAGAACACATAAAACCCTTTTAATGTCGGAGCCAGATAGTGCCTAGTGACCTCATCTTTACTAAACAGCTGGGTTGTTATGTCCCGTATAGAGGCCCTAATGTAGACCCGTTCATACATGCCCTAAAATGGACACATTCGTATTTGCCCTAATACGGTCATATTCGTACTTGCCCTATTTTGGTCAAAGCCGCATATGCCCTATTACGGTCATAACTGTACATGTCCTATTATAGTCATGATTCCTTATATAGGCATGATCTTTCACCTACATTGGTCCTCGCTAGTACACAACGAGCTCTGAGGGCTGAACGTTATCGAGCCTGTGGTTTTGAATACAGCAGGGTTTTTCCCAAACACAGGCCCACACTGTACTCATCAATTATGCATGACTTGGGGGCGTGGCCAAGCCAGGCATCAAGATGGCTGCGTAGTCCGTCGGCTCCGCCGCACCGAGCACTAACATCCGTAAACAATCCATCCAACTGTACCCAAACCGGAGCTCCTTCCTTCATAACTGCTACCGGAGGGACGCCGGACCAGACTGCCACCTCCCGCGACTGGATCGGAGGTGCACAGCGTCTGCTGCGGGGCCTCCGACGTTGCTGCTGCTGCGTAGCTGCCGTGCGGCCTGGTGACTGTGTGGGCCCTGGACTGTGTCCTATCGCTGGGCGCCGATCTCCGCACTGTGAGTATAGTGTGATTGTAGACGGCGATTGGGGTGGCCTTGCTCCGCCGCTGTCGGCGCTGTGGGCCGCGCTCTATCGGGGGCGTGCACCGGCCGCCCCGGTGCAGACTCGGACGGGGAGCGGAGGGAGCTCCGAGGTGGCCCGCGGCCGCGGGGGCGTACGTTGGCGCCCGCATCGGCCCCAACCTGATAGCTCGAAGCCGGCGTGGAGTTCGCAGGGCGGAGACTGCCCAGCCGGGGAGGCTCGGCATCCGCCGGTGTTGACCGGGGTTTCCGGCCCTAGACTGCGTGGCCGATTCACCTACACATTCGCTGCAAGTGCAATAGCGGGAGCGGACTGGGCCTGACAGCGCACGCGGAATCTGGCGGCATCTCAGCTCCTGGACCCATCACTCCCCAATGCAGCAGAGGCCCTGTGACTGCCCTGTGTTACTACATCGCGGCCCCGCCGGCCGCAGGGTTGCCCGGGAGGAGATAACTGACCCCTGCTGAGCTGTCCCTGGAGTCGGGGCCCTCCTGCTCTGATTGTGGATTCGGGTGCGAGAGTGGGGTGCGGCCCCCGAGTGGCAGTTGCCCACAGGTGGCGTTCCCGTGCACCGAAGGCCTCCGAAGGTTGGCGACTTGGGGCACGCGCCTCTGCTATTGAGAGGCGACCGAGAGCGCCCTGAACGCTATTGCAGAGTGTGACGCCCGGTTGCGTGTGTGAGATCCATTACGACTATGGCGGGGGGCCGCGGCTCGAGGGCCGCGCTCCATACCAAGTTGTCCAAGTTCGCCTGGGAGGGGGCCCCGGGTGCCAGCCCTAAAGAAGGTCTCCCTGCCTCGGACAAGTCGGAGGCCGGTGGGAAGAAAAGGGAGCCAACGCTTCAGGACATCTTGGAAGCTATCACTACGGTCCGCACGTCCCTGGAGACACTTATCGACTCGGTGTCCACCGAGGTCTCCCTCATTAGGGAGGATATGCGCTCAATGAACTCACGCCTCAAGGAGGTCGAACTCAAGGCAACCTCACTAATCGAGGACACGTCAGGGCTACAGAGAAAGGTGGAGGACCTGCAGCAACACACTGCTAAGCTCGAAGCCCAGCTGGATGACTACGAGGGACGCTCTAGACGCAACAACGTCCGCATTATTGGTGTCCCGGAGCGCGCAGAAGGGCCTTCAGCGGACTTATTCGTGGAAGAGCTAATCACTACCTACCTCAAGCCGAAGGGTCTCTCCAACTTCTTCTCGGTGGAGCGGGCGCACCGTGTCCCTGGGGGTGGGCCGAGGCCTGGAGCCCCCCCGAGACCGCTCCTCACCAGGATATTCAACTTTCGAGACAGGGACGTTATTCTGCAATTTGCCCGCTCTGCTCCACCGATCGACTTCCAAAACAGTCGCATCTCTTTCTTCCCGGACTTCACCCTCAAAGTGCAGAGACAACGTCGAAGCTTCCTGGAAGTTAAAAAGGCGCTCCGTGATAAAGACCTGAAATATGCAATGATGTTCCCAGCCAAGCTGCGAGTGGAATCGGACGGAAAATCCTGGTTCTTCTCCTCCCCGGAGGAGACCTGGGACTGGCTGGAGGGCTGGCGAACGGCGAGCCGCCACAACAATCGAGGCCGTGGTGTGCGGAGGAATGGTGGCGCCCGTGCCCCCGGAGGTGGCTCACCGTTGCCAGACGACGCGCAAGGCGCGACAGGAGGCGCAGAATGACTGGTCTGTATGTTTATCCCTTGGGGTTGATGGACGGGGACAGACGGCCTGAGGGGAGTAACCACAGACTTTTCCCTATGACAAGCATCGAACTCTGCTACTCCGAACTGTACTATCATATATGGGTAGTTGAATTGTTTTCCCTGGGTTTGCCTGTTCCTCGATTCAGTACACGGGCGCTGCGGGTCATACTCTGGGCCCCGGCTACTGCTCCCGTACAAACATGATTAATGTTTATGGTTACAGTTGGTAAAATGACCATATCACAAGCGTATGTGCTCGGTTTGGTTCACGACCCCTTAAGGTATTTAAAGGGTGGGCGATAGGCACTCTGCTAGTTTGGGGGGCGGGGGGTTTGTTACCGCCAGCAGGAGGCAGGGAGGGGGAGGGGGAAGATACGTTGGGTTTGGGGGAGGGAGGGTAGGGTTTGCAGTGGAATGTCAATCTTGATATTGTTTTTAATCCGAATATGTTATATCCCATGGGTTTTGTTTTCGTTATGTTTGGTACTGGTACATGCTATTGTTCACCTCTACACCCCTATGCACCATTCGACCGCCGCCGCGGCCAAGGGCATCCACCTGGTCTATCCCCAGCCATGCCTGACTATCCGTCACCTCTGGACTCTCATTAGACGGCTGTGATGACACGGGGACTGACACTTAATCTGTCCACTTGGAACGTCAATGGACTGGGTGACAAAATCAAACGGGGTATTGTGTTGCAGTACATCAAGCGCAACAAACTTGACTTGGCCTTCTTGCAGGAGACGCACCTGATCGGGAATACCTGCGGTGCCTTGAACAGGAAAGGATACAAATTGGTGGTCCACTCCGGTTTCACTTCAGGCTCCAGGGGGGTGGGGGTCTTGCAGCGAAGGGGCTGTCCATACATCGTTCACAATACCTGGACTGACCCTCAGGGCAGATACGCGGCGCTCTCTGGCTCTTGGGAGGGAAGGGTTGTTAATGTCGTCTCTGTTTATGCGCCTCCCGGTTTACAGCGCCCCACATTGCGTGATCTGGGGGTCCTGCTCCTGGAGCTGCCGCGTGGGGTATTGATGTTGGGGGGAGATTTCAATCTTGCGATGGAGGATTCTCTCGACCGCTTACCGCCCCGGGGGGACCCTTCTAAAGGGTCGCACCTGTCGGAATTCGCGAATGCTCTGGGGGTTGTGGATGTGTGGAGATGGTTCAACCCATCGACTACTCGCTTCACGTTCCAGTCGAGGTGCACGGCAGTCAGTCGCGAATTGACTATGTATTTACTCATGCCCAAGACATTCAACTCTTCACGAGGTCGAGCTGTCTGGCTCGTGGGATATCGGACCACTCTCCTGTCTTAGCGACTCTGGGTTCTCGTTGTGGGGGGCGCCCACACACTATTTCCGTCTACCCGTGGGCATTGAAGATTCCACACATCAGAGACGCTCTCCGCAAAGACGCTGAATATTATTTTGCGGAGAATGTGGGCTCAGTCGACTCTGCGGTGACGCTGTGGGGGGCCTTCGGGGCGGTCATAAAGGGCAGGGCTTTGTCGCTCATGGTGGGTTACAGGGCGGAGAGAGCCAAGAGAGTACTGGAGCTGGAGGCCGAGATCTCGCACTTGGAGGAGTCGGTGGCCCGGGATCCTGACTCCGCCACCGGACACAGCTTGACGCTTACGAGACTGGACTATCGGAGGCTCCTCGCAGAGGATGCTGCAGCTCGCTCGTTAGCCTCCCAACACAGGATTTATGAGCAGGGTGAACAGACAGGTAAACTCCTGGCATGGCTCGAATGACGGGAACAAGCTGCCAGATGGGTCCGTGCGATCGCAAATCCGCAGGGTACCCTCATCACTGACCCTCAACAAATAGCTGATACATTTGCCAGATACTATGAGGAGGTGTATGCTAGCTCCCCCACGTCTCAGGCCTCACTATCCGCTGACCTCTTGGTCACGATAGATGTCCCCACCATTTCCCTACAGGACAGAGAGGCTCTGGAGGCGGACATCACAGTGTTGGAGGTCCAGAAAGCCATCCAGGACGTTCGATCTGGAAAGGCCATGGGCCCCAATGGGCTCCCTATTGAGCTCTTCAAGCCCATGTCAGTGCTACTGGCTCCTCACCTGTTAAATTTATACAAGGAATGTTTTGAGCTGGGAGTCCTCCCCACTGAAGTCCGTAATGCAGCGATTGTAGTCATTCACAAACCGAATAAGCCGGTCGTGGATTTCAAATCATATCGCCCCATCTCCCTTCTGACAGTCGAGGCCAAAATCCTGGCCAAACTCCTTGCGAATCGGCTCCTCCATTATATCTCGGACCTGGTCCACCCGGACCAATCCGGGTTCATGCCGGGAAGGAACACAGCCCGAAATTTGCGCCGTGTACATGGGGTCCTCGGCAGACTCCATACCATAGAGGAAGACGCGATTCTCTTGTCATTAGATGCCTCTATGGCTTTTGACACTATCGAGTGGGACTTTCTTTTCGCCGTTCTGGCTCGCCTGGGGTTCGGGCCCAAACTAATCCGCTGGATCCGACTATTGTACACGTACCCTACAGCTCATGTCGTCATCAATAACCATCGCTCCGCCACTTTCGCGCTTCATCGGGGCACGAGGCAAGGTTGCCCCTTGTCACCGCTACTCTTCGCCCTCGTCTTGGAGCCACTTGCGGTGTGGGTCCGAGGTGACCCCGGGATACGGGGCCTTAAGTGGACGTCCCATCACGAGGACCGGATCTCGCTGTATGCCGATGATATCCTTTTATACCTGGCTTCCCCGGCGAGGTCACTGCGACGGGTGCTCCACATTTTTCATATTTTCGGCGACCACTCTGGATATCAAATAAATTGGGCCAAGTCCCAGATGTTTGCGCTGTGGGGTCCCACGCCGGCGAGCCCGCGGGGCTATGACATTCCGGTGGCCCCCCAGGGTTTTCAGTACTTGGGCATTTTTGTCACTACCGACTCCGATCTCTTCTTCAAGCACAACCTACTTGGGCCCCTCCAATGTTTTAAATCCGACACGACGCACTGGCGCTCTCTTCCTCTCACCTTACTAGGACGCGCGTCCCTGTTTAAAATGTTAGCACTCCCACGGTTTCTGTACGCCCTGCAGAATACCCCCATCCCGATACCAGACTCTTACTTTGCCCAAATCGACGGGGTATTGAGGGGACTACTGTGGGAGGATCGTACGCCGCGCGTCGCCATGAATAAACTTACCATGGGCTGGTATGACGGGGGCATCGGTCTACCTGATATTAGACTATACTATCAGGCGTCCCAACTGAGCGTAATTAATCGCTGGGTGTTCGAACCCCATGATGAGCCTACCTTTCGCACGGACCATTGGCTTCTGGGTAGGGGCGGCTATAACAGAGCACTCTATACCAACCCCCGCAAACTCAACTTAACAGGCCCCACCGCGCGTACGGTCGAGATCTGGCACAACGTCACTAAAAGGCTAGGCTGGCATAAGCGCCTGACGAAAGCGACTCCCCTGTGGGAGCCCGATATTCTGGGTCACCTCAGTACCTGTCCGGGGTTCGACAAATGGGATTTAATCGGCATTTCCGCGGTTAAAGACATATGGGTCAGGGGAAAGCTAGCATCGTTCCAGGAACTCCAAACTAAATATCAGCTGGCTCCTTCCGAGACGTTCAGGTATTTACAGATTAAGCACGCTGTGGCCGCTGCCCTGCCGAGCGAGGGCTCCCTCCCTGATTCGTCCCCCCTGGAGGACCGGTTGTTGTTGGATCCCATGGACCGCAAGGCCATCTCGCTGACCTACAAGAAACTGATCAACAATCGCGCTGACCCGATGCTGAAACTGAGGGTGAAGTGGGAGGGGATCTGGGAGTGATTGAGGACGACAATTGGCGAGACGCCCTTGCGTCAGCCCGCGAAATAGCCATTCCCATATGCATGCGACTGCTCCAATTCAAGATCCTTCATCGAGCCTATTTCGATGCCAAACTTCTGTTCAGGTTGGGTAGACGCCCCGATCCGTTGTGTCTCCGACACTGTAATCAGGAGGGTACTTTCTTTCATATCATATGGGACTGTCCACGTATCCAGGACTACTGGGTGGCAATTGCTCATCAACTTCAGAGGGCGGGTGGCAAATCCCTGGGGTTATCTCCCCAACTATGTTTACTCAATATCTGGGAAACGTCTGACTTTACACATGCTGAACGGACATGGGCCTCTATGGGCTTCTTAATCGCGAAGAGGAATATTGCACGACACTGGGGGGTGGCGACGATCCCACTCCTGGGGGACTGGGCAAAAGACATGGACACTACCATGATCGCCGAAAAATCGGTGTTCAGGGGACGGGGTTGCCCCAAGAAGTGGGACCAGAAGTGGGGGAGGTGGAATAAGTACAGAGGAGACATCTGTATTTCCCCGACGAGGGAGCTGCACGGAGAACGACAGACATTGACGGACCGGCTGACGGCAGAAGTGCTGGCCTCGCCCCCGTAGACGTGACATTCCTGTTCTCCTCAGTACCAGCTGCCTGTTGTTTCCCGCTTATACGGAATGGATAATCTGGTCCATTACTGGCACTGTAAATGTGTGTGTATATTATCGGGAATGGATCCCTGCTCAGTCGCGGGTTGAATGACATTCTAATACTGTATGTATGTATAGGTGGGGGTATTGCTTACAGAGACCTGACTTTGTTGTACCAGCATTGGTTTGTTTTCTCATGTAATAAAAAGTTTAATAAAAAAAATAAAAAAAATTATGCATGACTCTCTAGGAATACACCACCTGCATAATATGTATGTACAAAGTTCACCCCTGACGTCTTCCTCAAGTCTAACAAGGACCAATACAAACCATACGAAGCAACTAGAGTCTTCAAGGTATAAATACACCACATCTTACCCCGGTAAGACAGAGGGAACCGAGACTTCCATGCTGACACACTGACCAGAGACGCTGAGGCTCCTGCATGCAGTCGCTCCAGCTGACAGCGGTCTAACACAGCCCTTGCGGGGTGTCCAACTCGAGACCAGGATGGGGTCCCACACTCTCTCTATTCAGGTATGGGGGTTCGACTAAATCCTAGAAGGATTCTTGGCTCTTAAGATTTTTGACCTACACATATGCTAGGTACACTCAGGTACATCTAGTTAGGCATCGTAGAGTACGCGCACTTTTCATAATGCTTTTTATACTCATGTATGTATTCATGATTATTGCAATATGGTAGAACTGTTCTATCCCTTTGCTTTTATCGTACTGCTGATAATATATCTCTGCTATTGTCTGCTGGTTGCCGCAGCACATATATTTTACACTAGAATAACAACTGTTCAATAAATACTTATTGAAACGCCCAGACTGTTTATTCTGTGTAACTCTCTGAGACAAACCGAATAAGTAAGCACGAGTGACTGAGCGAAAGGTAGTACATTGTTTCCACGATTCTGAGGAATTAGGATTGTCATGGTCTAAGGTTGCCAGAAACTAATCTCTCCCCGATAAGAGGAGATTCTAGTGGCACTGTGAGCTAGCAAATGCAAATCCGGCTAACATACACGGTGGGGGTGCACAGAGTCAGTCTAACACCAAGCCCACAGTTTATGTTATCCAAACACGCAGGTCCTACATGGGTACTATAGGAACTACATGACATGGCGCCGCCAACGTTGGTTGGGTACTTATTTAACAGTAGAATCTGAGTAGTTCAGTCATGCTATTCTCAGAGAACCTACTCACAAAACCCCAGAGACGTCTGGAGTGGGTGGGCACAAACTCCGCCACAGCTGAGTAGTATGAGAATACTATTTATTGGCTGTTGGTTAATCAAGCTTTAAAGGACATAGTGTTCCTAAAATTTTGCCTAAAACCTTATCATAGTTTCTTTGAAACATTAGTCTGTGTTCTATACACAATGACTACCGCGGTCTTAGATCCACTACAAATGCCACTTCCCCTGTCAGAAGATGAGGAAGATCCTGAGGATGCAATACAGATTGCACAAAAATTCAGAATGACAGTCACCCTAAGACTATTAGAAAATGGCTTACCAGCCAAGGGGGGCATGGTAGTTTTTGTGATTGAGGCACTCGAATCAAACAAAACAGAGGTATTCTATTCATGGGTTACATTCCCAGCAGCAAATGCCATAACAAAGACATTTCACTACTATATAAAAGGAGATGCACCACAGGAATATGCCCCGTTTGAGGACATAGAGATTCCACTCACTTACCAGGAACATCATTACTGGTTTAATGGCGCCCTACCCCACATAAGAAGAAGAGTAAGATTAGGCCCGCTCGGAGGAGACGGGGCCACATGGCCAATACTAGCGGCTTACACACCGCATCCTGACATTGGAACAATGCCACAGCCAGAATTACTCATACAACACAGAGATTTAATTAAAATCTACAGAAACCTGACACAATTTGTCATGAGGACTTTAACAATCCAACCTGCACCAGGTGCAGCAAATAGTACTCCAGCTCAGGGTACAGGAAATGCAATTACTCCTCAAACATTACACGCGGTAATGGGCAAAATGCCTGCAAAACGCGAACAAATACCATTCTGGATAGCTCAGAAATTAACTCAGCTTGAGGCAGTATTCCCGAATACTACCACCTATGATAAACACAGAATTCTAACAATATGCTTGCCCATGGGGATCACACCACAAGTAGAGGATTGCACCTCTTGGGGTTCAGTCTTTGCTGCCATATATACCAGAACACATGGTATCCCGTCATTAGCAGTAGTACCTGACGTATTGAGAGAGATACAAAATGAGTACGAAGCAGAACCTGCCCTTAACTGAGGGATGAAGTTACTAAATAACTTTGACCAGGTATCAGCCATAATACTAGCTAACATTAAGGGGGAAGCAGCTTCAGTGGCGATCCGCCAACGCCTAAGGGAGTTAAGTCCAGTAGATCAACAACACGAACTACCCAAAATAATTGAAACTGCATATGCAGAACTAGGCAGAGACAGTCTAGGTGGGAAAGCATTAAAACCACAACTGGTGGGCAGTTCTGAAAAGGACACTACAAAGCAGACACCTACTTCTTCTAAAAAGAAGTGGGAAAATAAAAACAACAAAAGTCTAAAGACAGCAGATCTCAATCCAGAGGTAGGTCTCCTCAACAGGAGCCCTCTGAAAGGAGGTATGACCTCAGGAATAGGGATAATATTAAAAAACCTGACAGGTATCAGGATACTGATACACGTTCCTCTCGTTCCTTTCAGGGTTCATCAAAAAACTCTGAGAGGGAAGGACGGTCAGAGGAGCGTACAAAGTCCAGAGACACGCAACGCGCTGTAGACTACGCACCTAAAAAAGAAGATAAACAAAAACAGAAACCTCAGTTCAAAAAGAAGAAAGTAGCAGGTCTCAAGATCAAGACATGCCCAGAATTCTGAGGACACAGCTTCTGAACGGGGAATGGGCTCTGACGATGCTAGACAGCGCGGCAGAAGTAACAATAGCTCGCCAGAACCTGAAGGAATTTCTGGTGACAGCGGAGTTGAGGGAGTATATCATGGTGGAAACACCTGATACTCGGGTAAGTGTCCCACATAAGTTACATGAGATAACACTCCGGATGGAGGGGGACAAACCCAGAAAAATTAAAGGTCTATTTTGGAAAAATATGTCATCTGGTTATGACATTCTATTAGCAGAACAAGACTGGCCGCCAGCATTCGTCATGGAGTGCCCTAGGGGAGAAACAATAATTTTTCCAGCCTTTTCCGACCTCGTTCCCATACATTTAAAACATGCATATGCGCAGGAGTGGGTGGTTGCCCTAGCTCCAGCATTGTACAAAAATCATGTTGGTTGGGATGAGGATTCAACCCACCACGTGATCCTGTTAAAAGTTTCCCCAAATGCTCAAAGGCAATACCCTATAAAGCAGAAAGCTAAAAAACAAGTCAGGGAGATCCTAGATCAACTTGAATACCAGGGGGTGATAGAAAATTGCACTTCACCTATGAACAATCCTTTGTTTCCCGTAGCAAAACCTGACAACACATATTGTCTAGTCTTAGATTACAGACATTTAAACACTTGCACAAAGACATTTGCAGTTCAAAATACACACAGTGCCGCATTAATGAATAACATTGTGCGCAAAAAATATAAAACAACACTTGATATCTCAAATGGATTTTTCTGCCAAAATATAGCGCCTGAAAGCAGGTATCTAACCGCATTCAGTGCGTTAGGGTCCCAGCGACAATTTTGTCGACTAGCCCAAGGGTATAAAAATAGCCCCGGGGTATTTTCAGCACGAGTAACAGAGTTACTCCAAAATTTGGATGAAGAAGCATTGTCCTATGTAGATGATATTTATCTGACGGACGATGACTTACCGAGGCACTTGACCAGGGTGAGCACCATTATTATGGGATTCACCTCTGAGGGCTATAAATTTAATTTCAAAAATCAAAAATTGCCCATCTCAATGTCCTATTTTTAGGGTGTGAGCTGTCAAGTGAAGGAAAAAGCCTAGCAGCTAACTTTTAGAAAAGTGTGTGCTGCTCCAACCTCCAAAATCATTGAAGAATTTACAATCAATTCTGGGATTCCTAAATTTTGGTCGAACATACATTTTGGATTACGCAGAAAGAGTAAAACCTTTCTACGACTTAATAAAACCTGATTTTTCAATCAGACAATGGACACAGGAACATACAAATATCCTGCGTTCCCTACAGGAAGACATGATAGCTTAAAAACATTTACAGACACGCGTAAACGTACGCAACTTAGTGATCCGAGTAATAGCGGGTCAATGCGGGTACACTTATTTAACTTTCAATGAAGGCGAAACAGTACCAATCGCATACAAATCACACCTGTACACAAACGCAGAGATGCGTTTCACTTCAACAGAAAAAATCCTGACAGCAGTGCAGACCGCTGTAGCAAGAGAAAGAGCTCTGGCTCAAGGAAAGCGCATACTAGTCGTGACCCCAGTACCAGCTTTAGAAGCTAGCATTCCAAATGCGAAAGCCTTACATCCCAGATGGATACAATGGGCTAATTCTCTTACTGCAACGGATGTTGAATACAGATTTGATCCAAATTTTAAAACACAAGCATTTCTGCAATACGAACAAGAATATCCTCTTCCAAATGAGATTTTGCCTCTGGATCAGTATGAATACATTATTTACACTGACGGGTCTGCTCAACCAGCCATAGGGAGTAAGCAAGCTTACAGCGCAGCGTGTGCAATCGTTAAAGGTCGCATGCACGATGGAAAGTTCCATCCAAGTTGCACTAAAACGTAATCTCTAGGAGACTGCACGGCTCAATTAGCAGAATTAAAAGCACTTATACTGGCACTTGTAAACACGGAACACGAATTCCCCACACTAATTGTGTGTGATTCCTTTTACTGTGTACAGTCGTACAATGAATATTTACATCATTGGGAACAAAACTGGTTTAAAGATGCAAAAGGTGGCACAATTAAGCATAAAATGCTATGGGAACAGGTAGTGGAGTTGAGAAACGAACTACCAAGGGCTCACGTGATACATACACTGAGTCATCAGCGTGATGGCGTTCACGTTGAAGGGAATTCATTGGCTGATGAAGCCGCAATGGGGGCTGTACGCACAGCCGCCGTAGCTGCAGTTACTCATTCAAAAACGAGAATAGACGGCGAGATTATGGTAGCTGTCAGTGCTTCACGCAAAGGCAGCACAGCAGTACCAAAGAAATTTCCACTCAAGTACTCCTACAAGTTAGATGCACAAAACATTCCATATGCTCAGATTCCTGGAGTGGGGGATAGAGTAATACCAAATATGGATCGTAGACAAGGCTTAATTCTAGCAGCACACGAGGGTTTGGGTTCTGCGCACACAGGCGTCACAGCGACTGTTTCTTTACTGAAACAGCGCTACTGGTGGCCAGGGTTAACAAAGCAGACCAAAGACTATGTCTTAAAGTGCGACATCTGCCAGCAGATGAAGGGCTCCACCGTAGCACGCCCAGCGCAGACACCATTACTAAAATCAGACAAACCTCTCGCATGTGTTTATTTGGACCACTGCGGACCCCTACAATCAGATGGGGCCAAGAAATATATCATGGTTGCAGTGGATTCCTACTCTAGATTCTTATGGGTTTGGCCTCAGTGCTCAGCTGACGCTCGAACTGTTATAAAAGATTTGCGAGTCTTTATGGGCACATACGCAGTTGGCACGTTACATTCTGACCGTGGCCCGGCGTTTAGCTCTTGGGCTTACAAAGAGGCCATGGAAGGAATGGGCGTAGCATTGCAGTACTCCTCTCCGTACCATCCTGAGGGAAATTCGGTTGTGGAGAGGAAAAACCGGGACTTAAAGCAATCTTTAACAGCTAGGGTAATAGGCAAAGGCGGTAGATGGGTCGATCACCTTTATGGGGTCCAAAGAGCAATAAACAATCAGCCAAGAAGCTCTCTAGGGGGTGTCACTCCTTATGAGGTCCTATTTGGGACAAGAATGTGGGTACCTGATCTTGATTGTGAAGGCACAGTGGCGGATGAGAAACCATTTGATATCCATGATCCTATGGCTGTTTTACAGGATCTAAATGAATCCAGGACACAAAAAAGCAATGTCCACTTAAAACAGACTGCCACTGAGGAAGTCAAGGCAGTAACGGCAAGACCTGTCTGGATCCCAAAAGTCGGGGATCTGGTCAGAGAGAAGATTACAGACAAGAAAGAATTTGGGCCATCCTACAGAAAGCCTGTACCGGTCCTAGCAATCCAAGGCACAAGAACTGTACTTCTGCCACCTCTTGCCGGGAAAAAGGAGAAAAGATTTGTCTCAATTGACTTAATCAAACCACACTATGTGGCCGATACTAAACAGTAGGCCTCGTGGACTCCACAGTAGCAGACGCCCTCCTCTCGCTACAATCCAAGAAGTCCAAACAGAAAGACTCATCACGTTTGAAGAGCCACCTGTACGGAATGAAGGACTAAGCAACAATGCTATGGAACTCGTTCCACTTCAACAAGAAGAAACTCAACTTAACAACTAAGTTGCAATAAGACCGACTACAGACATCTACGTCAACATGCCTCGTCAAGAGCAAAATCCGATTTCAACAAATCCTGATGCAATTCCAACAATTGATCGAACTGCTTCTGACTATTTCATGAACTTTGATACGTTTTCACTGGATCCAAGCGAGCCTGAAACGACGCCAGCAAAAAATCACACAAACAGAAACTCACTGACTTTTTGAACTTTTTTAGAAAGACTTACCTGGTGTCACCTTGGATTGAACTATGGTATATCACTGGGATTTTATTTTTTCTTTTCTGGCTAGGTTTAATAATAACTTTTAGTATGCTTATTAATGGACGATATCTCCAGCAGAGCTCTACAGCCCAAAGAGTCAATTTGATTTTAAAACCACACCAGTCTTCACATCGTGAACCAAGAGACTTGTCTTCAGTGAACATCACAGCAGTTCCTATACCGGACGGTATAGTATGGGACAAGATTGATTTTGATATATTCGGTCCGACTGAACTTTTAAAGCTTAAACATGTATTTAAAATTTCTTTAAGTGATATCATTACCTCCAGTACATTATCTGATGATTGGGACACTGAAACTGTAAATGTTATGATGTCTGATTTAGAAAAAACTGCCGCATTTCCGAACAATGAAATGTTAGAAGGTACTTCAGACTATGATACATTGTACTGTTACCAACATTATGGTCATCATTTCTTGCACAAATCTATAACACCTAGAAATGTATTTGCATGCCACCAGTGGGAACACTGCCCAACACCTCCAAATGTAGTTCGCAAACCTTTGCACAGAAATTCACATACTTTTCAGGGTTTAATACATCAGACCCAAAGTCATTTTATTACAAAGTGGCAAAAATATCAGCACAGAAAATTATGTTAACTAACACCAAACAGATTTACTCTGCTTCCTTTACGGCCCAGTTGTCTACACAGGGTTTCGACATATGGAAGGGCACAATAGATTTAAAATCAATCTGGGGTTCGAGGGACTGGCAAGTCCAGGGAACAGAAGCGCTTTTTAGAGCATGCCTCATCTCACAGCAGATGATATTTCTAAATGACACTGTGCAGCAGACATCCTGTCTTGGACTAGCCAAGAATAAGGAACTGAACACACCCGGGTTTCCTACACCATCACAGATGGGTGGGGGGCAGAATTCAACTACACAAGGGGTAGGATTAGATGACATTCTCCAGTACAACAGATCAGATCCTGATTGGACGAAATGGCTGAATTGGCCCATTGACACAAACACCTGTCAACAGAGATTTATGAATACAACCGAAGGGTTTAGTATCCATAGGCCAGATACACGCTATGTACAGAGACAACACCCAGGGGTAGTGACATCGTATAGTGTTGGGAAGTTGTGCCTTGATTGGCTAGAGACCTCAACACTCACAGAAGTAAAACATCATTTGACCTTGCTCACAGACCCTAGGGATTTTTTACTAGGCCCAAGGAAAACACGTCAGAAACGTTTCATATATGCTGGCATTTATGCCTATTATAATGAAAACTGGAAAATGTCCCAACAGGAGGCCGCAGAAAGAATACGGGAAATAGACCGTATTAACCTAGAGAAGGCATTAGCTGTAGTGGATAATGGGTTAACAACTTTGACCTCCAGGATTTACTCCTTGGGCAACATTGTGTCTTTGGCAATCGACATATTAGAACAAGATCTGGCCTTGTTACAACACGAGCAATCTCAGCTACGTTCTATTATGATGCTAAGCTGGATGCTACAATCTTTGCGTGCAGGCTATGTGCCCTGGCGTTTTATAAACACCACGTCTCTGTTTTCAGAATACAATCTAACTGATAGACAGAAATGGCACAAAGGGGAGCCAAATATACAATGCTGCGTATTGAGAAACTGGAAAGGTTACCATTTACTGTAGCCGAATTACCATCAACTGAATGGCTAATTCATGGGCAACTCACTCTGCCGGTCACTACGTTTCAGTTTCAATATTTCCTTGAGCAAAGGCAGGCAAATATGAAAAAATGGGTAAGGGATACATTAAGGAATCTTGGGAGTTACCATATAGATATCGATGCCGGAATGGGGATCGAGAAGTGTATCTGAGTGGTACAAACTGCAGGAACGCTTTAAGCGGTTCTCTCATGTGTCAGGATATTTCTCTGCACGGAGCCTGTAGCGGTTCTGTAGCAAACGCATCGTGTCACATGACTGGGACCCCAGCTGCTGTGATCACGTCGGTTTTTGAGCTGCTCTCGAATGGGAGTTACTTGATGCTAAATGATCAAGGTTGCTGTGGGATGCTTCCGGGCGTCGCCTATCTGGTCACCGTTAACTCCAGGGTTACTTGCTGTATGCAAGTATTGTTTCCACCACTGAACACAGTCAGGGAGGTGCTGCTATGGCCTTCACTGAACGTTTCTTTCATACAATTTGATACTCTGAGCAGACTGCAAGCCATGCTGTTACAGCAACCCGTGCCCTTAACCTCCGCTCGAGAAACCTATGAACTTCAAGTTGCAAGGACCTCGAGTAAGATACAGGCGCTCATACGTACAAGCTGCCCCATTCATTTCCCAGAAATGGTGGGTCGTATCTTCAATATGTCTGATACGAGCGGTATTGTACACCTATTTAAGACCATAGGGTCAGGACTGTTAAGCACCTTTCAGACATTCCTCGGAGTAATCCCAAATTTTATACACTCCGTATTGGGAAGCGTATTTGGAGGACTCCCGCTTATCCTATTACTGATTGCAGGGGTAGTATTTATAATACTACTGCTACGCAATGGACAGCCCAATTCCCGAGGGAATGGCGAACATGCTCCTGGAGCGGAAATACAGTGAACGCATGGTACAACTTCTGGGCGTTTCTTGCCTGCGAGAACTCAATGCCTCCTGGTTTCTATCCTTTCTACCAGTCTGGGTAGACTGCATCTTACCTGTTCTTCGATGCTTGCTTTGCAGAGAAGAATGCACATTGGATCTTTGTCTAACATTTCCATCAGATGCGCCTCCGGACACGGATGCAATGCTGCACCCCCTAAAGACCCATGCTCTGCGTTGTCCCCAGCGTCTTCCGATTCTGATGAACGCATTCCTGGGGAAACCACAGGTGCCGTTTGCTCCTGCTGGGTTAGGTGACTCCTCCTCAGGCACCCAGGTAACAACTGCCGCACAAGCTGCCGCAGCACCGACTATTAGCAGTGCTACATACCATCTATGTGCGATTGACGTTCTCTGTGAGGCGTTGGATTTGTCGTCTGCAGTAGCTGACACTGATAATGTTGTGCTTCCCAGCTAGGGCACCTAATCTCGAATTGGCTCATCGCGTCCTGGGAAAGAATTCGGCTTCTCCACTCGTTTTCATAACAAAGTAAATTTTGAACATTTCCTAAATTGACACTTTTGCTTGAGAAAAGCATGGCCTTCTTCCAGCTTTGAGTGAAGCAACTTATATAGAGAAACAAAATAGACATTCTTTTAGTGGCAATTGGAAATAGCTGAATTATTAAAATTTTAGGAAGAATTTTTTTTAAAAAGATTTTAAAACTATGTTTTTACTTGCTTTTAAAATGTTTTTAAATTGTCCAGATTTTAAGTATGGTCATTGTCATCCTGTTCGGAAGAGGAGTGGGTGTTATGTCCCGTATAGAGGCCCTAATTTAGACCCGTTCATACATGCCCTAAAATGGACGTATTCGTATTTGCCCTAATACGGTCTTATTCGTACTTGCCCTATTATGGTCAAAGCTGCATATGCCCTATTACGGTCATAACTGTACATGTCCTATTATAGTCATGATTCCTTATATAGGCATGATCTTTCACCTACATTGGTCCTCACTAGTACACAACGAGCTCTGAGGTCTGAGGGCTGAACGTTATCTAGCCTGTAATTTTGAATACAGCAGGGTTTTTCCCAAACACAGGCCCACACTGTACTCATCAATTATGCATGACTCTCTAGGAATACACCACCTGCATAATATGTATGTACAAAGTTCACCCCTGACGTCTTCCTCAAGTCTAACAAGGACCAATACAAACCATACGAAGCAACTAGAGTCTTCAGGGTATAAATACACCACATCTTACCCCGGTAAGACAGAGGGAACCGAGACTTCCATGCTGACACACTGACCAGAGACGCTGAGGCTCCTGCATGCAGTCGCTCCACCTGACAGCGGTCTAACACAGCCCTTGGGGGGTGTCCAACTCGAGACCAGGACGGGGTCCCACACTCTCTCTATTCAGGTATGGGGGTTCGACTAAATCCTAGAAGGATTCTTGGCTCTTAGGGTTTTAGACCTACACATATGCTAGGTACACTCAGGTACATCTAGTTAGGCATTGTAGGAGTACGCGCACTTTTCATAATGCTTTTTATACTCATGTATGTATTCATGATTATTGCAATATGGTAGAACTGTTCTATCCCTTTGCTTTTATCGTACTGCTGATAATATATCTTTGCTATTGTCTGCTGGTTGCCGCAGCACATATATTTTACACTAGAATAACAACTGTTCAATAAATACTTATTGAAATGCCCAGACTGTTTATTCTGTGTAACTCTCTGAGACAAACCGAATAAGTAAGCACGAGGGACTGAGCGAAAAGTAGTACATTGTTTTCACGATTCTGAGGGATTAGGGTTGTCATGGTCTAAGTTTGCCAGAAACTAATCTCTCCCCAATAAGAGGAGATTCTAGTGGCACTGTGAGCTAGCTAATGCAAATCCGGCTAACATACACGGTGGGGGTGCACAGAGTCAGTCTAACACCAAGCCCACAGTTTATGTTATCCAAACACGCAGGTCCTGCATGGGTACTATAGGAACTACACGACAGGGTGACTACCACCAATATTTATTGATAGTTTTCTGCCCATTAAATATTGCACCGCTCAGAAATCTTTTTCAAGTCCTCATAAAACGTCTGTAATTATCAGCTGCTCAGAGTTGAGTTGGTACCTCAAGATGTCCAGTAGTGGCATGATTGAGACTGTCAGTGTGAGCTCCATGTAAGGACCACCCTCATGAGTTCTTTACCAACTCACAGTGACAAAGTAAGAGATGTGGGGCTGAGTACACCCTCTCTTTTTAAATTACTGTTTTGGTCTGTTTTTGTTCAGTATTACTCATGTTGGTATAGGCAAAGGTATTTTATTGGATGTATCACTGTGGCTCATCACCGATATTATATTTTAAACTTCCAGTCACAACTTCTGTCTTTGGGTTTAATGTTTATAAAGAAAGGTTTATAGGTTTCACTAGAGCTATGCACTTAACTAGAGCATGGACAGAAGATGTTCTTTGTAATTGAAAGATGCAGTGAAGTGGGGCCCGGTCTATTTTTCATGGGGAACAATAATTGTGAACATTCCGTTCAGCATCCCCTGTGATTATGACTGAGAGTCACACCACATGTCCCACCAGAAGTCTGCCTCTAAACCTCCTCTCTTGGTAACCAATGCACTTTGGAATGAGTAGAGATGCTTGAGTGAGGAGAAATATTTAAATAATCTAAAACAATTGGAAGGACTGATCATACATTTTTATGGTGCTGTTGTAATGCCATCTAGAAAGATGCAGGGCAAATTGAACGTTCGGCTCATAAAGAATCCATTGCTCGTGTTAAAAAATATTACCAATCCTACCTAGGTGACTTAGTCCACACATGTTTGTATAATTGCTTGTGTCACACAATTAATGTAGGAATCAGTCCTGTAAATTCTGCCTGCACTGGGGTTTAAAGAGACTCATGAGTTTTAATCTGCAAGTGAATGTTTTATATTTTAATATGTTGTTAAAGAAATTATTTATTGTATTTTTATTGTTTAGGTTTTTATAGAGTCATGCATTCACCCACTAGGGGTATCTTGGCTCTAGAAACAGACAAAAATAAAAAAACTGCTGCTACAAAAAGTCACTTGCTGCAAGAAAAAGTTAAGAGAATAACCCTGTTTTTAACGATTTGCAAAATTTCATCAAATTATCTTCATTGTGTAAGTTAAACTGCAGCCGATTCCAACACATGGCTGCAGCCACTGATAAGACCTGTCCCCCTGTTGTCTTTCAATGAATATTGGGAATCTTGAGTAAATGTTTGTCCTTAGAAAAGAGATCTCTTGTTGGATGATGCCATTGAAAGCGCTTAGCTAGCGGAGAACAGTGGAGGTTAAATATTATCTTGTTGATTAAGTACACAGACTTGAAAAGTGTGTGTTTTCCTACATGCAAATCATGTAAAGAAAGCGAAGCTGAGGTAACATGACTTTTTGGACATAGGCCCAAAGCCACTCTGGCCTCAAAGTTCTCAATTAGCTGCAGTTTTGTAACTAAAAAATCCAGAAAGTCAAGTTAGTTAGTGTTGCAGCAGACCATATGAGATTATACGAATGCGTTAAGCAATTGACCCCTGAAGAAGGCCAAAATGACATGGTCAGGCCGAAGATGAAGGGGTGGAAGTATAATCCGAAAAGGTCTGTCAGATAAGTAGTTTCTAACCAATATAACAGAGAATCTCTAACTCCCAGATCCAATATCCTATTTAATACTGTTGTATGGTACCCTGTGTCAAAAGCTGCTGAAAGGTCCAAAAGGATCAGAGTGGCAGAGATGTGATTAACCACACAGCTGCCTAAATCAACTAGACATAAGAGAGCATTTCGTTCAATAAAAGTGAATAGCTGGTTAAAAATAGCCTTCTTTAACAGATGTGCCAAATAAGGCAGCTGTGAGATGGACAAGAGTTGGACAGAGTATCTACAGCAGTGGATTTTTTTTTAATCAAGTGTGTCACACAAGCTGGTTTGAAACAGGAAGATACAAGGCCAGAAGATAAAGATGCATTTAAAATGGCTCTTGGCCAACACAAATTTAGGCTGCAATACATTTTGTATTGCTTCAAGGGTAAAGGGTCATACAAGGATCATATGAATTTACTTCTTTAAACTATTCCATAGGACAAACTCAGTTAAAATGTCTGTGGTGCAGATTCAAATAATGTCTGGCGGAAGCTTCAATGGCTCACAACTTTCGGCCGGGTGTGCTTGCATTGTTAAAATCTTATTATTATTCTTGAACCTACATGCTTTGGGGGATTGTAAAGTTCTTTAATCACCATAAAACCCTGTTAGAATAGAAGACTGGTTTAGTTTCCCTAATTGCTTTCTTGTAGACATAGTTTGCTTTTTGCCACTTTAATTTTTGATAGAATCATAGCGTTGGTACCAAAGAAGCTCCAATTCACATATGTAACGCTTGAGCTCAAAAATCTCCTTGATGAACCAAGTCGCCAATTGACAAGACATTATGCTGGGTTTATTGACTATTGGAACAATTTCACTGGCCATCATAGCCATCCTTAATTAGCACAGAAGGATAATTTGTTGCCGACTGCCTATGCTCAACCATAAAGGACATAAGAGAATCAACTGGAACCTTGCTCCAGCTGCAAATAGTTGCTGGTGAAAATTGGACTGTGTTCAATTTAGAAGCATGTTCAAGGGGACTTGAAAAAGGTTTTCCACAGTAATCTGGCCTAGGGACTTCTATAGGGGAAAAGGTCTGATGTTAATGGTGAGTCTCGGCAATCAAACAAAGGGGGCCCCTATTTAGGCAAATAAAGGTAGAGGAATCATAGGGGAAACATAGAGCAATCAAACAAGCGAAAATCCCCTACCTATTTCTTTAATAGTATGCTAAACGTCATGTGATATAAACAAGTGGACAGTGCTGAAAGAAGAAAAGGCAAAAATATGACAAAATAAATTTCTTTTTTCAGTAAAAGGACAAAAGACTCAAATGTAATACAGGAATATTTTTGGGGGATAATTGATAAATAAATACATATACATAGATCCACCACTCAAACAACAACTCACAGCTACACACATTCTACCATACTTCAATCATACTAACAACTAACCTGTATATACTAACTAAAGCAAAACACATAAACAGTAAATGATAAACTGTTCGATAAATATCATGAATCTAATAAACAACATTCAACTGATCATAAATGTATCACAAACGCCGACGCGCGTTTCGGTGTACAAGCCAAATGTGGCGAAACACCTTCATCAGGGCGTGGATACCACGACAGGGGAGTGGTGGGAAAATTTCAGTGGATTGAACAGCTGACCAGTAGGCTGTATCAGAAAATGCCGTGCATAGAGATTCGATGGCGTAAATTAAGTACGGTGTTCCACGGGAAAAAGGCTGACTTGGGGTGTTGATAAAATTCAAATAACATACAGAGTTTCTGAAGTCCGTTATTAAATGCGAAGTATAGAGGCGCTGAGGGCAGGAAAAGACTCGTATTTCCCAAAGCGTTGGTTTTAATAAAGCACCCAATAGTTGCTCGAGAATCAAACATTCAACAATCCAGCAGACTAAGATGTCACGGGACTCAAAACAGACCCGCTGGGCTTCCCTCGCTCAGGATAGAACAGAGGAGACTCGGATGGGACTGGTCATGGCGGCGACATGATGGTCATTACTTCATAGCTGATAAAAAAGGCATGAACAGGGGAACACAATGGCGCCAAATTTTAAATGAAAAATACTGTTAATGGTGAGTCTCAACAGATTACTTCTAACCTATATCCCTTCATATGAGTAGGAAATTTGAGGTAAAACTTTAAATTGCAAAGAGTGTAAGGATCTTTAATCTTGATTGATAAAATATAATCTGGCTGATTAAAATTAATACTTAAATTGCCAAGCAACTGTGTATGATGGTTGAACATAGTCCCATGTGTTATAACTGAAGCTAAATGTTCAGGGACTGGACTTGCGCTATCACAACATTTTCCAAATAAATTGCTGTGTGACCTACGCAAGTTTAGAATGAAAATCCAGCATTCAAATCATTTCATCTGTATTTTAGTGCTTCAGCTATGAACATGAGTGTGGAGCTACACCCACTGTTATACTGAGGCGAAATTAGGGTACTCCAATGTTATCAATTTTTTATAAGATTTTATTATATTTTATTTCATCTTAGTCTTTTTACATGGAACTTGTGTTGCATCATGGCGACGTCTGAGCAATTTGCAAAGGAAGGTGTTTATGGCACTTCAGTGAAACTGAATCAAAGTCATCACTGGTTAGTTGAAGACTAATCCATATGCCTGGTGGGAGAGGAAGGTGTCCAATCCCTCTCAGTATTTCCTGAATCTGTCTCCGGGAAAAGGAAAAGTATGAGAAGTTTTCAGAGAGGGGTGCTTGGTCTATGTATGCATGGACCTCTCACCAAACCATTTGCATCATAACGGGAGCATCAAAAAATATTTATAATAGTATGAACTTGGACATCTCTAGGAGGCCCCAGAAGCTTCAAGCGGTAGATCATAGTGATGCTGAGTAATGCCTTATGTATAAGGCAAAGTTTTTTTTTAATTCAACCCTCTACTTGGCTGGGCATAATGGCAGGACATCAATGCTAGATAAATGTGGTTGATTGTTTATATATATATATATATATTTCACCCTCAAGGATCAGTGAAAAGAGGTATAACAAAAGTGTTAGGTTCAAATATCTACAACACACAAATGGAATCATAACCAAGCAAAGTTGCAGCACATCTCTTTAAATGTAAAGCCAGACTGTTTTACCTTGTTAAATATGACAGTTGTGCCTAATTTAATCACCTTCCTCACTCCACCATTTTCCGCAGTAAGTAGTTACTTACTGTGGGGTGACTCTCTTCGCTGAATAAGTTGAAACAAATAATAACTATGTGACTCAATGACCAATATGCAAGATATAATTGCATTTTCCGTGTTTTTGGCAATGCAAATTACATCCTGGAAGACTTTGTGCATAGCTACCTAATGAGGTAAACTCTGTGAACATTGTTACACCAGCCTTATGCATTGTACGTATTGTTTTCTTTCCATCCATGTTTGTCTCATCTTTTAAGACTGCACTTCTCACAATTCATGTTTTCTTACTGTCAAACTCTCTGTTTTTCAGATACTTGGAAGGAAACCACCTCACAGCTGTGCCGAAAGAACTCTCTGGCTTCAAGCACCTAACACTCATGTGAGATATTTTATTTCTGTGTCCGTGAATTAAATGACCCAAGTGCTTATTGCTTCTCTGTACAGATGCAGTCCAGACAACAACTCGGAAAGGTGTTTTCAATTCTATTTCCCTCCATGAGCCTTGGTAGACAGACACCCTGGAATATTTAGTTGGGCTCTGCTGCCAAAAGAAAGCCTCAGGAGTCCAATTGCTACTAACAGAAGCACACTAAGGCTACAACAATGAGCGTTTTCAAGTCAATAATGTACTTCAAACATGAATGGGTTTAGGAGCAACTTAGCAAATTCAAGTCAATGGCTGGTAGGGTCCCGGGTTGATATCAGGATACATTAAACGAGCCCATCATTTGGGGTTCGCGACAGCCACATCTAAAGCCCTGTGTTACCACGACACAAATTCTTTAACATTGCTATCGAAATCTGGTATTTAGGCTGATATGGCTATTGGAATTGCCTTTGCAAAATAGATGCTAATCATTAGTAAGCAGATTGGCCAAACAAATATGTTAATGACTGCCAATATGAGGTTTCATCTTTTGCTAGAACGGTCGACCTTGAAGCTGGGGAATCGGGTTCAAGTCTCGGCCGACCTTGAAGATGGGGATCCGAATTCAAGTCTCGGCTGGGACGCTAAATATCCTGTGATTCTGGGCAAATCACTTAATCTCCCCGTGCCTAACATAATGAATGTGTCTGTCTGTAACACAACTGGTGCTCACGTAAACCGCTGTGATACCTTCGGGTCAAGTTTTCACTATATATACCTCCGGAAAAAAAAAACTGAAAAATGATCTTGCTAATGAGCAGCTTATTTGCTATGGAGTTTTTTTGTTGATGAACTGAGTACATCCGATTGAATTTGTATTGTAAATGTGCTTGCATCCAATCTGCACTTTATGCTTTGAGCATGCATGTTTGTTGAATAACATACTCTCTACATAAGATTGGGTTATTCCTATCACATCATTTCTTCCATGCCTTACACTATGGACTTCATGAGTGAGAGACGACAGGAGTCAACCTAATCAGGCTTGTTAGGCAGATGGCATTGCCAGACTGAATTTAATCAATTTGACCTCTGAAAATACTTGCCCTAAGCCCCTTAAGTAATGTGTCAATATTAACCAGGTTAATGACAATCAATTGGAACTTAGAAAGATGGAATGAGCAGTTGGTATTGGAAGAATCCGAACCCATTACCTGCAGTCACAGTAGATATTAGCAGTAAGCATTTAACTCAATTAGCCTTCGTGCCCGCTATAATAGATGATGAAATATTAGGAGGTCTAAAAAAAAAACAGGACCGTAATAACAATAAAAAAAGAGCTTGGAAACTCCTCAAAGGGGCGTGAAGAATTGCCACTTGTCAACCTAGTAGATAAAATAAATGTTTTTTTATTTTTGTGCTAGCCTTTATTTTCTTTGCAGTAAAATGGATTTGAATGTATACAACATGTGATTTCTTCGACAATGAACAAATGTTCTTTTAATGAGAACCTCTGAGCACAACTACTGTCATCTGTGCACAAAGCGTTAACTTTTTTTTACTTTCTGAAAATACTTGGGAATTTCAGTATTAATTTGTATTATTTTTGTATTATATTATCTGTCATTTGTTTCTTTTAGCACTGAGTAGTTAAAACGTAAAGTGCATATCCACTCTCAAAGTATCAGCCAAGTGTTTCAGAAGTCAGAAATCTACTCCCTAGATGTTTGAAGTACATTTTCGACTTTTATGGGATTTACAAATAGTCCCAGCAGCACTCCTGAAAACCTATGATGGTGGTCGATTTTCAATCGTTCTTGAAAGTTCAAGATTTGCTTGGGTACATTATGCACTGGTTGAAATATATGCATTTGTGAATCACGCAGAATTGACTGTATTATTTCCTCCACATCCAAAGTATGTTTCCCTGTGGAGAAATCCATTCACTCTATATACCATGAAATATGGTTTCCTTTCTCAATCCAACCTCAAAAGGTAATTTTTCATTCCTTCCTTTGCACCAGACTAAACTTGTGTATGTTTTGAAGTTGTGTATCTACCTGCAAGTGTTTTGTTATTTGCTACAGAAATTTTTGTTGTTCATCTACTTCCTCGGTGTGGCATATTCAGAAACGCCCCATAGTCTGCTTTAGTGTTGGAAATCTACTATAATGGCATATTTTCCTGTACTTACATTCAGTTTACAATCGTAAAATTCCACATATCTTGAGTCTGTGAATTAGGATGTTTGAATTTACGACTGAAAAAAGCATTTCTGTGCATCTAATTACCAGTTAGATGCACAAATACGTTCCTGTTAAGACTACTGTGTGGTGACAGCATCCAGCTGCCAGGAATGTTAAAAATCTCTCCCTTCTGAGAAGTGGTAGAGTGACAAAGAAGACACTGTAAAGCGCCACAACTCTTTTGTGCCAAAATCATACATATATTATTGAGATTTGTCAATAACATTCTCTTGCATAAAACTCTGGCACTTTAGAGAACCCATTACATTTTGTACACTATACAATATTCCTGTCCTTGTTCATAAAATAATTAATTACATATATTTGTACTTATTATTTTAGTGACCTGAGCAATAACAGCATCAGTATACTGGCCAATCACACTTTCAGCAACATGACTCAACTCTCAACACTGTAAGTAAACCAATTCATCTATTTCTGATGTACATTAATTATAATAATGTGTGTTATATCACTTCTCTGTGATAACCTTTTAACATGTTGCATATTCCACCCTAGTATCTCTGTATGAAAAGTCTTGATGTTGTTGAATCAGAGCAGCTGGGCATATTTACCAAAAAGCACAAATCACTTTGGCACATGCAGTATTTCAGTTCTTCACATTTCCAAAAGGTTCATTTGCATTTACAGTGAGTACATCTCCTGCAGCAGAGATTTTTCTTTCTCCACTGCAAAGTTAGCCAGTATCATTCAACGTCCACCTGAAGTCTCACTCCTTATGTCAGAAATTTGGGTGGAAGAGAAACAGAGAGATCTTCAGTGTTTTTCCACTTCTCCTCATAACACTGGAGAATCATGCATTTGAGCAGGAAAAGTGGTAACCATTCTATGCAGGCTGATGGTTCACAATTCACAGACAGGACAACAGGCTGTAGGAAACAAATGTTGAACTTCATAAGGCTTTAAGAAGGGCTAGATACCCCGACCTTTCCGAACTTTTCAAACAAATTTAAAGTTATGTTAACCCAAAGCCTTGAATTGTGCCCATGAGTAAGTGATGGAATATGTTTTCAGTGCTATTTTCTATGTTAGGATCGTCATGACATTAATTTAGAAAATATTCTGTCATTGTATCATCTCAAAGAACTTGCAGCTGTGTTGGTGACTTGGTTCCAAGGTTTGCATCACTGACCACAGTCTGATTTGGATTGTGTTGATGTTTTGTGAGTATTGTGCACAGGTCCATTTTTTGCTGGCCACGTCCCTGTGTCTTATTCTTCAAAATGTAAGTGCATGACTTTGGTGTTTGTGGACTGAGTTCAGAGGACCTTTCTTTTGTTTCCACAACTTCTAGATCAGTAGGTATGTCATTACCCTGCAGGTGGAGATTTGTTTGCCATTTGCTGAGTGGTGCTGTGCACTCTGATAACCAACTATGGGGTATGTTTACAAGGGAATTGCACCACAGGAACGTCACTTTTAACAACGTTCCAGAGGCGTAATGCCCTGCTCCATATTTACAAAGAAGCGGTAAGCCACTTTTTGTGGCTTATTGCCGCTTTGTAAATATGGTTCCCTTTCACGCAGGTATCTGCGTGAAAGGGGCGGGGGCGTGCAATGGGTGTTGCTGTGGGTGTTCCACCACAACACCCATTGATCTTTGACACTGCCCCAGATTTGCAAGGATCAGTAAATCTGAGGCAGCGGCTAAAACTTACGCCATGCAAGAGCAGGCGTTAAAATGGCGAAACAAGGAGAAATACTTTTATTTCTCCTCGATTTTGCTTTTCCTATGTGTGCTGCATTGTGCATTCTGCAGCACACATAGAAAGAGCAAAACACCATCAATGATTGTTTATGTGAAGGAAGGGATACCTACCTGCACATATAAACAATCATTCCCTGTAATGCAGGCACCCTTGCACTATGGTGAAAGGGTGCCTCCGTTGGCTCTAGGCAGCTAAGTTTAGTGCCAGCACTAGGGACAACACTGGGGTGCGCCGCATTGTTGTAAATACAGTGCATCCCTGTGTTTAGGAAATGGTTGACCGCTGCACTGCCAAATTTGGTGCTACTCCATGCCCCGACATTTCCTTGTCAAACCAGGCCGTGTTAGATGGCTGTGAGGAGTTCGGTCTTATGTGTTCTATTGAATATTATTATGTGACATATCACTTGAGCTGTGAGCACAGTGGCATAACTATACTGTGTATTCCTCTTTGTTGTCCTTGGGTGCATGAAAGAGCTGTATTTCCTTATATTCCCTTATCAATGTGAGCTTCTATAAAGAAGGAGGAAAATGCATTTGTGGATTGATGTCTTGACAGGAACATAACTTGTCATTCTTTATTGCAGGATTATTTTTCATATTCCTACATAAATCCTACCCAGCACATAACATTGGCCCAAGTAGTGTTTCGTCTTGCAAGCAGGTCTTGTGTTTATCCGCTTGATTGATTTAATGGCAGTCACTCACCACCTCCCTCAGCCTCACTCCTGACTTAAATTGATAATGTCTACTGAACAGAACATGCATTTGAATAAAAAACAACCTTGTCATATTATCTTCTGCTTCTTTTAGGATCTTGAGTTACAACCGGCTGCGGTGCATCCCAGTCCATGCCTTTAATGGTCTGAAATCTCTCAGAGTGCTGTAAGTATTTCTTGTTTAATTTATCCGCCTTGTTCTTAATTAAGACATTGAGGTGACAGCCGGTCCTTTAATGAGCAGATGGCTTCCAGTCGGTTTGAAACACTAGGCATTGTTTTGAGCAATTACTTTCAGTGTGCATGTAGTTAGAGTACATCCTGTATCCAAGGAAGCAGGTAAAATATTCTCTTTATGCACCTGTGCAACACTGAGATGGAAATGTGAAATTTAGCAGAAAAATAAATTATATCTATCTCTGTGACTTATTAATATTACAGAGTACTCTGCACTCTCAGGGGCTTCATGCATACTGTGGGGTCCTTCAATCTGTGCATCCCACTTCAGATGTACCCACATACTGACACATGCAACAGAAAGGTTGAATGAGGATGTCTATTTTTACTACAGCTGTACCATGGAGATGCAGTGGGGTACAAGTTAAAAGGCCTGTAATTCACTTTTAGAATCAGCTGCCACCAACTGTTAGTGGAGTCAGATCCTGGGGAGGGGAAAATTAGTCACCCACACTAAAAGGAGTACTATTTCGAGGGGTCCCAAATAGCAGGGGCGGCTCCTCCGCTAAGGCGGAAGAGTGTCGCCCCACTGCTTTAAAGCAGTGCAAAGTAAAAATAAAATGTTAATAACAGAACGTCCGTTAATATCATTTTATTTTTAGTAATGCAGATGCACTGCAGTGCAGCCAGGTTGTTAGGGCGGGGTGAGGTGGGGCTGGCCTCCCCTGACATCGAGGCCAGACGAGGAGTGGTGGCTGCACCTTAAGTGCGCATGCCGGCCAAACCGTCATGCGCACTTTGCACTTTCTCCACAGGCTGTATTGTACAACCTGGGTGGTCAACATGCGAACATGCCCGACCTCCCAGTCCCTCTCTGAGCGCTGAACCACAGTGCTCAGACCAATCACAATGTGGCTGTAAGGCAACATTGCTATTGGTCAGGGGATTCTGGGAGGCTGTGTGCTTCCTGGTTCCTGGTGGAGGAGAGGCGGCGGCTGACGACCACCAGGTAAGTTTTGTTTTCTTTTTTATCATTTATTTTTTCCTACCCCACCTTCACCCGCCACCTGCCACCATTTCCTACCAGCCACCACTGCGTAATAGTCTATCTGTCATTGGCAACATGCCATATTCACATAGAGCACAGGGCTGAAGAGATTTTTCTCACTGGTCTCTTGTACCACAAAAACTCCTTGACCTGTCAAAACAGTTATAATGCAAAGCAGGTTACTTACTGTACAGTTTGTCGGGGATTGTTAACCCAATAGAGACCGAGGAGTAGCAGGGTACTTTAAGATAGCTCAGTAAGACAGGAGGGCAGACAGGTGATGGAATTATTTAAGCCACAGATGTAAGTCTGCAAAACGTGTAAGTGATCAGGGGCAATATTTATTTTCTAGATTAGTGCAGTGAAATATTTCATAATCTGTTGGGATTGTAGGGTTTAACACATATTTAGGGCTGGTGTAGCCAAGACCTTTTGATTTTACTAAAATTATATAGATAATATCCTTACTTATGGGGGCTTTCATCAAGTCCTCTTCATCAATTGGTCTGTTATTGTGTCAATCACAATTTTCTTTCTTCCACTCACTATGGCATACAGCCTGTGACAATGGCCCACTTCTGTCATTGGTTGTCTTTGGTGCAAGTCAGGACTGGCTCTAGGGCAGTGCGACCGGTGCAGCTGCCCCTGGCGCTGACCTCATGGAGGGGAGGCATTGGGGGGAGGGGGCTGCCATGTTTAGAAATAATAGGGATTTAAACAAGCATTGGCATAGCCAATAGATCTCGCCTTTGGGACATTATAAGTGTTTTGCCATGCAACAGTTGATGTTGCACCAAGGATATTGTGCTGCATAATTAAATACTTATAAGGTCCCAAAGGTAAGACCTATTGGCTTTGCCAATGCTTGGCAACATCTACCACCGCACCCTAATCACAAGACCCCACGATGCCGGCATCCACAACAAGGCCCTGGACTGGATCCACTCCTTCCTCACCAGCCGCACTCAGCGAGTTACACCCCGTTCCTCTCAGAACCTACAGAGATCAGCTCCTCCATGAGCCTCACCCTCTTCATGGTCTACATGGCCCCTTCGCAGCCATCGTCAGAAGCCACAGACACAACATCTTCTCCTATGCCGATTCTGTGGCCACAGAAAACAAGTGATGGATGTGAGGAACCTTGTCACATCAGTGCAGGAGATGCCCTACAATGACAGAAAAAAAGAAAATCTTGATAGTAAAATGAACGGGGTGCCCCTGCAGACTAGAGTAGTGCAGACTGGGGGAGAAAGAGGAACCTTTGCAAAACAGGAGCTTACACATCAGAGCAAGTATGGAAAGAATAAGAGGGACTCTGAATCAAGGCAGACAGCAAGTGTGAAGGTCCTCTGGGAGCACAAAATGAGATGGCAGGGACAAGGCAGGACGTGAGCAGAAGATAAGTGTGACAATGTCAAAACTGCAAGAACAAGAAAACCACAAGGGCCTTTCGGGCAGCGAGCTGGCATGATGGAAAGTAATCTGTAAACTGCAAGGGAAGAAGGGCCTGATCTAGTGGGAAAATCCAGGCAGTTCACAAGTTGTATGGGGAGTAAAGAGTTGGGTAGCTCAGAAGAAGAGGAGGGGCAGGAGATGGCTACACAAGCCACAAAGGAAGGTAAATTGTAGAAGCAGCAGGATGGGTTTGAAAGAGCTAGGTAGGTAACGAGTGGAGGAAGATCTGCAAAGCACAAGTGGGAGAGAACCATGTAGGCTATGAGCAGAAAAGCAAAGCGAGGTAGTGTACGAACAAACAGGCCAAGTGCACAGAACATCTATAACTAAATATTGCAGATGAAGCCAAAATCAAAAGCTCTTATTTTTAAGCAGAGTAAGTCAGAGAGGGTCTATGTGGTGCCGCCAAATGTCTCCACAGCAGCCTTTAGAGCTTAGAAGACATTTGAACCAGGGATATCGGCAGGGGTACTTCATTTGACATATTTCACAACGCGCAAATTAAGCATGTTTTCCAAAATAGCAACCTCCAAGCCTCCGACAGGCCCCGTTGTGTGCGTTTGTGTTTTGATAGCCAAGAAGGGATTGGAACTCCCAAAAAGTAAAAACAAAATAAAGATCCTGACTTAGGTTACCGAACCTGTACGTGAACACTGGAGAGCATGTTTTTGCATGCATTTCTGCAGCAGTTAGGCCTGGAGCTTAGAGATAAAGAGGCCACCAGACCAGTATCAGCCAGAAACATATCCTTTAGCTCACTGCAACATTTCCCGGGAATGCCTGCTTGGCACCTCAGCAAATGGCAACATGCCCCTCTTTGATATAAAACAAGAACCGGTGGCTTTGGAGAAACAATATAGCTTGCAGTGTGAGGAAGCTTCCTTTGGAGTGCATCCACAGAGAAGAAACTGAAAAAAGGTTGGTAAGCCCGTATCTAGACCTCTACAAAATGGACGGAGATACATACTTATCTGCTCCCTCCTCCCATGAAGTTGAGCTTCTTATGCCTTTGGGTGTGTGTAACAGAGCCTGGTGTGCAGCGTCAGGGCTCCTGAAGCGTACCATGTGAGGGCCTGAGAGAGTGGGTACCACAGGCCCCCATGCCATGAGGCTGGATTCCTTAGGTGGTTTTATATTAAGATGGATAGAGAGGGAACAGTTACACAATCCATAAAGTCTACCAGTCGCCACACCTGCCTAGCGTGACTCACTGGCCTAATCTAAATTTTACTGTGATTAGAAGAGCAGCACAGAATAACCAATTGGCCCAGAATGAAGGTGGGAAGAAGAGGAGAGGCAGAGCAATCCCTATAAAAGGAGGCCCTGCCATGTAATAGTATAGATTTCTGTATTATACCAAACAAGGCAGCCGAATAAACCCCGGACATAAAGAGTACCTATATTTGTAGGCCCCTTGTGGCCTCTCTCAAACCAGAGGCCACAACTAACACCACATTAAAATACATAAAAAAAGAAAAAAGTGGGGCCATGAAAAGGCAAAGTACTAGTCCAACAACTAGGACAAGAAATTCCCACTTGGTGGAAAGAGCAGGCAGATACATTGCTGGTCTCACTAATGAAAATGTCAACATCTAAAGATGAAGGGAAAATATTGGGAGAACATTTTTGTATTGGGTCATGGGATGGGAGGTGTGCATACCACGTTGAGAGTTTCTCCTATCTTTATTCTTGCAAACATTATCATCTCACTACAGCATCATGTTGTGCCTTGCAACCTGTCTTGCTTACCCCTCCTCACACTATTCTGGCAACACTGTTTTTTTTTTCTTTTTCATCACAGGCCAGAGTCAAGAGCACACACTTTCTAAAATCAAATTTCAGGAACATGTTTGAAACTAACAGGCAGAATATAACCTACTAACACATGCAGGTATTGGAAGATGGGTGATGCGTGCTGACCCGACACAAATAGAGAACGTATGAATATGTGCAATTTGATTTATAACTTGAATGGAGAAATCAGAAATATAGAGCATTCTTCCCCTTCACTTCCAATCACTGCTGGGCAGCAAACTCTCCTTTTCAACGGTAAAAGGTGCTTAGTAAAACATCAGCAGAGAAGATGGAATTAAAATCTGTATTTATTGCTGCATATTATTTTGCCCAAGGTGATAGGTAAAAGCTTTTTTTTCCACCACGAAATTAGGTTGAGTCCTCTAGCTATTCCTAATTTTCAGCTATGCTTAATTCAGGACTGCATACAATACAAGATTTCATTTATTAATTCAAATTAAGACTGCAAAGATGATTTGGTATTACTATTGCATTTAACATAACTTTAGAATGATGGAAGGGTTAGTCTTTTAGCCTGCATTTTTTTAAAAACATGTTTCTTTTGTATCGAAATTCCCAGTCAACTGTGCTGGAGAATTAGGCAAACAGGAAGTAAAAAAAAAAATCTTACCAATTGATTTGGAGTAAACAGGATGAAAACTCTGTAACATCACTGCATTGTTTGATAAGTGTAAAAAAGTGCCCATTTTAACAGCAGCCCTGGAGCCACCGTAAAACGGAAAAGACCGTGAGAGCAGGTGAGGTGTGTAAATGAAGTTAAACCACCAACAGCCTTAAAAAAATTATATATATATATATATATGTATGTATATAAATATATATATACACACACATACATATATCATTTTTTTCTCAGCTAGTTTAGGGTTGAATGAGTGGCAAATTAACAAGGCAATAGATTAGCAGAAACCAGCAGAGATAAAAAGTAGAACAACTCAAGCTTCAGTACTATTTTAAACATGGAAAATATGAACAAAAAAGCAGCTAAAGGCCCTTTTGGAGGAGACATACAACTCATCATCCACCACCCGTATATGGCAATTTCAATCTAATAACCATGAAGATGTACATACGCCACAATATAAGTTGCCTCCACAATGAATGGGACAATTGGTTAATGCAGTAACTATTTCTGATGACTCCCACGCCGGCCAAAAACATACTGCTGAGCTACAATAAAAATAAATTACACAAAAAAACCAGAAAATACAGGTCCTGGTAATGGGGGGACATTGAGTGCTTCAACGTAGAAACAACTGTTCCAAATACATACATTTATCAAGTACAGCAGATAAATATTTCTTGATCAGTCAGAATAAGATCAGATCTTTTATATGCTCCGCTGCTATGCATAGTAAAAGGAATAGTAACGCATATGTTTTACAGTAATAACTCCAATGAACTACAAAGAATTCCCCACTTCAAGATGGCTGCAACGTTTTCGTGTTTCAAAAAGAAATCAAAAGCAGCTAGCTGCCCACACTCCACCACAACAATGAACTACAAAGAACTTCACTCCAAGATGGCAACCACCTTTCCATGGTATCAAATTAACTGCGAGGAGGGATCTCAGATTCCCTATGCACTAAAGCTTGGGCAATAGACATAAATGAGTTTTCATTTGAATCCTAAGGCAAAAATGTTCATATACTCTTCACGGGTTAAAAAAAAATGTGTTTAAAAGTCACCCGCCAGAATTGCAGCCAACAAGATAGCTGCATAGCATGCTGTTGAGATGAGCAGAAAAAGTCATAAGATTCATTTGGCACCAGTCGATACAGTAAGCACGATTAGTACACTTTAAAGATCAGTTATCTGCAGCTATTTGATGCAAATACTTTTTTTTAATTGCAATACGGAATTTGATACAAATTCTGAATTATAGATTCATTCTATAACAATTATTCACCACTACCAGTATTCTCCACATAAGATATTCCACCTCCTAGAAAGCGTCCCTATAAACGTTACACCAGAGAAGTAGAAGCATCAAATGAGTTGCTAAAAAACCTAAAAGGCCACATGGATCCTCCAGAAGGCACAGAGAAGAAAGAAAAACAACGTAGTTCAATGACTCTGGAAATTAATGCTTTTCTGAAAAGGAAGGCAGCACTGTTGCTTAACTTTAATAAATGCTTTCTGCAGTACGGGCTGACAACTTTGCCGCTTTGTAGGCTGATAGATATTACAATCACCCCAAATGCCAGCACTCTTTTAGACGGAAAAGCAAAGTCAGCCTGGTCAGGATGTAAAACTGAGGCCTAACACCTACAAACACACCGATGGCTGCAGCAGGCACATTAACACACAGAGCTATCATTCAGGACACAATGGGCTGGACACATTGATGAAAACCTGAAAGGAAAAACTCTATTTAACAAGGTTAAGCTGTCCAATGTGTTGCTGTGGTGGTCCTGTTATAAAATAATAAAAAGCATTAACAATTATGTTTTTGCAGTCTCTGCTACACTGATGAAGAACGCTGCAGAGACACTTGAACTCATTATACATTGGGTTATTCTAATTTTTTAAGTTTCTTTTAGTTTTGTGGTTCCGTGAAATTGTAATTTAAAAGTCTGAAGTGAAGTGTTCTTAGTATGTGACAAGTGTAACACCAGGAGAGGCTTCCAGAGGGGAACTTGCAAATGTGTTTTCAAGTGCTGCATCTTCACAACAAGGTAGCCAGTGCTACAAAGAAGCAAAAAGGTTGGTTAGAAACAGTGTTTCATTGATTAAAAGGCCTGGCCTCAGTCGTCTGCAAGGTTTGTACAAACCGGGTGAGTGTCGTTTTCGCTCAAGAAACAAATAAATACAAAGTTGATTTATTGGAAAATACACCGAGGGCACGAAGCCAAAACCTTAACAAATCCCAACGCCTAACCGAATGTAAATATAAGCATGCAGCTCAGAGCCATCCAATAAAATCTTCAACGGCTGCACCTTGAAAGCCACTGGCGTTAACATTTGCTGTCACAAAATAATCTGCTGTCTTTCCCTTTATATCCAAAGACGGTGTACTTTTTGCGTATTTACACCCCAATGCCCATAAACAGACAAAACACTGTAAATAACTAAAACACAGTCAACTCACACACCTCCAAGAGCTCGTGTTTTCCCCTGTGACACCAAGGAACACCATCCAAACACGTGAATGGGTGCACCCTTGGAGTGCCTGAGAGCAATGTGTGTAGCACATCTCAAGATATATATTCATATACCTAAAGCATTCAGAACCCAGACACCTATACAGATCCACCTCTTGGACTGCCTGCAGCGGGTTTTAGATCAGATCTCACGGTATGTCTTTACATACCCGAAGCATTCACAGTCCACCTGTACAATTGAACCCTAAACTGCCTGCAAGCAGGCGGTATATTACATCTTAGAATAGGTTTGTATTGTAGATAACCAAAGCAATCAACAAAGAGACAAACACATGTGAGAGCGCCTACGCCCCCCCCAAAAAGGGGCGTCCTGTCAATGCCGAATGGCTTCTTAAACTTTCTCTAAAATGAGAACTCTGACCTACACTCCTTAGAGTAACTAACGTCTGTTGTCTAAAGATGTGCAACGACCATGCATCTTGGGATACAGACCAAAGCCCGTTTTCTTAGGGCTACTTGAGAGATAGAACTGCTGTCTGGGGTAGAGGTCTATCCAATCACTGAAGGCTGGTGGAGATCTGCGGTCCCAGCTCAACCTATAAGACGTTTACAGACTATGGGATAGCTTCGCCTTCCAAATAAATGTAGTGGCCAATTAGAACCCCTGGATAATAAAGCCTCACAGTGTGTTGGCCTGCAGCTAATAATTCTCAAATTGGAGCGTTCAGGCAGATCGTAGCAGTTCAACATTAAATGATTTGTACAGAAGATCACACGGATGCTCCAAAGGGGAAGCTGGGATTACAGTTTAGGTCTCCTGGTTCCGAAGGCTGTCATGAAACCACAAGACCACCTCTCCCAGGAGGCACATTCGACCCTGTTTGGGCCCGCGTAAGCGTGGGATTACCCGGCAGCCATGGGGGCTGTCCAAAGATGTCACCCTCAGGGCGTCAGTGCGTGCCAGCCTCTTGTGAAAACATTTCCACCAGGAAGGAGCCCGGGCGCCAGCACATGCAAAAGCCCTCTTACAAAGCGTTACCTTGTTTCTCTTGTTGGAACTGCCACACACAGATGTCTTTCAGAAGCACGCCTCGTAAAACACCACAACAAGGACAAAGCGTATACAGTAGGGTCAGATATTCTATGGGAAGAAAGCGTTCACTGTTGAAATCCATGTGTAACCTGAGCGACAGGGGTCAATTACTGGTGGATCGGATCTACTCACTGCTTAATCTCTATGATGTCGATAAAACAAGTATCATTGAGCTGGGTAATACGGCCATCAACACCTTGAGAATCCAGGCAAACTAAGCGTACAAGTTATTATTATAATAGCGACGTGTGCAAGGTTTTCAGATCCAATCAGGCACACCCGCCTAATTCATTTTAAAATAGCGCTAAAAGCTTGTGTTTAGAGGGTTTCTAAAGGCTCACAGTGTTGTGAAATGTAGACATTCTGTGGTGTGGCACAAAATCACCCAATGTCGTCAACTAGGATTAGAGCTTCGGTGTCTTGCCTCCACAAGCGGCAGTCTGGACACTGCAGATTCAACTGGCGTGCAGTCACATCTTTGGCCCTGAACAGAATTAGCTCTGCCGGCGCCATCTCCAGCCTTTGCGGAAAGCACGCTGCCCTGCTGCCTGGACTCTCTCCAGCAGCCGAGCAGCCTCTTCCAGCTGCAAATCAACAGCCAAGCCATGGGCAGTTTGGTTTATTTGAACCCTGCGTCTCTTCTGCCCGCTGTTGAAGCCTGTTTAACTTCTAGGAAAAACCTAAACGGTGGCGTTTTCTCTGCTGCGCGTGTACGCTGTTAACGATTTATCTCCCCATCCACCTTCTCATGGACTGTCAGTTTGTTTTAAATACCATCGCCTGTGTTCCATCAGAGAAAGCAAATCCATACTTCAGCGAGACTTTCGTGGGATTGATTGCTTTTGAAAGAGAACAAATGCACCACGACTGAGCTTTGGAGGGGTTAAACAATTAGTTATAAACCATAGCATGGCGCTTTGCTGCCACCTACTGCTGGAAAGCAGATTTTCAAGGAAATAGTAAACTTTGGTTTGATAGCAGAGCCTTTACCTTATAAACAAGCGCGGCCACGCGGCCGCGAAAGGAATGTGAGGTATGCAGCTGGCACCCGGCCGCGCTGCTGCTAGCTCCCGAGCTCCCTAGGCCAGGGGAGAGAGAAGGCGGGACATGCACCCGCCTTTGGCCAATTGCATGCTGTCTTTCTTAGAAAGACGCACGCAAAGGCCAATAGGGTGTGAGCAAAAAAAAAAGCACACGCACGAGCGTGTGGTCCGAGTTGAAAGTGCTTACTAGAAGCCTTGCAGAGCAGCGCATGCGCGCTGGCTCAGGCGAGACCTAAAAACACCCACTGCAGTTTCTTGTGCGTCCAGACGTTTTCAGGCAACTATAGTAATGTCAAGATAACTCTGGTGATTAATGTTCCTACTGGCGAGAGATTGGAGTTGTATCTAGTTGCAGTTTCCACTTATGCTACAGTAGCGTAGAAGGTTAAGATGCCTGTTGCAAAAAATATGTCTAACGCAAATCACCAAACTGTATTTTATGTGGATCGCTCAGGAGGTTACTGCTTTTCTCGCGAATCCTTAATATTGCAAAGTGACCTGTGAACTGTCATCAAAGAGTTGCATGCAAGCTGCATGGTATAGGCTAGAACATTACGTTTTCCCCCAGTCTTTCATTATTTTAATTGTGCTAAATAGGGTTCATTTGCGAAGAAACACTTTCTACATAGTAACGCTGACCATTGCAGTACATTTTAAATTCTGGGTTTGTGCTTCTCCAGACCAAACTCTCTTTAAATATACTGCCTACCAGTATCGTGACATGTGACTCCTACACCTTGTAATCCTCACTATCTTACATAACATTTCCTATAGAGAGAATTACACACGTATGAATGATTGGCTCTGCATAATGTGTGTGATGTAAAGTGCTCTGACACCCTACACTGGTATGAGTAGCGCTATAAAACAAATAAAAAGCATACGAGAGAAGGCCAATGGAGCGATAAGGGGTACTGGCAGAGTGTGGTACTGAGGGACCTCATGGAAACGGAGTTGTTTTTTTTGGGGTGGGGGTGACATAAAAAATTATCGCACTGGGTGCAACCAACGCTAAAGCCATTCCTGTTGCAAGTGGTGGCATTTGTTTCTTTCACAAGGAGCACATCTTCACAGAAAGTACTTCCCTTAAGTGCCCAGTACTCACATGGCATATGCTTTTTGAGACAAAAAACTATTTTTCCTTTTAGCTATTTTTTTTTATAATGGTGAGGGCACAGTAGTGTACCCAAAAATACCACAACAGACCCCTAACAAAACAAGCATTGACAAAGCCAAAAACTGTCCAATATCTGACATATTGGCTCTGCCAATGTTTCTTAATTAAAGTTACCACAGTCTATAATCAATAGCCTTGTACATGGAATCTGAGCAGTGATTAAGCAAGTCAATAAGATTCCAGGCAAAATCAATATTCTGCTTGGTTTGTGATTTATAGTAAGATTCTAAGCAAAATCAATGTTTTGGCGAGTGTGAAAAGATTTGTGTGGCCTAACAAACATACTGGACCCGATCAAGCAAGGCCAGCTAAGAGCATCCATGCCCAAAAAAAAGTCACAAACACCCTTTGATCATTTTATATTGTACAGGTGTTTTACCTACATGTGGATCTGTTATTCTGTGCCATTTTCCCATCACTTAATTACACAGTGCATTCTATTGAGCAGGTGTGGACAGGCCAATGAGGTGGTAACTGCTAGCCTTAGTGGTGAAGATTGTCTAAATGTCAGCTGCTGGGCTGTTTCCTTGATGTGTTCCTCCCTTTCAGCTGACAAGGATGTAAAATATCCGACATGCTACCTCCATTCTCACTTTCTTCGTTCATTAGTCCTATCTCAGTCCGATCCACTATCTTTAATTGCAAAATATTGGCAGATACGTTTTTTGTTACTCATGACAATGTAATGGGATCAAAAAAGTGAGGTGTTCTGTCTTTGTGTATCACAGACTCCTGACAAACAGTCCCATAGCGCCTTATTTCAGTGTTGTTTCTTAAATTTTCAGAAGACAGATTTTATAAAAAAAATGACCAAAGTAACCTCCTGACATGAGCTGGAGAGCAGTGAACCCTCTCAAGAACTGAAATATTATTAGCAAAATGATGCGACATTGAGTACTGCCCGCGCTGCCTGCTTTTGTTCCTCCAGATTGGTGTGATTCACAAGGCCCTGTGAGACTGCGGTACCAAGGACAGCTCGCACCCCCTGTCACCTCCACAGATATTAAAAGCCAAATCTCCAGCGGGGGGAATGGTTTAAGAGTGACAGCAGGCAATATGTTAGTGTCACTTATTCATTACCCCCTGGCCTCCAGGGAGACCGCCCGAAAAACACGACAGCTGAGCAATTTCCACACTTTCAATGGAAAAATACGTACAAGCTGAGTGTGGGCTGGTTGAGAGTTCACAAATGCGTCAGAGCACCATTTCCCCACACGGCTCAGTCACCCTGTATCTCACTGTGCAACGTTAAGCAACACAGCAGTGGGGATGAGTGACTCTAATGAGATTCTAAAACTGTGATGTAGAATTTTTGTATGTATATTTATTGTATTTTTTTTTATCTTGTGCTTTCATGATCTTTCTCTAAGATCGAATAAAGAAGAATTGAAATGAAAATGAGTCTACAATGTTAGGAAAGGCATGGCCAGGACACGATTCTGCAGCTGATGCGTTTTCCTCACAATTATGGATTTGCCGTATTGGCCACATAATGCATTATCTGCTGCATAATCTGCAGGTTTTAGCAAAAATATTTTTTCGAGCTCAACTGGATCATAAGTTACTGAAATGATGGTGACCCATGTAGCCACACAGTGGAAGGCCCTATGCAAAGATTGACTGGCCATCTTTCAGTTGCTTATTACTGTATTTGGATGTTAAACTGGTACTAATGAGGTGAAACCCAGACAGTGTTAACGTGAAAACAATTACATGATCAATGCCACATAATTTGGTCAACCTTGCCACATCATTTTGTCCTCCCCAGCCACATAATTCCAGTGGCCCTGTGCATAACTAATACTGACTGTACAAGCATTTCACACCACAAAATGAACTGAATTTTGGTCAGACATAATGACAATTTTTACCCAACGTCATTATGCTCATTTTATGGACCAATGATGAATACTTCGCCTCCGAAGGCGTAATTTGACAGAGTGACCTTCAGATTTCATGCAGACGTCCACGGGAGATACTCACAGGTAGCTTAATGACCTCCTTGGTATTATGGAATACTATGACGAGACGTCAACCAACAGGCACTGAAAAGGATGTCTTTGGTGGGTCACTGCCTATTCATTATAGTCAGTGCTTGGAAAGGAATTATAGAAGTGCAGGAACTCCTTGTCCTGGAGTACCTGTTTGCTACTGAGAAGTGCCAGTACTCTCCCATTAAAAGCACTGGAGCAGTACTGGGAAGTGCCGGTACTATCCCTTCCAAATGAAAGAAGTGCAGGAAGTGGCGTAGCAAGGGGGGGGATGGTCCGGGGCTCTAACCTGCGCCCATCACGGGGCTGCAAACGCAGGGACCCCACCCTCCCCCTGCTCTTACCTGCAGCTGTGGCAGGACGGCAAACGCCCTGACCGCCACAGGCGGCAAAAAGGCTAGCTCCGCCACTGAGTGCAGGTACTGAGTACCTGGTAGTACCTGCCCGTTTAAAGCACTGATTATAGTGAAATATTCTCAAAGTGTCAGAGGCCATTGTCTGTGCGATCAAACCTTTCTAATTACAATGGAGAGGCTTGAATTTTTGGAAGAAACACATTATACAATTACCAATGCAATAGTAGTGGAACTCTGTTTCTGAACGACTTTTCAGAATCACACGCATAATCCAAATAAGATGTTCTTGGACTTCTAGGATCAGTTGTGTTTTCTTTCAAGCCAAGCATAATATTGCACAGACCAGGCAACGCCATGTGCAAATTGTTTCTGTCTCTTGTTACTATTCAACGTGTAGTGATGAGTACGCCATGATATGCGCTCATCATCTCAGTTCATAAAATACATTTGTTCCATCCACTATATTACAGAAGTGTTGTATTGTTGAGAAACATAGTAAATCCTTTGGCACCCGTTTTGCTCTTTGTCTAATACGGAACTGAGCAGACTGGACTTGCACCAGGACCCTCATGGCACATACTGATCTCACAAGGTTTGTTGTATCCAAACAAAAAAAAACTAAATTTTATTCATTTTTAAAATTTTAAAGCTGGGTTGTGTTTGAACCAAACTAAGTCAGTTCTTTTAATTCCATATACGCAAAGATAGGACAAAACTGTTCTCTGTTATTTTTTATATGCATATTAATGAGCTAGATCTCTTACTATTCATTTAAAGCGATATTGAGGTAATGCGCTACATATCGTTTTACAACCTGTTCCCTTCATTTATGCGCTGGCAAAAAAAAAAAAAAAAACTTTCTGCAATACAGTCATGAGCAAAATCTGTTTGCTCTACTCTGCATTTCACAAACAGCTAAAACAGTGCAAATCTTTTTGTCCTGTATTGTAAATAGGGGCAAAAATTCTGTCGCAAAAGGTCTACTTGGAATGCTGCCAAACTGCTGGATGCTCCCAGATGGACTCAAGAGAGCGTGTTATCTTTGCACCCAGGCACGAGAGAGAAAGCACTATTTTCACAGGTCTCTCCTTTTGGGTGACTCAAAGCCGTTTCATGGTCATGCTGAGCACCAAATCCACTGGCTAGTAGCGTAGAGTACTGGGCTCGTTGCCATCAAAGGAAGCCACCCTCTGAGACTGAGAATCACATGTCCCTTTTTAATAGGTAACAATATTTTGCAGGACAGCTCCCTCTTTTATGAACATATTGCTCTGTAAACCGATATTCTCAAGTTTAAATTAGCCTGTTTATTCATATACCAGCAAGCACGTCTCCACAAGGGCAGTGTGTGTTACCTGTAAGCATCACAGTTTTCATGCTATTTGACTTGCTAATGCTGCAAGGAATGGGCAGAGAGATGAGTTTCATTGGGTATTTCCTCACAGGGCGACCAATCAGATTCCATTTTCTAACATATCCTTTCTTCTTTTCCCTAGTACGCTTCATGGCAATGACATCTCCAGCGTCCCAGAAGGCTCCTTCAATGACCTCACTTCCCTCTCCCATCTGTAAGTAACCCGTACCTCTTGCAACTGACGAACCCCCTTTATAGATTGATCCATTGCTTCATTTCTGTTTCTTATTCTATAAAAAAGATAAGTGACCAAAGACAGTGTGTGTCTGTGGCATGCATTTAATTAATGAGTTATATAAGGGTGGTGGTGGCGTCACTTCTCATGGTGCTAGAACTGAGGTGTGATTGGCGTGTTCTGGCAATTAGAAGCTTCTGATGTCAAAAGTTTACACTGATCTAGAACCACTGAGATTGTTATGCTTCTGTTGTTATTATAGTTTTGTAGTTCCAGTTGTACTAGTAATAATAATATCATCATCAGCAGTATTAGTATCATCATTAAATAGTATTGTTTTTGGCGGTGGCAGTGACAAAAACAATGCAGCTACTGTTGCTACCACTACGTCCACGACAACTACTTCTACTACTATTGTCAAAACTACTGCTGTGTTACTACCACTAATACCACTTCTTCAACAACTACTACTTCTATTACTACTGCCACTATTATATCGACTACTACTGTTTTTTTTTTTTTTAAATACGTCTTTATTAGCATTTTAGGAAACCTATACATGTAACACAGATTGGCAATATAACACAGTATAATATCAGGTACATTACACAACATGATCAAATATGGCATGCGTAATAGTACAAATGTGGGTGAATTGCCTCTGCATCATGCATCACACTCTCCAGTCTGCACATTCCATTATGTGTTGCTAAACACTGACAAGACTAAGTAATAAAGGAAACAAGAGTAACAAGCTCTCATAATTGAAGGTACGCAACATTGAGCTGGAATCGGGATAGGGGGCATCCCCTGCCCCCCTCAAGAGGCGGGACCCCAGCACGAGGTGGTGAAGTCTCACAGGACAGAGGACGAGGAGGGCAAATAGCGAGGAAGGGGGGGACAGGGAGAAGCCACAAGAATGCAACACCAGGGCGACAAAGGCAGAATCCCTGGGTGGTGCGGGAGTGCCACGGAAAGGAAGGGGGAACGCCCCTAGGACTCCTATTCACCACAAAAAAACTGTATATATATATATATTCACTGAAAAAACCGTAGGTTTCAGACATGTTATAGTTACAAATTAGCATTTAAAAAACCTTTGAAATTCACTGAAAAAACCATAGGTTTCAGGGACGTTATAGTTACAAATTAGCATTTAAAAAACCTTTGAAATTCACTGAAAAAACCATAGGTTTTAGGGACAGTTATAGTTAGTTGGACATTGCACTCGTACAAAACCCGTGAAATTCCCCGTTATAGTTAGTCCAGCTAACTATAACTCGCGCCCCGCAATGCACTGCTGATGACGTCACATATTACATCACTCATGACATGGTCAGTGACATCACTGATGACATCACTGATGACATCTCAAATGACATCACTGATGACATCATCCAGTGACTGTGTGTTTCTGTAAAGTTTAAATATTTTTAATATATATAGGAAAAGACGTATTGAAGAATGAGTGGGTGTGTAAGTGTCTGTATGGATGATTTAGTAGGTGCGTGACTGACTCTATAAGTGAGTGATTTAACGTATCTTACTGAATGCATGGGTTAGTGACTAAACTGGGTGAATGTCTGTATCCGTCTGTCTGTTGCTGTGTAAGTGGCTGCATGTGTTTGTGAATAGCTACATGAGTGTCTATATGAGTTATTGAATGCTTGTCTGAGTATCTGTATGGGTGCCTGAGTGTTTGTGTGGGAGGGGTGTGTGCAACTCTGTGCATAGATGTGTGAGTGGGTGATTCACTGGGTGGATGGTTTCAAGAGTGCATCTGTGATAGACTGTATGGGTGGGTAAGTGTGTGTAAGAGTGTGTTAGTGAGTGAATGTATGTCCCAGTGGTACATGTGTGAGTAACTACATATGTGAAAGGCAGTATATATGTGTGTTGGAGTATATAAATAGCTATAAGCGAGAGTGAGTGATTGTGATAGTGGCTGTATGGATGAGTGTGTGCTTGTATCAGTGATTGTATAAGAGCGTAAGAATGTGCTACTATTTGTGTGAGTAAGTGAGCTGGTGTGTGTATAACTGTATAGGTGAGTAAATGGTAGTGTGTTTAATTATTTGCATGACTGACTAGGTGTGCGAGTACCTCTATGGATGAGTGGCGGTGTTTGAGTGTCTATATAGGAGTATGAGTGCATATGATAGTCCTGTACTGAGTGACCGTAAGTATGAGTGACTGTACGGGTGAGTGAGTGGATGTATGCGTAGACCTAAGAATCAGTGAGTGGGTATGTAGTTATTGGTGTTGGAGTGTCTATGGTTTTGCGAATGGCAGTCTGTAATTTAGAGTGGGTGTATCAAAGGTTATATTGGGGTGTGAGGAGGTGCATCAGATTATCACGTGGATGATGTCATCAGTGATGTCATTTGAGATGTCATCAGTGATGTCATCAGTGATGTCACTGACCATGTCATGAGTGATGTAATATGTGACGTCATCAGCAGTGCATTGCGGGGCGCGAGTTATAGTTAGCTGGACTAACTATAACGGGGAATTTCACGGGTTTTGTACGAGTGCAATGTCCAACTAACTATAACTGTCCCTAAAACCTATGGTTTTTTCAGTGAATTTCAAAGGTTTTTTAAATGCTAATTTGTAACTATAACGTCCCTGAAACCTATGGTTTTTTCAGTGAATTTCAAAGGTTTTTTAAATGCTAATTTGTAACTATAACATGTCTGAAACCTACGGTTTTTCAGTGAATTTCAAAGGTTTTGCAAATGACAATTTTTAAATGTATTAATTGTTATATAAAAAATTTTCATACTGATTTCCAAATTTTTTAGAAACAATTTTTTTTAAATATTTTATTTTTTAAATTACATTGTAATTACATTATACATTACATTACAAAAAATACTTTCTCAGAATGAATTACTTTAGTTTAAATACTTTGCACATAGGCAATAGACTTTTAAGTACAGTAGTTACAGTTGTTGCAATGGGCAACACATTTTCAAACACAATGCAACATTCAGCTCAATGTGAATTTCTAGTTAAATGCAATTAGTTACTTTATGGATTACTTTTCTAACCACAGGACTGGATCCTAGATTCAGTCCTGGGACATCTCCTGTAAACAGTTGAGTAAAAGCGTTTTGGTTACAGTCGTGATTTTTAAGGAATATTATTGTACTTTAAAAGTTCACACTTAGAAACTTTTTCTCATAGAATCACCAATGTTATCCTATGGAAGGAAATTCACTTAGAAGTTAAAAACTGTTATCGTTACTTTTTCTTACTCAGTGTTGGATCCTGGATCCAGCACTGGTGCATCTCCTGTAAACAGTTGAAAGAATGCGTTTAAGTCATACAGGCGATTTTTTAGGAATATTTGTAGTTTGTGAAAATCGACACTTTGAAACTTTTCTGCTGAAAACCAGACAATGGATTCCTATGGAAGAAAATATAAGTTACTGGTAAGTACGGTTAAAATTACTTTTCAGGGTCAGTGCTGGGCTAAAAGATGCAGCACTGGGTTCTCTCCTGATAACAGGTGAGTAAATTGGAATTTGTACTTTGGTTGATTTTAGAGGAATATTATAAAGTTCCAAAACTCCACACTTAGAAGAATTTCCAAGTGAAACCAGTCAATGTTAGCCTATGAAGGAAATTCAAGTTACTGGTAAGTACGGTTAAAATTACTTTTCAGGGTCAGTGCTGGGCTAAAAGATGCAGCACTGGGTTCTCTCCTGATAACAGGTGAGTAAATTGGAATTCGTACTTTGGTTGATTTTAGAGGAATATTATAAAGTTCCAAAACTCCACACTTAGAAGAATTTCCAAGTGAAACCAGTCAATGTTAGCCTATGGAAGGAAATTCAAGTTACTGGTAAGTACGGTTAAAATTACTTTTCAGGATTAGTACTGGGCTGAAAGATACAGCACTGAGGTCTCTCCTGATAACAGGTGAGTAAATCGGAATTCGTATTTCGGCTGATTTTAGAGGAATATTTTAAAGTTCCAAAACTCCACACTTAGAAGAATTTCCAAGTGAAAACAGTCAATGTTAGCCTATAGAAGGAAATTCAAGTTACTGGTAAGTACGGTTAAAATTACTTTTCAGGACCAGTACTGGGCTGAAAGATACAGCACTGAGGTCTCTCCTTATAACAGGTGAGTAAATCGGAATTCTTATTTCGGCTGATTTTAGAGGAATATTTGTATGTTTCAAAAATCAACACTTAGAAACTTTTTCAACAAAAAGCAGGCAATGATATCCTATGGAAGGAAATTCAAGTTACTGGTAAGTACGGTTAAAATTACTTTTCAGGACCAGTACTGGGCTGAAAGATGCAGCACTGAGGTCTCTCCTTATAACAGGTGAGTAAATAGGAATTCGTATTTCGGATGATTTTAGAAGAATATTTGCACAATGGTGAAGGGAGGGGGCGGGGCCTGAGGTGACATCTGTGCAAACGCGCCCCGTGGCGCGTTTTAAGTTGGGGATTAAGTCCCCTTGAATCCTGAGGGTCCCTAGGGGCCAACTAGCCCACCAGGAACCTCCAATATGCGCCAGTGGGCTGCGTTGCAGAGACGTGTAGAGAGGCCACACCCCTTTTACACCTCTCTGCAACGCAGCTCTGTGGCGCTTTCTGGATGTACCTGTTGGGCTAGTTGGCCTCAGGGACCCTCAGGATTGAAGGGGATTTAATTCCCCATCTTAAAACGCGCCACGGGCCTGTTTGCACACATGTCACCTGAAGCCCCGCCCCTCCCTTCACCACTGTGCAAACGCGCCCGTAGCGCGTTTTAAGTTGGGGAATTAAGTCCCCTTGAATCCTGAGGGTCCCCGGAGTCCAACTAGCCCACCATATACCTCCAAAAGCGCCACAGAGCTGCGTTGCAGAGAGGTGTAAAAGGGGCGTGGCCTCTGTACACCTCTCTGCAAGGCAGCTCCCTGGTGCATACTGGAGGTTCCTGGTGGGCTAGTTGGCCCCCAGGGACCCCCAGTATTCAAGGGGAATTGTTCCCTCTCTGCAAACGCGCCAGGGGCGCGTTTGCAGAGTGGTGAAGGAAGGGGCGGGGCCTGCGGGCCCAATCGTTAAAAAAAAAAAAAAAAAAATTTGTCCTCTGAAGGGGGCTCTGTGGCCCCCCTTCCTTTTTCCAGTTTTTATGCCCTGGGGACCCCATCCCCAGGGCCTTACCCCTTTTTTTAATTACAAATTTTAAAAAAAAACGGGAAGGGGCCGCGTGGCCCCCTTCCCTGGGCCTGTATTGGCCCCGGGACCCCATCCCCGGGGCATGGCCTCGATTTTTTTTTTTTCGTAGGGAGGGGGCTGCGTGGCCCCCTCCTCAGGCCATTTAAGGCCCCGGGGACCCCATCCCCGGGGCCGGCCTTTCCGTTTTTTTACTTTTTTTTTTTTTTTTTGGGAGGGGGGCCGCGTGGCCCCCTCCCGGGCCACTACTTGCCCCGGGGACCCCATCCCCCGGGGCTGGCCCTCTCGTTGGGGACTGTGGGGGTCCCCAATCCCCCACAGTCCCGCCGGCTCCCCGTGTCCTACGGGAGCCGGCATTGCTACACATGGGGAGCAGCTAACATGCTGCTCCCCATGTGGAAAGCTGTCGGCTTTGGATATTGGAAGAGAGCAGGTTTCCCTGCTCTCTCTTCCAATATCCAAAGCAGTTTGTAATGACAGGACGGGAGCCGCGAGGCTCCCGTCCTGTCATTGCAAACAGCAGTGTCCCGGGGTAGGCACCCCGGGACACTGCAGGAGCCGGCCCTGGGGGTGGTGGTCCCCAGGGCCATCAAGGGCTCCAGGAGGGGCCGCGCGGCCCCCTCTCATTCAGTTCACAGCCCCGGGGAGGTGGTGGTCCCCGGGGCTCTGGGGTCCGTAACGGACCCCCATATTTAAATGTTTAGTGCCCCGGGGAGGTGGCGGTCCCGGGCATGTGGGGGCTGGAGCCCCCACACAGGTTTTATTAATTAATTAAAAAAGCCCCGGGAGGTGGTGGTCCCCGGGGCTGCGGGAGGGCTCAGAGCCCTCCCGCACCATTTTAAAAAAGCCCTGGGGGTGGCGGTCCCCGGGCTTGGGGGCCCTTTGAGGCCCCCACAAATTAAATTATCCCCCCACCATGCCCCCGGGACTTGGGCCACCCGGGGCCAAATACAATCGAAGCGCGGAGACCGCGCTCGATTTTTCGGCAGGATTCGCGCACCGAGCGCATCCTGCCGATTTAAAAAAAAAAATTTTTTTTGCCCAGGGGGTCCTTGTGGGACCCCCTGAGCAAACCTAGGGGTCAGGGTGTTTCTACCCTGCCCCCTTTGTGCGCTTTGCGCACTTAGTTTCTGTCCCTCGGTTCTACCGAGGGACAAAATGGCTGCCAACATTTCCTGAATCGGAATGTTGACAGCCAGCTGACAGCCAATTAACATGCAGCTCGTGATCGGGAGGGTACGCGGACCCTACTCGGCCATAGATATCACTATCTTTTTACTTTTGATTTTCTCAGCAACTACTGAACGGATTTACACCATTTAACAAAAGGGTTCTTTCTGAACCAAGAACTACCTCTTTGCCAAATTTGGTGTAATTCCGTTCAGCAGTTCGGGCTGTAGCCGTGTCTAAAGTTTCCTATGGAAAATTGCATGGGGAAAACGTGTTTTGGGACCCCCTTTTTCTCGGCCCCCGCTGACGAATCCCCCGAGACTTTCAGGGTTGGAGCGGACCGGAGCGGGCCACAAAGTTTGAAAATTTTGCGAAGATACGTCAACCGGCAAGAGAGTTATTTCAAATAGAATGTCGCGGATTTCCTATGGATAATAGGTTGTAACTATAACTATCTACTGGCGACCGCCAGTAGATAATATATATATATATATATATAGTTCATCCAAGATTTTAGTAAATATCTGGTAGCAGTAGGCGCTGATAGAGGGGAATTCCCACATCATGTGGGCAAAGTCTGCAGCGTCAGATGAGCCACGGGGCAGGCATCCTTGGTGCCCGCATACATTTGGGCTATTCATGTGGAGGCGAAATAAGTGTGATGTAAATAATTGAATTGGGTATATTTAAGAGTAGAGTTGGTGGAGACCCTATGCACTGTGCCCATTGCTTATCTGTAAGCGCCACATCCAGCACAGACTCCCAGTAAGCCCTCAGAGGCAGGAGCAATGCACCACTATCGCTGCTTATAGTACTATAAAGGCAGGTAATAGCCCATCTGGCCCCACCATGTATGAGTAATGTCTGCAAAATATGGGAAGTCTCTGGTTCATCATGTGTCCTATGCCACACCTGGTACAAATGGCATGTGAGGGCAGTATAAAGTAGACATTCATCAGGCCCTCAAAGGTGTATAGAACCTAGAAATGGTCTTCACATGTGGTGAGGCCCGCCTCTGTCCATTGGGCTACATTGTGTTGCAAGAGAAGTGCAGAGCAGCCAGGCATCACACAGAGTGGCAGGCCCTGTGTGTAGGGAGTCTGTGTACAACACTTAGTGGTATAGGCGCCTCAGCAGGACCTGGCCACCCACATAAGGTTGTTCACGCCCTCTTTAGGGGCAGCCAAGTAACCACCTCAACACCTCAGCTGGAGATGATATTGTTAATCAATGTCCTAGTTCTGACATGCCTTCTCCAGTAGCCAGAGTGTCTGCCGTTGCAATTGGGCCACTGCATAGTAATACTTGTAGTTCGGGGCCCCTAAGCTGTCATCGGACAGCAGGGTGTATAATTTGGTCATCGCTGCCGGTCGCCTCCCATTGCCATATATCAGTGCAATCAAGAGCAAGCGTAGCCCTGTGAAAAATCCTTTGTTCAAAAAGACTGGGATGGACAAGAAGAAATATAGTAGTCGTGGGAGTACCAGCATTTTAGAGATAGCTATTCGCCCCATAGGGGAGAGCTGGAGGCTCGTCCAAAAAGGAAGGGGGCCTCTCACTGCAGACAATGCCCTCCCTATGTTGCTATCTGCCAGGTCTCTGTCAGTATGATAAACTCTAAACCCCAGATATTTAAAGGTGTCACAACTCCAGAGTAGGGAGGTGCAGGGAGTCTCTGTCACTGCTCATCCTTAGTCGCTGTCAGGGGGAAGAGATGGGATTTGTCGCAGTTCTCTTATAGGCCATAGGCCCTACCAAAGTGATGCAGTAGGCCGATCAGGCGTTGAATGTTGTCTTCATCCTCGCGTGTCGTCGGCATACAGTGAGACAATATGCCACTGGTTCACAACTCAAATACCCCACTCAGGGGTTCTGGTGCATAGAGCACATGCCAGGGGTTCCATTGCCAGAACATAGATGATCGAGGATAGAGAACAACCCTGCCTTGTGCCACGTTTGATGTGTAGTGGGCCAGATATGGTACTTCCCGTCTCCACCCTCGCCACCGGCACGTTATAAAGCAATGAAACCTAAGTCAAGAACTTCAGTCCCACCCTCAAGTCAGCAAAGGACCTCCTTCAAGTAAGCCCACTCAGAGTATCGAATGCCTTCCCTATGTCGAGGGCCGCCACCGAGGGATTAGCATTGGATTCTATTGCCCAGTCCATTGTCATGAAAAGTCGGCGCAAGTTTAAAAAGTTGTTTCTACTGGGGATGAAACAATTCTGATTGAGCTCTATTAGATGTTGCGCTATAGGTTTCAATCTATTGGCCAGCACTTTCGTGAGAATCTTAAAGGGCATGTTTTAAAAGGGACAACAGGCGGTAAGACCCCATCAGCAATGGATCTATGTTAGGCTTGGGGAGCACCACTTGTGCTGCTTCCCTCATAGAGTGTGGGAGTATCCACACAGAGTATACCGATTCATAAACTTGGAGGAGACACCTCTGCACATGCCAGTCCCCAGGTTCTCCTTCACCTCTGGATGGCAATACGATGCCCTGGACTTCCGGCCAGGCCCACGCCTACCCGAGTGATGCATACAAGGTGGTGTTGCAGTTGCATATTATCTCTAAAGTGGCAAAGAATTGCAAGGCGTGTTTCACTTCCAGGGCTCATATTTGCCGCTTCGCTTCCAGGAAAGAGGCCTGTCACCTTTGCATGTCTGCGTTGTAGTCAGGTAATATGTTCATGCTGGAATTTTCAACAGTCTAAGGCTCCTTTGCATGTGCCACCTGTAATATGTGATCTCTGTAATTGAAAAAGTGAGCAACCACCTTTCTCAGGAGGGTACCCGAGGGGGCAACCTACCCGGAACACTGTTCACCTGCTCCATGGAGAAGAAGGTCAATATTTTACCCTTCCAAGACAGGACTGTCTGTGCTAGTCATTCCTCCAGGTAGAGCTTCACGCTGGGACCTTCAGCTCGCCCCGGCAGACCCACAATCCGCACATTGTTGAAGCGCGAGTGGCCCTCATGACCCTCTGCCCATTTCCTGAGGCAGCATACCTCCTCCTGGAGGACCTTGATACGAAAGTCCACCTCCACAACCTCCGGACTGAGCATTGCTAGCGTAGATTTTGAATCCTCCACCCAGTCTTTCAACTTCTTGTGGTCTTCATGCATGAAGCCCATGTTGATTCCTAGGGCATCTATTTTAGGTTCCAGGGATGATTTAATGTCCAGAATGGCCTTTAGGATCTCGTCAAATTTTCAAGAGTTGTCTGACATCATACACTACAACATTGCATCCCCATCCAAGCCGCTTCCCCCTGACTCGGCAGTGGCTGCATTGGCCCTGTCTTGTTTAGGGCGAACCATAAGTCCTGCAAAGGGGGGGCAGACATGTTGGATGGCTATAAGTTACTGTATGTACACCACACCGCTCAGTCCTAGAGTCTCAACACCTGCAGGGTGCATGTGGTAGAGCAAAGATGTCCCCTCACAGGGAGTCAGATGGAGGGGGTGCATATCGCAGAGGGGCGGCCTGCTAGTGAAGCCAGGGACTGCGGGGCATGGTTGCACCTCTGCCATCAGTGAAGCGCCTCAGGCCAGCAAGGGGGAGCCCCCCACACACTCACAGACACACAGTGGGGTGGCAGAGGGCCACCAAGTAGGCCGCAGGTCATGACGAGGAGGGGGGTGGTGTCTTGGCAGAGTCACCGGTGAGGGAAGGAGCCCCCTCCACACCACTGCTCTTCTCACAGGCTCCACGCAAACAAATAGTGGAGGTCATGGGGCTGCCAGTGGAGGCCTGTCCGATGTGCCTGGGCCGTCTGGTTATAAAATCAGGGCGGTAGGGCGCCGCAAGTTTCGGCGACAGTCCTAGCTCGGGCGAGATTGTTAGGCTGCACAACGGGCCTGTACAAAACAGGCGGTGCAGCGAGACCCTGTACGCAGCTCAACTGGAGGAAGGGCCCCTCCACCTAGGGCCCTCTCGGTGTAGGTCCCACTATGGTGTGTCAAATCCGACTGCAGCATGTGGCAGCCCAGCAGAGTCACAAGGAAGAGGAGCGGCCCCACAGCTATCGCCGCTCCTCACTCAGGGCCCAACTCTTTAAAGCAGAGAAGAATGGTGGGGAGGGGGCCACCTGCAAGGCCTCGCCCATTGCGTCCAAGCTGGATGGGTGCAGTCACATGGGGTGCAATAGGCCCCAATGTCGATCGCAGCACAGCCGGTTCCTTCTGGACCGTACAACGGGCCCTCTTGTGTCGTGTGGTGCAGCTGAATCTCTGTCGCAGCTCAGCAGCAGGAGAAGCCCACAGCGTAGCACAGCCAAGCAGCAGAGAGACCAGGGCAGTAACGCCGCTTGAGCTCCCCATCATTAAATTGGAGAAAGACCAGCCGAGGTGCAGGCCCCAACTACACGAGGCCGTGGCTCAGTGGGTGTCTGCAGGCTGCTCCACAAGCAGATCAATCCTAGGCCAGCCAGGGCCACCAGGGGCCGGCACCGCCACATAGCAGGGTTCAGTGGTGCAGTGAGTGGGGAACAAGGTGCGCCAGGAGACAGGATTTTTGGAGGATGGATGGCAATGGACTGGGCTCAAGGAGCTCAGTTCGTTGCGACTTAGTTGGTCGGAATCTTGGCCACGCCCCCCCTACTACTACTGTTATGCTACTACCACTACTGTTCTGCTACTACCACTGCCAACGACTACAACTAGTTCTACAACTGATACTCCTTCTACTATACTACTACTACTAATATTATTATTAATAATAATTATAAGAATAAGCAATCTTTATACTCAGAAGGTACAAATGAACATTAATTAAATATTGCTCATGTTAGAGACAGTGATAACATAGGAGATACACTATAAAATTATTGTACAATCAAATAGTCTTCACCAGGAAATCATATTGATTCAGTTTATTTAAAGTTTATTTTTTTTAAAGCATGTGAGCTTTTACGTTTTAATGCAAGAACAAAATGTGTATCAGAGCATCAGTAAAGAAATTTTAGAAAAAAAGGCTGGGTCTGTGCTAATAGGGGCTGCTGTTCTAAAAACCATAAGTGGCATTAGTCGAGGTCTGTCCACGTTGTCAAGCTTTCTAACGCCCCGTGAAGCATGAAGTAGAAATAAGTACGGACATGCCCAACAGTACAAAAGGTTTAATTGCAAAGACATTCAATGGGACATTCCATACTGTAATGATGACTGGTGTACCAATGGGGACATACGGCTAACATACAAAAAAAACAGGCTATAAGAACAAATTAAGCTTTTTATGTATTTGCAAGGTGGGTACTCGAGTAAACCTTTAGCCATATGACGTTTGTACCACTATGACTCCTGAGGAGATTTAACCTATACAACCTAGAAACGGTGTCTCAGGAATCAGAGGAGGTATGATTGTAGAGAATTCATTAGAATCATTCATAAAATACAGTTTAGGCAGGAGCCAGTTCTGGCACCCAACACGGATGACATCTGACCATTTTCAATCTCACTCTTATTTCTGAGTTCTTTCTAATGGGATGGAATCCTTATGTGGTACCTCATACAAGCATGTCTACAATCTTACAACATTTTTACATTAATGGATTGCATAACCAATTAGACTCTACAAAAGAGCAGTATATTTATGTTTGTGTTGGAAGGGGGTGTGTGGGCTGTGAAGCGATCGACAGGGAAGTACACTTGGTACCAGAATATTGAGCCTTGAATATTGTATTAACATAATATTGTACAAAAAATATTGATGACCAAAATATTGACAAGTCAAATAAATATATATATATTTTGGTCATTAATATTTTTGTGCAATATTATGTTAATACAATATTAAAGACTCGATATTCTATTTTATATATATACATATATATATATATATCAAAACAAAACCCTTTCAGGCATAGAGTGACAAATAAATTATGCAAAAACAGAAGCAGAGAACTCTAAATTTGCTCACCCCAAATGTCTGCTTTTCTATCAAAGTCTTTAAGCATAGGATTAGCACAGTGCTATCCACGCCGAGATAGAAAGGGACATAGGGGCATATTAGCAAGACCCACGTTAAAATTATCGCCGTTTTAGCGGCAGGAAACTGCCGCTAAACGGCGATAATGGGCTTGCTAATATGCGTTATGGAATTCAATAGAAGCCCAGGTTAGATGTCCTGCACATCTAACCTGGGCTTCTATTGGAATTCCATAACGCATATTAGCAAGCTCATTATCGCCGTTTTAGCGGCAGTTTCCTGCCGCTAAAACGGCGATAATTTTAACGTGGGTCTTGCTAATATGCCCCAAAGTCTTTGCCATTTTTACAGCAAAGTCTTTAAGCATAGGATTAGCACAGTGCTATCCCTGCCGAGCTGTAAAATGGCCAAAGCCTTTTGCCACTCCAGGCACAGTATTACAGCTTTGGATTGGTAAAACACCATCCAAGCCAACCTGAAATGAATAAAAGCAACCCCTGACACGTGTTTTGCCCTCGTTAGAGCTCTTCAGAGAGGTATAGCTTTGTTCAGACACAAGGGCGCACCCAGAATAAATCAAAACAAAACCCTTTCAGGCATAAAGTGACGAATAAATTATGCAAAAACAGAAGCAGAGAACTCTGGGTAGTTCTCAAGTTTAGGTGGAAAGCAGCTCCAGTAAGAGCACCCTCAACACCAGCGACACTCTAAATTTGCTCACCTCAAATGTCTGCTTTTCTATCAAAGTCTTTAAGCATAGGATTAGCACAGTGCTATCCACGCCGAGATAGAAAGGGACAAAGTCTTTTGCCATTTTTACAGCAAAGTCTTTAATCATAGGATTAGCACAGTGCTATCCCTGCCAAGCTGTAAAATGGCCAAAGCCTTTTACCACTCCAGGCACAGTATTACAGCTTTGGATTGGTAAAATACCATCCAAGCCAACCTGAAATGAATAAAAGCAACCCCTGACACGTGTTTCGCTCTCGTTAGAGCTCTTCAGAGAGGTATAGCTTTGTCCAGACACAAGGGAGCACCCAGTATAAGTCAAAACAAAACCCTTTCAGGCATAGAGTGACAAATAAATTATGCAAAAACAGAAGAAGAGAACTCTGGGTAGTTCTCAAGTTTAGGTGGAAAGCAGCTCCAGTAAGAGCACTCAACACCAGCGACACTCTAAATTTGCTCACTTCAAATGTCTGCTTTTCTATCAAAGTCTTTAAGCATAGGATTAGCACAGTGCTATCCACGCCGAGATAGAAAGGGACAAAGTCTTTTGCCATTTTTACAGCAAAGTCTTTAATCATAGGATTAGCACAGTGCTATCCCTGCCAAGCTGTAAAATGGCCAAAGCCTTTTACCACTCCAGGCACAGTATTACAGCTTTGGATTGGTAAAATACCATCCAAGCCAACCTGAAATGAATAAAAGCAACCCCTGACACGTGTTTCGCTCTCGTTAGAGCTCTTCAGAGAGGTATAGCTTTGTCCAGACACAAGGGAGCACCCAGTATAAGTCAAAACAAAACCCTTTCAGGCATAGAGTGACAAATAAATTATGCAAAAACAGAAGAAGAGAACTCTGGGTAGTTCTCAAGTTTAGGTGGAAAGCAGCTCCAGTAAGAGCACTCTCAACACCAGCGACACTCTAAATTTGCTCACTTCAAATGTCTGCTTTTCTATCAAAGTCTTTAAGCATAGGATTAGCACAGTGCTATCCACGCCGAGATAGAAAGGGACAAACTCTTTTGCCATTTTTACAGCAAGTTTCAGGTTGGCTTGGATGGTATTTTACCAATCCAAAGCTGTAATACTGTGCCTGGAGTGGTAAAAGTCTTTGGCCATTTTACAGCTCGGCAGGGATAGCACTGTGCTAATCCTATGCTTAAAGACTTTGCTGTAAAAATGGCAAAAGACTTTGTCCCTTTCTATCTCAGCGTGGATAGCACTGTGCTAATCCTATGCTTAAAGACTTTGATAGAAAAGCAGACATTTGAGGTGAGCAAATTTAGAGTGTCGCTGGTGTTGAGAGTGCTCTTACTGGAGCTGCTTTCCACCTAAACTTGAGAACTACCCAGAGTTCTCTGCTTCTGTTTTTGCATAATTTATTCGTCACTCTATGCCTGAAAGGGTTTTGTTTTGACTTATACTGGGTGCTCCCTTGTGTCTGGACAAAGCTATACCTCTCTGAAGAGCTCTAACGAGAGCGAAACACGTGTCAGGGGTTGCTTTTATTCATTTCAGGTTGGCTAGGGTGGTATTTTACCAATCCAAAGCTGTAATACTGTGCCTGGAGTGGTAAAAGGCTTTGGCCATTTTACAGCTCGGCAGGGATAGCACTGTGCTAATCCTATGCTTAAAGACTTTTCCCTTTCTATCTCGGCGTGGATAGCACTGTGCTAATCCTATGCTTAAAGACTTTGATAGAATAGCAGACATTTGAGGTGAGCAAATTTAGAGTGTCGCTGGTGTTGAGAGTGCTCTTACTGGAGCTGCTTTCCACCTAAACTTGAGAACTACCCAGAGTTCTCTGCTTCTGTTTTTGCATAATTTATTTGTCACTCTATGCCTGAAAGGGTTTTGTTTTGACTTATACTGGGTGCTCCCTTGTGTCTGGACAAAGCTATACCTCTCTGAAGAGCTCTAACGAGAGTGAAACACGTGTCAGGGGTTGCTTTTGTTCATTTCAGGTTGGCTTGGATGGTATTTTACCAATCCAAAGCTGTAATACTGTGCCTGGAGTGGTAAAAGGCTTTGGCCATTTTACAGCTCGGCAGGGATAGCACTGTGCTAATCCTATGCTTAAAGACTTTGCTGTAAAAATGGCAAAAGACTTTGTTCCTTTCTATCTCGGCGTGGATAGCACTGTGCTAATCCTATGCTTAAAGACTTTGATAGAAAAGCAGACATTTGAGGTGAGCGAATTTAGAGTGTCGCTGGTGTTGAGGGTGCTCTTACTGGAGCTGCTTTCCACCTAAACTTGAGAACTACCCAGAGTTCTCTGCTTCTGTTTTTGCATATATATATATATATATATATATATATCTGCACCACTCCGCTCGATTCTCGATGCCTGTCGACGAACAGGAGCACGGACCACACAATTTTTTGCTGGAACTTAATTCTTTATTGACTCAGCTCAAACAGCACTGGCAGCCATTACGCGTTTCGACCCCACAAGGGTCTTGATCACATGACACGCTAGCTGGGAGGAGGTTACCTTTATATAACATTTTTTTCTACTTTTTTTTAACATTTTTCTTAAAGTGAAAGGTGCCATTAGTTTTAAACATGGATATGGAGAACAGACTATGTTCGGTAGTTCCTAGACTAATGGGGGTTGGGCTATACATAAATTAATTTACAAATTATTTTCACAAATCAATTTTAAAATTCAATTTAAAAAAGATTATTACTTTTTCTCTCATTTGTTAGATAATGCAACAACTAGAATGACATAAATAACTTGAATAAATAAATGATTAATATCAATATGATTACCTTCATGTATATGACCTGATTGAAGTTTAAAAACCCACATAAAACCAACCATAGAATCTGTACAGTACTGATCAAATTGAAATATGCTCATTAAAAAGAAACCTATAGTTGTCTTTAAAAACACATATAGCTAGACAATTGGTCTAGGCCATAGAACATTCAGGTATAAATACCACAATGTATTCAAACAGAGAAGTCTTATTTCATAATCAATATGTCTCTATAAAAGTGAGCAAAATACAGTACGATATAATGTAGACATATACCATGTAAACCAGATGACAATAAGTGACTCGTGCTAGTGCAAAACATTTTTTTAGAAAAAGTGCTTAGTGCTAAAAAAGATTTTTTTGATAGTGTAAAATTAATATAAAAACCTATTTTTCCCAGGTGAATAAAATTTGAGGGACTATAGAGCGGCGGATGATATGTACCTATAAACATGTGTGTAATTCCTCTGTAGCGTTTAATCCTTTGGGGTGTTTGGAATCGAGGTTAAGAATATACCATGTTTCCAAACATCTAAGGGCCTTCTCTCTGTCTCCCCCTCTTTTTTGTGGAGGAACAGAATCAATCAAATAATATTTGAGATGTTTGGGGTCTGCATTGTGGAGTTCGTCAAAATGTCTGGCCACTGGATATGTGGCATCCCTGTTTTTGATTGCCCTTATGTGCTGGAGTACCCTCTTGTGTCCCTGTAGTATAGTACTACCTATATATCGTAGGCCACAGGGGCACTCCAGCACATATATCACATAGTTGGATTTACATGTGAGTGCCTTTTTGATAGGTTTCTCAGTGGTTTCAAATGCAGTTACATAAGTGGTTCGATCATTGCCAAACTGGCATGCTTTGCATGTCCTGCATTTGAAAAATCCCTTTCTTTGTGAAAGCCACGTTCCCTTTGGTAGTTCACCAGGATCATTTTGTACCAGGGCATCCCTCATTGAGGGTGCCCTGCTGTAGGTGATGGCCGGTCTTTTAGGGAATAGATGCCCTATCGCTGGATCTCCTAGAATCAGGGGCCAGTGTTTATTGATGATATTTTGAACTTGTTTATGTTGTTTGTTATACCCCAAAATGAACCTGAACTCATTAGTCTCATTAGTGGTCGCTTGGACTTCCCCATGTTTTTATTGAGGAGTGTTTCTCTAGGGACTGTATTGCTGCGTTTGATTGCTTTATCTATGCAGTGCGATGTATAGCCTCTGTCTAAGAATCTACTTTTGCAGTTGGATTGTGCTAGTGTGAGGTCTTCCTCACAACTGCAGATTCTTTTAAGGCGGAGCATTTCTCCATAAGGAATGCTTTGAATCAGATGACGGGGTGTGCACTCCCTGCATGCAATATTGCATTGCCCGCCGTTGCCTTTCTATGGAGTTTGGTTTCCAATCTCCCATCTTTAATGAAGACCTCAACATCTAAAAAGTTTACACTTTCCTTGCTGATACTTGCTGTAAACTGTAAGTTCAGTTGATTAATGTTAAGGCTATCAATACATTTTTCAGCATCCTCTTGTGTGCCCTGCCATATTAAAAAGAGGTCATCAATAAACCTCCACCAGGTTTTGATGTTGTTTCTCATAACTGATGTGTGCTCCTTGAGGAGGACCAGCTCCTCCCACCATCCCATGTGGAGACAGGCATAACTGGGGAGAAGCTGGCCCCCATTGCTACCCCCGTAACTGTTGATACAGATTGTTCTGAAATAGAAATATGTTGTTACAAAGGCAGAATTCTACCATCTCAGTCAGCATTACATTATGTTGTACAGAATCAGTGCCCCTTCGTTCTAAGAAGTATTTCATAGCTCTCAATCCGTCACGATGGTTAATTGATGTATATAGTGAAGTTACATCAAGTGTGACCAAAAAGAAATCATTCTGCCAAGGAAAGTTCAACATTTTGTGAAGAAAGTCCCCTGTATCCTTGATGTACGATGTGAGTCTTTGTACATGCTCCTGTAGAAAAAAATCCACATATTTGGATGTGTTTTCAAGAAGACTACTTCTGGCTGAAATAATGGGTCTTCCGGGGGTTGTAGCAGATTTTTGTGAATCTTGGGTATGAAATATAGGATAGGCGTGACAGGATTTTCATTTTTCAAATATTTGAATTCATCAAATGTTATCAGACCTGCTTGTTTCCACGCTAGCATTTTGCCTTTGAAGTCATCATTTACCATTTTAAGTGTAACTTGATCGCATCGTCTATAACATTCTGTGTCTTTTAATTGTCTCATTGCTTCACTGATGTAATCTTTTTTCTTCCACAATACCAGATTTCCCCCTTTGTCTGCATTTCTTATTATGATTTCTTCATCCGCTTTCAATTTGGAAATCAGAACATGATATTGAAGTTCCCGCCTGTTGATTTTCTGGCGAGTGCTGCTTTTTATTTTAAAGTTGAGTTGTTTGAGACTGTTGGTAATCTGTTCGTGAAACATATCAATGTTATCTTTTGGCATGATTGGATTAAACGTTGAGCGTGGTTTAAAGGGAGTTGTATCCCTTAATTTGTCAATCTTGGGGCTGCATTGAAATTCTACATTTAAATCACTTTGTGTGACTCCATTTTCATTTGCTAAATCACACATATCTTGTAACAATGGCATATCCGAGGGAGTTAATAGTAGTTGGGATGACATGTCTGCTTCTACTTGATGTGCAGTTGTGGTATTCTCTAAGCGTGTGTTGCTTTGTTGCAGAAAGTATTTTTTGAGTTTAAGTTTCCTGATAGCTTTGTATACATCCATGCGAGTTGCAGCATAATTGAAGGAGCTGACTGGACAGAAGGATAGACCTAATGAGAGTAGTTGCTCTTCTGCTTTGTTGAGCACCATGTCAGTGAGATTGATTATGGTAGGGTTGGTGATTTGATCATTGGGAATTACCGTCTCCAATTTCGTTTCGCTTGGCGAGTTTGTTGCTTTTTGTTGCCCTGTTCTTCTTCGTTTTGCCCTTCTCCTTTCCCGGCGTTTTGCTGTACTGCTTTTGTTATTTGGGTTCGCTGACCTCTGGGGCGCAGGGTTTGCCTGCGCTCGAGGACTAAAAAATCGACCTCTTCTGCCAAACTTATTTTAGCCGGTATTTGCGATTGTTGTTGTTTTCTAGATTCCATTTCTGTTTCGCTTTCGAGGGCTGAACTTAATTCGGAGTTCGAAGATGTACCCGCTGTAACTCTGGTCTCAGTGTTATATTTAGTAGTTAATGCTCCTCCGTATTTGGAGATTTTAAGGGAATCGAATTTCTTGGCAAATGTAAATATTCTGCCTGACTCATAATCAGTTCTATCCCTGTGAAATTTAAATGCTTTGCGTTCACGGATTTTGTCCTCCTCCTTTTTTAATCTTTTAGTCATTTCTTCTCTCAGTTTAGTTATTTCGTCAGTTTGTCCCATAGCTTCTAGTTCTTTATTCAATGCGTCTATTTGTTCTGATATCCCCACTCGATCTTTTTCAGCATATTTGACCAGAATAACTAGCAATCTTCTTGATGATTCCAAGTTCGTCTCAGCCCATTCATTCATCATGTCTTTGTCGGGGGTTTCATAGCTTGGAGCAATTAAAATTCTTAATCCTCGTGGCACTCGACCCACATCTAGGTAGCGCTGAAGGGACCTAGCTTCCCACCATTTATTTTGTTCAGTTCTCATCAGTTTCTCTAATTGTTTTATTTTGTCCCTTATCGAAGGATTTCGTTGAGCTACTGGTGCATTGTGGGAATTGGAGTTCATAATAGGTGCTCTGTTGTCATCGAACATTTGAGCCGCCGCCTCTTCCCTCTCTCTGAGCGCGTCGGCTGTCATACTGGCTGTTTGAGCTCGATAAATCTGTACTGTATTGGATAGTGACGATGAAATAATTAGCGTGATCGCGCTGTTCTGCTTATTTCCTTCGTATATCCTAGCTGTACCTCACACCCAGTTACACAACTGATACCTGGCATACCCTGTGCATCCCCGGTTCAGGCGCCCTACGCGTCCTCCGACTCGTGCTCGCCTACCTGACAGGTGCTGCAGGATTTCGCCGTGGTGTATGATGTTCGCTGGGGGGCTTCGCCGCAATAAATCCTTCCGGATCGACTTGATGCTTGATTAGAAGCTGTGACTCCTTTGAAAGCAGCAAAGCCCTGGTGGGAGGGGGTCCGTGTAGTACCGGAGGAGTCCCAAACTGGCTACAAAGTTATCTGCACCACTCCGCTCGATTCTCGATGCCTGTCGACGAACAGGAGCACGGACCACACAATTTTTTGCTGGAACTTAATTCTTTATTGACTCAGCTCAAACAGCACTGGCAGCCATTACGCGTTTCGACCCCACAAGGGTCTTGATCACATGACACGCTAGCTGGGAGGAGGTTACCTTTATATAACATTTTTTTCTACTTTTTACATATATGTGTGTGTGTAGGATTTTTGTACTACACTTACACATATGTAGTTTTATGATATGATATACATACATATTTTTTCAAGGTACCTAGATGTAGAGTTATGAATAGTAAATCTATAATTAGCGATATAATCTTACCTCTTGATATTTTGTTAGCAATGTTTTTGATGCTGTATTATGACATTATTAAAAATGTGATGTTCTGACATACAAGCATTGTTGCAGTCCTGTGGATAATGCACAATAGTAATGACATTTTGATGTTTGGTCCTTGCAGTGCTCTTGGCACCAATCCGTTGCATTGTGATTGCAATCTGCGCTGGCTGTCTGAATGGGTGAAGGCTGGGTACAAGGAGCCTGGCATTGCCCGGTGCAGTGGGCCAGAAGATATGACCGACAGACTACTTTTAACAACCCCAACCCACCGTTTCCAGTGCAAAGGTTGGTAGACGCGAGCATTGTCTGCATGTTTGGGCTTAAATCTCTGAGAGGATGTTGGACACTTTGTGCAACCTGTCTGTACAGCGACTCAGTTACAGTTCATGCGCTTTCAGTGATTAAATTGTGTGTCAATTTTAATGTATTTAATTCTGTCCTGCCTCTTTTTTTGAATAAACAGCTAAATGTATGCAAATGTGATATAAATAACTACTTTTGCATTCTTAATAAAATTACACTGTCTAAACATAGTTTAGGGAGTTTGGATTTAAAGACTATTATTGTCATGCCTGTACGGTACCAGATTATAGTGGACAAAACATTATCTGACAAAAATATTCTGCCTTAAACATCATTTACCAAAACAGTATCCAATTGGATTTAGTAATATAAATGTTATACCCAACGGGATGATATTTTTGTGAATCATATTTAAGAAACATTATTTATGTGAGATGATATTTTTGTAAATGTTAATCGACACACACCCATTATACGGTTATTGACAATCCCCTGTGGTACTAACCCTCCTCTCTTAGTAGTAAGGGAGTGGTTAGGCAGCTAACATGACTGTCCACGGAGAATTCTCAGACTATAATCCAGGAGTATTTATTTAAACTTACCAGCCTGTCACTCTTTATTTCCAGTGAGAATCAACATTAATGTGTCCGAAAAAATGCAATGTCCCAATATTTTTAAATAATGTAATTGGAAAACTGTTCTTTCATGTCTGTGGTGGGGCAGGGACGTGGTTATTCCATTAAAATATGCACTTACATTTAAGGTAAAAACACATGGGTACATGTTGGCCTGATTGACATATATGAATCTACAAATCACAGGCCACTGTGTACCATGCAGATTTATTTATACACTTTTGGCTATTCACAATACAAAGTAGGAGTGTGCTTGGAAATGGATTTACAGAGGTAAATTCTCTGTCCACCATCCTGAGTCCATTGAAACACCGGGATAGAGGACAGACAATTGGAGTCTGAATAGTGAAATGTGAAAAGGTATATATTTTTCATTTTTGTCCATGGATAAAACTTTGTTCTTCATGAAAAAGTCATTTCCGTACAAACCCATAAAAGTATATCATTTACAGTCTAAGGCTGGGATGACACTTGTTCCAGTCTGTGGCGTAATGAAACTTGAGGGGGTCCCCCCTACAAAGTACATGGAGGAGGCCCACCACGCTCCGGACCCAGTCAGGGGCTCTCAAGCCAGGGACCTGCCGCCTCTGCACAGTGCCGGAGTGGGCCCCCTGGAGCTTGAGGCCCACCCGCACTACGGTAGATATTCTTATTCCCCTGGTTCCAGCTTTTTATAAGATTACATTTCCACGTATTTGTATGGTTGGAAAGGTACTGCAGACTGTTTCTGAATACCCATAAATGTACGTCTAGAGCTGTTGCATTTTACTTGACTGGCCCTAGAACATGTGACGTCACTTCCCCTTATCCGTTTTTTGCAACTGTAAGTCAGTGGCGGCTGGCAGGGAACGGGGATGGTGGGGGTAACAAAACACTTACCTCCTCACGGTCACCTCCATCTCTCCACCGTCGTTGATTCGCTGACGAGTCCTGTAAGCACACAGGACAACCCTGCAATGCAGCATTGTGATTGGTCTGAGTGCTGTAGTTTGGCACTCAGACGAGGACTGAGAGCCTGGGCATGTTCTCCATCCCGGCTGTGTATTACAGCCCGGTGGAGAACATGCTAACTGCGCATGACTGTTTGGCCGGCCCCAGACGGCCGGCCAAATCATCATGCGCACTTAAGTGCATGAACCTCGGAAAAATAAAATGATAATAACGATGTTATTATCATTTTATTTTTCCTTTTTCCTGCTCTGAGAGCAGTGGGGCGACGCTTCTCCGCCTTAGCGGAGGAGCAGCCCCTGCTGTAAGTTCAGTTCAGGTGAACAAACGATTTAGCAGTCAGTCCTAAAGGTGTGGTGCATAATCATTGTCAAATTGTTTTAATACACCCATATCTGAAGGGGAAACTGTTAAAACACATGATTAGATCACTTTGGAAATATAGATACATGCATGCACACAAACACACCGAGCCTACCTCTCCCATGAAGTCCAATATCAATAAGTTAACTGCATTTGTTATCAAGAGAGGCGTGTGTCCTGGATTCATCACTCGTAAAATTAACAATGTTACTAAAGTTAGAAGGTCAACAGAAGGCAATTTTATGCCAGTGTTTCTGCCAATGTATTATGTTGATCTAGAGGATCACTTGAACATTTGATAGGAAGTGGGTGGATAATCAATCACTGTACAGGCCCCTTGCAGACAGCTGGCAATGCAGTCTGTGCCTGATAAATGTCCAGACCTGCTGGTTAGCACATTCCTCACATTAATGTCACAGCATTGTGCTAATATGCTTTATCACATAGTACCAGATGTTTGATTTCGGGGATTGGTTCACTAGGCTACATAGCGTCTGTGCCATTTAGGTGAGTGCAACAGTACCAGAGCATGTGCTCTGGATTACCACCAAACTATTTTAAAACGACCTCTGTATTGGATAATTAATTCACATGTTTACAGTGTTAACTGTTTTGTTAGATTTTAGTTCATTGGGTTGGATTGCTGTTAATTCACTCCTTCCCAAAAAACGCACGTATATTATTTTGCTTACATTTTTTGCCTTATTGCAGCAGCATTTGTGCCTATATTCTATGGTGTTGCTGGTAGTGCTCACTGGAAGTGATGTCAGGGAAACTCTGGTGTGGTGTCACTTTCTTAAATACATGGTGGGACTGATGTATGACTTTTTTTTGAGCACATATGACTGATTACTCCTAACTGACTCCTGAATTTGCAGGAGAAACTCAAATCTAATCACGGAACGAAGGTTTTAGAATCAGCATGCTATGTTTCTGCTGCACTGTGACAAGGCGCCTGGAGCTTCACTTACCACAGTAGCAGGACAGGTTCTACCACAACTACATCAATAAAATGATGTTTAATACAAAATGTTAACAAGCATTTGCAATGCAATAGGTCTCGTATTTATGAAACTCTCGTCAATGCGAGACCTATTGCATTGCAAATGCTTGTTTGTAAAAGCGCCCATGCAGTGCTTTCACTTTAATGGCGGCCGCGCCCCTTTCCTTAGATGAGCCACATCTAAAGAAAGGGGCGTGGCCACCATTAAAGTGAAAACTCAGTAAGGAGCTCTTCTACAAAAAAAATCATTTATTTGTGAAGTTGACAAACAAATGTTTTTTCTTTTGTAAAAGCGCCCCATGCCACGATTTCACATTAATGTCGGCTGTGCCCCTTTCCTTAGATGCGGCTCATCTAAGGAAAGGGGTGCAGCCGCCATTAAAGTGTGGAATGGGGAAGTTTAAAAAATAAAAGTTAATAAATAGTAAAAAAAAATAAAAACATGCGCCCAGGCTCGGTGCCGCATAAACCAAAGGCACGGCTGCCACTGTATGAGCGTGTCGTGTCGTGCTATGAAAAAAAACAAAAATTCTAATGTTGCGGGAGAGCGTGTCCTGCCTGCAACAGCAGGCAGGAGAAAACCATTTAAGCAAATAGTGCTCGGAGGCTGTAATTAAAGCCTACTGAGTAACACCAAATGTAACAGGGGGTGTCCTCATGGGAGGTTACAAAATGAGGCGAGGCGGTACTAAGGAGGGACTACTAAGCCTATTGACCATTAAAAAGCTACAGTTTCCAAAGGACAATGACACAAGCCAATAACAAATATGGGCAGAGAGTGGGTGGAGCTTCAAGTCCATACCTTAATACAGCATGCCTCGCAGAGCAGTGCATGCGCTGCCCAGGCTCGACCTAAAAACACAGATCCAGCAAAATACAGGTGAATAGGATCACAAAATAGAAAAACATGTACGATCTGTAAAAATGTTACATAAAGAATCTCAAAAGTGTTAAACAGGCCCTTTCCAAACCCTGAACATAATGTTCTTGAATTTCACAGCAGTAGCGAGCGGCGCCATTGCGATTCACCGTGCATATGGGTTCGGAACCCATTTGACTCAGCCAGCAAATCAGTGAAACATCATTGAGCAATCCCACTTTGAATGGCATTAAAATAGACTTCAGTGTTAATCATTAATATTAAAGCAGACAGCATTGCTGCTCAGCAATCAGAATTGAGGTACACTGGGTGAGGGAAGGCAGCCTAGTCAGCTGGCTCTGCCCTTAGATACCAGGGTTCTCTTGAACCATGTCCTCTGCAGGTAAAGTCAATACCGTGTAAGAAAGTCGACTCAAAACCTAGGTATTCATGGGTGTTGCTTGAAAGCCACAGCAGCGGTTCCAGGCTCAGCATGTTATGAGTAGAAGTCAGCGTGGCCAGCCAGACTAAGTCTAATGAATGTCCTGCTAGTGTTTGCCAAATGATTCCTGTCCAGATTCTTCTGGCTTAAATACAACAAATACAGAAAAATAAGGTCCCAAAATCGGGATATGATGGTGACAATCTGTCAGAAACAGGAGCCCTTGCTCCCTGTGCTATTAGAAGAGGTATGCTGCAACCCCACCTCATAAACCGCTATGTCCGTGACATGAGAAAGAGTGGAGCGAAGAGGACCAGACACACCACTAGCGGCTTTGCTGGAAGGAGACCACCAAACATGAAGAACGAGGCCCCACACATGCTGACATGAGGCAGTGGGAGGAGTGGCATTCAACATGGGCACGTGCCACTTACACCACCTTGCACCTCCAAAAGTGTACAAATCCACCCAGGCGGCCAGGCTAGCCACCAGAGTACTCTCCGTGTGCCTGGGCCCAGAGGGCCACTTTGTGACCATCTGATTTGAGGAAGATGCATTCTACCTCATAATACTGTGCTTGTGGATGCTGGATACCAGGTTGTGCAGCATCATGCCATTCACTTTAGCATCTATCAAGGCACAGAGTCCCGGCTGAAGGTTAAATGAAAGTGGAAGTTGACATGCATGCAGTATGTTAGCCCTGCTTCCACAATCCCCATTGATTAATGCTGATGGCTTTTAGTGAAAGCCGGTGCTGATTGCAAGCGGTTATCTTTTGCGACATGACAGGATCTAGAAGGGGCAGATAAGGAGCACCATTCAGAGGCCTCCTTGAATGTGTTCTCAGGTGAAGCTAATCAAGACTACGCGGTCACCCAGGATGTGAGCTGGAAAGGATAGTTTATTTTTGGAAATATTTCAAAATAGAAAGTAGCATGTAAATTCTCAATTAAAGGTAAGGAGGAAGAAGCGTGACATATTTGGAACGCTTCAAACAACTTTATATACTCTCATTTTGAAAAAGTGGAAGCATTTGTTGAATTAAATATTCTTTAAATGTTAGCTTTTTCGTTATGCATAGAACATAATTTAGAAAAAAAGTGCCTTTATAGCTCCAGCTTGCTATTTTGAACTCCTCACTAGCTTCAGAGAAGCTGAAGCTTTGCTCCTTCAGCTAACTCACAACACCAGTAGTTCCCTGACGAGAATTATGGTTCACCAATAAAATGTTGTCCAAAGCAAAATACATTGACCACTAACACTGATAAAAAAATTGAGTCATTTCGTTTCTGTCCTTTTCGAAAAAGCAGAAAATTGACCTGAAAAGCGTTTGTAACTCCACATTACAGAAGCAATATAACTTCTTAGAAAATATCAGAAATTTGTATTTTATACTTTGCTTTAATTACCTCCCCCTCCCTGTAAGCACCATATAAAGGCAATTTGTCATAATGCTCATGACAACTTGATTGCCATCCTACACTTTCATCTCATTTGCTTTGGTCTTACTGGTTAACTATGCATCCTGAAAGAGCAGCAACTACATAGGAAGCAATCACAGTGAGGCTTGAAACACAGCTAGAGAGCTGCTTGAGCAGAAGAGCCCTGCAGAAGGCCAGGAGAAGCAGTGTTAAAGATTAAAGAAAGTGTTTCTGGGTCAAGAAAATGTGTATCTCTGGGGGTTTATCAAAGCTAAAGAAAGACAACACACAAACACAACACACACCACCCCGCCCCCCCTTTTGCAGAAGGCCAGGAGAAGCAGTGTTAAAGATTAAAGAAAGTGTTTATGGGTCAAGAAAATGTGTATCTCTGGGGTTTATCAAAGCTAAAGACAAGACACACACACTGTGTATCTCTGGGGTTTATCAAAGCTAAAGAAGGACTAGACACCCCCCTCCCCCCCCCTCTGCCATGGTCTTACAATGGCACAGCAAACAAAACCAAGGAAAATGCTAAATAGAACTTTTACCAGAAAACTGTTATTGAATTGAGTGACTGCAGGGGGGAAAGATAATGTATTAAAATGCATAAACCATGACAGATGATATTTTATTAATCTAATCAATGTCACTGTCAGACTTATTGTGGTTGGCTGTGTGGTATTTCCTATATAATCATCTGTTAAACTCTTTGATGATGATTTTTAAGCATTGGGCTTTCTAGCCCTCTATTTTATCTCTAGCTGTTTTTAAATGCTACAACACGTGGCGTGGCTTTATTTTTGCAATATAGTCAAAACATGCTGGCCCTTATTACCAGTTACCTGGATATCTGTGCAGTGATAGCAATATCCCTGCACCAAAATTTGTGGATTGTATGTTATTTCCTCCAAAATGAGAAATAACTTGGCCTGGGCGGAATTTCAATTATGCCAGGGTAATTGGTGTAATTCCACATTACTCTTTGATGCGAAATAACTGATAATTATGTGATTACTCCTCCTCGTGTAATTATGATTAATTTGGGGGAAAAAATCTTAATGCAAGAGCACATTTAGCAAACACAAATGGCTGCTTGCACTCGCTGTGTTCTGCTGCATTTAGCGCTGTTTCTTAGCGCAAAATACATCCTCACATCCATTTTGGATGTGAGAGCGCATTGGGCCCTATGAAAATAGTGCTAAAGTCAGTAGAAAGTTGGGGGACAATCCTACCCCAAGAGCACATTTGTGTTCTGTTGCATTTAGCGCTATTTCTTAAATCAAAATGCATCTTTGTGTCTGTTAGAAATGGAGGTCTCTGGATGGCAGTAATTTGCGCACTGTCCAAGCAGGGACCCTCACTCTAGTCAGGGTAGGTCAGTTACACCCTCAGAATAACCTGTGCTCATCCTCTTGGTAGCTTGGCTAGAGCAGTGAGGCTTATCCTCAGAGGAAATGTGTAAAGTATTTGTACACACACAAACAGTAACACAGTGAAAACACCACAAAAGTACTCCACACCAGTTTAGAAAAATAGCCAATATTTATCTGAGTAAAACAAGACCAAAACAACAAAAATCTAACATACACAAATCAAATTACAAATTCTCAAAGATTAAATGCAGTTATAGCACTTAGAAACACAATAGCTCTAACTGGAGCTACAACGACGTGCATGACGGAGTCAAATCTCAAAGTTCGGGGCTGACCGCGATGGATCGCGGGCCGGCGACGAAGTCGTACAGACCCCGGCTACAGTACCTTGGAAGTGATGAAACAAAGAAGTTGTGAGGCACCAGGGAGCTGAGGCTTCGCTGGGGCTAGTGCAGCGCCAGTTCCTTACTATCGGTGCAGGTCATTGGCACGTTGGTGCGTGGGACGTTGCAAGGCACAGGGGAGGTGATGCGGTGATGAATTGTCGAGAATCAAGTCATGCAGCATCGATTTCGCAGTGTCGATGTCACAACATTAGGCCACCGGGCAGCAGCGGAGTCAGATGCCACAGACTTCGTTGACACAGTACTCAAGACTTCCCTCTATGACAGTTCTTCGGAGGCGATGCAGCGGTGTCGGGGCCTACTTGGCAATACGCGGTCGTTGCATTGAGCAGGGACCGCGGCTCCGGTGCAGGCAGTGACAGTGTCGAAGAGCAGCGCTGGCTCCGAAGTCACACTAGAAGTCGATATTCTGGCATGTTCTTTTTGAACACAGCAAAGTCACTTCCAAGGGCCCAGAACTGGAATTGGCACCACTTGGCAGAGTAGGGCTCTCAGCAGAACAGCCCATATGCTGAAGGTGAAGTCTTTGATGGCCCTGAGACTTTCAACAGGAGGCAAGCTCAACTCAAGCCTTTGGAGAAACTTGGAAAGCAGGATGTAGAAAGCAAGGTCCTGTCCAGGACAGAAGCAGCAAGCAGCAGAAAATCACAGCAAAGCAAACAGCAAAGTGGCAGTCCCTCCTGACAGCAACACAGCTCTTCTTCCTGGCAGAATGTCCTCAGTCCAGAAGTGTTCAGTATATGGTGTCAGAGGTCCAGTACTATACCCATTTGAGCCTTTGAAGTAGGCAAACCTCAAAGGAAAGTCTTTGTAGTGCACAATACCCTGCCATTCCTGGCCCTGGCTCCAGACACACTACAGGGGGGTAGAGACTGCTTTGTGAAGGGACAAGCACAACCCTATTCAGGTGCAGGTATCACTCCTCCACCACTTTAACACAGGGAGACCCATCAGCCGGGTGATGGGCCATCAGGATATGAAGGGCACACCTAAGCTCCCTTTGTGTGTGACTGTATAGATGAGTTCACAAAGTCTAACTGTCATCCAACCCAGACGTGTATTCAGAGACAGGCAGAGGCGCAGAATGGTTAAAGTAAGAAAATGCCAACTTTCTAAAAGTGGCATTTTCAGACCAGCAATTTAAAAACCAACTTCACTAAAAGATGTATTTTTATATTGTAAGCCCAGAGACACCAAACTCCAATTTCCTATCAGCTCCCACTTGAAAGATACACTTGCAAGATGTTACCAGGCAGCTTGAATGCTAACCTCTGAGAGAGATAGGCCTTGCTGTAGTGAAAAACAGAATTACAGAATTTGCATTATTTCATTACCAGGACATGTAAAACACAATAGTTCATATCCTACCTTCTAAATACACTGCACCTTGCCCATGGGGCTACCTTGTGCCTTCCTTTGGGGTGCCGTACATGTAATAAAAGGGAAGGTTTGGGCCTGGCAAGTGGGTGCACTGGGAAGGTTTAGGCCTGGCAAGTGGGTGCACTTGCCAGGTCGAAATGGCAGTTTAACACTGCACACACAGACACTGCAGAGGCAGGCCTGAGGCATATTTGCCGGGTTACTTATGTGGGTGGCACAATCAGTGCTGCTGGCCCACTAGTAGCATTTGACTTACAGGCCCTGGGCACACCTGGAGCACTGTACTAGGGACTTACTAGTAAATCAAATAGGCCAATCGTGGAGAAACCAATTACCATTATATTTTAGACAGGGAGCACTTGCACTTTAGCACTGGTCAGCAGTAGTAAAGTGCCCAGAGTCCTAAAGCCAGCAAAACCGAAACCTAGCACTCAGTCAAAAAAACAGGAGGTCAGAGGCAAAAAGACAGGGGAAACCACATCAAAAGATGCCAGTTCTAACAGAGTTATTTTGGAGTAACCCGGAGAGGGAACCCCTGGGGCACACAGATACAGACATTCAACTTGCCTTGAGGCTCTCGGCCTGGAAGGCCTTATGTTAGTGACACAGGAAGGCCTCTAGCTAGTGACAGAGATCAATTTTTAGGTGTTTGATCAGTTTCATTGTTGGGTTATTGGGAAATGTTCTTTTCACGACATCTGATTTAATCGAAGTGAAATCCCTTCCCACACCACTCCTCAGGCCCATGTGAAATATCAAAGATGCTTTGTGGTGAAAACTGTTTTCAAAATGAAAGGTGATTCTCCCAAAACCCCTTATTGGAAATCATTCTAATCTGACACTAATTATTTCATTATTCTGTGGGCCAGTGTCTGGATATCTTCAGTGTAACCAGATTTGATGGCAGATTAATTAACATCATGTGAAATTCGCATTGTTTGTCAGGGGCTGAAATGTAATTGTGCAGCATTTGTGGGAGATGTATTCTGGCGCTCACCATGTGACTTTCGGGATTCGCAGGCCCTGTTGACATCAGTATTGCGGCGAAGTGTAACCCCTGCCTGTCCAGCCCGTGCAGAAACAACGGAACGTGCAATAATGACCCCGTGGAATTCTATCGCTGCACTTGTCCCTATGGCTTCAAGGTAGAAACGTGTGTAGTATGCATGCACTTTTTTTATATTCGGCATTATTATGTGTAAATATTTAGTGTCACAACAAATGCTCTTTATTCCAAAGTCTTCCTTGTTATCAACAAAGTACAACACAATGCAAGCATTCGCATCCTGCTAATCAACAAGTTGAAAGGAAACTCACGTCTGCACCCATTCATTTCTTGGCCTCTTTGAAGTCACTGCTTACTGTTATGTGAATAATTACAATTGTGCCAGACAGTTTAATAATGAAGAAATAAAAGATTTGAAGTTGCATCCTCCAGGTGTGGAACCCAAGTATCATACTTAGATTATTGCCAGATATAAATATTGTTTCCTAAACATCACCTACAAAAATAATGTCATTTTAGAGTAAATAATGGGAAATCTACACCCCACTAGACAATATTTTTGTAAACGATATTTAGGACACAATGATGTCAGAATATATTTCTGTATATGATACTCTGACAACGTTTCTACTAGTGAATGGCTCCTCAATTATGTATCCAACTGTTGCCTCATTTTCTGCCTCTGAACTTATGTTCTTAAGAATCTGATGGTGATTTTGGCCAGAAAGCAATGACATCGTTTCTGCTTGTTAAGACTCCACCACACACAGTTTAGAATCCTTAAATCGGCAGGTTTAACACAGCTACTTTCTGATACATGTGCCACCCGAAAGTAGAAACCTTTATTCATTTCATTGCATAATTACCGAAGAGCATACTGTTGTGCATGGGAGCAAAATGTGACATTCATGTTCACACAACGTGCAGATGAGAGCGATAGTGAAATGTAGGAGCACCGGGCTACAATCCCGGTGCCTGTGCTCTTGAGGCACAGTTCACCCAGGTTATCAGGTACCCTATGAAAACGCAGACTTGGAAACAGTACGCTGTAAAAATCAAAGGCAGGCATAGAGCTACAAAAACTGAGTATTCCACACTCTACCTACCAGGGTTAAACACTTCCTTTCTACCTGTCTCTCTCCGTATCTGGACTCGTTTGAATGCTTGCTTATGTACGGCTTTACTAACACCTACACAGATCTTGGTCTCTCAGTCTTGCTAACTCTGACTTTCTTACTCCAGCTGTCTCTCTTTCTCACCCTTTCTCTCTGACTCGATATCTCTACCTCTATCACTTCTTGCTCTCTGCTCCACTATCTGTAGCCTTCTCTCCATATCGCATTATTTTGTATGGTGTATCTCTTTAGCTCCTTTATTACCATCTTCTGTAAAAAAAAAAAAAAAACTCTGTTATCGCTATCATTTTTATCGCCAATTCATTCTCTCTCACCCTGTCTCTCACTCTTGCTGCCTCCCTTTCTCCTCCTTTCTCTTTTAAGCCTTCTCTGTGTTAAGTTGCCTCTTTCTTTTTTCTGTGTGTTTGTCTGTGTGTGCCTCTCTCTCCCATATAATTCTTTGCAACCACCTTCCCTTTCTCTCTCTGTCTCTCACTCTTCCTTTCTCTCTGCAGCCCTCTCTTTAGGTCGCTTTGTGTAATTATCTGCATAAGCTTTCAGTGTCCCTCATCTATTTTTCTCTCTCTTTCCTTCTCACTGTCTCTTTCCTCGATAGCTCTCTTCCCCTCCTGCCCTCTCTCTATCTCTCTCTGTTTTTCGCCCCTTTCTTCCCTGTCTCTTCTTCTCCCCCCTTTTTCACTCTCTCCCATCATGTCTCTCTTTCTCGCTCTCTCTCTCCCCCCCACCCCGCCCTCTAGTTATCTTTCTTAAGGTTCTAGGGTATCTAAAAAATGTATTTCTCCCCTCCCCCCATTTCTCTGGCCGCTCCCTGCGCCTGACTCGTATGGAGTGTTTAAGGCCCCACGTCTACAGGCCCCGCGCAGCGCCTGGCCTACGCAGTCATTTGTGACTTATAAAAATGCCGAACCCACACCTGAATTTTTAAAGTCCCAATGAATGTTTCATGTTTACGCTCATCGGATATTCATGCGGCACCTCTCGCCCGGGTTTAAAGATTAGTAGGTATTTAAGAGCCGTCACGGGACCTGCCAGGGCAGCGTGCGCCGAATACGAACCAGTTCGGGCAGAGTCGTGACAGGCGATAGATTGAGACAGGCCTGGTTGTTAATGGGGTGGAGGGCCGAGAGGGGAGGTAGGCCAGGGCCAGTTTGAGCCCAATCGATGATGGCAGTCCAAAATTTAAACCAGATGGAGGGGCTGCGCTATCTGTTCCTCAGTTTGCGCTCACATTAATTCAAAAACAATACCCTGCTTCCTTTTCACCGACCAGTCCTCCCTCCCCCTAACCTCCACATCTGGAAGCAATCCCGGCGAACTTGATAAATTGTTCTAAATCCACCCTCTTGGCGTTTGTTGTTCCTTGTTTGATGTGAGCTTGCAGAGGGCCTTTTATCAGTGAAAGCGTGTTTGGTGAGTGGGAGGGGTGAAGAGCCTAGGCGAGCACTGGAAAGTAAGCAAAACAACCAGTTTCCAACATATAACCCCTGTCCATGAAACAGATGGGCTTTCAGCATCCCTGACTTTATTGGCCTATAAGTGAATGAGTGGAGAGTTGAGGGCTCACTGACACTGCCATGTACAAGACAGCTGGCAAGCATGGAACCTGGTTCACAAAACATTTTCTGTGAGTCATTAATTGTTGGAGGTCAGCGAGTCAACAAATGAACAGGAAAAGCCAAACCAGAGCCGAGGCAAGGGTCGGCTATGGCTCTAAGAGCCAGTGCATGAGCAGAACAATATTTGGCATATAAATCAGGCAACAAACAGCATGTTAGAATACTTCAAGATGTCTTCCAAATTTAACAAAGCATATTTCTTTAACACACCAAAGCGTTGTACAGAGATGTATTTTTTTAAAGTGATAGTTTTAAACAGAAACTGAGAAGTATTCCTTGCGTGCCATGATGACAATACTTTTAGTGAACTAAGAGACAAGTGCATTTTCGTATGTTCCCTATATGTGGCCTAGATTCTTATTATACATAGAGTAACATTATTGGCTGTTAAACACCGAGGTTTTTGTACAGCGTACATTCTGAACTCATGTATTTGAAGGTGCTCTGATGAACAAAAATTAGGTTTGGTAACAAAGTATTTTCCTAGGGTGACATAATTTGGTCAAGCAGGCAAGCTGGGACTGATCCCATATTTTCAATTTTCACGCTGTGCCATTCAGCTAGTAGATGACATGAAAAAGTTTAGTGACAGACAGAACCCCCCCCATTTAATTTTTGGTAGTTTCACGTAGTGCGAACCTTGCCCACGGGCATAAAGGCACTACACAACAGACACAGTCCACTTTACACGTTTTTGCTATGAGACACAGAGATTCGCCGGGATTTACTAGATGGGGGACTCAGGGTGGGATTCAGACCTTGTTCCCCATGTTACATGGTCAGCAATTGTAAGCTTCAGCCGCATGACCTCCCTTGAAAGCTCGACACATTTTGGGCTTGAGATTCCAAGAGGACCTCGAGCTGAGCCAGAGTCAAGCATCCGGTTCGAGCTTTCAGGGGCTTGCACACCTCTAGTGATTGTCTCTTACTCCAAGCTTAAGTATGGCTTACTCGTGTACTGATGTGTATGTAAATGGTTTTTGGAAAGCACAAACCTGTCCAAAAGACAGCAGAGCACTGTACAGTGTCAATAGCAAAGACATGATCAATGAGTGATTAGCGCGGAAACCTTTTAGTTTCAGTGATTCCACACGAATGACCTAGATACTCAAGACAGTGGCGGTTTGAACATGATTCTCCTGCCAAATACAAATACTTCTCAGGTTTGTTCAACAGTCACAGATGGTTGTTGTCTTTATTACTACTGGGAATGTGATTTATTTAGAGTGGTTTGAAAGTAATTAAGCTTGTATGATTGTTATTAAGAACACAAATTAACAGCAACTCCTCTGTACTTTCTAGTTCTTAAATAAATGCAAGAATTTAAGGATCTTGCTTCTGGAAGGTTTTTGTGGGACATGGCATGTTGCGAATTATCCCTCTTGAAAATTAGATGTGTCACAAGTGGAGTAAAATGGTGACTTGTTTAAACTGTAGCAATATAGGATAAAAATCACGGAAGTAATGGCGATTGTGCCTGCTGCTGAGTCTGGTAGGCACTGTGCTTGGTACATACAAATGAGACATGTGGAAGACATCTAGCTGTCAAAGACCGGGTTAACGGGGATAGCTCCATGGTACAACAGGGCCACCTACTGGGGTGACTAGGGTTCGCAAAGGGTATAGGGGGTTTACAGACTTCGGACCAGCCATGTCTGATTTTGCCCTGCTTTTCTCACTCAGCTGTTTTCCATGTTCTGCATCATCACACAACAAAAACTCACCATGGATGTTCTGTGACTGTCGCAAGTTCGGTACAGGTCGTACGGACTGGTGTGCTACGTTGGTTTAGACAACCTGTATTTTGTATTTATTAGTATAAGCTTTTTTTAGCTGCCCATGGTGGAAAGTCAGAGGCCGCTATCTCCAAGCGGATTGTACGAGGTGATGCTTGGATTGGCTGGACTTCAGAAGCAGAATTGAAACAATTGCAGTCAAAGCCTTTGCCTGCCTCTTGCTGAATGTTTTTCCTAACTAAAGAACAGAAAAGAAGGACTACCTTCTTCCACCTAATACCTTTGGGAATTTGATCCTCTTTTTGATCAGGCAGGGATGGGCCTACTTTACAAGTGGCCTTTTAATTCAGATGGAAAAGCAACTGCCGTCCCCATTGGAATTATAACTTTTTACTTTCTCGTAGAGAAAACTGCTGCAATACCTATGTGAAAGTCTGCTGGAAAAATGTGGAAATATCCAGGAAATCAGACCTGTAATTATGGTAACCCAGTAATTTCTCATTCCCTAGTGAATGAGAAACTACAACTACTAGTGGGTCTAATGTTCCTAATCCCCGGAGTTACCAGTACCTCAGGTATTGATAACTCTTTCTGGGACACACCCTCCTACCTCTTCAGTCAGCCTCTCGACCCCAGCCTCTCCCCCACTCACATCTACCACCTGCTCAGATGAGGTACAAAGTGAGAAATGCGACCGTTAATCCTTACCAAACTGGGAATTCTATGAGCAATTCTGACTGGAAAAAAACAAGTCTGCATAGATATTCCCCATTCCTTAGGGACTGACTAGTGATAAATAATAATAATTATCCATATTTGTAAAGCGCAAACATATCACCCCTTAAGGTTTCAAGGTGCTAGGGGCCATCTCGGAGATTAAGTGAGCTATTGCCCGGAGTCACATGATGCTAAGCTGCCGGGGATCGAACTGTGAGCCCCGGGCTCTGGAGTCAGCTGCTCTGGCCGCTGCACCACACCTCTCCCCAGTGATAGCTGTCGTTAGGTGCAATAATATTGTACAGAATCATTCATTCTCCCACCTTTTATCTCTTCAGCTAACTACGCCTAATTCATAATCAGGGAAGATATTTTAGTTTAAGCTTTACATTGTATGGGTTCAATTTGTCAGGTGTTGTTGGTGGTGCACCATTTCCGTGTGACGTTTCTGATTCAAAATGCAACATAGTGCTGCACATTTACCCCTGACAAGTGGAGCATCTTTGGATGGTGTGGGCTGAGACGAAAACCAATAATTAAACCCTTTTAAAGTAAGTACATAAAATGAAAGCAATCTTCCAAAGAAAGGCCTTTATTAAGCTAGCCCCCATTTTGGGTTCTAGCAATCACAACATCGTAGGTCATGTCACCGGGCAGTTATTGTGCAGCCCAAGCAGAAGTTCCTTTTATAGGGGAAGCACTCGAAAATGTGAACCTCTTGCAGGCCAGTTGCATTTAAGCAGCTGAGTAGATAGGATCCGCAACCCTAAAATGTTTTTATTGATTACTGCTTTTGTAGTCAGATTGATAATGTCCCAGAATTCACACTGCCAGGAGGCCGCCAGTTGCACATAATAGGGAGAGCCCCACAGGGATTCTAACCTAAGATCTATAGGGAAAAAGCTGAGCCCTGCAGCAGGAGCACAACCTCTTGAGCACTCCAAGCACACGCTTGAGGTTTATGGAGATGAAGAAACTGAGGAGCTCATTTACAAGCCCCTTGCACCACCGGGTAGTCACTTTTTTTCCCATGTTAAAAGGGGCCCTGAATGTTTAACAGTCTTAGTCGCCACTCTAGCTTTTCATGTTCTCCTTGGCAGGAGACAACATGTCATGTGATCATGACAACCAGTAGCATTTTTCCTTGAAATGTTGACCGGCCTGCAGCATTTTTAGGTCGAGCCTCGAGTAGCGCGCAAGCGCTGCTCTGGCAAGACTTTATGTTAGGGGTTTCACAAAGCTGACCACACGCTCGTGCGTCATGGCCTTTTCCCTGCGGTTACCCGCAAGCAAAAGGCCATGGTGCACGAGCGTGTGGTCACGCCTGCTGCTTGCAAGCGCGCGCACCACTCGCGTGCTTTTTTTTTCCCTTTTTAGGTCGAGCCTCGAGTAGCGCGCAAGCGCTGCTAGGCGAAGTCTTTAAGTAAGTGAGTTTCAGAAGCAGTCCAAACGCTCGTGCGTCGTGGCTGGCCTTTTTGGGATGGGTACGCGCGGCAGACATGTGTTTCCAATTATCGTGCCCAGACGCGTGCGCGATAATTGTAAACACATGCCGGCAAAGGACATGACGCACGAGCGTCTGGTCAGCTGAGCAGGCTGCCGCGCTGCTCGCCTCGCCCCGCTCCTCTCTTGTTTCATTTCCACTAGTTCTGGGGACAAAGTGGGGCTACTGATATCCACAGTAACGGAGCAGCTTTCTGGGTCAGCAAGGCTAGAGGTAACCCCATGGATCTTGACTATGCAGCACTGAGTCGATGATTTCCCTTTATCCCTTCAGTAGTCTTTATACGGGGGCTGCCTCGATCGTCCTCAAAAGGGTGAATAGCATGTATTGTTTCTCCTAGACCCACCCCTGACCTAAAGAGAGCCTGCGCTCTGTAAAGGCTATTTCAGTGCTTGCCACCCCTATAGCTCTCTCTAACATAGTATCAATGCTTGTTGGTTTGTGTGGTAACATGACAGTTCCTGTAACTTTCCTCTTCCCCATGATACTAGATTGTTTATAGGTAAAAGGAAAGAAGATATTCACCTGAAATAGCTGGGTAGAGTTTGTCCCACGATGTCCAAGTCAGAGGGTTGGCACACCCCAGCCTCGGTCGGCCGCGGACTGGCGCAGACGGGCCCGGCCTGGGCCCGGGCTTTGCCCAGGCTTCGCCCGTGTGCGTCCATGCATGTTCTGTGCAGCGCAGATTGACGGGCAATAGATAGATCAGGCAAGTGCTCCCACGCCGAAAATCCTCTTGAGCATGCCCCGAGCACACAGGCACGCACAACAGCCCACACGACTGTGGGACCGCGGCGCTCGCTCCTACATAGCGCAGATTGTCTGATTGCCTGGGCAGGTGTGTTGTTGTGGGGATCCTGGGACTCACAATCTCCAGCGGCTGCAAGCAGCAATCGGCAGTGGCTCTCCCCGCATTGTGGCCCTCGCTGGCAATAGTAAGATCAGGCAAGTGCTCCCACATTGAAAATTCTCCTGAGCATGCCCCGAGCACACAGGCACACACGACAGCCCCCTGTGTGTTTTGTCGAAATGGGATTCCCTTACTAATGCATGCTATGGCAAGGAAAATGTGGTGGCAGAAATGATTTAAGAAAAAAAATTTAAATCCACAGTGGTGGGCTGTTCAACAGCAAATGTCAGTGGTGGAAAATTAACGTATGTTTAAATAAATGCTACTTCTAGTTGGGCACAATAAAAGATTCTCTCCTCTCTCTGAAAGTAACTGGATTAAGTGACAAATGTTAATAAAACGTAACATCTCTGACAAAGAAATCTAAAAAAATTATATTTATATACAAACAGTATTTTTATAATGATTTCGTTTTAAAAATCACATACGACCACTTACATATGTGTGCTTTTGCTTGTAAAATCTTTCAGAGACATAGGCCCAGATTTACAAACCTTACACACAGCGCAGCACACTACCCGAAAAATGCTGCACTGTGATGCACGAGAGGGAGAGAGAAGGACAGTGCCATATCTACAGAGATATGGCACTTTCCTCCCCTCTCCCTAGTGCCAGTGGACAATCAGGCTGCTGAGCACCACATACACAGACCTTGCGACATAGCGCAAGGGTGTGTGCGTGAGTCTAGCATAGGTGTTGTATGGGAAGGGTATCCTTCCAGTACAATATACTATCCTACTATCCATAGACTACCTTTAAAACATTTCCCACATTGAATATGTTTTGTACAGTGCATCACACATACAAAGGGGGAAGCGTTAGGAGAAATAAAAGCATTTTTCCTTTTGAAAGCCTGCGTCACAGTGGTGTAATTTTCTGGCGCAACACTGTCTACTAATGTTAGTAGATATGGTTTTACGTCAAAAAGCATGGGTGGTTGCATGGGGACGCCCATGCACCATCCATGTAACGCCCATTTGATGCTAAGTAGCACAAAGCGCTGCTTTGCGTTATTTTTACTTTTGCACTGAAAAGTAAATAAAAAAAACATTTTGTGCAGGGTTTCGTCAGTTTTGTGAGGCAAACGCAACGCAAAATGTTTGTAAATCTAGGCCATAATGTGCTTTGGCAATCTGTAAACTATGTTTAAGCTTGCAGGCAAGTTTCCCTGGGTCTTTGGTTTATTGCCAGATATGTTGTTAATTTAATGCTAATTTCTGCATCGAGCTAAAAGTGGAGGCATATTTTAGTGTTATATGTTATCGGATTTTGCTGGAACAGAAAAACCATGCACAGCAATGACTGATTGAAGGTTACGGCTGAAAAAAAGTATTTATCCCAAACTAGCCTTCCAATTTCTCCATTTATGGCACCACCCACAGGTCTACATGGGGAAGTGATCTAGAGTTGGATGGTACTGTAAAACCCTTCTCTTTATGCAACTATGGAATTTGCACTTCCTTTATAAATTACAAGTTGTTCTATTGCCAACCAGCTGCGATTTTATTGGTCGCTCTTCCTTGTCATGCACATTTTTCCATTCCTCTCTGTCTGTATCAGGATGCTTATGCACACTAGGACTAGACATATTTGTGATAGTTCACAGTGACATATTTCAACCAAGTTAAGTTCAATTGTTTTTATATGTACTCATAAAGCTGTGTGTCACTTTATACATAACCATAGCTTTTCATTGGTGTAGCTCCCAGGTGGTTATTAAATACTGTTCAGGCGGATTGAAACCCTTCTCGACCTACAGAGAGCTAGAGACCTGTCTTGGACACCTTTAAGATAATTGTATCTTCTGTCAAGTAGTGCCAATCACTCTCTCTTCCTCGTTACTCCCTCTACCTGTCCCTCCTACACTCCTCACACTACCCTCCACTCCTTGGAGAGGTGTGGTGCAGCGGCCAGGGCAGCTGACTTCGGAGCACAGGGTTCACGGTTCGATCCCCGGCTCCGGCGGCAGCTCAGCTCAGCACCATGTGACTCTGGGCAATAGCTCACTTAATTTCCACTCCGGCCCCCAGCGCCTTGAGACCCGTAAGGGTGAGTAGCTGCGCTATATAAAACGGACTTACTCCTTATGCTTGCGCTTCAGCTCTATGTTGATTTCTCCCACACACTGTTTTGCCCGTCTCTACAGTCCTACGATGCTTGGGAGTTAGGTCCAGTTGAGTTAAAGCCTCATGCGTAGATATACCTATGTTCTAGATTAATGGGACAATGTCACTGCATTGTGTTGAGATTTTCAGATAGGTAGACATATTCAACAATACCAGATATGCCATGGTATCGTAGTTGCTATGCACAGCACTGGTGCTAAAGTAATATCTGCCGGTGTCAGAAAACAATTGCAAATTTATACGTTTTCTTCACTTTGTTGGTGGATATCGACCCGAAGATATAAAAACAAATCAAAGCATGCTTAATCTGAATCCACACACTCCAGACTATCCATAGGTTGTTAGCGGGTCCTACATCTTCTTATTGGCTGACTAGGAAGCCCCTCTGAATGTATGATACTTTACTGTTCACAGGAATTTACACATCATGGCATTTCTATTAATATTTCCTGACACAGGTACATGGCTGGGCGAGGATGAGACCACCTTCGCATTGCCCTGGGTCTCATAACAAGTCTAGGCTCGTCCATAATCTGCTGCCTCTAAAATCTGTAAAGCCCTAGCAGCAGATGTCCCACTCTGAGGGTGAATGAATAGGAATCCAAGATTAAGGGTGCTTAATGAACTGGGCGATAGTTTGTCTGTTCTCAAACGGCATGATATCTGTGTGATAAACAGCATGATAGACTATAATTCCTGTTAGAAATGGGTGTCTCTAGTTGGCAGTGGCTTGCACCCTGTCCAAGTAGGGACCCTTCCTTCTAGTCAGGGTAAGAGGATTACACAGCTAAGATAACCCCTGCTCACCCCTTGGTAGCTTGGCAGGAGCAGTCAGGCTTACTCAGAGGCAATGTATAAAGTATTTGCACATAAACACACAATAACATAATGAAAACACTTCAAATGGACATCACACCAGTTTAGAAAAATAACCAGTCTTTATCTAAACCAAACAAGACCACAACACAAAAATCCAATATACACAGATCAATATATCACTTTAAAAAGGTTTAAAACAGTTCAGTCCATATAGAATCATAGATGCATCACTTTTAGCACAAAGTACCTGGGATGTGTCAAAAATCACAAGACAAAAACAGGCGCAAGGGAGGTGAGGCGCCAGAAAGCAAAGCGATGCATCGGTTCCTTACACACAGGGAAGTTGATGCGTTGGTTCCTTGCTCCCAGGGAGGAGATGCGTCGGTTTCTTACTGCTATGCAGGGGAGATGATGCATCGGTTCCTTACTGTGAGAGGAGGTGATGCGTTGGTTTCTTACTGTGCGGGGAGGTGATGCGTCGTTTCTCCGGACACGCAGCCTAGGTTCCTTACTGAAGCCCAGCATCGATGTAGACTTGCTACGCAGGTGTGAATGCTTGGAAAATCTGGACGTGCTGGAGTCGATGCGGCGGCGGCAAAACAGGCGCTGCCTTCATTCTTTCAGCTGCGAGCAGGTGATGCATCGATTCCTTCAGCCGCACAGCAGGGTCTGCGTCAGAGTTGGAACTGGGGTCTCTTTTTAAAAAATAATTTTAAAAACGTTTTTATTTCTTTTTATTGGCATTTTAAAATATTGCAACAAACATTGCGAACATCTAGCCAGTGGCTTATCGTTACATAATTAACTGCACAACTGCATACCGTGTCAATTACAAATGTTGTTGCCTGCGTGCTCGATTCTCTGTGAGATACAGGAGGGAAAAATCACAAACAAGAAAAACATCGACGGAAGTCCAGGTGATAATTGACAAGAGATCTACAGCATCGACCACAAAGTTATACATATCAGGTTTGTTTCCTTAACATAAAAACAACATCTATTTACCCCCATTTGCCCTTTCCACGTATTCATCCACCCTCCCAGTTTTCTGTCCCCTTCCCTGAGTGCCCACGCTAATTCACACAGACCTGGGTTCCGTCGACCCATCATCGGCATTCTCCCTCCGTTCACGGGCCCACTGAACAAAAGGTTCCCATATGTCCCTGGGTCTGGACGTTGAAGGCATTAGTTCCCAAACGGTGGTCAATTGTGAGTGCCCGTGTGTGACATCACGGATCCACTCATTTAGAGAAGGGACTCTCCTACGCCCCCAGTGTATGGCAATTTAGCATTTAGCAAAAGAAGGAGCATCGCATGCAATTTACGGACCTTAACTGGTGTGTCCTTCACGTAGCTCAGCAGGCCTAGCAAGGGATTGGGGTCTGCGGGCGTGCCTACGATCTGATGTATCACAGTAAATATAGTGGACCAGAATGATGCCAGCCTTGGACAGCTCCATGCCATATGTAACAACTGGCATAGCCAATAGGTCTCGCTTTTGGGACCTTATAAGTATTTAGTTATGCAGCACAATATCCTTGGTGCAACAACATCTACTGTTGCATGGCTAAACACTTATAAGGTCCCAAAGGCGAGACCTATTGGCTATGCCAATGCTTGTTTTGTTTGCTAGCGCCCTTGCGATGCTTTCACATTCATGGAGGCCACGCCCCCTTCCTTTAGACATGGCTTGTCTAAAGAAAGGGGGCTTGGCCTCCATAAATGTGAAAGCGCCGCATGGGCACTAGTAGACAGGTTACACCTCTGTGCTGCAGTCTGTTTTCTTCCTGTCAACAGTTGTCCCGAAGTAAGTTTTTGCTGTGCAACAAGTATTGCAGGTATGTTTCATCACAATCAGGTTCTTGCCTGATAATGATGAGGAGGCGAGTGTTGTTTTTGAGTCGGACCCTCGTGTTGCAGTTTTGATTGTGGCTCATATAATTTTTGTAAAATTGAAAGGTCTTGGCTCATACCATAGGATGCTACTCGCCAAAAAAGTGCTTCAACACCCCATCAGGTGTAACAAGCACTATACAAATGCAAACCCTTTTCCCTCTTCTATCCCTCCGCTATCCTTTTCAATCCAAATAACTCCCTAACCTATCCACCACTCAAATTACTTTCATATTTCACTATACTAATTCACCACTAATCCTTTATGGGTTCTGGAGTAGCGTGCTACTCGCCGAAAAGCGCTTTGACGCCTCGTCAGGGGTAGCAAGCACTATATAAATGCAATTACAATACAATACAATACATTTTCGTCGGGAAATGCCAAAACGTCTGGTTGTACACCTGCATTTCACGATGGTAATAAATACACAACTACGTGTTCCAGAATGCCTAGGGAACGAATCCACACCTGACATGGCACTACTTGAGATCTGTCATAAGGCGTGGTCTGCATTTTTTACTGTTATTCAGGAAGTGCTTCACTTTGGGTCACCGTGTTTATTATTCATCTAAACATTGAAATGGGAGGAAGCACACTTTCAGCTTGGAGGCGCTAATCCCCCACCCCCACACAAAAAATACTTAACTGAATGGGAGAAGTTATTATCAACAGAATCAGGAATAATTGCCCCTGGGGCTTGGTAGTCGCACCAGAAATACAGCTTTTTTGGCAAGCAACGGATATAAATAAACAAATCTGGCTCACACTGTAATGTTGTTGGCAGCTTTTTTAAAGTGTGTTTGCGTTTCGTGCCCTTGGCGAAGTCATCTCTGTTGGTGGTGTTAACATATTGGAGGACGCCTAATCTGTGACCGTCTTTCCGTTGTGTGCAGTCCAGTTTTAACAATTGTGCCTTGTTGTGCATTCACCTACTACAACAGTTTACTATGTATGCTTAATGCTTCCATTCTTTAGCTTCGATTTCTGCTTTTTAACTCCTTGCATGCGTCGGACGGCCCACGCCCACTCATTATTTCACCAGCACCCCGGCGGAATTCGCGCCGCGGTCAACGGGTTAAATGGATTTTTCATATTCTCTGTTATTGTACTTGTGTTTACCACTTATACATCAGTGGGCTTGACTTAAGTGGCTCTCTTAGCTAAACTGCTCTTTAAAATTAATTAACTTTTGTCAGTGTGTTTTTTGCCCGAGCCTTTTCTTTGCTTGAAACAAATCTGCCTTGTAGCCGGGGATTGATAACTTCCCCAGTGGTGGATTGTTTGTATGCAGGAAGTGGTGTGAGCCTCGTGTGGACAATTTGGTTATGTTGTTCCTCCTCTATTGAACTAGGTGGGGTGATCCATTTCCTGTTCCTACTGTGTACCTTGTTCTTCAGACCGTTCCATAATTCCTTCTGTAAATTGGTTTACTTTGGCTTCTGTGTAGCAATGGTTTAATTGCAACACCATCTTAACTCGCCATTTTTTCCTCGTAGTGCTACTTTGATTTACGTCTCTAAGTGTACAAATATTTTTATGTTCGACCTCCACCTCTCTTTTTCTGCCCCTTACCCCCACCCTGTGCCTCCTAAGGCTTTCCTTTATATGTGACCGCTAGGAACAGGAAGTATTCGCTTTAACATCAAAGAGCAGGCCGGGGCTAATCCCTTTTAATGAATGGCTGTTCGCAGGAGGTGACAACATGTGCTGGGACAGACACAGGTAATCATAAGAAAAGAAAAATGGTTGCTAAAATACATTGACAAAGCATGCGAAGTTAGGAGTGATGATCTATTCAACTATTTTGTGGCAGACTTGTGGCTGTGCTTATACATAACAGGAAGGTGTGGAAGGGAATCTGCTGCATCGCTAAATGCTTATAAGGTCCTAAAGGCGAGACCTATTGGCTATGCCAATGCTTGTTTTCTTTGTTTACAGGACCCCCCACCCTCCCCCTCCCCCCCCACCCTCGGTCTGGTAGTATTAGGTGCCTAATTTCTTCATTCTGAGACAGCCTTGCTTGCGGGTATCTATGGTCCTTTCCCTTCAATTGATTGGGATTAGCAGTATCCATTCTTTCTAAAACTATCCCCTAATTGTATTTGAGGAGAATCAATCTACTATGCCATGCTTTTGTATGAAAACATCACAAGGACCCAACAGGGTCCAGCAGGGACAAAAAAAAGGCTGGGCACAAAAATAAAAGTGCCCCAATAAAGAATCAGGTAGCTAAAAAAGTGGCCAGAGTTTTCAAAGCGGGGCCGTTTTGAACTTGTACAGACATGCTGTATAGGTATTTTGCAGCGTATGGGAGAAAGCATGTATGTGTGCTTACTCCAGGCAATGTTTGTTGAAATATCGGGGAAATCAACAGTAAAAACCGGGCCTCGAGACAATAAAACACACCCACAAATGGCCATTAAGCCGCCCACACGCTCTCTGTCAGACCTTTCAGCACTGCCGGACTGCCCTATAGGCCAGTCCGACCCTGGGACCCAAATGGAATTACATGTCCCTAAAATGCCACAAGACGACGTTTTCATAGAGCCCATCAAAATACGGCCATGTTCTTTGCATTTATATCTGTTTCAGAAAACTGCAGATTATCAGTGGATGTGCTTCAAGAATCTGCTTTTCATGAATTTCTCTTGCAGCAAAGGGTAATTGAAATATAGGATCAGCTGCAACGACACGAAGAGCTGACTATCCTTGATAGCAGTAAAGGTTATTTGAGAATGGGATGGCAAAAAGCAATCTGGAGGATGCTGGTGACTGTTCCGTGGATATCTCTTTACTGGATTTAAAAGGCTTTGTAATGGAAGTACGACTTACCTCAAGAATGTATGCGATGCAGACACAGTCGCGTATAATCCAAATCCTGCCAATGATATGTTGGCATCAGTTCTACATAAAGTGTTCCGATATCTGTTTATTATTTGTTATTTTCTGTGTTACTTCTGCACCAAAGAGCTGGAGCGTGTGTTTAGAATTTACATTTGAAGAAACAAATCTCGAATTTTTAATCTTGGTAATGGCAATATTTACAAATCCGCATCACACCTCATCATTTTCACCAAACTTGACATACACAAATTCCTCCATGCGTGCACTTGAGGAATGAGGACAAATTATCCAGCTGGTCTTGCAAAAAACGCTTTAAAGTAGTCTATACTTATCTCTTTTTTGAGCTGGCAACGACAAACATTATAATCGGGGTAATATCCATGAGTGAAGACATGCGTGGTATTGCTGTAAAATTCAGCAAATGTAAATATGCCCAATATTTGGAACACTAAACATGGACACTTGAAAAAAATGCGGGAAGATCCGAATAAATGACTGAAGTACATTATGAGATTATAATTCCAAGGATCACAATGGAATTTAACAAATGCCACATGTCAAACACATGCTAAATATTAAAACTAACTACATACAAGCAAAATGCAGCAATTTATTTATTTTTTACACACAGAACAAATGATCACATACATCCTCGCAATCCAGTACCTGGTAGAAAGACATAACACTACACACAGAAACAAATATAAATCTGTGTAGATTGACTTCCAACACACACCACAAATCCAATACTCGCAAATTGAATATGTGCCCGTACAAAATAGACACACACACATATTCACAATGTTGTCAATATGTTATTGAATATATGATGACATTGACTGTGTGATAGGAATACAGCGCATACAATTTAACTAAATAGCCACATGAAACATATACAGATTCACAGAATCACACAAAATTCAGCAAAGAATCAACTGCCACACATATAGAGAACAAGCAGCTCCATACAACAGACTACCACATACAGTCACAAAATATATATATATATATATATATATATATATATACACATATATATATATACACATATATATATACACATATATATATATATACACATATATATATCAAAGCAGGACAGCCCAGTCAACGTTTTGCTTCTTAGAGAACCTACAAAAGAACAACACATGTTCCTCATTTTCAACTGAATAACATTTCATTGGCCACACCTTTGTTTCATGATTGCCATTTGCCCAAGAACTAGTAAACAAGGTAGGTCTAACCTGAAATTTATGTATAAGTCCCTCGTTGAGGAGGGACTAATATAGTCCAAAATCTTCCTCCTAAAACTTAAACTCAGATTTAAAAGATAAAATATATATATATATTTATTGTGTTTGTGTATATATATTTTTTTCCCTAGGAAAGCACTGTTGCATCCAGAAGTGCGAAAACGAGCCACCCCATCTGATTACCATGTAACAATCTTTTATTACAACAGAGAGTCCATAATCATGACGCTTTTTGACCCCACTCCGGGTCTTGATCACATGATAATATAGAGTGGTCAGTTTCTCTTCTTTTAAAATGTAAAAAAGAGTAAACATTAATGAAGGACTTCAAGGGAATTTATGTGGATATAACCAAATGCCTCCTAATTATTGTACGAACACATATCTTCTTTTCACCTCAAAGAAGTCAATTTCATATCGGGCAGAGCGATATTGATATCCTGTGCAATATATAGGGCAATTGTGCTGCGACTCCATAGTTCAAGTTATTTAACAAGGCTTCCCGCCTCTTGAGGACAAGCGCCATTGTTATCCACCATTGTTTCCATTCAATGCAGCAATGTGTTAGGGGAATATCCCTGCCAACCCTGGCTGCGGTAGAAATGTTTTACGAATAACCAACAAGCTTACTGAGCTAACTACAACTTGCCCCACAATGCACTGTAATGTGTATGACACTGGTGGTAGGCACAACCCCCAGAGACATTGTGACTGTGATTGGCCAACTCCTGTGTATTTTATAAGGTGGCTTGGCCCTCATTGTTTCAATAACTCTATCTCTACATGACCCCTAGAGACTAAAGGTCCACATTCGAAAATGTGTTTGCAATTGTCAGGTTGTAATGTTAATTCCGTCTCTCAAACAGACAGAAGTGCACAAGACAGGAAAGGTACATATTTATGGGTAACGGAGAACAGCATGGACCGGTTTTCCCACAATAACTGGTCTGCTCAAAGTAGGCAATCATTTACAAATTCATATGGGAGACAGAGTTCCTTTAGGGAATAATTCAAATTTGTTCCAAACAGAGCATTGACATAGTATATTTGGTATAGTAAAGAGTCTTACACTTTTTCTAGCGTCCACTTTGCAGTCTCCTACAGCTTTCATAACTATGATGTATTCTGAGGATGAACAATTTATGTTCACCTTAGTATTGTTCCTGGAAAAGATCCCTGAACAGTGAGTCTGAGCAAAGCTAAAACATGTCCAACGTTCAGTCCAAAAATGTATAATTTTGAGAAACATAATAATTTTAAATGAGATAAATCTGGTTAAAACTATGTAAACCCTTGTTTAGTATTTTACATAGTCCTGCTACTGTTATTAATCATCGTCCCCACTCCACCCAGCTTTCATCTGATGTTAGTGTCTTTCATAATGCAGGGTTAAACGGACAAGAAATACCCAATCTCGCATGCGCTGGTAAGTGAAAAACTGTAGTGCTGTTGAAAACAGACTAAGCCACAGGAAATAATAACACCGGTGTGTAGCAAATTGGTAGTGATGCCTCACTAATGTTGTCCATGTGTTCTGGTGCAGCCGAATCATTAAGGCCTGGTAACCTTCGTTAAATATGTATAATTCTATATACAGTTCTTGAAAGTAAGAAAATGGTCCTATAACAACTTTAAAATGTACTTAGAACCTCAAGAGATAACATCGGCTGCATCATCTAACCCTGTTAAGTCTTTCATTAAGTGATATGGATTTAGCCCCTCAGCCAATCTGTTAAAAAATTGCATTTCCTCTGTCCAGAGCATTTTCCAGTGATAAGCTAAATACAACGATCTCGGTTTGGACAAGAATAGGATGCAAATTCTCTGCCTAGTGGGTGATTTGCTGTGCACACAGAACTGGATTTGGCTGTAGATGCATGTTCAAATTCAGAGGGATCCTATTTGGTCCCAGCTGCAGTGTTAACACAGTTCTTGCTAAGACTGGCATGCAAGTTGTCTCCGGTGACTTGAGTGAACTTCAGAGACATCTGAATAATTGCATCTTCTTTTATTTCTGACAATTGTTTTTCTTTCTGTCCTAATGACCTCAATGGTTGAGACATCTGTCACGAGTGGTCCAAGGTTGAGTGAGTAAAATCAGATAAACTTGGAAGCATTGGGCTCAGCTGTACCTGACATCCAGCCTTTGATTGTTGTCTTGGTTCCCCTTAATCATACGTCGCCTCCACCCCGACGTGCAGTATAGACTTGCCTGCTTCCGATGGGATGTGAGTGAATGCGTGTGTGTATTTTGTGCATCCAGTGGACGGTTGTAAAATGGAAAACAGTTTAAAGTTTCATTGAGATATATAATGTCTTGTTAGGCCAAATAAGATGCCATTCAGACATGAAACCTGAATCCTGTATATCAGCCATTAAATGCAAAATTGTAGCATCGTTCAGGAGTTTGAACTTAAACATTGGTTCTTAACCTTTTGACTCCTATGGACCCGTGCTTAATCATTTGTGAAATCCAGGGGCCCCCACTGAATCATTATTGGAATCCGAGGACCCCCACTGAATTATTATTGGAATCCGGTGAGTCCGACTTATGCAATTCTGATGATTTGAGCCACAAAACAATACACAAAACTAAGGAAACATGCACTGATCAAATAAATACACAAATGATTACGTTTTAATGAAAAGGTTGGAGCTTTTCTAATTTCAATTGAGGCCACTCATTGTCCATGCTATATTCTGTTTGATGCACTTGCATTGCTCCCATGAATCAATTTACAGATAGTAAGTTAATTTTTATTCTCCAATTTCATATTCATTCACAGTTACAGAATGTTTTACAATATTCAAGTTTACATTTCGCTCCTTTATATATATACACTGTATAAATCTGTTAATGTTATTACATTTTCTAATCAGTCGCGGGCGCCCTGAGTAGGCATCCCTGGACCACAGGTCAAAAACCACTGATCTAGAATACGGCACTCGTGCTGAATGAAAGGAATCAATATGCTCGATGAAAACAAGTACCCTTGTACTGTTTCACACAAGAAAAATTCCACAGCTCCACCCTCATAGATTTAACAAACTATATATACTACCTGTAGAGCTCCTCATGGGGAAGGAGGAATTGGAATTTTATACACAAAAGTTGCATTCTGGTTAAATGCTTTTCACATATTTGTGTGAGTCTCTAGACGCAAAGGAAATGTTAGAAAGATTTGAATACCAATTATTGCACCACACACAAAAATAAAAGAAAGACAAGCACTTAATGAACACAGGTTTAACATGTTATTGGACTACAAAAACGAATTGTGGACAGATGTATTATGGACCATCGGTGCTACCTTGATTTCTGTCCTTTTGTCCATACATGAGACAACTATGTGGGTGCACCACAAACTGTAATTTATTTGATCTTTCAGTGATCAAACTGACAAGTTACTCTGTTTTATTATCCAGATGTGCAGGACGCTGCATATATTCTGATGCTAAATACAGCTGGTTCTGCTCCTGAATATGCTCCCTGTGCGACCCAGTGCTCTTTTCTGCAAGTGCCAATCAGTGGTTTTGCATTTCTGAATGTTTGTTCAAGTACTATGTACCCTTGACAGGCCAGGCAATAAATATTAACAAGTACAAATTCAATGCATATGCAACCTGTGCTGTACTATACAGAAGGGACGGCCAAAAAGTGTCTGTGTGTGTTGATGTGGATATGGCTGTGTGCTCCGAGATGAATTTTATATCTTGTGATATACTCCATCAAGGTCAACTCACTGCCACAAAATCATTTATGTAAAGTAATTCACCATGCCAATGCGGTCTGCTACATGGGTCCACCAGCAATGTTGTACTTCTCAGGATAAAAGATCAAAGTCAGGTCAAAAAACATTCGAAATAGGACCATCACTTTTTTGTTATCTAGGGAGGTGTCTTCAGGAGGCTCCAATGAGCTCCATGTATCTTGACTTTGTGTCATAGGACTTGCGAGGACTACACTGACCCCAGGTGAGGTGGAGTCATTTACCTGTGATCCCCACCAGCATTCCAGTAGAGCTTTGGAAGGACTCACCCTATGAGTCACAGGCCCAAAAGCTCATGTTATAACCTTTCACGACAGTGAGGCCTTCTTTTGTTTAATTTCTCTTCACCTGAGCTGAAGTTTTAACTTATATTGATTGGTGGAGTCAATTGTTTTGTCATTGTTTGTACTGCGTGGGGTTGATGTAATAATGCGTCAATTTGAATGGGGTTCAGTTAAATACACTGTTACATTTAGTCACATTCGCTTTCAAAGTAGACATAAATTGAAGAAATTCAGAATTGCATATGGATTTGCATGATGCAAAGCCATATGATAGGGAGAGCACACTGTCCTAAAGAAAGCAGAAGTCACATCAGAAACCACTGAGAGGAGATAAACCTTATTATGGGTCTAGAAAGTGAAAGATCATAATGGGAGACATCTGAGGTGAGAGATCACATCATCTGGGGACTAAGGAGAAGTGAGGAGCAATTCCTTAAGACCCAGGATATAACTCGCCACATAGGAGGACATAAGGTGATGGAAATCCAATCTGAGGAACTGAGAAACCACTTGTGGAACCTTGCGAAACAAATAGCAACATCGAAGATGCAGTCAGCGATAACATGTACTGTTAAGTACCAACAATGCCTAAGCCTCATGCGACAGCATGGGAAATTGGGTAACACATTGGGGACAACGTTATCTGCAGACCACATTGTGGGACTCTGGTACTGGAAGGGCAGTTTAGTGGACAGACAGTGAGAAGCAATATCACAGTGCATGGGAAGAAAAAAGTTCGCACCAAATTTCATGGAGCGCAAAATGCAACATTTTGGATATGAAAAGCATGAAACTTTAACTTATGGGAGACCACAAAGGGAAATATGTGAGTGGGAGACCATAAAGAGTACATGAGGACATAACCTTTAAATTAAACTGCATGAAACATTATGAGCTAGTGGCCACATAGGAGCATCACATTAGGGACGGTGGGAATGAATAATCCAGTCGGCGCACTCTGAGGCATGGAATGATACACTGAGTTAATTTGAGGTGGTAGATAGAGCTCATTTAAAGATTCTACAATGGATGACTACTGTGACCATGGAAGTATGAGATTACATCAGAGGGAATGGGAGAAGGAGTGTACACCATAAACAAGCAACCACATTAGTATGCTCATGGGTGGCAGAACAAATAGCTCATGAACACTTCTATAGCACACTGAAACAGTGATATTATCTCTAGAACCAAATATATTTAAATGTGGTCTGCGGATTCAGGAGGTCTTCTCAGATGATGTAAACACTGAAATACGACTCTGCATGACTTATGTGTGATTTCCTTATCAAGCAACATTGTGTTAGTCCTGTGAAAGGGCTTATTGACTGAGGTCTCACTGAAAGACTTGACAAAAAATGCCTCTTTTCTTTGCATGGGAGCATGATACCCAGTCTGAGAGTTCAGAGAGTTTGGGGATTTATTTGGGAATGATGTGTACTTGGATTTGTGAGTCTGCATTAGAAACTTTGGAAAACAGGAGATGAAATGGCAGTACAGGAAGGAAGGAGAACATTGTAGTTACCAAAGCAGGGCATACTAGGAGACGCGAGTACTTGGAGATTGCATCAGGAGGCCCAGGGATTTGGAAACCACATTGAGACTATGATGAAAGAAGGGGGATTTGATAACATAGGCATGTCACTGTATACTGAAGGTCCTCATCTACATTCACAGTTTCTAAAATTGCACTTGTCAATTCCTAATTTACATAAATCTAGAACTAGCATGATGTTTCATAGGTCGCAAATATCACCTCATCGCTTTGGCCTGTTGTCTGAATGGGTTACCTCTCCAGCTGTGGTACTAACGCTGGGCGTGTCTGTCCTTCTGAGTGTTTCACAAATATGAAAGGTACCCTGAAGTGCTCCCTAATCACTGGCATATCACTACCATTATGTTTTCAATTCACATTGGAGTTCTGAATGATTACGTGTCTGCATTTATGCTTGTTTCACAAAGGGTCTTTATTCACAAACACCCCTTCAACAAACCTCAACCATGCCAGAGCTCTTTTCATATTTTGCGATTTGCAATAAATGGTTTTTGGCAGTTCACCATCACTGTGCTGTAAAATTGAGTCGTGCATCACTAAAGCGATAAGGGCCACCAGCTCTTTCATGCCTGTGGGATTGTTTACAAGGATGTGTGTGACTTTTACCAAGTATATTGTGATTACGCCGCCTGTGCTGCTGTTTGCAATGTTTACTTCACTTTCGGGCGAGAGCCCTGCCATGTTTCATGTGTGTAAATTGGATTTCATGCTATGATTTCTTCTCATAATTATGTCTGTGGCTGGAAAGCTGAACTCCATCTGTTCCCTGAGTCACTTATCGAGATTTCTCATCCTGCCCAACTGTTTCCATGAACTGCAAATGGGCTCAGAAATGAGAAATATCTGGTTTTAAGGCATTTATTGCTAGAAGCATATTCTGAAGCAATGAGCCTGTAGTACAGTATGTCTCTATTACAGTTAATTTCCTCTCGAACACTTAAGGTCTCTCCAGTGAGAGAGGGCCTTTTTAAGATGATGATATGTGCTGCCTGATTACATTTCATGTGAAACACCAGATGCATGCAGCAGTGCAGGAACAAACATCCTTGTTGGTGTGCTTCATGCACATCTTTATTACACCACATTATAAATATAAAATTATTTTGTTCTTTCGATGGCAGGCAGCCGGGTCTGCTCTGAAAGTAGACATTGAGAGCTCAGATGCTTCTCTTTAAAGAGGAGGAGGAATGTACCCTGTGTGGGAGACTGACATGGTGTTAACACAAAGACTTGGTTTAGAAGAGGTTTGATCTAGAGCAAGCCTACACTAGAAGCCTGATCACTTTATATTCCTTATTTCCTTTTCTTCTTTCCTTCCTTTCTTACTTCTTTCCTTCATTGCTTCTATTCTTACTTGCTTCCTTCCTCCATCCGTCACTTCCTCCCTCTCCTTCATCTCATCCCTCTCATCTCTTTCATCCCTCTGTGTATATTTATGGGCCTTTCCATGATAACTGTCTCTCCCTAGTGTATTCATCTGTTTGTACCAGTGGAAGGCCAGAACTAAATGCATACCCACTCTCCCTTGAACTCAGAAGAAGGGGCAACGACATGCAAACAAAAGCAGTGTCTTTTGGATTTTTTATTGAAACAGTTTACAGTAATACGGTTTTCAATGAGTTGCTTTGTCAATTTATCAAAAATATAGTGTGTCGCCAGAGCCCATAATGCTAGGCAGATTCACCTACAGTCTGTTCCTTAGGATAGAATCAATGCCACTCCTTTGCCTCACTGAATGCGCATTACAGTGCACTACATGCCACCCGATGATGTCCTGCTACTAATCAAGGTCTTAATTGTCTCCTTAATATGCTATGTAGGTAAACCACCTAACAGGTTGCGTCCCATAGTGCCATTATCCTTACTGGCCTGAACACCTGACCATCAATCGTTACAGTGTAGATGACAATTTTACCTTTACATTGGGATCGGGCTTGGACATTGCAGCAACGGTGGGGAGTTTACACACTGACGCGCTACCATCATCTAATGTACTAGTGGTAGTTTATTTGAACTGACCCACAATTAGTTGGGAAATAATCTTGATGAATCCTCCTGCAAAGCTGTGTCACACAGCAAGTGTCCTGTGTGTGTCACAAACATTTTTTCCATCTGTAGCGGTCTACTTCGTATTATTTTTATACACACCAAACTTATTCATCCATGCACAGCCGTTGGTGCAGCCTCTGTTTTCTTGGGACATGTATTCTGGAATTGTAAAAATTGATAAGCCATAACCAGTGGGTTCTTAAAAGATGTGAAATCGAACAGTTCTCCACTGAAACTATATTATGAAATTCTCTGGTTCACCAATAATTATTGGATGAACTGTGCCTTCTGTTTCTCTTATTCATGAACTCAGTATAATGTCCTTTGTCAGATTTGCGCCTGCTTGTGATGTACTGTTTTTTCTGCTCAACAGAAGAACACGTGTAAATGCATGCATGAAGCATTTCTTTCCCGTATGACCACTACCAACAGCCGATACGCATCAGAATTCACACATTAGGTCATTACCTTAAACACTTGTGGACACAGTTATCATGAATTCTATGTAGCTCATTGTTGGAAAACGAGGCAGTGTCTGTGAGGCCTGCACAAATAACATGACTACATTTGTCCTTCACTTGGAACCAAACACCCCATTGTAGCGCTTGACTCTCAGAGGGTAGCGCTGCAGAGCAGTCTAAGGCTTACTCAAGGGAGGTGGTGTGGGCTAGTAATCGCCATTTACCAGTATGCAGAAATAACACTCAATAATTGATTGTCCAGCCTGTACTTTGCTTTATAAAAGGAAGAGTACATTTATTAAACACACACACTACTCAATACTATGCAACAATTTAGAAATATACATAAGCTGTTGGAGTTACTTCGTGACATTGCATAACATTTCCACCCCTCCCGCAGGGGAGGGGGGTCTAGGACCACCACTCCCGTGTATGCACATTATCTTGCTCCCTAATGCAGTAGGTTGACCATAACTGGGAGTGAGGGCCTTGCGCACTGGCACCATCCCAGTGGCGACCCACCCCATTATCTCAACAAGCATTTAAAATGAGCACACCTGCCATGGTGACACTTAACCCTGACTGAGCATCTCATACTGACCATACAGTATACACCTCTACATCTTAGTGGCTAACAGTCTGGGTTGTTCTTCACCTAACACAGCAGCAAGAATACATGTTTAGGCATCACTTAAAATGACAGTACTGATCATAGCTGATAACAATTATGATGCATTGCAAATAGAGCCCCTAAAAGGCATCACAGTTATAATCACAGGATTAAGCATATACAGCCAGACACCCTAGTAGGAATGTCCAGCAACCAAACCCCACTTTGCATATGCTTTCACATTATTCGCATGTGACTTCCAGTCCCAAAAAGAAACAATATCATGTAAATGCACCACTGTGCAATTTCACCTTTCCACCTCTAGGGGGTGTCAACTCAGTAACCATCCAGGTTTAACCGTACACGCTCCAGTGGTCTCAAGCTTCAACTAACAGCTGCAGAACAAACGTTCCAGTGTTGATTTTGCTTTTTAAACCAGGGATAACCCTTGATAACCCTTGAGGGGTTGTTTCTTTCAGGTCCCCCAGAGACTTAGGGAGGGACTTCTCCTCTTTGTGCTGGGGGAGACTGCATAGCTCCTGCAGCTCCCCCTGCACCTTTGCATCCCCTTAGTGGTGACCCCGTCCTCCTGGGGCCACCACGCACAGAGAACCAGACGTTTTTCCTTGCAGGCCGGTCCGGGCCTGCAAGGCATTATGGGGCGAGGCGCTCCTGCCTCGTGCATAACCTAGTAGCGGCTCCCCCGCTGCTCGGGGAGAGCCGCGCCTCCAGTTTTGGCAGCCTCACGCCGATTCTTCATGCCGTGAGGGGCCCGGTCCCATCCGGACCCTTTACCGCCAGGTGAGTCGCCTCGGGGAGCCCACCCCCGGCCGCTCCTTCCGCTTTCTTTCGCGGGGGCCCGGTCTCACCCAGGCACCCAGCATCTCCAGGTGCGTTGGGGAGCCCACCACCGGCGTCTCCCGCCGGCTCCCTGACTGGCCAGCACCCTCGCGTGCTGCTGCGGGAGCCGGCGCTCCATTTCAGGCAGACACGGAGGCTCCTCTGGGTCCAGCAGGATCTCGGGGGAGTGCGACAGCACTCCCCCGCCTTCCTCTTGCAGCGGGGGAGTGCGGCGGCACTCCCCCTCCCTCGAGGTCCACAACGGGGCCCGGAGTTGGGATCCCGGGCCTCGAGGCATTTACGCGGGTAGCGCGACAGTGCTCCCCGACTTAGCTTCTTGGATGCGGGGCCCGGAGTTGGGGTCCCAGGCCCCAGGGCACCTTCGCGGGGAGCGCAACGGCGCTCCCCGACTTAGCTTGTTCGCAGGGGCGCGACGGCGCTCCCCGACTTTGGTGGGGCCCAGAGTTGGGGGTTCCGGGCCCCTCTCACCATTCCCAGGGGGGCGCGACGGCGCTCCCCTGTCTCCATTTTCGTCGGGGTCCAGGGTGGGCTCCTGGCACCCCTGAAGGGTCCCTTCACTTAAGATACTCCCCACCTGCCTTCAGGGTGGTACTACCACTCTCAGCCAGGGACCCTCAAGATCCCGGCTAGGCCTGCACCACCCTCCTCTGAAGCACAGGGTCCCTTCACTTAAGATGGGCCCCACCTGTCTTCAGGGTGGTACTACTAGGCAGAAGTCCACCTCCTGCATCAAGCTAGGGGAACACCCCCATGCTCCTGGTCCTGGGGTCCAACCCCCCAGGATCTACCTGACTGGTCACCGGCTAGGCATCGCCCCAGCCACCACTTCAGGTTCACAACACAAGCTTCAGAATGACATCCTGTTGCTTCCTTGGGTAACCACCTACCCGACCCCTGAGGTGTCAGGTGCCTTCCCGCCAGCCCCCTCCAAATTCTTTTAACAGGAAGAGGAGCTCTCTCTGGGGTGCGGTCTGCTGAGGAAGACTGGTGCTGGAGCCTGGCGCCATGGGCAGTTGGAAGGAAGAACCCCCTGACTGTCCCAGGACCCTGAATTGCGCCAAAAGGGGAGTCCAGGACCATTGCGCAGAAGCCTGGGCCTCTGCGCAAGGAAAAGAGAGGCCTAAGAGGAGAGCCAGGAGAAAGGCTGGTGCAGGGAGCCAGTGAAGACAGCTCCCTGCTGAGTTCACCCTCCTTGAGACCAGGAGGGCGAAGGAAAGTGCTCCCAGTGGCTGGGGAGCGCCACCAGGAGCAAGAAGAGGCCAAGCTGGCGAGAATTGGTCCCCTGGGGGCTGAGATATGCCCCCCAGAAGGTAGGCGACCTTTGACCTCTGGCCGGACCGACGATGAAGCACGTGGGGCTCCGCCGCTGGTCTTGACAGGGCCCCCGGGGTGGGTCAGGTCCCGGGGTCTGCCCCCACAAAAAATTAAGTCGGGGAGCGCCGTTGCGCTCCCCGTGAAAATGCCCAAGCGGGGTGCCAGGAGCCCACCCTGGCCCCGACCACCACTAAGCCTTCACCTGGAATCTTGGGAGCACATCACCCCCTCTCAAATCTCCACTGAGTCAGTTACCTAGCCCACCTAGTGTACCTAGGGGCTACCACTACGCACCCTAGCTCGAGAACTACCCTCCTTTGGGGCCACCCACTACCATGGGCCACCCCTGGGTTGCTCACCTCCCCCACCAGTTAACCTGGGGGCCTGCCGGACACTCAACTCTACCGCACCCTCCTCCCACCGTGGGAAAAGTTTCTTGGGGTCCCCCACCATGGGAACTCCTGGGGTGTTACTACCCGGGGTTAAGAAACCTCCTGCCCCACCCTTCCAGTAGTTTTGGCCTGCGCCAATGGCAAGAAAACTTTCAGTCGGGGAAGGATATCTGGGGCCCCTTCTGTGGAAACCCTCCCTGCCCTTAAAATGTGCGGAAATTTCTCAGGACCCCCTACCTCTCCTGTCCCCCCAAAGTCCGATCCACCCCTACACCCCCATCTGTGAGGTAGGTATCAGTTGCTGTCCCTATCTCTTGAGAAGACACCCTCCTCATGCAGGTGTAGTGTGTGTAGTGTTAGGGTTGAAAGGTGTACAATATGGCTTAGGACACTTGTATGCAATAATTTCCTGGAAAGCACCATCCCGCCATCACATGATAATCCACATAACTCAGTCATATCAATACAGTTTACATTTAAACCATAATATTTTCACATGACATATATGTATTATATGTACACGGGGCTTTCCTTTCCCATACTTTTAGTTCACATAACCAAACCTTTAAACCCTTCTCGGAGCCTTGTGCTCTTCCATTTGCTCATTACTGCATAGGTAATGTGTGGCAAAACTGGACTTATCAAATGCTATAAATGCGCACCAGAATGGGATACTATGTTTCCCGCCGCTAGACACCAATGTTGGAAAACGAGGCAGTACCTGTGAGGCCTGCACAAATAACATGACTACATTTGTCCTTCACTGGGAACGAAACACCCCATTGTAGCGCTTGACTCTCAGAGCGTTGCAGAGCAGTCTAAGGCTTACTCAAGGGAGGTAGTGTGGGCTAGTAATCGCCATTTACCAGTACGCAGAAATAACACTCAATAATTGATTGTCCAGACTGTGCTTTATAAAAGGAAGAGTACATTTATTAAACACACACACTACTCAATACTATGCAACAATTTACAAATATACACAAGCTGTTGGAGTTACTTCGTGACATTACATAACAATTTCACCCCTCCCGCGGGGGGGCGGTCTAGGACCACCACTCCTGTGTATGCTCATCATCTTGCTCCCTAATGCAGTAGGTTGACCATAACTGGGAGTGAGGGCCTTGCGCACTGGCACCATCCCAGTGGCGACCCACCCCATTATCTCAACAAGCATTTAAAATGAGCACACCTGCCATGGTGACACATAACCCTGACTGAGCACCTCATACTGACCATACAGTATACACCTCTACATCTTAGTGGCTAACAGTCTGGGTTGTTCTTCACCTAACACAGCAGCAAGAATACATGTTTAGGCATCACTTAAAATGACAGTACTGATGTTAGCTGATAACAATTATGATGCATTGCAATTAGAGCCCCTAAAAGGCATCACAGTTATAATCACAGGATTAATCATATACAGCCAGACACCCTAACAGGAATGTCCAGCAACCTAACCCCACTTTGCGTATGCTTTCACATTATACACATGTGACTTCCAGTCCCAAAAAGAAACAATATCATGTAAATGCACCACTGTGCAATTTCACTTTTCCACCTCTAGGGGGTGTCATTTCAGTAACCATCCAGGTTCAACCTTACACGCTCCAGTGAAGTCTCAAGCATCAACTCACAGCTGCAGAACAAAAGCTTCAGCATTGATTTTGCTTTAAAAACCAGGGCTAACCCTTGAGGGGTTGTTTCTTTCAGGTCCCCCAAAGACTTAGGGAGGGACTTCTCCTCTTCGTGCTGGGGGAGACTGGGTAGCTCCTGCAGCTCCCCCTGCACCTTTGCATCCCCTTAGTGGTGACCCCGTCCTCCTGGGGCCACCAAGCACAGAGAACCAGCCGTTTTTCCTTGCAAGCCGGTCCGGGCCTGCAAGGCATTATGGGGCGAGGCGCTCCTGCCTCGTGCATAACCTAGTAGCGGCTCCCCCGCTGCTCGGGGAGAGCCGCTCCTCCATTTTTGGCGGCCTCGCGCCGCTTCTCCGTGCCGTTGGGGGCTCGGTCCCACCCGGACCCCTTACCGCCAGGTGAGTTGGCTCGGGGAGCCAACCCCCGGCCGCTCCTTCCGCTTCCTTTCACGGGGGCCCGGTCCCACCCGGGCACCCCGCATCTCCAGATGCGTTGGGGAGCCGCGCGGGGAGCCCACCCCCGGCGTCTCCCGCCGGCTCCCTGACTGGCCAGCGCCCTCGCGTACTGCCGCGGGCGCTCCATTTCAGGTCTGCCCGCTCCTGCGGGCAGACACAGAGGCTCCTCTGGGTCCAGCGGGACCTCGGGGGTGTGCGACGGCACCCCCCCACCTTTCTCCTGCAACGGGTGAGTGCGGCGGCCCCAGGGCATCTTCGCGGGGAGCGTGACAGCGCTCCTTGACTTAGCTTCTTGGATGCGGGGCCCGGAGTTGGGGTCCCGGGCCCCAGGGCACCTTCACGGGGAGCGCGATGGCGCTCCCCAACTTAGCTTCTTCGCGGGGGCGTGACGGCGCTCCCCGACTTCGGCGGGCCGGAGTTGGGGGTCCCGGGCCCCTCTCACCATACCCAGGGGGCTGCGACGGCGCTCCCCTGTCTCCATTTTCGTCGGGGGCCAGGATGGGCTCCTGGCACCCCACTTGGGCATTTTCACGGGGAGCGCGACGGCGCTCCCCGACTTAACTTCTTGTGAGGGCAGCCCCCGGGACCTGACCCACCCCGGGGGCCCAGTCAAGACCGGCGGCGGAGCCCCACGCGCTTCGTCGTCAGTCCGGCCAGAGGTCAAAGGTCACCTACCTTCTGGGGGCATATCTCAGCCCCCAGGGTACCAATTCTCACCAGCTTGGCCTCTTCTTGCTCCTGGTGGCGCGCCCCAGCCACTGGGAGCACTTTCCTTTGCCCTCCTGGTCTCAAGGAGGGGGAACTCAGCAGGGAGCTGTCTTCACTGGCTCCCTGCGCCAGCCTTTCTCCTGGCCCTCCTCCTAGGCCTCTCTTCTCCTTGCGCAGAGTCCCAGGCTTGTGCGCACTGGTCCTGGACTCCCCTTTTGGCGCAATTCAGGGTCCTGGGACAGTCAGGGGTTTTTTCCTTCCAACTGCCCAAGGCGCCAAGCTCCAGCACCAGTCTTCGTCAGCAGACCGCACCCCAGAGAGAGCTCCTCTTCCTGTGCAATACCTTTTAAAATAATTTTTAGGGGGCTGGCAGGAAGGCTCCGCTGCCCTATCCTGCAGCGACACATCACCTCTCTGCCCCTGCTCCCTCCTTCCTGTCCAGGCCTCTGGGATAGTTCAAAATGGCGTCGTCCAGGGGTCTCATGCCACATGGTCTCTGAAAAGCCCCCTTCCCCCCTTGCTGCCTTCTCTCCAGAGCAGGATGCTACAGCTTGGGGAGGAAGGTCATTAATCTAGCCTGGCAGGGTCACACCCAGCCAGGCTCTGGTTATGAGCTGAGTCAGAGGAATATGACATTTCTGGATGACCCAAAAGCAGTACAGATATGGCTTTGGACTCAGCAGAATACTTCCTCTCACACAACTTACAGTGTACTTTGGTGCGTGTCTGGAATTTGTAGGCCCTAGGGAAGTGAAACTACCCCATGTGGTCCCCATCTTCATAGGAGAATAATGGAGTGTTCCTTCAGTGAAAACAGTAAAGCACACTGACTTTCCCTTACATGTGTCTTCCCATTGTATAAAGCCTATTCCATATCACCACCCAACTCTGCATAATTCTGCCACACCATTCTATCTGTACCTGCTCCTGGGCTGCGCACGCCAGGAATCTCCCCCGCGCAGCCCCTACACATGTGCACACGCATGTACACACGTGTCTGCATGTAACCATCCCGGTGCCCCTTACTCCGGCTGCAGCACAACGGCCTACTCACCAGTGGGACACCGGTAAAATCCACATGCAGTCTCTTTCATCATGAGTTCACTGTGGGTGAGTCCCAACTTATGAGGCTCTCCCACAGTAAAAGCTCAACAATTAGGTGTTCAAAAAGCGAAAAATCCGGGCGGCTAAGATGGTCAGAACCACCTTCTAACACTCATGCAGCTTGCCTCAACTGAATAGTTGTAACCAAAGATCTAGCATGTGTCACCCCAAGCTCCTCAGAAGATACCACAAACACCTCAGTGTTAAACTGAGGTAAGGAGGTACACAGAATATGTTGTCCCAACATGGTTATGCAGGAACACATATAAACCTCACTGTGCACCTGGTGTTGTACTGGCCTATCGGACACTGTCAGGTGGGCCAGCTTGAGAGGGATAGCATGTGGGCTGTTTTAGTTGGTCCTGTGGGCTATGATGGGCCAAAAAAAGCCCACACACTTGCACTTTCAGGCTGGCCCAAGTGGTGTTGCCAGACTGCTCAAATGGCCATTACACCACTGGGTGCACAACACAAATTCCAAACCATATTTCCCACAAGTCTCACATGAACACACTCACATTACATATTTCACATGTATCAACTCATCCATACATGTATTGACAATAAAACAATAAGATTCAACTTCATGTGCACAACCAAGGTGCCCAAGAGAAACCAAGCATTGAAAACCAAAGCCAGTGTTCCCGTTAACAGTGAGGATTAGGCTTAGAGCAGAGTTCGGCATTACCTACTCAACACTTCTGATGTTAGGGACTTATTTCTCTGGTTTGTTAGAGAAAATGCATCTCACAATGGCTCCTGTACAGACTGGTTGTTGCTGAAGGACTTTAGTCAGATGTATACAAAAGTTGAAGTCAGGTATAAGGAAGCTCCCCAGGAGAGTACCAGGTTGCCCTTATAGGGTAAAAGTACATTCATTAATCCAGGGATAAATTGTTACTAAGAAAAGTGTGAGGTTGTAGTGTCCATTTATCCTCCTGCGGGGTTTCTGACGAGTTTCCTTGACGGGTTGTGGAATGAGTCTGTATCTGCTGCAGATAGAAGATGTCTAGGGTGGAGAAACAACATGCTTTACTTCCATATAGAATGCATTGCAATGCAAAAATGATATGTAATAATAATGTAGAAAAGCACATTTGATCTACAAATTTAAGTAGATGGGAGATAATAACATTGACTCAATCACTGCTATCAATTAACATCAGATTAAACCACTATGAAAGAGCCGTCTATCCTGAAAGTGAGATGGCCTGGTTTCAGTCATACATTTTAGGGTATTTCTAGGATTGAATTGATCACTTATGAGTCGGTCTTTCTACAAATATCAGCACAGACGATGTTCGGCTATGACAGATGTTGAGAAAAGATAATGCTAAAACATCATAATTATTAATGAATAATACCATAATTGGTGACAACAGTGCTTCATCATAAGGACAGACTTGCATTTCCATATCATGCATGAATTCAGGCATCTCAGCACTCAACTAATAGGCTATATTCTATCTGCAACAACATGCTACGTTCAGCTAGTAAGGCCTCTTTACCAAGACTTAAATGTTAATTTCAAATACTCTATTCACTTAATTGGGTAGTGACCTCAGTGCTTAATTTTTGTCGGTGGTTTCATGTAGTGGGAAATGACAAATTTGGGGACCGGGATTTATTTTTCAGCATCAGACTTTGGCCGAGTGGAAAATGCAGAAAAGGGAGACAGAAAGAGGAAACAGAACGAGAGTTAAATAGTGACAAAAGGAGGCGGCAGGAATGAAAAAGAATCTTTAAGTGTAAGGTAGAAAGAGAGGAAGTGCAGGATGGTAGACGAAAGATACAAGAGGTGGAATCAGTAGTAGATATTCTTGGAATGCAGCACCACTGACATTCAGCACAGCTCCAACTTTGGTGAGGTTTGACTACATTTAATAAACACAGGAAGCATCGCATTCACAGCCTCTCGCGGAAGACCTGCTATATTTAATTTGCTCTGAACAGGAACGTGGCTACCTCTTGGCAGTGTGCTAAAGTCATTTCTCTTTCGTTATTGGAATCTTTAAATTTACTCTACACTCTAATTGAGTGTAGAGCAAAATCGGTCTCTAAAATATTCCCAGCTAACGTCTGCAGTAGGGTGGTTATGTTTGCTAATATGTTTCCATCTTTCTTATTTGAAAATGTGGTATAAAAAGATGCTACTGAACAAACACGGGCTTAGCAACTGTAGCTGTTGTGTGGTGCTGCTAGAGGTCAGGGAAAGGGCAGCCATTTTGTGAAACGTCTGTCACATAACTCTCTAATGAATTACAGTACGTAGAGCAATGAATTTAAATCGCTTTTGGGATTACTACCAGCTCCTTGATTTTTGAAAGCATGTGCTCGTAGTTTCTAATAAAAATAAAACAGCTTGTCATCCAACTGGGTTTGTCTTGCACTTTCTGCTCAGATGTCCTTGCCAGCCACAGGATTAATGATCTGCCACGGTGCCCAATTTACAAATCCTCTTTTAACACTGGGGGCAATAATCCAATGAGAATGGAGAGTCTGCGACACAACAAGATTGATTGCTGGGCACAGATGCCCATTTAAGTTTACCCCCATTTTAGTTTCATGTGAAGCAGTATGCAAGCCACACTGACTTCTTTTTGAGGTAAACATTTTTGCTAGGTTCATCTGGAAAACAATCGCTCAAGCTAACAGCCAAGGGGTAAAGGGCAACATAGAGTATTGAGGTTGCATTCGTCTTCCATATTAACATTAACTTTCATTTGAACCTGTTTAGCACACATAGCTTAAAAGCATGGGAACATTTACTTCTTCCAGTACTTCATAATCCGCACTATTAGAGTGTATGTCACTGCAAATACCAATCTCGTTCCTGTCATAACACTCACTTTTTAGACACAAGCATTTGGGCCAGTGCTTAATTTGAGCCAGTGGTTTCTGGTGCTCGGCACCGGCACTTAGTTGTCAGCACTTATGACAGTCTGCCACATGGGGGAGCTGTTTGTCTAATTTAGAGACGAGCACAACACCAATTATTTATTAATCCAGTATACTTTTAAACCTGCTGCCAAAGTCATTCTTATAGCTTTGGGGGCCTGGAATAGTCAGAATTGTCAACCTTGTAGGAGTGTGATAGTTAGAAGTTGTAATTGGCAGTGCGGACAATGGCAATGGGCAATGCAGGTAGAAAGGGCCTCATGACGAGGGCCCTGGCACTTATATTTTTACAAATTAAATACTGATTTAGGTCTAACTCATTTTCTAGATATAGTCTTCATGCAAATGTCCTAATGATAGACATTGATGTAGAATATTTGGGTTAAATAGGTTTTTTCCTCACATATCACACATAATGCTCAGGAGTAGTGTAGGTTTTATATGTGCTACTTTTCATCATGTGATCCCTATTTGCACAATCTGCAAAATTAAAGTATCTTGCATTTATATAAATTGTAGCGAGACATTTCTGCTAAAACCAACTTTCCCACAAGAAAGAGCTAAGTGACCATATATGTAAAAGACAAATGTTTGGGAGCTGTTAATTCCAATAATAGGGATCCATATGAACAAGTCTCATTGGGAGGGAAAATAGCAGGTGCTAAAAGGTAGTAAGTGGGTTTGTCCAGCTCCCACAATCAGAGTGCAAATACTAAGAGGTCTAACAACTCAAAGCACTCTTTCTAATGTGTCACTTCTTCCAGTGTATTTTAGTGTGCCAAGAAATGTGTAGATAGTAAGGCTATCACACTGACTCATGCAAATGATGACTCCAAAGCTAGCGAGGAGTTTTTGAGAACCTCACTTTCAATTTTGAACATAAAGAACATTTTTATACAGATCTGGGGACTGCAGAGATTACGCTAGCGTGGGAGGCATTTAAAACTGCTTTTAGAGGGCTTGTAACTTCAGAATAGATTAGTGCAAAAATAGAGAAGCAACACTCCCTATTATATAGGATACATGCAGAACTTTTCCGAGATTTCACTGTAATGTGCAATATGCGTATGTGATTTAACAACCTGAATCTTCCCTAAAACACAAGGTAATAGTAAAATATAGAAGACATAAGCAGGGAAACTATGGAGAGAGTAATAAGATGGGGAAATTCTTGGCATGGCAGAGCAGGAAGAAAAAGATGGTCAATGAAATCAATAGTCAAAGAATTTATGACTAGAGCTATGTTAGAAGAGACATCTGGGCACCTTTAAAAACCCATTATAAATACAAATGAGAGCCAAACCTGGGAAGAACATTCTTTTTTTTTTTTAAAGAATGAATCTGCCTAAATTACCAACTAGCACACATGAAAGTCAAGCAGAGATTATCATACAAGAGATATTTACTGCAATAGAAGAAATGCCCTCAGGAAAGACTCAAAGGGAGGATGGAATAGCGACAGAATGTGGCAAACCAATTGAGGAAGAAAGTTCCCCAGTTCTAGTAATACATATAAATTCCATTTTAAAAGGTGGGAGGGTCTAAGGCCACCATCTTTAAAAAGGGCATCCTCACATTCTTTTACAGTCTGAAAAAGATCCTTTGGAATAGTAGTTCATATCATTCAATAGCCCTCCTCAACTGTGAATAAGATTTTCATGAAAGTCATGGTGGGTTGACTTGATAAAGTAATAGGGAAGTCGGTTAAGACTCTTACATGGACGAGTATAAGCCACAAATACGTATCAATAGAGAGAAGCACTAGAGATGGGCTCAACAGAAAACAGATCAATGGCAGCCATTTTCTTAGATGCAGAGAAGGTGTCTGATCTGTTGAACTTGATAGTAATTTTTATGGGAGGTGATGGACAGTTTTGATATACCAGTCCAGTTCACAATATAAATTGCAAGACTACATGTGAGCACGTCAGAGGCACTCTAATGTGAATAGATTATTTCGGAGAAAATTAGAATTACAAGAGGTACTACTAGGCAGGTTTGCCCTCTTTCGTCTATTTTATTTACTCTGTTAATTGAGCCTCTATAAGTTATGATATGAGAGAGGGCAGTTAAACTTTGCATGATAGTGTGCCCCGGCGCAGCAAAAAGTGGCTTATATACTGATGGCATGGTACTATAATTGCCTCAAGCTGAGCTAACCTTGAAAAACTGATGAATATCATTGACAGCTTTAACGCTGTGTCTGGATATAAAGTGAAAGCTGAAAAAACTGGAATACTATTAGTCCAAGCAAAAGAAAAAGTACTTCCTAAGGTTTTCCAGAAAAGGAATACATTTAAGGCAGTTACATATATGAGAGTGAATCTCTCATGAGACCAAGATGAACTGTATGAAATAAACTGTGCACTCTTAATTCAAAAAAGTTTTTAAAAAAATAGAGTCTTATCTTTCCACATTTGTTTTTCCTGTTTCAAGCAATACCAGTATGTCTCATAAGGAGGATCCTCGCAACAATTAATACAATAGTAAGAGTTACCTGGGACGGCAAGACACCTAGAATCAGCAGACTAAAACGTTCAGTGCTCACTGACAGAGAGTGGATGGGATTTACTTGGCTTTGAAGAATGTTTTTTTTTTCCACCATCGGAAAATATTTACAGTGCTTTTTAAAACTGACTATGCCAGTGTATGCAATATTACATTGTTAAAAGGAATGGCAGCAAACATGAACTCTATGATATTTTATTGAAATCCCCAAATTCGAAGTTTTGTAAGAAAATTCCAAGACAATGATGGAGGTTTGTAAAATTTAGAAGGTGCTTAGGAAATATGCAAAAATCCCTTTGTGACATGGATATACCCTGTTATGGAATAATTTCGACCTTCCACAACATATTACAATGGAAGCACTTGAGCCCTGGATAGAGTGACATCACAACTCTCAGATAACTGAGAAGAGAGTTCCTATCGTTCCATGAACTGAAAGCAGAGTGTAATCCATCAAGAGCGTTTTTCTGGTAACTCCAGCTGTGGAGTTGATGAGGAGAACAAGCGAAGTAGTGGGGATGGGCTGGGATTCCCAAAGGAGTAAGCTGCGAAAAAAGAAAAAAATGGAAATATTTCCAATCTAAATTAAAGTTTTATCAGGTTACATCTTCAGAGAAGCAAGATGAATAAAAAGAAATAAAAAAGACAAACACAGATAGATATAAGCTTAGAAGAGTGGGGACTCCACCAATTAATGCATAAAGTTGTAAATGTAACTCATTTGGAGTGAACCAATTAGTTTGTTCATTTATTGACTGTATTTGACTCTCAAAAGAATCCCAGAGCCTATGCTCAGAACAGTAATAGATACACTTGATGTCTAACTGAGGAAAAACACATGTTTTGGGGTAGTCCGATGTTAAATACTTTCTGGTCAGGGAGTTGTTTAGCTTTTAAAGTCACCACAAGGAAAAGAAATACAAATTGTCCAAGTAGAAAGTCTGATGGATGTAGATAACTATTGTGAAGATGGCACGAAAGCAAGAGGCCATAATGCGTTTATGGTACATCCGAACTCGCTACAATCAAGAGCACGGTTTACACAGCATTGGAAATATAAGTACCCCCCCCCCCCACACCACACTATTCTAGGATGGGGAAACAAAACGAAAACAAAATGAATTTTGTAATGTTACAGGTAGAACTGGTCTACAAGCGCCACGGCTTCAGACATAGATGGAAGAATAGTTGCAGAGTGTAGGAAAAATAGCCTCGATTTTAGAAAACTGCTCGCCATTTGCACTTCTTCAAAAATGTACTGAATATGTTAATATCATGGGCAGAGGCCTAGCCTAGCCTACGAACTAAATTAAAAGTAATTAAAAAGGAATAATCGACTCAATAAATGTTTGTATTCTATGGAATTGTAACTATGCTGATTATATTATCATTATGCATTATGCTGATAGTACTGGCTCGTGTACTGTATCTTAGAGCACGATAGTTGAAATAAATATTTAAACTATACTGTGTCTCTTATTACGCGCGTTGTGGACAGGTATGAGTGAGTGATGAAAGGGTGTTCTTGCTCCTGCGAGTCCTGAGAGAGAGATACCGTGTTCTGGGTTGTCTAATCATTGTTGCTAATGAGACGCTACAGCTAGTCGGGTTGGGGTTTTAGGTGCTAAGGCTTATGGTTGGCTCACCACTATATTCCGAGGTCCTATTATCCTGTGCATAGCTCTGTGTATGTGCAGAATCCCTATAACAACGTATGTATTGCTCAGTGCACGTATTTATAGAGGAAACTAGTGGCATGAAGCAAAGTGGATTTTGTGAGTCATGAGGAAATGACAGAAAGTAGTATCATCTTCAGCCAGAAGCTCCCACAGTATAAAACTTCTTTATATCTAACGTGACATTGTGTGCATGAGGAATGTATGGTCAGAAGAGAAACGAGCCATACCATTAATACTGAAAATTGATAGCTGAATGCAACAAGATCCGTCCATGTACTTATCTCCTTGGTCTTTTCCTCTCAGTCACTCTGTCTCCAGAAACATTTTACTTGCGGGTCAAGCATCTTTCCATTCTGGTAGAGCAACCATGGAAAAACTAAAAAATGCGGAGCATAAATAACCTTTAAGAGGATTCTCAAACCTCCATTGCGCTTGCATTCGATTGACCCTATTTGTTCCTACTTCTTTTCCGGGGGGCTGAAAAGTTCTGTAAAGAACCTCTGTTATGTATATTGCTGAATATATTGGAAATCAACCACAGGCCCTAATGTTTGAGCAGCTAAATAGCCTTTTCTTTGTATCCTTATTATATCACTGTGAACAATGAAAACATTCCATGGTACAGGCACATGTAGTTGCGACTACTCACTGCTGAACCTCTTTCCTCAGGGTCGAGACTGCGAAGTGCCCATCAATGCCTGCATTAAGAACCCCTGCCAGAGAGGTGGGACCTGTCACATCAGCGAGACGGATAAGGACGGATTCAGGTAGGCACTCAGCGAATTACATAAAAGAATGTTAATGCAGTAAAATGTGGAGTACAGCTGGGCAGTGTACCTTTAAAAAATGTCTAAGTGCTCATTTAAAAGCAGGTACGAGGACAGCATAGTTCTGTGCGACAGATGGAGAATTATCCATTTGGCTCACTGCCAGATCCTTGCTTTCCATGAAACAGACTCACAAACCTTTATTTCAGAACAACAATTTTATGAAACGTTGTCTTCAAAAATTACTCTCCGTGCTTTGAATCAGGCAGGGATTTGGGGGGATCCGGGCTGTGCTCATGATGAACAGACTTGCTTTCAGTGGGGCGCAGGAAGGCGCAATTGCCCGGTGGAACCGACAGGGGGTAACGTCTGTTCTCAGCCCTATAAGAAGCTCTGACTCCGAGAGTCGTTCTTATGAACCTCTAGGGGAGAAAGCAGCAGGTGAAATTTAATCATATGCTGGGGCAGTCATTAAAAGAAAACAGGTCTTATTTAAAAAGAGTGACCACGTGCAGAGATGTGGGAAAAGGGTCTTGTGAGGAAGTGGCCCTCTCACAGTTCAAGGTCGTCAGGAAAGGAACTAGATGTCAAACGCATGTAATGAGAGGCCCCTCGGAGTCTAGGTTGTGGGGTCTGGGAAGAAAATTATGTCTTCCACATTCTCCATGGGAAAATACCTCAGTGAAATATTTGACTGCACAGTTCATGTACTCTTTCAAGCTGAGTTACCCTACACCCTCAAATTCCAAGTTCAAGTATTTATTAGGGTTGCATACATAGCAATGCTGTCCGGTCCTTTGTTGATCACATTCTCCTGCTTATTGCAGTCTTGATCTTGGAAAAAGAACAGCAAAATTAGTAATTTGCAATCATCCTGCAAGTCTTACAGAAATACAACTAAAACAGATAAACAGATGTCTAGTTAATGCATTCAGTAATCTATTACACAAGGTATTGGAGAGACATTAGCACGTCAATAACATTTTGCACATGAGCTCATTATAACTTCACAAAAATATTTTTGCAAATTATAAAATCTTTATTTTTGCTTTTCTTTAGAAGACAGTTTGGTCTTTGTAAAAATCTTCATTCTTATTACGTAAAATTTACCACATACAAAATCCCATCCACAGCTCAATAAAGCACGGGTTAAGAGTGATTATATTATGAGAATCATTTCCTCCGAGCTAGGATGTAAAAAGTGCAGAGATCCTGCCCACTCATCCATCCATTTGAACCCAGCAGTCACCTTGACACTGAATGAAAACCTCTCGCTTGCGAGGAGAGTATAGTGTAGTGTACTTTTATGGGAAATGACCTAAAGCCACCTCCCCAATTATAGTTGGGGCCCACTGGAATGAGCACATTCTCACAGAAAGACCCAATGGTGGTTCAGAAATATGGTCCAACGCCAGACTGAGATTTTTTGCTGGTCCTCGCACCGAAGTCACCATAGTAACAGAATTGTATTCAGTGCCAGAATTGTGAGGGAACAAAACAAATAAGGCCCTCCCACCTGTCCACTGGTAGCTAAGTGTGGGGACTTCAGCAGGTGGAGTATTCCTGCAGGTGGATAACCCTCTGTGTCTCTGCTTCAGTTGGTGTAAAGGCCAGCCTAGATGGTGTCTATCACTGTGCAGGAGCTTCTGTTCTTTATTTAGGCCTCATTCTCAATTCTGCCTGATGAGAGAGAGTTTATACATTTATTTATTTATTTATTTTATTTGCAAAGTTTTATATGGCTAGACCCGGAGGTATCAGAGCGCTTTACATGAGGATCAGCAAGTTACAGGTTACATAATTACTTCAGTTACCGGTTCCAAGTATAGACGTAGGAGAAAGGTAGAGGGAAGGAAACATAGCGGGGAGACGAGGAAAACAATGTCAGATGTCCGGCTGGGTAGGTGACGGCCGAGGGGGTGAACCAGGGCCAAACTCCTCTATAGCTGCATAGGACAGCTCCACCGGGCATCCGCCAAGGTTGCTCGGACTCCGCGGTGAGAACAGACAGTAGAAAAACATGAGATTACACAATAACAATAAGTTATTTTCGCGTTGCATAGCAAAGACAAAACGTCTTATGTGGAATGGAAGGTAGAGGGGGAAAGGTAAACAGGGGAAAGGAATGCAGATAGCGTCAGGCAGATCAGAGGGGGGAAGGGACTTCAGGGGAAACAAGCAGTCAAAGTGAAAGACAGACAAAACCGCGAAGCTCCGTTAAAAACAATGTCCGATGTCCGGCTGGGTAGGTGACGGCCTAGGGGGTGAACCAGAGCCAGACTCCTCTATAGCTGCATAGGACAGCTCCACCGGGCAATGGCCAATGGTACTTGGGTTCAGCGGTAAGTAAAAACAAATTCGGTTTTTGCCCATGGGGCATCATCATAGTTCAATCGAAGGCATCGGTCCCGGTGTAATTGGGAAACACCCCCCGCCTCGTCCTCCCGCTAGCCCCATGAGAGAAGAGGTGAAAGAGACAGATTATCAGTCCTCAGGGGGCTCGCTCCCAAAAGCGGTGGCCCAATGCTTAGCGCTATCAGTGTTTGATGGCCTATGGGGAAGGCCCCGATCCCCTCCTTCTTTACATCCCTCATGCTGCACTGCGGAGCTAGATGCCGCAGAGGCACTTAAATGCGGCATCCCCTTCAATTAGAAAGAACCTCAGCAGCGTGTCGGACGCCATCTTGGGGTCAGGCGTGGATCTGTTAAGCTGCCGTTGCTAGCCTGAGGTGGGTTGACCATTCCTGATAATGCTCCTGCTGCTGAACCCAACCAGCTGTAGAGTATATGCCCAAGCTTGCACACCGCGAGGTCTGGAGCCGCGCGTCGGCCTGTTCTCCACTGCCTCCACTATGCAGTTATACACGCCCGGTTTGTCATGAGCTTTCCTTTTCTTGTCTGCTAACTGTTGCATTACTTTCCAAGAGACACAAGAAACACTTGTGAGGATCCATTCACCTTTGTTGTCCTACAGTACAGCTACAATTGTGTTGACTGGTCACTGATGTAAGAAAAGTATCTTTTCATAACCTATGATCTATAATGTGGTTTTAGCTGTGTGAGAGCAGATTTTGCCACTAGAAAAAATGTACAAATCAGATGAGCAGATGCAACACTCTATCAGCAATTGTGCGAGGGAAAAGCACCGCAGTCAACAGAATGATATTGAAATGAGAGGTTGAAGGAATGTATTTTCTTTGCTTCATCCCATTACAGTTGTTCCTGCCCTTTGGGATTTGAGGGGGAGAAATGTGAGATTAATCCAGATGACTGTGAAGATAATGACTGCGAGAATAATGCTACCTGCGTTGATGGAATCAACAACTATGTCTGTCTTTGCCCACCAAATTACACCGGCAAGTACTTGTATCAAGAAGCTCATAACACAATGATGAGTGCTGTTGTTCATATTTTATGATATGGTGTGGGCAACTATTGCCTAGGACTGCATGGTACAATGGAGATGAGTGTTGTCCAGGCCAAACAGTATGACTCAGATTAAACTGTTCTAGACTGCAATGGTTTGAAGATTACATTTGGATTACCGGTGACCTTGCCATGTCATCGAATGCTAATTACTATTGCCATCCATCATATAGGACATATAGTGCAAATACACATTGCTTTTGTTGCAAACCATGTTTAGCATAAGGGAGGGCTTCCCATAATTGTATTTATTTTTTACCAAATTGGCATTCATTAATGAGTTTCAAAGTCCTATAAAGTATAGTGATCCCTATCTGTTTATGAAGAAAAACCATATATGTATTTTACCACACATCAATAATTAGAATAATTAGTCATCTTTATCTGGTCAGTATTCATCTTTGATTAGTTTCAAAATAAGTATAGTAGGTTTCATTATTAAAGCCATTGTGGTTTTGTTTGTAGCCTTGTAGGTGAAGATTCCAACCCCATAACAGAATTTGTGGTTACCCCTTTAGATCAAGCCACATGGAATGCCACTACAAATCAACTGACATTGGGCCAGTTTCACAAAGCTGTTTTTCTGTGGGGACATTTGTCTGCCTCCAGTAAACCCATGATTAAGTCACATCTAAGTCTAGGAAAGACACATTTCCACAAACACAATTCACTATGAATAAGTGTTAGTGTTGTTTACCTTTAGAGTCCTAATCCTACATATCCATTTGTGGCACCTGACTACATTATTTGATTATTGTGGCCCTCAGCCTAGAACTCGGTTTTGAATCATGATGTGTGTTAAAACAGATGGGTGCAATGCCCAGCTTTCTTTTGTGTAAGATGTCTTCAAACAGCATTGAATTGTATCTTATGGTTTTGTGTTGCATTGAAATTACATTTGAATATATAACCCTAATGTGGTGTTAAGGCACTTTGATGCACAGGTAGCTTGCTATGTCGTAGGTTGTACTTGTTTGGAAGGACGTGGGTTTTTAGTGTGGTCTAGGTGGAAAATGTTTTGATGCCATGCATGATGGCCAGAATGATCTCTTTATCATCTGTTACTTAAAGGTGTAGTTGAGTGAAGAGGAGTGAGATATAGAATGGATACGGTTCATATCATTATTGTTAATGTTTACAAAGGTGTGGGTTGTGCGTGCGCAACATGGGGCAAGTGTTTTGCTGTTGCACATGAAGAACAGGTTTCCTCTACTATTGTTGCTGTGATGGTGTAGGTTTGCGTGAAACAACGTAGGGTAAGAGACTAGCTTTAGCAATCATTTCTACCAACTTTGTGGTGGAGATTTGGTTCTGTTTTTTGGGCAGGTATTGTGCTGAGGCATCTGTTGTCCATACCCTCCTTGAATAGGAGATTCGATCTGTCTCATGTTTGGTGTAATCCTAAATGATCTTTGGGGGAAGAGTGAAGACTTATCACCCATTAAATTGCAAGTGGTCTTGAAAGTTTCTCATCTTTGTTTTCTATCCCAGTAGGGGAGATCTGGGTCTGGTTCTTGTGTGATTATTGAGACATCTTTTGTCTTTGCCCTCTTTGCGTGGGAGATGGTGCAACCTCTTGCTTGGTTCAAATACGTCCTTATCCATTGGGAAAGGCCTGGCCTTCACAAGCTTCCTGATTTACAAATAGTCTTGGATGTTTCTTGTCTTTGACAAAGGGAAGCCCATCATTTTAATACCTTGAGTGAGAAGAATGTATTAAAGAGATGCACACCTTCCTATTAATTGGGACACATAGGGTTTTCTTTTTACTTCAGAGCCACTTTAGAAAAATAGGTTTAATTTACGTTATTTTCATGCTATTCATGCACTTTAAGGCAGTTCTGCCCCTTTAGCAGAGATTATGCAGTTTATTTTCTTTGAGAAACAAAAGCAGTTGAAAGGTATATAAATTTTGGCAAAGCCGTGGGAAACAGTCCAACCTTAATTTCAGAGAAAACCTGCCAGTGGAGAAATACAAGCCACTTTTCACAGAATTATAGTGTGCAGTAAAGCTTTCAAAAGCCTGACTGACATCCCACACAAATGTAACCTATGGTTTCGTGCCAATCATGGGGAAGACTCAAAGTTCCAGGCTGCAAATGAACAAATGATTGAATGTATCTGAAGAATAGCAAGGGACAAGTGTTAAACTGTATTACCTGGTTAATGAAGTAGACAGGCAGATAGTGATCCGAGCCACCGCAGAATCAAGAAGATTCAATTGGTCAAAACTCCATAGGAAACACGTACATTCAATAGACCAAAGGCATTATGTAGAGTCTGGCAGATAGGATACTCTTACAAAATATGACAGGTATGCCATCGGGTGTAATGCAAATGCTATGGGCTATAATGCACTTGTAATACAGTGGATGGGCATTTCCCACGTTTGTGATAGAGCATCCCGGCTACAAACTCTAAATAAGGGCCAAAGACAATTATAGCTAAATAATTAAATACATACATAGCAACAAACTCGGAATTGAAGGCGAGCAGGATGAATGAGATCCTGTACGAGTTCTCTTTACCTTCACTCCACAGGCAGTGTCTTTTCCTGCTGGGACAAACCAGAACCAGAGTAGTTCTTGGACTCCCAGAGGGCCCCTCCTGTCAATGCTCTTTTTCAGGTCACTGACAAAGCACATTTACAAACAGTTGGAAATCAGAATCTGGAACAGCTTTTTTCTGCGACTGGCGACCCAGGTTGCAATTCTCATTTGTCTTGTAAAAAAATGTTCGGCCATACCTGCTGTGAAATGCTGCAAACAAGCGTCTTCTCTGTGCTGCTGAAGCACTTCCCTCTGCTTCCTGCCTGATCACTCCCCTCACATTGAACTTTAGTCAGAAAAACTGCACTTGAAACTCCTTCGAGCTTAATAGTCAGTGCAGTGTTTTCATGTATGTCGTTGTCATATCAGTGCACAATTTTTTCTTGTAACCTATATTTCCTTACATTACAAGTTATGGTGACCACATTTTTTAACACCGGTTCCTCCTTATTGACTATGTATTATATCATTGAGACAAATACATACAAAAATAAGAAATCATTAATGCGCAAACTTTTAGAAATAAACTGCACTCTTGTGGATGAAGTTGGTTACATTAATGTATTGGTAGATAATCAATATTTTCTTAATCACTTTTGCCCATTATAATTTCATTATCTGCTATTAAATCATTCTTAAGGAGTTTGCAAATAGTAAATTGCTTTATGTTTGTCTCTTGTATTTGTATTTCATTATTCCCTTTTGAGGTGTCTATAACAACAAATAATCTGATATCTTTCCTATACATTATAAAACTGGCACAGCTGAAAAGGTGAATGTGGCAAAAGTTAATGTTCCTCTGTTATGCGATATGCTATATTTATTGTATTTATTACAAAGTTTGATTCCACTGATTTAAAATTAGTTTTTTTTAGTTTTTTTTTTAATTGAAAGTAGTATTTATGAGGATGATTCTGCTGTTTCATTTTTTATGGCAGTGGTTTATCCCTGCTCAGCAATGGTAGCACATCAACCCTATTTCCAAGGTGGTTTTAGGATTCAAACTGGTGACATTCGTATTGCCACAGATGCAATAACAGTGAGCTATCTCATAAAGAAGTTTCTAGAATACTTCCTGATTGTGTTTAGACACTATTAGTTGTTTTTATGTAACGCTTCTGACCACACTTCTGTTTTGTCTAAGTACAGTAAATGATAGCTGTTAATACAAAGAAATTATGGTACACAAGCTCATAAATGTCGGATCACTGAATGTGCTGATGGTAACTATGTGGCTTGCTATTTCTTGCAGGTTAACGGTGTCTTTTTTAATCCAATGCAGCCTACATAGTCCTACTTTGTATAAATATAAGACAGCTTCGAGGGGGTGTTTTGAAAATTGGCAATTTGTCAACAATAAAAGGGGGGCACACTTTAAATCCTCAAACACAGCATGAATGGAAAAATTAGCATTTACTGTTTAATTGATTGTCAAGGTGACTTAGAATAAGAAACAAATATTGCATAAAATCACTAAAAAGTCATTTTCATTTGGATAGCTGTTGATGTCATATAGCACTTGGCATTATAAAATTACAATTTGTACATAAACATTTCCATCTTGTGTCATTTCATTACTTACCTTATTTGCTGTGTCCGCTTCAGGTGAGCTCTGCGATGAAGTGATTGACCACTGCGTTCTGGACCTTGATCCCTGCAAGTTCGAATCCAAATGTATCTCTGAAGACAAAGGATATAGGTAATTTTATGCAATATCTACACATTTGAGATTACTGGCGCAAAGCACGAATGCAGATTCAGAGAAAAGAGAGAAACTTGGATCACAAAGTAAAATAAGAAAGAGTGAAAGTGAGACATAAAGGAGAATAAATGAATTATTGGATGGATTAACTAATTTTGAATTAAGGAACTGACAAAATAAGCAATTGACCAGAAGGAATGATGAATTAGAGAAAATTATTTTTGTTAGGATTTTGATAGAATAAAGAAAATCGAACTGAGCCAAAGAACAACAGAAAGAAATGCGTAGAAGGAAGGAAAGAAATAACAGAAATGAATGGTGATCAAATTTCATCCAAAATAAGAGTTTGAGTCCCAGAAATGGGTAATAACCTGCTTGAGCCAGAATTTCTGGGTCTACAAATGCCTATTTCCACTAATCTGGAGAGATTTTCACTCACTATTTCCATCTGCTCTGAGCAGGAGGTATGTGCCCACAGCAAATCGCTGTGCATGGTCCAATAGGGTCGGGATCCTGTCAAGTCTAGGCTAGGCCCAGGGATGGCTGGGGGGGGGGTCAGATGGGGGCTGGGCAGTGCCTGTGCTATCTGTTGTCTGTCCCAGAGCACCAGTGGCTTTACAGGATGTAGATTCATACCTGGAAACATAGGCCTGGTGTTCCCACTGATCTCAGGTGCAGGAACTCAGGGACCCTCAAAATTAGCCAGAGAAGTATACTATACAACCCTAACAATCTTCTACCCGTGGATACTGGTGCTGTGTCCCAGGTATTTTCATCTTCATATCTGACACACACACACACACACACACACACACTGTATGCATGTGATTCATACAATCATACATAGATACAAATTTGTGTGAACAAGCAAGTGTATATTTTGTATGTTTGTTTTACTTGTGCATTTGCTATTATTCTGAATTGAATTATCACTTGCAATCATTTTAGCCGTTGTGTCTATGATTGTTTATGTACATAAGCAGTCCTGAAAAACAACGTTCAGGTCTCCCTTAAATAAAATTAAATATATTCACTGTTGCTTTCGAAAGAGGAGAGCTACAGGCATATCCTCAAACATCCATCCATCAGAGCTTTCCTTGTGAGGGCATACAGTTACTCAACAGCATCTAAGAGAGAAAAGACTATCCCAGTCAGACTTGACCGATCTGAATTCCTGCTTTTTGGCAATTGTGAATTTAAGAAAACGTATTGTTTCTTCCTTCAAAGCTGAAAACACCTAAGCAATTATGAATGAGCTGTGAAGTATGAGTTCTTCTACTGACATCTGAAAGCAACTTTACAGATGTCTTTTTCTGCGGCAATGGGGTTTTCCAGGGCATGTGTTAATGCAAGCTTGTGGCGTGGTATTTTGTTGGCAGAAACAGCTCTCTCCTAACTCATAGTGTCATTCCTGTAAGTGCTGGTTGAAATGGTTCACGCAATGGTCCGTACAGATGAAGTACAACTAAAAAGGAAGCTGACAGTGATGTTTCAGAAGACCATTACTTGAATTTAAAAAGTCAGGCTTTTGTTGATATATTTGTTTTTGGTATGATCAGCTACCAAGCGAGGTCAAAAGCGCAGCAGAGTAATAGTGATACTGTAGGTCAGAGAAATTCACAATCCCAGGGTTTCTCAGTGCTTTTGTTTCCTCAGTGGTCTCTAAAGTGAATATTTGATCATGGAAAATGCAGTAAGATAAAGGAGAGTAAATACAGCTTCAACAGAAGTCAAAGGATAAAGAGGCACACAGGAAGACTGCAAAAGGTTTTGTTTGAACTACCATAAGAATTTGTTTGATTCCTAAACTCCTCATATAGCCTGCTGTTTTTGTTTTGATGAGCTGTTGTTCCTGTTCTACTGTTTTTATTCACTTGCTGCAGCATTGAATGGTGGCACTAACCATGCTGAGCGAACCGTATTACAGAATACTGTAGAAATCGACCTTTGGCCTTACTAAGTATACGTAGGCATCTGTGTTTGTGTTTGCAATATTATGTACTGCAGTTTGCCCACAATGTTGTTATGTTAATAACTATATATCGAAAAACAAAAAACTATTTTTAAAAATATAGAATTGATTTTATTCTTCTTACTTGGGTTGCAAGTACTCAGTCACTGTTTTTTTACTGCAGTAGTATTAGATCCTTACCTTATAGTCACATTTCCGACAGCCATGTTTATACTCCTCGGGATGCATCAATGTATCCCTGGGTAGATGTGTTGAGTGACACAGGATTGCCCTCTGTAAGCTTTTTCAACACATATTTCAGATCTTCCAGCTAAATGACATAAAATACTTTTAATTTTCAGTCTATTATCTCATGGAAGGCCACAGTCTTGGATGGCATGTGCTGTTATCTTCTCTTCTTTACACGTGACAGTTATGGCACTATGTTTCATGAATATGTTAAAATGTCTGTGGGAGGAAATCACTGGCAGAGACATGTATAAGAAATATTAGAGGTACAATGTCTAACCAAGCTTACATAATACGGAAACCCTGCTATTCACAGAGCGAGAATAGAAGATTTGTGTAAGCTGCCAAGCTCCTTGTATTCAGTTTGACAGCTTGGCTGATTGCAGGGTGTGAGAAGTTGGCCTGGCATATGCTGTCCACTAATTATAGTGGGCACCTTGCACCAGTCCAAATCGACTCTTATGGTAGGTAGGTTAAAGACAACCTTATTGAAAGCTATCCTAGTGGTAGCTATGGAGAGCAGCCTTCAGGCTAAGTCTTGAAGGAATGTAAAGCAGCTTGTTTTACCAGTCTATAATCTCTTGAGTGACCAAATGAAAGAGCACCACACCAGGTATATATTCAAAATATATGTATTTATTACTAAACACACCCCTCTAGTCTCTTTATGAGGCTAGAGTTCGAAGTACATAGGTTATAAGATCTTAAATCACAATAATAGCACAAATACACGTTTGGGCCCTAGGGGCGTACTCAAACCATATACCAATAAAGTGGTATGCGAACCACGACTGAACTAGACACTAGGCCTAGAGCCTCTAGAAGTGCTTGGACCACAAGGAACCACCCAAGGTAGTGACACAGGGGACCCACGGGAGACGCGTGCAGTGTAAATACACAACCGCGATACGCCGTTAACTTCTATGGAGAAAGTCGGGATCGGGAAAATAGAGGAAAGGGACACTTAGAAGAGGACTAGGACAAAACCCTTTGAGATCTAGGACTTTGAAGAGTCTCTACCCATGGGAGCACCGGAGTACTCGTGTTACCTCACCCAGGGAAGCCGGGTGCATAGGTGCCTTTCGGGGTCGGGTTTCGTCGTCGATTCGAATGGCGATCTGCTGCAAAGTGCTGCTGGCGGCCAAGAGAAAAGTGTCCGGGTGGATCCAAGAGTGGATCGGAGTTCTGGTGAACCTGAAAGCAGAGGGGACAGAGTCTGGGTCACTAGCCAGTGACCAGGAAGGCGATGGACAGATGCCCACCGATGTCGAGTGCTTCAGGTGCGTTGACGGTCGTCTTGACTCTTCAGCCACGAGGTCCGGGAGGCGTTGTCAGCGACCAGGAGCAGGATTCGGGCTGGTGCTCGATGTCTGTCGAGTGCTGAGGTGTCGGCGACCGGATTGGACCCAACAAGCCTTGGCAACGGCAAGTCTCGAGTAAGATGAAGATCGTCGATGGTGCAGACCAGCAAGGTCTGTGGAACTCACCCAGCGAGGGTAAGTGAGGGCAGGCCTGGAGCAACCAGGATGCCAGGTAAGGAAAAGATTGTCCTTCGTTAAGGGCTACTAGCCAACGGGCTAGCGACCGCGAAGGAGCCTCGTGACGCCGCACGTGGAGCTGGCTTGCAGGACACTCGTGGAGTGGGGGCCAGTGATCTTCGGTGCAGGTGGTGCTGGAGGCTAGGGCTATTCGGAGCCCAAAGCACGACTTCTTGGGAGACCCAGAAGATGGTGCACTTGCAAATGTGCTCGGTGTCCAGGGGTCAGGGTCTCAAGTCACCCACGATAGCCACGGGCCTCAGCTTTGCTGGGGACTCAGGGTAGCCTCGGGGAAGTCTGAGAATCCACCTCTGGTGATGCGATGACTTCGGCGTCCGACGGGAGCTTCAGTAATGCGAACCGGACAGATGCTTCTTTGGTGCCTGCCAAGCAGGGGAGTCACTCCTTGACCCCAAGGGAGATTCTTCAGTCCTCTAATCTTGTCGTAGAGCGTCGAAGGTCCAGGATTCAGTTTCAGAGTTTCGTCCAGGTGTAATCTAAAGTCCTAAGGACTGGGTTCCTACCTTTATTCTAAAAATAGGGGTTGGACTACTCTGTGGCCCCACCTATGGGTGGGTCAGGGCAGAGGGGTGGCTACACCCCTTTCCCTTTGTCCAGTTCGCGCCAAAGCAGGGGCTGCAAGCCCCTGATCCGGTTTGAACTGGGGTATGCGCAGGGACACCAAATGTGCCCCCAGTGCAGGACTTCAAAGCACCCGAAAGTGCTCCCGCCCAGCCCCAATACACATTATCCTGTCTGGGGAGGTGGTCACACCTCCCTGGGACAGGAAACCTATTGTCCAGGCCTCCCTGCCGGAGTTTCGTCCAGCAGCACGAGGCCAGACTCGTGTCTGTGGCAGCAGCATCCATTTTGTGATGCCAGGGCTCTGGAAAGAAGTTACCGGACTCGTCAGAGTTAACATGTCTTTCCCTCTAGAAGGGTGGAATGCTACCCCCGCCGCCAGGATTGGCGGGGGGTAGTATTCCAAGATGTTTGACACCAAACACGACATGTTTAGGTGCAGCCATTCCAAAGTTAGCATTTTACCGCGAGGATATAATGCGCTTAAGAGTATATGGTCAGGCTGCACTACAAACAGCATCAGAGATGGTCTCCGAACGCTGCAGAGGGGCCCTGCTCATGCAGGGGCACCCTCTCACATAGGAACCATGCACTCTGCCTTTAGGATTGATAAGGCCTGCCTTAGGAGTGACTTATAGGTTTATATGTGTGTATGTATTTCGTGATATAGGTAACCTATATCACAGTAAGGGGTGCTTGCACCACCTTACCCAGGCTGCAGTAGCAGACCTGTGGTGTCAGTTTGGATGGCCTTCCAGGGGTGGCATAATACATGCTGCAGCCCCTGGCAGGCCTCTGAGGTACCTATGCCCTTGGTACATAGTATACCATATACTAGGGACTTATAAGGGCACTCCAGATCCCAATCAGAGATGTGCCTAAGGCACATGGAAACCATTTTAGAGAGGAAGCAGCTAGGCTGGGGTTCTGATTAGCAGGGCCCCAGCCAGACTAATGTCGAAAAACAGTGAAGCATTAGCAAAAAGTGGGGGTACCCATGTGAAGCAGATCCTACTCTCCTACACAACCCCCCCAAACGTAGGGACATTAAACTAACCTTGCCCAGTTAAGTCTTCATGTTCTAAGTGGAAATACCTAGAGAGTCCATCTGCATTCGCATGGTTACTCCCAGGCCTATGTTCCACTGTAAAGTCCATCCCCTGTAGGGAAATGGACCACCTAAGCAGTTTGGGGTTTTCACCCTTCATTTGTTTTAGCCATAAGAGGGGCTTATGGTCTGTCTGAACCAGGAAGTGTGTACCAAACAAGTATGGCCTCAACTTCTTCAGAGCCCAGACCACAGCAAAGGCCTCCCTCTCTATGGCTGACCAACGTTTCTCTCTAGGGGTCAGCCTTCTGCTAATAAAAGCTACTGGCTGATCCTGACCTTCTTCATTCAATTGTGACAGTACAGCCCCTACCCCCAATTCAGATGCATCAGTTTGAACAATGAACTTCTTAGAGTAATCAGGACTCTGCAGAATTGGAGCAGTGCACATGGCCTGCTTGAGGTCATCAAATACCTTTTGACAGCTAACTGTCCACTGAACCTTTTTGGGCATTTTCTTAGAAGTTAAGTCATTCAAGGGTGTCACTATTGATCCATACCCCTTGACAAATCTCCTATAGTACCCAGTCAGGCCTAAGAAGGCTCTCACCTGAGTCTGGGTAGTGGGAGCAGTCCAGTCCATGATGGTCTGGATCTTGCTCTGCAAAGGTTGAACCTGGCCTCCACCCACAAGGTGGCCCAGGTACACAACCTGACTCTGCCCTATCTGGCACTTGGTGGCCTTGATAGTCAGGCCTGCCTTTTGCAGGGCCTGTAAAACATTCCTGAGGTGGACCAGGTGATCCTCCCAGGTGGAGCTAAAGACAGCAATATCATCTAGATAAGCTGCACTATAGGCTTCCAGTCCTGTGAGAACTGTGTTCACCAACCTCTGGAAAGTGGCAGGTGCATTCTTCAGACCAAAGGGCATTACCACAAATTGTTAATGCCCACTAGGGGTTGAGAATGCTGTCTTGGGCTTTGCAGTATCAGCTAGTCTGATCTGCCAGTAGCCAGCTGTTAGGTCAAATGTGCTGAGATATTTGGCAGAGGCCAAAGTATCTATGAGCTCATCTGCCCTGGGTATTGGATGGGCATCAGTCCTAGTGACTGCATTGAGACCCCTGTAGTCTACACAAAACCTCATCTCTCTTTTTCCACCACTGGTGTGAGGTTTCGGTACTAGGACTACTGGACTAGCCCAAGGGCTATCTGAGGGCTCAATTACTCCCAATTCCAACATTTTCTGGACTTCAGTCCTGATACAGTCCCTGACATGGTCAGGTTGCCTATAAATCTTGTTTTTAATAGGCAGACTGTCCCCAGTGTCCACTTCATGAGTGCACCAGGTGGTCTGACTGGGTGTCAGTGAAAACATATGTCGAAACTGATTGAGGACTTGCCTGCAATCAGTTTGTTGCTGGGTAGTGAGGCTGCCTGCCAAGGCTACACCATCAACTGACCCATCGTCAGGGTTCTGTGAGAGCAGGTCAGGAGTGGGTCACTCTCTTCCTCCTGCCCTTCATCAGTAGCCATGAGCAAGCCCATGTCTGCCCTGTCCACATATGGTTTTAACCTGTTGACATGGAGAACCCTGTGGGGACTCCTGGGTGTTCCTAGGTCTACTAAATAAGTGACCTCACCCTTCTGTTCAACAATAGTGTGGGGTCCACTCCATTTGTCTTGGAGAGCTGCTGGGGCCACTGGCTCCAACACCCACACCTTCTGTCCTGGCTGGTAAACAGTTAGAACAGCCTTTTGGTCATGCCAGGCCTTCTGAAGTTCCTGGCTAGCCTCAAGGTTTTTGGTTGCCTTTTTCATGTACTCAGCCATCCTGGAGTGGAGACCAAGTACATAGTCCACTATATCTTGCTTTGGGGGCTTGAGAGGTAACTCCCATCCTTCCTTCACCAAGCACAGTGGACCCCTCACAGGGTGGCCAAACAGAAGTTCAAAAGGGCTGTAACCAACCCCTTCTGAGGCACCTCCCTATATGCGAATAAAAGGCAGGGCAAGAGTATGTCCCATCTACGCCTAAGCTTTTCTGGGAGCCCTTTAATCATGCCCTTCAAGGTTTTGTTGAATCTCTCAACTAAACCATTGCATTGTGGGTGATAGGGTGTGGTGAACTTATAAGTCACTCCACACTCCTTCCACATTGCTTTTAAGTACCCAGACATGAAGTTAGCACCCCTGTCTGATACTACCTCCTTAGGAAAGCCCACTCTTGAGAAGATTCCCAGGAGGGCCCTTGCCACCACAGGTGCTGTAGTGGTCCTTAGGGGAATAGCTTCTGGGTACCTGGTGGCATGATCCACTACCACCAGGATAAACCTGTGCCCAGAGGCTGTTTGGGGATCCATGGGACCAACAATGTCAATCCCTACCCTCTCAAAGGGCACCCCCACCACAGGTAGTGGTATCAGGGGGCCTTTGTAGTGCCACCTGCTTTGCCACTGGCTTGGCAGGTTACACAGGAGCGACAAAACTCCTTACTGTCTTCAGACATGTGGGGCCAGTGAAAGTGAGGGACAATTCTGTCCCAAGTCTTGTTCTGGCCCAGGTGTCCTGCTAAGGGAATATCATGGGCTAGGGTCAATAGGAAGCCCCTGAACTTCAAAGGTATTACCAACCTCCTGGTAGCACCAGGTTTGGGGTCTCTACTCTCTGAGTACAGGAGTCCATCATCCCAATACACTGTATGGGGACCACTAGCTTTCCAGCAGCCTCAGCAGCAGCTTGCTGTCTGAGGGGTTCAAGGGAGGGGCAGCTCTGCTGCTCCTGGCTCAGATCTGCCCTAGAAGGTCCCCCTGTCCCCAAGAACTCAACCTGGTCAGGTTCCAGTTCCTCTGGGACAGTTCCTTCTTCAGGGCTGAGATCATCCCCTCAAGGGACTGATCTTCCTCCTGAGCCAAGGGGGAAGGCACTGCCTTAACCCTACTACTCCTCCTCTTGGAAGGCACTTGGTCCATTCTTCCAGAATCCAAGGCCTGTTCAGTGCTAGACATTTTGGCTTGTGACCTGGTCACAGCAAACACATCTGCAGGGATCCCCAGCATTTCTGCATGGGTCCTGATCTCCACTTCTGCCCAAGCAGAAGTCTCTAAGTCATTGCCAAGCAAGCATTCGACTGGTAGGTTTGCACTTACCACAACCTTCTTAAGGCCAGTTACCCCTCCCCAGGAGAAGTTAACAACTGCCAGAGTATGGTCTGTTCTGACATTGCTAGCATTGGTCACTTGGTACATCTCACCAAGCATAACTTGCCCAGGAAGCACAAGGTCTTGTGTCACCATTGTGACACTTGCCCCTGTGTCCCTAAATGCCAAAGCCTCACGCCCATTAATTAAAGGCTGTTGTCTGTACTTGCCCAGATTACTGGGACTCACAGTGGAGGTCACATCCATGCCTCCATCACAGACTAACACAGCCTGAGTCAGTTCCCTGACTAAGTCAGAGCCCAACTCAGTTCCCAGGGTGAACCCTACTAAACCCTTTGCTGGAGCACTTCCACCAACTGTACTAGGGGGAACAGGTGCCTTAGGGGCATTGGTGGGTGCTGGACTGGAGTCTTTGGACTTGGTGCAATCACTGGTCCAGTGGGTCTTTTGCTTACAGACCTTGCACCATGGTTTTCTTTGGCCTTTACCCTTGGTAGACTGGGAATCCCCACCAGAAGAAGATTTTTGGGGGCCTGATGAAGACTTTTGATCTTTACCCTTCTCCCCACCCTTGTCAGAGTTCTTAGCATCTTGCTTCTTAGTTTCCCCACCTTGGTTCTGTACCTTCTGCTTCACCCTGGTTCTGACCCATTTGTCTGCCTTCTTTCCCAATTCTTGGGGAGAGGTCAGATCAGAGTCAACCAGGTATTGATGCAACAGCTGATTTTGACAGTTATTAAGAATCTGCTCCCTCATTATCAGATTATACAATCCTGAGAAGTCACACACCTTACTGCCCATCAACCAGCCTTCCAGAGCCTTGGCAGAACAATCCACATAGTCTACCCAGTCTTGAGTCTGTGCTTTTTGGGTGTCTCTGAACTTCAACCTGTACTGTTCAGTGGTTAGGCCAAACCCATCAATAAGAGCACTCTTCAAGACCTTGTAATTATCAGCATCCTCCTCTCTAACAGTGAGGAGCTTATCTCTACCTTTGTCAGCAAAGGAGAGCCACAAGATTGCTGCCCACTGCTCCTGAGGGACCTTCTGTACTTTACAGGCCCTTTCTAAAGCAGTTATCCATTTGTGGATATCATCCCCACTCTGGTAGGGAGGGACAATCTTGCTCAGGTTCCTATGGTCATAGGACCTTTCCCTATCTCTAGGGACATGGCTGCCACCATGGGACTCTAGTCCCAACTTTCTTCTCTCTCTAAGGAGATCTAGGGATTCTCTATCTAAAGCTAATTGCTTTTTTCTGAGTTCCAGCTGAGTTTCCTCATACTGGACTAGCCTCTTTCTTCTCTCATGAGAGGATTCTCTCCTATGAGATGAGACAGAGCTCCCTATAGAGGTGCCAGAGTGGTTAGACTCCTGAGAAGGAGACCTAGACCTTCTGGGCACACTCTTAATCCTTCCTGGGGGACAAAGAGGGCATCATTCTGATCATCCTCATCATCATCCACAGGAGGGATTGGGTTTTCCAGGTCAGGGTCATTGTCACCCTCCTGGCCAGTTTCAGAGGGGGCTGGGGGTATTGGTACCCCTGGCCTCCTCCTCTTCTTCTGCCCCACCCTCAGCTCCTACCCCTTCAGTCCCTACAGGCTTACTAAGGTCATAAGCCACCAACAACTCCTTGAGGTGTTGGGTGGTGGGGCTTTGGCCTGTCCTTATTTTTCTCAAGTTGCATAAAGCTCTCAATTCCAAGAATGGGAGTGTATCATACTTGGAGGGTGGAAGCTCAATGGCTTCCTGCAAGGATTCTTTAGATCCTACCCTTAAAGACATTACTAGTGTGGTGTGGTTTATGCACTACCTACTCTAGTGTGGCCTACTAAACTCTCTTGAGTTGTAGAAAGGGTTGTGCTATCCCTTAACACACAACTCTAAGTTCAGTAGAACTTACTGTTATTCTAAGCTTAAATTATATGTACCTTAGGTACCTTTAGTGGTTTTCAGTTGATCAATTCAATTGAGATTATCTGGTAAAACAATAGCAAGCTGGAATCCCACACGCTGCACACCAATGTGAGAAGTTGGCCTGGCATATGCTGTCCACTAATTATAGTGGGCACCTTGCACCAGTCCAAATCGACTCTTATGGTAGGTAGGTTAAAGACAACCTTATTGAAAGCTATCCTAGTGGTAGCTATGGAGAGCAGCCTTCAGGCTAAGTCTTGAAGGAATGTAAAGCAGCTTGTTTTACCAGTCTATAATCTCTTGAGTGACCAAATGAAAGAGCACCACACCAGGTATATATTCAAAATATATGTATTTATTACTAAACACACCCCTCTAGTCTCTTTATGAGGCTAGAGTTCGAAGTACATAGGTTATAAGATCTTAAATCACAATAATAACACAAATACACGTTTGGGCCCTAGGGGCGTACCAAACCATATACCAATAAAGTGGTATGCGAACCACGACTGAACTAGACACTAGGCCTAGAGCCTCTAGAAGTGCTTGGACCACAAGGAACCACCCAAGGTAGTGACACAGGGGACCCATGGGAGACGCGTGCAGTGTAAATACACAACCGCGATACGCCGTTAACTTCTATGGAGAAAGTCGGGATCGGGAAAATAGAGGAAAGGGACACTTAGAAGAGGACTAGGACAAAACCCTTTGAGATCTAGGACTTTGAAGAGTCTCTACCCACGGGAGCACCGGAGTACTCGTGTTACCTCACCCAGGGAAGCCGGGTGCATAGGTGCCTTTCGGGTCGGGTTTCGTCGTCGATTCGAATGGCGATCTGCTGCAAAGTGCTGCTGGCGGCCAAGAGAAAAGTGTCCGGGTGGATCCAAGAGTGGATCGGAGTTCTGGTGAACCTGAAAGCAGAGGGGACAGAGTCTGGGTCACTAGCCAGTGACCAGGAAGGCGATGGGCAGATGCCCACCGATGTCGAGTGCTTCAGGTGCGTTGACGGTCGTCTTGACTCTTCAGCCACGAGGTCCGGGAGGCGTTGTCGGCGACCAGGAGCAGGATTCGGGCTGGTGCTCGATGTCTGTCGAGTGCTGAGGTGTCGGCGACTGGATTGGACCCAACAAGCCTTGGCAACGGCAAGTCTCGAGTAAGATGAAGATCGTCGATGGTGCAGACCAGCAAGGTCTGTGGAACTCACCCAGCGAGGGTAAGTGAGGGCAGGCCTGGAGCAACCAGGATGCCAGGTAAGGAAAAGATTGGCCTTCGTTAAGGGCTACTAGCCAACGGGCTAGCGACCGCGAAGGAGCCTCGTGACGCCGCACGTGGAGCTGGCTTGCAGGACACTCGTGGAGTGGGGGCCAGTGATCTTCGGTGCAGGTGGTGCTGGAGGCTAGGGCTATTCGGAGCCCAAAGCACGACTTCTTGGGAGACCCAGAAGATGGTGCACTTGCAAATGTGCTCGGTGTCCAGGGGTCACGGTCTCAAGTCACCCACGATAGCCACGGGCCTCAGCTTTGCTGGGGACTCAGGGTAGCCTCGGGAAGTCTGAGAATCCACCTCTGGTGATGCGATGACTTCGGCGTCCGACGGGAGCTTCAGTAATGCGAACCGGACAGATGCTTCTTTGGTGCCTGCCAAGCAGGGGAGTCACTCCTTGACCCCAAGGGAGATTCTTCAGTCCTCTAATCTTGTCGTAGAGCGTCGAAGGTCCAGGATTCAGTTTCAGAGTTTCGTCCAGGTATAATCTAAAGTCCTAAGGACTGGGTTCCTACCTTTATTCTAAAAATAGGGGTTGGACTACTCTGTGGCCCCACCTATGGGTGGGTCAGGGCAGAGGGGTGGCTACACCCTTTCCCTTTGTCCAGTTCGCGCCAAAGCAGGGGCTGCAAGCCCCTGATCCGGTTTGAACTGGGGTATGCGCAGGGACAACAAATGTGCCCCCAGTGCAGGACTTCAAAGCACCCGAAAGTGCTCCCGCCCAGCCCCAATACACATTATCCTGTCTGGGGAGGTGGTCACACCTCCCTGGGACAGGAAACCTATTGTCCAGGCCTCCCCTGCCGGAGTTTCGTCCAGCAGCAGGAGGCCAGACTCGTGTCTGTGGCAGCAGCATCCATTTTGTGATGCCAGGGCTCTGGAAAGAAGTTACCGGACTCGTCAGAGTTAACATGTCTTTCCCTCTAGAAGGGTGGAATGCTACCCCCGCCGCCAGGATTGGCGGGGGGTAGTATTCCAAGATGTTTGACACCAAACACGACATGTTTAGGTGCAGCCATTCCAAAGTTAGCATTTTACCGCGAGGATATAATGCGCTTAAGAGTATATGGTCAGGCTGCACTACAAACAGCATCAGAGATGGTCTCCGAACGCTGCAGAGGGGCCCTGCTCATGCAGGGGCACCCTCTCACATAGGAACCATGCACTCTGCCTTTAGGATTGATAAGGCCTGCCTTAGGAGTGACTTATAGGTTTATATGTGTGTATGTATTTCGTGATATAGGTAACCTATATCACAGTAAGGGGTGCTTGCACCACCTTACCCAGGCTGCAGTAGCAGACCTGTGGTGTCAGTTTGGATGGCCTTCCAGGGGTGGCATAATACATGCTGCAGCCCCTGGCAGGCCTCTGAGGTACCTATGCCCTTGGTACATAGTATACCATATACTAGGGACTTATAAGGGCACTCCAGATCCCAATCAGAGATGTGCCTAAGGCACATGGAAACCATTTTAGAGAGGAAGCAGCTAGGCTGGGGTTCTGATTAGCAGGGCCCCAGCCAGACTAATGTCGAAAAACAGTGAAGCATCAGCAAAAAGTGGGGGTACCCATGTGAAGCAGATCCTACTCTCCTACACAGGGCTTCAATGTTCCAGAGTGCTGTGAAATGCAAGAAGCAGACAAGTACAGTGCAAACAGTCATATGATAAATAACCTAAGGTGGTGACCACAAAAATAGCAAATATGTATATACTACTAAAAGAACAACTGTCAAAATAGGTGCAAATCAGATATCAACAGATAACTATTTTTAGGACTAGGTTTTTAGTCATTATAACATGGTTTATTATGGGGGACCTTTAAAGTCCATGGGACATCAAGAATGTTAAAAATTCCTCTAAATGAGTCCTTTTAGTATGACCTGGGCCATGCTCCAGGCTTTCTCTTTGACGTGAACAAGTCCCTCCTGCACCAGGTGTCTGAAGAAGTCTCCCCTGCTTCTGATCAGATTGACAAGAACTCCTGTTAAAGCATTCTTGAAGTAGTCAGAAAGTTCCAGGTTGAAGAAGGCAATGCCAGTGAATGAAGCGGCTACATTGGCGATTCAATCCATGCTGTGGGCTACTTCCGATTTATTCTCTCTCAGTTTAATCTCTAAGGGTTTGCTCTTTCAAGAGAGAGCCAGTCCCAGATGGATTCTGAATGATCCTTATGGACTTGGATCAGTTCACTTGTTGCTTGGGGGGAAAGTAATTTGACGTTGGTGAAAAATGTTCAGGTGTGAGCGGCAATGCAAAAGGCCAAACCATGAATCATGGTTCACTTATCAATACTGCCTAGGTCAACTCTTTTGTGGTTGGTTACAGAGTCTCAGAATGAGATTGCTGCTGATGCTTTCTGCTGCGGAGGACTACTAGTGACATCCAGTGCCTAACAAATCACAAATACAAGTAATAAAAAATCTTGTGATTCATCACAAGTCTCAGCTTGGCCCAAACAGGTGCTTTTGGACGTATTTCTTTTTTTCAGTTTTTCAGAACAAATGTTTCTCCAGACTATGCTGCAAACGATAAGGTCATGAGCAATTCTTATCTCAGTGATTGCATGGATTATGATGTTGTCCAGCTTCTCTAATCCTTCAAAGGAAAGGCTCAGAACTTTGTTTATCTCTCCTGGTGGTATATCACAGACCTTTTGGCTTGTGCTGACAATTTCACCCATTGTTCTCAACTAAAGAGGATGTGGCCCCACTGCTGTCAAGCAGTGATCAAGAGTGTGCCTATATATTCTTGGTTCACAGCAACAGGTTATACCCCCTGACTCCAATAATGAGGAAGAAACAGTGCTACAACTCCAGCATGAAATTAGATTTGAAGATGACAGTGAGGCTTGATCTCAAAATGGATCAGTCAAGTGTCTCAAAGTCTGCTGCAACAATCCTAAATTCTGGCACTTCTGTCCCAAGGTTAACTCTAAGCCTTTGCTCCTATCTTCATTGTGTCCAGGCCCTATATTCCCAGGTACGGAGCTGTATTCCCAGTGACGGAGCTGCCTTCATAAATGCTTCAACCATCTCTTCCCTGTTGATAGCTACAGGGCAGATTCACAAAGTACCATTGGTTTGTAAACAAAACAAAAGGTTTCCCAGCAAATTTCGTTCTTTCACACCTCTTAGAAATCCACAAAGGGATTCTTGCTTCTTGTAAATGCATTTACCAGTGTGTATTTCTCCACCACCAGTGTGTAGAAATCCACACTTGTATTTCCTTCTCAAGAGTGGAAAATGGGTGTTCCAAGGCACAGTTCCCAAATTTCCAATGTTTGGGAATATCCACTAACATGTACAGTTTATGCCATTCCCAACCTGTGATCCAATCCCTTTCCACTCTTCCTGTGGTCAGAGATTTATTCGAGGGCTAGAGTAACTCCTTGAATGGGAAGCGGAAAAATGTTTTTTGTCAAAGAAAAAACAAAGGTGTGCATTTTCACAGGGAGCTCCCTTGCCCCTTTGTACACTGCGACATTATAGAGAACTCCATACAGGGGAATAAGAGTCCTTGGGAAAAGTCACATGACATTCCCCCAAATATTCCTGGAAAACAGTGCCTGGCCTGTATTCGCAGGTGTACTTCTGGGAATATTTGTGAATGCCAAAAAGTAGTAAATGTGGTCCTTTATATAGACTAAAATCTTTGAGACCAGATGTCCCACGTTTCCTGTGAAACAAGCCCCTAAATGTTTCTGCTCTACAGGGACATTTCCCAAATTTCAGGCATAACCAGTACACGTATGCACAGTTTAGTAATAAAAAGGTGAATCCAACACCTCATAGGTTTACCTTCATAAACTGCTACTGAGAAGAAGCACTTGGTGTAGTCAGGGCCGGCTTTAGGGTGGTGTGAGCAGTGTGGCCGCACGGGCACTAACCTCAGGGGGGGCTGTGTTTAGCCATAAAGTACGATATAAGAGCACCTGCTGCAGAGTTCCTTGTGCGTACAGCTTTCAGGCAGCAATAAAATGTTATGATAACTCTTGTGATTAATGTTCCTGCTAGAAAGAGAGATCGGAGATTTGTCAAGTGGCAGTTTTGACTCACCATAAAGTAGCGCAGAGGGTTAATATCTCTGCTGCAAATAACAGGTCTGTATTTTATGTGGATAGCTGAGTGGAATAGTTAAAGCTAACCTTTACCAGCTCTTTAAAACAAATTAAATATATGTGAGAGAGGGGCTATGGAGAGATGAGGGGCACTTTTGCCTGGTTGGTAGTGAAGGAATCCGAGGAGGAGTTCATGAGTTGGGGTGGGCACCAGAAAAGATTGTCACACCAGGCACCACTAGCGCTAAAGCCGGCCAGTGGGTATAGTGGTTGGGAATCTAATTGTAGCTGATAATTATTTTAATTAACGTAAAATAATTATCAGCTACAATTGGATTAACATGGTGAGGGCTTTACATGTATGGACAGTTAATACATGATAAAACTGTGCTCCTGTGGAAACAGCAGAGGCATGCCTTTGTAACATTTCTCAGTTGGGAAGTTACAAATTACTCCGACTGGTTCTACATATGACTGCAGGTTCCAGTAAGAAAGATATCTTACAATGCTAGCAAAAAGAGGCTCTGAGCGCATAGAATCGCACCCTTACTTGAGGCCAGAAATAAGGTACAGAAAAAAAATATTCTCTGAATGAGGGGTCTCCCATATTCACCTTAGAGCTTTATTTAAAATTGAAATTAAGGTTCACACGTCTGCTAGAACAGAATAACAAGCTACTTGACACTTGCGTCTTTGAGTCAGCATTATTTACGTTTCATGTATTATCTTCACAGGTGTGAGTGCTTGCCTGGATACAGCGGTAGACATTGCGACACAGACGATGATGACTGTGCAAGCCACAAGTGTCGCCATGGGGCACAGTGTGCCGATGCAGTGAATGGTTACACCTGTATCTGTCCCCAGGGTTTCAGGTGAGATATGATATTGACAAATAACAGACAATACAGATATCTCTTTGTGTTCCTTGTGGTATGCCTGCTCTGTCCAATATAGCCAAACATTAATACAGGGAGAATTATGCACCTTGAGGAAGTACGGAACATTGCTGAGCTGTACTACTCCTCATACAGAGTGGAACACATTAAGACACTCTCTAATTCTAATAAAAGAATATCATCTGTGTGTAACAAGGGGGTAAATTAACCTCATTTAAGTGTTACGCAGCTTCCCATGCTTCCATAGACAGTGTCTGGAAGATCGGTGTATCTCCCGCCATGTATACAAAAACAAGAATTATTCTACCTAAGCATGCTATTTAAGGGCGAGAGGATCTAGTTAGGTCTTGTGATATAACACGTATGTTTTGCTTGATGCCACCTACTCTTGGTTAAATCGGGTTATCTCTCTGTTCCTATTATTGAACAGTTTTTGTGGATGCTGTACTGTCCCTGCTATGTCAAAGGTTTAATTTTGTCAAAACTTTCAATAGAGTTTACGATAGAAATATCTAGAACTGTAATAGGATTAAAGTGCTGTGATTTTACTAAATATATATATATCAATGTCAGAAATATGTAGTATAATAACCTTCTCTGCTCAATGGTTAGCTTCAGAAAAAACCTTAACATTTTGGTAATTAAACATGGTAATTACTATGTATCTTCCAAGTTTCTCCTATTTAGCCTCAAAAATATTACTGCCCCCTGCGTCTGTATCATTCTTTATGTGGTATTCCATATTGTCCTTTGAACACTTTAGTGAAATGCCTTTTGTTGGGCATCCTGGAGAATGCTAGTCCAACTCTCTGTGTATGTGTTGGCCATTCAAAAAATCAATCAATCCGGCTTATGGAAACCCCTTTTATTAAATCTAAAAATTGCTAGTAAATGATTTTAGAAAACGAATGTCTATTGATAAGTGTATGTGTTCAGAACATCATCAATTATGAATCTACAGGAATGTCAAAGAAGCATTCATTTAGCCATCTGTAGGTTTGTCAACCCATTCTTGCCCATAAGTATCAACAGTGTCAAAAGCCGATGATTAAGAACTAGCCTTTTACTGGGTGTCCTTATAGTTATCAGCTTAAACACCTCTTCAGACTGGCTAAGTTATCCTCGACAATTGGTGAAAATCCTCATGCAGAATCCCGTATTAGGTTTCTTATAACGTCTTTTTTTATAAATATCTTTCCGTTTTTACTGATTTTCACAGGTAAATACAGACAGAAAACAATGTTTTCAGTCTGTATTTATTTTCAAAAGTGGAATAATACAGAAAATTGCCCTCCTTGTGAGTGACTCTCCATGCTGTCCTTCATGATTTCCAGGCCAACAGCTGAGCAGATAGAAAGCATGGGGAGTTAAAAAAACAGGATGAGATTTCCTTAAATACAGACATTAGTTAACATATATTTGTAAATAATGCTATATTTAAATGTGGGTGTAGTGTTTTGTTTTATTTGGCTGCTTAATTTTCTAAAACTTGACAGGCATCGAAGTATGAATGCATGTTTATCAGTTAAATAAATGTGGAAATATACCATTTTATAACTCCATTTATTCTCAAAACACAAAATAAATATGGATAAATACAAATAAGATGGCCAAAAAATAAATATGGATAAATACAGATGGAAATGTTAAAATAATAAATATCATAAAAACGGGAGCCCTATTTATAAAGTAAATTAATGTTTTGTGACAAAAACCTTGGGAATGTACAGACCTCCAGGTCATTTAAGTATATTTAATGAATCTCTTAAACAACTGGTTGAATCACAGCTATTAAGTATCATCGAACCTTTGACTGTCAGAGTTTTAATGTCTGGATCCACTGCCCCATGGATTCCTATGCAAGATCTTTTCTCAGAACCATACTGTAATGAAGAAGAGGAAAAGTCCAAAAACAACATGGTAGAATTTAGATTTTTATTTAGGGCAACGCAACAACACTTGCCAAAATAAACTGTCCTCCGCAATCTCAAACCAAAAACTCTACATTCTCAAAAGAGTGCCAGAAAAGGAAAGGGGATAGTGGAGAGCAGGAGAAAGGAGGTGCCAAAGATGATATACAGGAAAGTAAAACACAAAGATGTACTTAGCTTATCTCTACAGAGATAATGTGGTTACTCACCAGATGCTACTTTAATAGAACCCACATACAAGGCCAAAATATAACCCTGCATCAATATTTTCTTGTTTCTCTCTTCAGTATGATTTATAATATAAAATCGTTATTTTTACTGATTTTAAAATTGCTGATGTACCAGAGCAGTCCAACATGGCCACATTTATGCTGATTGCTTCTTATGTACCCATGATATTAAGAAACATCACTCTGGAAGCTTACTAGATTTATTATGTAATGTAATATACAAAATTGATTAATTGGCCTGCACTACACTTAGCCACTGCGTAACTCTCAGGGCTGCCATAGAAATCAACAGCCAAGACCTGTGAATAACTAGCCAAGTGCTTTAGCTTGTTGTATTTACATTTTGTCTACCCCTGTAGACTCTCCTGTTTCTGCAGTTTTGCACCTCAGTTGCTCTGCTTCTCCCACCAAGTAAATGTTCACTCACAAAAGGCTTTTTTAGCAATTCACATAATAGCTGTGGTATTTTGATCATTGTCACTCAAGCGAGGAACATGGTCTATTACGGTAAAACCTGTTATTTCATTCTTCTGTGGCGGAAATGCTTCTGAGCTCCCTGTTGAGTTTCCACGCTGCAGGAGGCTCAGCAGTGATTATTTAAATAACAGGGATTATACATTATTGCAGAGGATGAGGCATTGCATTCTTGTGGGTTCGTGCGGCGTGAGCGCCGCATGGCAGCCATGCTAGCGAAAATAGATAATACCACCATATCACCGACAGCAGGTTTCAGGTGTATAATTAACAAGTTGTATGTCTTGTTTTACCGATTTCACTGGTAGGTCATGCTTGTGCCTCTTACCTTATGAATATGTGCAATATTCACTTCCTCTATCCCACTTTAGGCTCTCAGAGGATGCCAGGGCAATGTCAAATCCTGGAGATTGAAAGGAACACTTTGGTCAATCCTTTAAGTGACAATAATGTTCAATACAACTATGTAAACATAACTAATGCATTTAAAGAAGTGCTGGGATATAAAATATCTCTCAATAGCAGCAGCTTCTTACTGTGTAAATTCCTTCATGACATTAAGGAGATGGGCAGATTGCTGCACATTTGTCCTTATGTTTCTGAAATTACAAACGCATGATTTTTTAATAATAGGCGTACGATTGTTACAAATGGTAAAAACGGCTTAGTGGGGCTTTTTCATTTGCTTTGGCTCTGTAAAATATAAATTTTTGTTTCTCGTATGAACAAATTATGTTCCAGGAGCAATGTATCTTTCTCAGCTCTCTGACTAAGGGCTTTACTATGAGTTTGGTGGTCCTCCTGTCGGCCGGCCACCACCGTGCCGACAGGAGGACCACAAAGCCCGTATTGCGCCTGCCCACCGGTATACAAGTGTAATCCATGGCGGGCGGTGCTGTGACGGTCTCACAGCAGTGGTCTGTTAGGCTCATAGGAGAGCCTTAACAGAAGACCACTGCCATGACAGGGCCTGAAGCATGTTCCTCCATGGTGTGGCATACACCATGTCGTGTATGGCATACCGTGCAGGAACGGGGGTGCAATTCCAGGTGGCACAACTTGTGCACCACTGCATACACCCCCAGGCCCAGAAGTGGAAGGTGGCCCTGTTAGGGCCCCCCTTACTTCCATGTCCCCCACCCTTTTCATGGCAGGCTCACCGCCATGAAAAGGGCGGTGGAAATGAAAACCAGAATATGCTTGACAGTGCCACAGCAGCACTGCCAGAATATTCCTGCCTGTTTCCAGACTGCCAGCACAGCGGGATCCTTGATCCCGGCAAAGCCAACGGTCTCCTCGCGGTCCGACCACCACACTCATAATACAGCAGGTGGACTGCCATTGTGGCAGTGGTCGGACCACCACCACGAGTACTGTGGTCCTGTGGACCGCCATACTTGTATTAAGGCCCCAAGAGTTAGCAAGATGTTTATTGCTATGGCAACTACCAAAGTGACAAATATATATCACATGTATTTTGATGTAATTACAAACACTCTCCATAATCATTCACGCACCTCTTCCACCATTGCCTCCAGAATGAGGATTTCCACATCAGAATTTAGAAATGGTAGGGAAAATCTTGAAAATTGTAATTTTAATGATCCCAACTATTATTCAGGTCTGCACTTCCCATTGTGCTGTCACACGCACCACAATCACAAAAATACATTTTAATGGATATATGTTTTTCTTCATACCTGTTCTGCCTTGTATCCTGTATCCATCTCTGGAATGTGCAATTATGACTTCCCTCACTCTCTGTTGTATTTTGGGGAAAAAGCTGTAATAATGGGGATTCTGTTCCTTCCTTCTTCTGCAGCGGTCTCTTCTGTGAACATCCACCACCAATGGTTCTGCTCCAGACCAGCCCGTGTGACAACTATGACTGTCAGAATGGAGCCCAATGCATTGTGGTGCAGCAAGAACCCGTCTGCCGCTGCCTTGCTGGATTTGCAGGCCAAAAATGTGAGAAACTCATCACAGTCAACTTTGTTGGGAAAGACTCCTACGTAGAGCTCTCAGCTGCCAAATTCCGTCCTCAAGGAAATATCTCCCTTCAGGTATGCGACAAAGAGACGCAAGTCAAATCCATCAGAATGGTCACATTTCAATGGTAAGCCACACTGAATAATTTTCAAGACTTAGGCCCTCATTACGATGTCGGGCGACACAGCATCAGTCATGGGACGGACCGACACCCGGTCAGTGGTCCCGACCACCTCATTAGGATGCGACAGAACACTGTTCGGTTGCATTCCTACATCTTACTATGGCAGCATGCATTCCGGCCGTAAACCGGCCATAATGCATGCTCCCATAGTACAATGGGAGGTGTGGTTCATCCCTGCATCCCGTGGCATGCACCTCAAGGTGCAGGTATCAACAGGGGCCAGAGGCCGTGCACCCAAGGGGGCCCTGCTAGGGGCCCCCAAAGACGCTTTCCGACATGGTCTCCATGTCGGACAGACCGGCATGGAAACCATGTCGGAAACTGTCATCGTAATCTCAAGGGCGGAAAGGCCCGCCCTTGAGATTACTTGCCGCATTCTGACTGGTGGACGGGCTCTCCAACCCCTTCGGAAGCCAGCCGGAATGATCGGTCAGATTCCTTGCCGACCGCCTTCATCAAAATTAGGCTGTTGGAAAGGAATCCGACCCGCACATTACGATGCGGTTCGGTAGGCTCCGACCAACGCCGAGCCGCATCGTAAACAGCCCCATAATGTGAAACTGTGACCCCCATCAAATAAAACAAAGCAGTGTGTGATTACATAGATTTTGATCAAGTGATATTTTTTGCACTATAAATGTTCCTATATTGTGTTGTGTTGTGTTGGGATTTTAAAAATGCGGGTAAGAGCAGGGCAGAGGTGGGCACAGATAGATTTTGTGAACATCCTTAAATTTGGAATTTGTGGGTATTCAAAACCTTTGTGTGTCGTTTTTCATAAAAAATACACATTGACATGCAACATGTAAACACAAACTCCTCTATTTAAATTTCTGAATTTGTTTGTGAATCTGCACCAGTGTTCCTACTGAGATGATTTCCTTCCTTGAAGTCTTGAACGTGCTGCTCTGCTCTCTGGACTTTGCTTTCCTCATTTCCAGTTTCCCTTTTCAGGTGGCCACAGATAAAGACAACGGGCTCCTTCTGTACAAGGGAGACAATGATCCCTTGGCTTTGGAACTGTACCAGGGACATGTGAGGCTTATCTCCCCTCCAACCACTGTGTACAGGTAAGAGCACTGAAAGTATCCTTTGGCATTTGTGGTACCTTCTTACCTTCTTATACAACATATAAGTCTGCCACAGGGTTCTTACTGTGCTGGCCTCTATCACTGTGTCATAGGAGATGCTTATATCAAGGCAACACAAGTGGTCTTGAAGGATCACTTTTGATCAATCATCCCGTTGTCGTGCCTCCATTTGTATGAATGTAGTTTGCCAATACCTTTGATAGCTTCTCCGAAAGCATAGGCTTGAGTCACCTGACTGGTCATCACTCTTACATGTTGATCATACCAATTAAAGATGGTTGTAAATAATGACTGCATGAGCATACAAATGCACGCATCATTGGTGAAACGGTATCAGAACATTGTTCTATTAAGAAAGAGATATCAGCACAATTAGATCTAGGGCGGCATTGCAAATAGTGTTAGCATTCTATCGTTACAGATTTTGGTGTGTCAGCACAGCCATCTCAGGAGGTTCTTTCAACCCACATCCACCATGATGGCATGGTCTTCCATCCTTCCCTATGATCCATCATGCCATGAATGAGGGTGCCCTCATCATCTGGCATGTGAATTGAGACACACTCATGTTTTATGCATACATAATGGAAAGTCTGACTGTGAAAGGCTTTGATGATCCCTGCAAAGGACAATTTGAAATTTAGAACACCAGTGCTCAGAAATGTCATTTTTTATTAATGAAAGAAATGGTGCTTTTTTATGCGTATTATCTCATACATGGGTAAAAGGGAAGTCTCCATTCAAACTAGATTCTTTTTAGGTGATTATTCCTAACATACCCTATTTCAGAGGTGTCCAGTGTAGGACCAGGAGACCGATTCCAGGTCAGATGTTTAGGATTTCCATATATAATACATTTATCAATCTCTGCACCGGGAACAAAATTCAGTGGTGTCCTCAGTATTATTTTGAGTTAATTGCATCTAAACTGTTGCTCAAATGCTTACCACTTGCAGAATTTCTGCATGCGACTCAGTGAACAATTGCACTCTGTCAATTCTGTTTGAATTTGGTCCAGAAAAGAGGCACAGAATTTGGGAATACCATGCAGAAATCAGTGTGGTAACACTGATTTCCACGTTATCCTCCATTAATATAGGTATAACTCATAAATCTTCGGTAATACAGGTCCTTGAAATTACAATAACACCTGTATCAGTTTTACTGGCAGGAGTATTACCACACCAGGAACACCCTGCAAACCCCCCCCACTTGTAATGTGATCCTTAGAGGCCCATTAGGATGGCGGGCGGACTTCCGTCCGCCCGCCACTCTAGCGGTGCTGGGACCGGCCGCCAGTGGTGCGGCGGTTCCGCACCGGCGATTAGGATGCCACCGTGGCGGTGGCATCCTCCATTCCCAGCATTGTGGCGGGCGGTGCTCACAGCACCGCCCGCCACAATGCTGGGAATGCACTGCGTGCATTGTCATGCACAAGGTGACAGGCACCGCGAGGTGCCTGCCACCATGTCCATGACAATGCAGGGGGGTACCATAGGTACCCCCCATGTGCACCCCCCACCCCCCTCAATACCTTGGGGGCCCGCAACGGGCCCCCGGAAGAGAATTCTGCATGCCTTTCCGTGGCGGCGTTGCCGCCACGGAAAGGCATGTTTCCGCCCCCATGCTAATATGGATGGCGGTGTCTAGCAGACACTGCCACCATATTAAACCCTTTTCTGCCCGGTCGACTTGTCGACCAGGCGGAAAAGCGGCGGACGGTCTTCCCATCCGCCGCAGTACCCCCGCCATACTAATATGGCGGGGGTAAATGGGTGGCGGGCGGGGAAGGATGTAGGGCGGATCGCCTCCGCCATGCGGGCGGTGGCGATCCGCCCTACATCCTAATGGGCCCCTTAGTGTTTACTTTTCAATCGAGACACAAATTGTCCCACGCAATAAATCTTTGCGATGGGATGTGTGAAAGATAACAGACACAGTGAACATTAGTCAGACAATATAGTACCTGATTCGAATGATTTCTGTGAAGATATGACTTACGTCCGGGATTGAATCAATGAAATTTGTGAATCTACTTCCCGAAGAATGAAATGAAGAAACAATACTCCACTCCTGGTGCACGACTCTGGCAGCTCAACCAGTCTCACTCCACCTTTTTCATTATATACCTCATATTAGCCTCAATTAGGCTCTGTCTGTTTCCACTGAATAAATATGAACTCAGTGGCATGGGGAAACAGCTTCCATGCTTCAGTAAGTAGCATGAAGTAAATGAAAAGCCTATGCAGATGTGGAAAATCTACACAGGAGACAAGTTTAATGAAATACTGATCTTACATTAAAACCGTACATCAGGCACCTTCTGTGACAAAGGAAGTAGCAACTCTACTTGGCAAAGATTGGATCCAAACGCAGAAAAGCAGATATCTATTGTTACTTGAACTCATTCCTATTGGTGGAAAGTATTACTTAATGATGCAGGCAAACAATAACACTTGTTAATTCAAGTCCATGGTCTGCACATTTCAATAATTAGGATGCAAGAGAAGGCTTATGTATTAAAAAGACTTCAGAGGTGGTTGACTGTAATGCCGCTCTCATCGAACATTGATTACAAAGCGCTGCCTTGATGGCCGCACTTTGTGGTTGTCTCCTCCTCGGCCCTGCACTGTCGTAGGCCTCTGCATGTGACGCCATTTTAATTACTCTCCTGCCCTTCAGATTGATCAAGCAGGAGGTCTCCACTGGAAATGACACCTCATTATCGCGAGATTAATGGCCTGCCTGCTGCCCTGTCCTCCTCCACCATTTGACAAGGGGATGCCGCCTCCCTCCTGGGACTTGGCCGAAACCCCTACTAATGTCCCACCTGATGAAAATGCTTATGTTTCTTCCCAGGAGCTTTAATGAGATAGCCTTTCTCTAAATGTCATGCTAATGTTTTATTAGTTTAAGGAGCGAGCACAAATGGAATTTGTAAGAACCTCGCAGGGAAAAGATCAGGGAGGCTATAAAAAAAAAAACACGATTTAGAAGTAATGTCTAGGAAATGACTGCTGAATAGAACTGCAAGCACAAAGGTGAGAAATGTATGCCCCAGTGACACAAAAATAATATGCATGTGTCACTCTAGCTGCAAACTGGCATTTTATTGAATATTAAGTATAAAGGGAGTGTAATAATTTTCTATATATTACTTTGAGAATTTGGAGTCCATTATACTCTTGTCCATTGTCTTTTCTGGCTTATGACAGCACACTAGAAATCTGGAACTCCTAACCCTGCACTCATTATTTGTAATAAAGTGCAGCCCACAGGTAATGCTGCCACGGGCAATAGTTTCACCTGAGCTGTCCAATTCCTCATCTCTCTGATTAAAAGGACACCATACTGAAAGAAAACAAGCATTTTCTAGCAATAAGTCTTGCATTTGCGAGAGTTTAAGCTATTGGCATTGTAAATGACAATGCCTTTTATTTATCTGTGTTGATAATTAACACATAAATAAAAGGCCTTCTCATTTATCCCAATAGCTCAAACTCTTGTAAATGCGAGACCTATTTTATTTGAAAGAAGTGGCCGCCTTTGTCCCAGGCTGCTTGGAATGGAAAGCGCGCATGGTGCGCTGAATGCTGCAGGAGACCATGTCATTCCTGCAGTAGGAGAAACTCATTAAAGAAAATAGTGCTTACAGACTAAATAAGGCATACCATGTAACAACAGAAGTAAAAGGGCAAGTCCTCATGGGAGGTTTCAAATGAAGACAAGGCGGTACTAAGGAGGGACTAACAATCCTATTAACGAATTAGAAGCCAGCATTTACGAAGGACAATGACACAAGCCAATGACAAATATGGGCGGAGAGTGGGCAGGGCGTCAAGCCTTTACTCGAATAGAGCATGGCTTGCAGAGCAGCGCGTGCGCTGCCCAGGCTCGACCTAAAAACTATTTTACTCCAAATGTCAGTTTTTTTATTTATTTGAGAATGTAAAAGATATTGTTCTGGTTTGGCTTGAGCGAAAAGTATGTTAAAGCAAACTTGAAGAGATATCTTTTCATGAGAAAAAAACGTAATGAAAAAATAATCATATTTTGTCAAAAGGAGAGGACTGTCCCTCTAAAATGAAGACAGATGCCACTCCAAGGAAAAAGGGCAGAGCCCCAGAGTGAGCCCAACTTTGTTAGTCAAAGCAGAACTGTCAGTTCTACTCTGTCGACTCGGGCCACGATTTGCTACATTTGTCATTGCCAGGTGCAGCAAATGTGCCTGTGCAAAAATCGTCCTTGCTACCTCAGGCTGACACACTCATAGGGCCAAGGTCAATGGCTTTCTGGTTGTAGAGGGATAGAACATGCCAGAGCCCATCTGGCAGACAGAGCACAAATCCCTCATTGATCCCCAAATATTTACTCATACTGGTTGTACAAATATGAGATGCTTATGCCTCTTTCTGCTAGGTGCCTTATAACTAGTTTTGTTCCCAAAGGTGTAATATGCTAGGTAGGTTCCAACTGAAGGTCTGGGCATTTTAATGACAATGCATCAGAAATGCCATTAAATACACCGAAGAAACTACTTCCCAGCCCTCATATTGCATTTACTCAAAAAAGGTTCCCCAGGCAAAAGTGCCCATGCCAAAAAGCCAAAAAATCATGTCCATACTAAAGTCATCATGGCATAAAGAAATAATGAAACATCAACAAACATACCTCAAGGCCAGTTGAGGTAGAATGTGATTTGGTATCTTTAGAAGTAAAACAACATAGACCATATGCGGAAACAATTTCTCCTCAAAAAGCTCCAATCAAACTTACAAGAAAGAGATATTCTACACACCTCTCTGCAAGACAGACCTCAAAATTGAGTCAATAAGCATATCAGTTGAACCCTCCAAAATTTCTGAATGCACTGTATTGGTTGACCTCGAAAAGTTACCATGAGTTCCCAAAGAGACCACTGAGACAAAAAGGACATACCAGGTTCCCAAATAAGCTTTTGGAAAGCTAGTAGGTTTGATGCTCATACTTGAAGGCTGACAAAAACGATAAAACATGCCAACTGATGTGCAAAACAAGTGAAACAAGCATTGACAAAGCCAATAGGTCTGGTGTCATCTGCCAGCCTTTTGCCAAGTAATGTTTTGTTGTGGCTTTTGCAAAATTTCATTATTTGGGAAGCTGCCTGGAGTTTATCAATCTAAAAAAAATTGACTAAAGATGCCATAACTCAAAGTGAAGTCAGATACTGGTTGAAGTGGGATGACGTGTTGCCCTTTAATGCATGCTCAAGTGGGTTGGAGAAAAATGTGAATGGCACAACTACAGACAAATGGATGAATTCTGGCTGAAAACCCCCTATAAGTAACTATGTCATACACATAGTTTTAGTAAAATAAAAAAGTGTTGGCTAACATAAACCTAAAAAAGCAAATTTGTTTTGCCATTGGCTGTCAACCTCTTGCCGTTAGGAAAGAAAGAAAGAGAAAGAAAGAAAGAAAGAAAGAAAGAAAGAAAGAACGAACGAAAGAATAAATGAAAGAAAAGAAGGAAGGCAAGAAAAATAGGAAAGAATGATAGAAAGAAGGCAAGAAAAAAGGATAGAAGGACAGACAGAAAGAAAGAAGGATAGAAAAATAGAGAGCAAGAAAGAAGGAACGAAAGCAGGAGAGAAAGGAAGAGAAAGAAAGAAAGAAAAACAAAGAGATAGAAAGAACAAAAAGAGAGAGAGAAAGAAAGAAAGCAAAAAAAAGGAAGAAAAGACAAGCGAGAAGGAAGGACAGAAAGCAGAAAAGTAAGAATGAAAGAAGGAATGAAACCAAGAAAGAAGGAATGAAAGAAAGATGAAATAAAAGCAAGAACGAAGTACAGAAGGAATTAATGCAAGAAAAAAGGAAAGAAAGCAAGAAAGAAGGAAAGAAAGAATGCCGGAGAGAAAGTAAGCAAAAAAGAAATGAAGGAAAAAAGAAGGCAAAAAAGAAAGAATGAATGAAAAAAGAAAAGCAAGAAAGAAGGGAAAAAGGAATGAAAGAAAATGGAAAGAAAGAAAGATGAAATAAAGGACCGTAAGAATGAAAGAAAAAAGGAAAGAAGGAATGAAAAAATATAGAAAAGCAAGAAAAAAGGAAAGAAAGAAGGATTGAAATAAAGAAGAATGGAAAGAAGGAATTGCAGAATGGAAAGAAAGAATGAATGAATGAAAGGAATGAAAAGGAAAGAGGAATGAAAGAAAGCCGGAAATAAAGAAGAAAGAGGAGAGAAAGAAAGACGAAAAGAAAGAAGGCAAGAAAAAACGATACAAGTGCTGCCAATTAAACATGATAAAGGCTGGTTTTCTTCCTGAGCAAAGTTTATTAAAGAACCATTTGTGAAATTGAGTCTAGAATAAATGTGTTCTGAAGAATTGTCTTCCTAAGAATTCTCATGTATAATATTGAAGCTTTGCAGAACAGTTTCAAATGGATGCAGTCTGTTATGATGTGAAATACTAAAAGTCAACCAGTAAACAAAGGGCACTCCAAAAGGAATTTACAACAGCATTAGCAGAAGACAGGAACTGATAAAGTGTGGACTGTGACCTGTGCTCACATCTGGTATGGCGTCCTAGTGTCACATCAGACTCTAAACACAAAGGTAACATCAAAGTAATAAATAAAACAAGCATTTGCAATGCAATAGGTCTTGCATTAGTTAAATGTCAAGCTATTGCTTTGCAATTGTAAAAGAAATGCGGGGTCCTCTTGCCTTTGTTTTTTATTTATTGACTTTTCTAGCAATGGCAGCACGCTGCGCTTTAGATGTTTAAAGCTAAAGCGCAGCGTGCCGCCATTGCTAGAAAAGTCAATAAATCGAAAAAAAAGTTGTGCAGCCGCCTTCTTTTCTGTTTATTTACTATTGTAGCAATCGCGGCACACCGTGACTTAAGCTTTAGATGTTTAAAGCTATAAAGTAGTGTGCCACTATTGATACAAAAGTCAATAAATAGGGAAAAAAAAGTTGTGCTGCTGCCTTTTTTTTCCTTCTGTTTATTTTCTATTGTAGCAATGACGGCACGCCACTCTTTAGCTTTTGATGTTTAAAGCTAAAGTGTGGCATACCACCATTGCTATAAAAGTAAAGAAATGGAAAAGAAATGCGGCGTACGCCCGACTATGTTTTTTTATTTATTGACTTTTGAAGCAATGGGGACATGCGGCGCTTCATCTGTAGATGTTTAAAGCTAAAGCATGGCATGCTGCCATCGCCACAAAAGTCAATGCAGTGTTGTGCAGGAGGGTAGGGGATGCCACAGGAAGGACGGCAGCAATGATGGGAGGGAGGGGCTGTGAGCGAGGAGGCAACAGATGGCCAGAGATGGCCAACCAAAAAATAAAATTGGTGATGTCTGCTGGGAGGGAACCAAGCAAACAAAGGCAGGACAGATTGACAGTATTGACCTACCAGAGTAAAGGAATTTAGAAAGGCAAGCCAACTAACCAACCAGAAGCGCTGGGCGTGTTGAATGCCCATATCCTGAATACAGCATGTCTCGAACAGCTGCCTAGACGATACCTAAAAAAAAAAACATTGGCACAGATGGGAACTAGTTTGTATGCATATGTGCTCCTTGCGAAATGCAGTCACTCAAAGTGAAGTTATCAAGTGGCTGAAGTGGGCTGACCACCCTGCCCCATGCTGTATGCTGCAGTGGGCGGAAGCAAAACGTGAATGACACACCAACAGACCAGTGGATGAAGAGAGCTTACTCAAAGCCCTTTTAAATAAGTAGATGGTATATATAAAACAAATTTAATTAAAAGGTCTTGGCTAATGGCAGACCTAAAAAGGGATTATTTTTTGTATACAATGCACAGATGAGATAAAAAGGTAAATGTATAATGATGGAGTGTACTTTTTAGAAGTGAAATAGTAAATAAGGCAATTTTAAAACTACTCGACTGAGCGCATCCAAGATGTGATTGACAGTGCCTCAAGCCAGTGGCTAAAGGTTGCAGAACCAATGTCTGAAGGAGCTCAAGCAAAGCCACGAAAGTGGGTATTAAATACAATATATTTGCCATGAATAGTTCAAGTACCATTACACGTTAAACCTAAAAAGCAGTGAGAAGAAGTCTAAGGAAGCTTCTGCATCCACAGATTACTTACCATCAGTGCTATTATCGCAGGTGCTGAAGAGGACCAATAATTGCAGTTCTTAAAGTATGTTGTATCTGCAAATGTCAATACTGAATTGGTGTGGTCTGGGCCTGGCACTGCTCGAGCTGGGAAATGCACTGGAATATGAATGATAAAATAGGCAGGCCTCATCTGGTTTATTATAGATCATAATCTTTTTAGGGTCCATGCCTCATAATACCATGTTCAAGTTTTGTTAAGCTGCAACCCCTTTTCATTTGGGTCTCCCTAGATTTTTCCCGGTAAGCACAGGTTTGTGGACCTCAGCCAAACTTATTTATAGCCGTTTTAAGTCTAATACTAAATTATTTGGAATAGCTATGAGCAGATATTCGGCATAGAAATAAGAAGTCATTTATTTTACCAAGTTGAGCTCGTTGTTAATAAAGCGCTGTCTGTCTCACAGAGTCCTTTCATCCCTGGCCTAGTCCCCAATACTTTAGAGTGTGAACTGCCTGTTTGTGGACCCTGATAAAGTGTTTGCCTTCTATGACATTGATATAAGAGGCTGTACGAAGGCCCGTTGACCGCTCCTTGTCCGATAGTTTCTATATCGATGCGAGCACGAGGCATAGTTCTGTTCTTGTCCGCAGCATTTCTGCATCACCTACCTACCCATTTCTAGCTCACATTAAAGCGAAAGGATAGTGAGTGCCTTCCGAACACACAGATAAGCAGGTTAAAACAGTTGTGCTGGCAGACTAAAGGTTTTGTCGACTATAACACGAATCTGATTTATTTGAACAAGTGGGTGGATATACGTTAAATTTAGCTAAACCAATCCTATGACCCTCAGTATTAAAATAGGAACAGAATAGTTTGCAATACATTAAAGAATTTATGTAGCTTTAAAACCACAGGTATTACCAACCAGGATGGGAAAAATATACATGACATTTTGCTATTTCAGACAAGTAACCAACTTAGAAGAAAACAAACTGTACCTTTAACTTTCATTGGCCACATAAAAAGTATCAATGTGGTAGTACTACTAAAATGGTTACTCTTGTTCCCTACATGATATGTTCATATAACCAACTTGCGGTATTCAAGGCCTGACTATAATTCTGCTCAGACCTCATGTTTATTCTTGCTTCGTACATTATGCGTTCATATAATGAGTTTGTGTTTTCGACGTCTGAATATAACTTTATGCAGGATATATTATTTGGCTGCTACTGGGAATTAGCTTTATACATTGCAAACTTCACTGTCTGGATCTTATATTTCTAAATAATCAAAACAATATGTTTCGAAGCTAAATGATGTGCGATTTTTTCTACAAAGTTAAATTTAGGCCAGCTGAGGCAATTATCTGAGCTTGGAATTATATTTCAAAATAATGTAATTTACCTCACCACCCCTTGGGACACCTGAAACCTGCCTGTACTCCTAAGGAAGCAAAGTGAGTGATCTTAGGCAGAAGGAGTGGTGTAGAATTGTAGACACTTTTGATGCACAGTTCCAAACTCTCGGAATGGCTGGAAATGACGGGAAAAATGGGCATTTGGGGCAGTGGTCGAAGTGCATTAAAAAAAGTATGGGAACTGTGATGCTACGTGCAAGTGGCGGGATGGGGTGGAATGAGTGAGCGTGTGGGCGTGGCTAAAAACCAAAATATTCTGTAACTTTTTTCGGTCTTTCACCTTCCAGTTACTATATATAAAACAGCACATAGCTTAAATGAAAATTAATATGTTAATCAGTGGGAAATGCACTATCGTACATTATGAAACCTCTATTAGTTAATGCACCGCACCAAATCCTGGTTGGTGCAGTGGAGAATCGTGACTTGTGTGTGTTTAGTGCTACAAGGTCTCAGTCTGTGACAGAGAGCACTGTGATCATGTAAGTCATTATTATTTAAGAATGAGTACCACTGAGTTGGACAACAATAAACATCTCTTATTCAATGCCAAGATGCCCTTCTGGGTGAACGTGCGCTTTTCAAATACAGATCTTATGTTATGTTATTTTAAACTTGAGTTACACACAGTAGAAGATAGGCTGCTACAGAATGCACAAAAAGGTTTAAGATAAAACGTGTTTCCAAAATATACATTTTTTTGCAGGCTGCACGCAGTGCAGTTTTTTAGGTTTTGCCTGCACAGCACTTGTGCTGTGCTTGAGAAATCTATTGTTTTTTATATAAACTTAAAAGAGACTTAACATCCCGCCTCCTCTCTTTTCTGGCTTCTTATTGGTTCCTGTGCATGCCACTTACCTTTCCCCATTTCTATTGGCTGTAGCATATTTTTCTGCATTTAGCAATCCTTGTTCCTAGTCTGCTTCTCTTATCAGTTTCCTGCCATTGAAATACTGTTAACTTCCACTTTGGTGGAACTATATTTTCATAACGTTTTGCCTTTTACTATTGCAGCATATTTATTTATATAACAGTTTATCACCAGAAGAGATTAAGTGATTTGCATATAATCACAGGATTCTGCGCGGCGCCGCCGAGACTCAAACCGGGATCCCAAGCTCTCAACAAAAAAAAAGCACCTGCTGCAGAAGAGGTCCTTGTGCGTCCAGCTTTCAGGCAGCAATAAAAATGTCATGATAACTCTTGTGACTAATGTTCCTGCTAGAGAGAGAGAGATCGGGGTATAGTCTAGTGGCACTTTTGACTCGCAATAAAGTAGAGCAGAGGGTTAATATCCCTAATGCAAAGAGCAGATCTGTATTTTATGTGGCTAGCTGAGTGGATTAGTAAAGCCAGCCTTTACCAGCGCATTAAGTCAAATAAAATATATTTGAGAGAGGGTCAATAGAGTGATGAGGGGTACTTTTGCTGGGTGGTAGTGAGGGAATCCGCGGAGGAGATCATATTGGGTGGGGTGGGCAAAAAAGATTGTTGCACCAGGCGCCACCAGCGCCGACCCTGGATGGCACCTATATAATGGTAGTGATTCTTTCCAATTTGTTAGCGCCCACGGCATAGAGGTGCCCAGCTGTTGTCCTGATATATGAGTGGTAAACTCTTAGAACGCAGTGGGCATCTCTGATGCGAGGCGGTGGCTTTGTCCTTTCGCTTGTACCCCCAAAACCCCGAAATCACAAAGCAGGGGGCAGTGTTTTGCGTTGGTGTAATGAAAACAGAATGGAATTACACACGTCTTCTCTTCTTTGCTAACATTGGGACACAGGTTGAGGTCCGAGGGGGGTCACAAAGCATTTAATCCATTCTGGTTGATAAAATGATTACCATAGGTGTGGAAAAAGCACAGTGTTAGGAAGTAGCTATAAACTCATGGCCACACAAACCCATTATTAATCTAAATGTTGCCAAGGGCATTTCCCAAGTAATTGGGTGCCCCGTGCATTTGCTCTGTGGATGCTAAAATCTCGTCTTTCTTGGTGAAAATTGTTTAATGAATGAAAGTGAAAGGTAATTTCAGCGAGATTTGTGGCTAGTAGAAAACGCGTAGGACTGTGTGTTTTATGACTAGTGGTACTGCACTGCCCCCTACCGTTTAAACATCGGAAACAGACTACCTCATTCTATCTTTGAAGCCGCCGCTGTAGATGTATATTTTCATTCTTGCCCTCGGGTCGGATTCCTCTAACAGATCCACCAAATGTTTACACCTTGCCTCTGCTGTGGAATTAGTGTACATATGAAAATAGCAGCTACTGTTTAGTCTGCCTGCTGCGGCGCTACCGCCGTAAATATGGCTGGGCTCATCTCTGTTTCCATCAAATCAAAGTCACATGCGGAAAAGGCCGCCTCTGTCATTGTGCCGAAGAGCAACCCCACTCAAATCAGGCGCGCAACGCCCATTGGGCTCAAAGGGCTTCAGCGCCCCCCCTTCACAGGTCTTTAATAGACTTTACATGTTACCGAGGCTTTGTTGTGTTTTCACCCATTCTTAGAGCCCCTGCATCTCCACTCTGCCTATTGCTGGGAGAATTAGCTACCCCCCCCAACCCCCAGAAATTTTTATTAGACCCCCCCCCCCTTGAAGTTTGGCTCTAGTTGCGCCTCTGATTCAAATGTTAAGGCGAGGCTCCCAGGTAGTTATTTGTGTAGGGGATGTTTCAGGGGCAGATTTGGTAACGTAAACCCTCCTAAATCTGATGTCAAAATTAAATTAGAGTCTGTAATGCGAATCTGACAAGGAGTCAGGCCGGGGTGAGTGAGGCCCGAGAGAGGGCTCGGAGCAGCGGCGTTTTCTGTGCCTCGCACATCATCTGCGGCTTTGCGTCCCCGTGGCTGGCCAAGCCACTGTCTCGTTCAGTCTGGGGCAGCTGCTGTTTCTACGAAGACCCGGGCCAAATACTCCCTTTCTACGAAAATTCTGCCTTTGCCCTCTCCGCTCTCTCATTTTTGTGTAACCTCACTCCGCTTACAGCTCCTTCGGGACATCAAAATGTAACCGTCTTTGGGCCTGTGGCCGGGTTCATTCTGCGCAGGGGTGTAAGCACTCTGCGTTGTCAGTTCAGCTCTACCTTTTAATCGAGAGATGGCATCTTTTTTCGAGCTTTGCGATCTAAGCCCAAGTTATTTGACCTCTTCGGAAAATTTTCCGCGATATTGTCAAATTCAAAATGCACAAAAGTATAGTTAAAATGAAAAGAATTGCCTTACAGGCATAAGTACAGCCCGAGTGGCTGAAGTTGGCGGTCGGACACGAGCCTGAATCACCGCACACTTCTGCCCTTTAAAGGGCCCCTGATTCTGCGGTGGAGCGCACACCGCATAGCCCTCCACCTGACATAAACAAGTGCCAACCAGCCCACATTTCAAGATCACAAGGGGAAAGCATGGAATGCAACTAAATGTAGGCTCTATTGCTTGTGATCTGTGAAACACCGGTTTGAGTTCGGTCTGGGATTCACAGTAGGTCCTGGATATTTGATATTGCACCTGTATAAATATACTGATGAGTAATTAAAATCATTACCAAAAATAAAAGATCACGATCGCGTGCCCTAACAAGACAAAACTTAAAAACCAAATAATCTACGTGAGTCAGGGAATTCTTACATGAACAAATATATAATAAAACCAAGGCGCATAAAGTCAGTTGTAGCAACGCAGTTCTTCCTGCTCTTTCTAAGATGTGAGCTCCAAATGGTCTATGAGTATCTGACAATACACTGAGTTCATTCTCTAGGGATATGCAGTGGGTATTCACTCCATGACACTATCGCATGTATTGTGCCTGTGACTTTGTTTCATTGTTATCGTCTGTGGTTTTATATTTGATGGTGCTTCGTCACGTTGTACTGATGTTTGGATAGGCCATATTATAATGGGTGCTGGACTGTAGTCTTTTAATGGGAGTTTAATTCTCACATTGGATGTGTCATGAGATCCTTCCCTGTGATTGGCTGTTCTTGTATTAATGAGTGGATATAACCAATCAAATTGAATTTTTCATGAAAGTTCATATTGCACTTTGAACATTGCAGTTGTTTTTTGTATAGCCTAATGTTTATGATTTAAAAGAGCTCTGGTGCTTTTGAATATATATATAACTAGATCCCACTATAGGTGTCTCGTGCACCAAAGTTTTCTGTTCTCTGTTTTTTTTGTTTTTTTCAAAGAGCGTGCCATCTCATGCAGTAGATATTAGTTTTCCATGGTCTAGCCGGTCCTTGAAATCACCGAAGACTGAGAGGCCTCAGGACGGGCGGGGGCATAAGTTGGGTAACCGTTGGGCGTGTTCAGCTTGTCCTCTGTCCGTCATAAACACGTGTCAGGGGTGGCTCTGAAACCAGGATTTAGCCGCTTTGGTTTTTTGTGAGGAACATGCTTACACTGTCACCAAAATCCAATTGTGCAGCTCACTTTCCGATTTGCCATGTTTAATCCACATTTCAATTAACCGTCTTATTTTCTGTGTTTTGCTGTGTACTGCTGTCATTGTAGCGATGCATGCTGGCAGAACCATCACTGACTTGTGACGCTGCTATGCAGAAGCCAAGTCAAAGGACAGTCAGAATGGAAGGTCAAGTTCCCTAAGAAAAAGACGGCATCAGAAGTTAATGACACAGAAAGATACAGGCTCTGTCTTCACCAGGCCTGTGAGATCTGGATCAGGTCTCACGTTCATACCTGTAGTTGTGCAGGAAACTAACTTCTTCTGCTGTCACATGGTCTGACGTCACATGTGTAAATGTCTTCGGTATCAACCCTGTATAGCGAGTGAAGTGAAGTAAGCACTTATAAACCACGTTCCCATTCACCTTTAAGTGGCTCGTGATACGGATTTAAGGGAGCTGCCACTCCGTTCAACCAGGAGACACGTTAAACTTAAGACTGGCGGAAAATACTTGTCAGATCTTAAAGCAGACTGCAGAGTCAAATGCCATATTGCACCCACATTCCCATAGTAGAAGTTTCCGAAAGTGCTTTTCTTATGAGTTAGTTTCCTTGGTTTGGTGTTTTCTCAGTGGTTGACTAGCGGTGACAGAGGTACAGCTGAAAACCCTACAGCCGTTGACATTTTACACGTGTGTGCATACTGCAATTCTGTAATTATTGAATGTGCAATGGACTTTTTTTTTACATTTCTAACTTTGTCAGCCATTATCCAATCTCCAAGCTCCACCTGCAGCTCTAGCAGTTGCAGAATTTGCCGACGGATAGAGCATGACTGATGACGTACAATAAAACCTTCTTAGAAGGTTTCCCTATGAAAACGTGAAAGCCATAGATAAAAATATCAAAAACAGCCCTGCATACAGGGCACGCGCTACTAACATGGCAATGAGGCTCCTTTCAGATACCTATAGATTCCCACCTTTACTTATTTATGTTTCAACTTAAACGACTAGCTCTGGAGGGGGGTTTTGTTGCTTAATTTCCCCTATTCACTTGATTGAATCAAGTCTGCCATTTTAATTTGAAACAGATATATGTGGCCGTAACCTGTAACGTTCTGTTTTTTAATTCTGTAGCAAGCACTGACAGAGGTCAATCGTCTCAGCCACCGCCCTCAAGTTTCCAAACTTTGATTCATTCCTGCAAGGCTGCATAGAAGTGAAACCCGAACATGTTGCATGACCTGAATTCCCACAATGCCAGTGTTGAATCAAAGCGATGGTCTGGGGGCTTCGCTGAGAGCCTGTACACAACCACTTGTGCCTGATCTCACCTCTTAGGTGACCTTTCAGCATTTATATTCTATAACTTTGAGTGTCTGCTGTTGTACCAAGAGCGGATCACACTGCAGACTGCACTAGGAATATATATTAAGTGCTGCACACATAGCTATGCACATACATATAATAATGCTGACAGTAATCTGAATGTATAATTAAATGTACATCTCTGACAAACTCCTCCTGCTGAACTAATATCAGTGAGACAATGTGTGTATTGCACATTACATGCAGCAGCCCTTTCCTAGGTATGAAACACGATTAAAACATATTGTCGTGAATGTGCTGGTACGTGAAGTTGAAGGGAGTTACTTACTATGGTTTGGCACTGATTCTCACCTGGCTCAAAACGAATCAAAGCATTGTATTGATTTAGTTAACTTTACCAATGCTGTGCCCCACTGACAAAAAAGAAACAATGCTTATTTGCCACTGCAAATCCCTTCGATTGCTGGAAGAAAAAGAAAAAACAGTTTCCTGAAGTGGAGCTGTGGAAGGGTACAAATCCTCCAATCTAAAGTATGTTTAAAAGAAGCTGTACTACAGGGGTGGGGGGGAGAAACAGTGGCGTAACGAAACTTGAGGGAGCCCCCCCTGCAAAATACATGCAAGGGGCCCCACACACTCCGGACCCAGTCCAAAGCTCTCAGACCAGGGCCTGCCAGTGCCAGGAGGGGCCACACCGCGGGGGCTGCGGGGGCTTTTGTTACGTCACTGAGGAGGAAGGAAATACACCAAATAGCATACAAGCAAACGAGAATAACAAGACAGCCAACCACTGGCAAGCAGTGGGCTGACCTAAACACCACTGTAAATACTGGTATTGCCCAAAACACATCTTCAACAAGAGACAGCTAACAGCTCTTTGTAGGTGAATTCTAAACATAAAGGCTTTTGAAGCCGCATTTACCTTGTGGGACTGGCTCTTTACCGCTTTAGTGGGTGAAGTGATCCGCTATCGTGTGGCAAACCGTGTTAGATGAAATGCCTGTTGCTAATGATGCCAGATAGGTTCATAAGAATTTTTTCCCCTCTACTCTGGATGGCTTCTTCATAAGCATTTAGGCTTGATTTTCTTTATGGAAACAATCCACCAATGTCATTGTAAAAGCGGTGGAGCTTTTCAAACTGATCAGAATACCTCCATCACCCTCGTGTAAATACAATGTTCACTATGATGTTGAATTGGGCACTAGGTTTGCTACTTGTTATCTAGTAAGAATCGCTAGGCCTTCCTTATGAAGTAACAGCGTTCGGTTATGTTTTGCTATGCTATGTTATGTCATGTTACGGATATTTCAGCATATCTTCAACCACTGAGCATTGTGTCTGCCTCTGAGATGCAGTACATGAAGTAATCCCCCTCAGTTTGGTTGAAGGGTGAAATCAGCCCATTGTGTGTAGGGGTCTACTTCTGGCTGTAGCTAGAGGTGGGAGTCCATTTGCATGGGGCCTAGCAACATGCAAATATGGTTCACTGTTGGTGAGTTACTTATGCACATGTAACACAGTATAGTGGAGCACTCACACACAGCAATCCCCTTGAATATCATCAGGGCCACTGAAATTATGCAATCTTGTGGCCTCTGCCACATAATCCATCATCTGTTGCATAATCTGCAGATTTTAACAATAAAAACTTTGTTTCTAGTTGAAACGTTTCCAAAGTTACTAAAAACGCAGCAACGCCTGTTGCTGCACAGTGGAATGCCCTTTGCAAAAGTTGACTGCTCACCTTTTTTCCACTTATTGCTATATTAGGGTGTTAAACTGGTACGAATGAAGTGTGAAACCAATGCCCAGACAGTGTCAAGAAGTGTAGAAATAATGAAGCAATACTATTGCAAAATGTGCCCCATTACACCACATAATTTACCTTTTTTGCCACATAACTTACTCTATCCTGCCGGATAATTCCAGTGGCCCTAAACATCATCTATTGTGTAACTGGTCCCCCCTCCCCCTTCTACCTTTTACATAATACGCCACTTGGTGTCACAAGCTACTTCTGTCCATGCCTGGCCATTTGACTAGGAAGTAAAGGTGGGGGCCGCGCGGATCTGTTATTAATATGCTTTGTATAAAGTGCCCTGTCAAAGAATACAAGCTTTCCAGAACAGACATGATGGCGGATGACAGAGTCTTAAGGTGGAGTCAAACCTGTTCTGTTGACATCATCAGGGTCTAGCTGCAGACACTCCTGCTGCTGATGCCCAGAGGTTGCTTTTCAAACTGTTTTACAACTTTTTACAACCACCACATGTCAGAAGTATTCAAGCCTTGCAAATTATAACTGTTACTAATATGCAAAACATTATTACAGGTAAGTAACCTTTTCATTTGGCATTATTTACTGTGCACAATTGCTGATTTAGCGTGCTCCTCGATGACGCTGCTCAACATTTAAAGCCTGTCTACACATTTGCAGAAAAAGGCCCAGTGTCTGAAACACATCCCCAGTAGCTGCTACCATATTGGAGGGAGGCTACCATCATTTTGCAGTCCTGTGATCAGCTGTTAATCCATCGAGTTACACAGTGATGCTTTGTAAACAATCGCTACTCGTTTAGTACTGACGATCTGCAGATTATATCTGGTTGTGGACAGTTTCTTCCTGTCACATATGTAAGCAGCCTCCATGATTAACCGCTTAACCGCGGCAGCAATTCCGCCGCGGTGCGGCGGTTTAGCGGAGTGGGCGGGGCCGCGTCGGCCAACGGACGTTCGCAGCACTACAGACGTAGTGCTCGCGACGGCCGTTGGCCGACAGACGCACGCAACGGGTTAATACAAATGCTTAATCATGTTTGGACCAGCCCATTATTGCGCATCTGTTAGGAACCCAAAAGGGTAACATGAAGCAGCTGTTTACCTCATCATAATTAAGGCTCCCAGTTTTCCGCTTTTACTGATTTTTACAGATAAATGCAGACAGAAAACAATGTGTTTCCTGTGTGTATTTACTTTAAAAAGTAGAAAAATATAGAAAATATTGTTTTTTGTGAGTGACTTTCGATGCTGTCCCTCATGAAATTCAAGCCAACATCTGAGCAGATAGAGAGTTTGGGAAGTTAAGAAACAGGATGTGATTTCCTTAAATACATATTGTTTACATTTAGGTGTATATATTGCTAATATTTACATGTGGGTGTAGTGTTTTGCTATATTGGCTACTTCATTTGCTAAAACACAACTGGCCTTAAAGTATGCATGCATATTTATCAGTTAATTAAATGTGGAAATATATCAGGTTACCACTTCACTTATTCTTAAAACGCAAAATAAATATGGATAAATACTAATAAGATGGAACAAAAATAAATATGGATAAGTGAAGACGGAAGTGTTAAAAAAATAAATACCATAAAACCTGGAGCCCTAATCATAATGTTCTGACACATTTCTTTGCCTTCTCTAGCGTGGAAACCATAAATGATGGGCTGTTCCACACGGTGGAGCTGGTGATGGTGAACCAAACTCTGACCCTGGTGGTGGACAAAGGAACTCCCAAGAGCCTTGGGAAGCTTCACAAGCAGCCCTCAATCAGCTTCAGCAGCCCGCTCTACATCGGAGGTAGGCCCTGTTAAGGTTTAGGTGATGCTGTGAGCGGCCAAAGCTTTAGAGCAGCATGTCGCTGGGTCTAGCTAATGGAAAGGTTGCTGAATGACAAGACCATCTGGTTTTTCATCCCACATCATGCATTTTTTTCCTATCTCTCTTTCTCACTTTTCAATTTATTTTCATCTCTGCTTTTCCCTCTTGGGATGTCTTTTATCATGTTTTTCTTACCGCTTCCTTTTTCTTTTGCCTTGCTCTGTTTTTAAGGCTGGCCATTAAAATATGTCCCAAACTTGAATAATTAAACACTGGTATTAAGAGATATATATATATATATATCCCTCAATCACAGACGTGTACTGGTCCATCTCAAAGTTCTTTCATTTCTCAAAATACCCCTTTTCTCAAAAAGTCCTGAAGGTTAGACCAGTGTTAGCCGCATGCAGGGTTCTCAAATCCAGATCTATCTATTTTGCCTAGAATAATGTTTCATTCGTATATCCTTCCATAGAAACTGTACAATTCACTAGATTGACCACTAGATGGTAATACAGTCAACAGGATCCCTTTTCCGATGTTCATTTCGCGTGATAAAAATCCAACTTGGATTTGAAGATTTCACAAACGTTTAGAGATGGACATTCCAAGCCTAGCTGAAATGATGTATGTGTATTTGTGTTTAGAATGCAGGAGCATATGTACAAGGAAATGGCGCAGCACGGCACTAGAGCAAATTTCGCCGCGCCATTTCCAAAATGCAGGGATGCGCCGTATTTTCAAGAATACGGTGCACCCCTGTGTTTTCTCTGGCGGTGGCGCTAAAAATATCTGCCTAGCACCAACTCAGACACCCTTGCACCATAGTGCAAGGGTGCTTGCGTTGCAGGTATGATTGTTTATGTGCAGGAAGGTGTCCCTTTCTGCACATAAACAGTCAATAATGGAGATTAGCTACTTCTATCTGTGCTGCATCCACACATAGAATGAGCAAATCCCCATTATTGAATGATTGTTTTTGTGCTTGAAGGGACACCTTTATGCACAAAAACAATAATAAATGGCATTTTGCTCTTTCTATGTGTGCTGCATTTTGCAGCACACATAGAAAAAGCAAAAACTAGGAAAAATAAAATATTTCTCCTCGTTGTGCCAACACCTGCTATTCAGTGGCATTAGTTATTGGTGCTGCCTCAGATTTACAGATCCTTGTATATCAGGGGCTGCGTAAAAAAGCAATGGGTGTTGCAGTGGAACGCCCACAGCAACACCCATTGCACGCCTCGTGAAAGGATACCATATTTACATAGCAGCGTTAAGCCAAAAAAGTGGCTTAACACCACTTTGTAAATATGGAGCAGGACATTGCGCCACAGGAATACCGTTAAAAGTGATGTTCGTGTGGTGCTATCTCCTTGTACATATGCCTCGTAGTTTTTTAAATACGTCCAAACAGTACGCAAAATGATGCACTGGTATTATACAGATCCAAGCATACAATATGAAAACATTAAATTCAAATGTAACCCTTTAGACATCAATTCTTAAGATGTATATTAACTTAATGATGTTGCAGATCAAATGCAGGTTTAAACGTTAAGTTCTTAGGTGTAATAATTTCAGCTCTTTTTATATATTTTATGGACTTTTGTAGAGCGCACTGTAAAATGGTCTGTTAGCGGGGTAATATAGTGGAGCGTGCCTGACAACCAGAGCTCCTCAAGAGAAGGTTACGTTTTAACATTTTTATGAAGCATAAGTGATATCCCGCAGACTCGAGAGGCAGAACAGCGCACAATATTTATTGAATTATCTCCTAGTGTTAATAAAAAATTTTACTAAACGCAAACTCAGTGGTAATCTTTCTAACAACAGTAGGTCATATTTAACTTTTGCTTGGATGCCTACCAGCAGGTATTCAAAACGATTCCTCATCTAATACCATACAGTAAAAATGAATGAGTATATATTCATTTTTCTTGGTGGGAATTTCTTGGAGAATTAGACCCTGCTCCCACGTCCACCTCTTCTGCTGCAGAAAGTCATTCCCTGAAATATTTGTAAGATAGTCAAAATGCACTAGTGGTAGAAGTCTTAGACACAACATTAGGTACATTTACTAATTCAACGTAGAAATGAAACCTTCGCAGTAATGTCCACATTTTACTTTCAGGTGTCCCAACAACCACATCCACTGGCGCATCGTCCCTTCGTCAAGGCAGCGAGAGGCTGCCCATTGGTTTCCATGGCTGTATCCATGATGTCCGTATTAACGACGAACTGCAGGATTTCAAATCTCTTCCGCCGCTGGCGATCGGAGTCTTTCCGGGGTGCAGGTCATGTAACATATGTAAGCATGGAATCTGCCGCTCGATTGAGAAGACCAGTGTCATCTGTGATTGTCATCCTGGGTGGACGGGACCGCTGTGTGACCAAGAAGTGGGAAACGCGTGTCTTCATAACAAGTATGTGGTTTGTATGACCTGTCCATGTTATGTTAATTTGTTTCTCAGCACTTACCTGTGCATGTGTCTGAGCACCTAGTGCTCTAAGGTATGGAGCAGTATTTCCAGTAGATTTGTATGCTTGTGTTTGCTTAAGTTGTTATATAGCACCTTCTAGTTGGGGAGCAGCACAGCACTGTATTAATGATGGCGCAGAGTCAATTCGTGATCACCCAAGAAGTCCATGGTACTGGCAGCCTTTCTCACTAGTCAAGGGGTGTTAAAAAGATTACTGTCGCCTAGCTGTCTCAACATCATCTACATCGTTTCACAAGTACAGTGAAAGCATTGGTGTGTTGAGTAGTTGTATTCAATCGACGGTGTTCAGTATTAAGATGAGGCTCTTGTGTGTCTGTATAATCTTCTTGGTTTTGGGTCTGGCTTGGCAGTGTAGCTGTTTGCAATACCTACTGTTACATACTCCTTAAAATAAAGATAGATCAGGCTCTGGCTCCCCCGAGAGGAGTATTACTGCCTCACCTTATGTTATTGATGTATCATTTCATCTCCAATAGAGTGCTTGCATTATTTGCAACGCAAGTGAGATTACTTTACATCTCAAAAGTACACTGAATGATCACACATCAAATATGTTATCGCATAGTTGCATAGTATGCAGAAAGAAATATTGTTTTCACTACAGCAGAGTGTTCTTCGGTGTTGTAGTCAGGACTCGAAATGAAAGCCAATCCAATTGGCTTTGCCTGGTGCTTGTTTTTTATGTATTAGTACTCTCAAAATGCTAAAGGATACGTAATACAGCTAAAACAATAGAAACGTGCAGTCTATGCATAGTTTCTTATATGTACAGAGTACAAATGTGTGATGTATAAGTACTCTTTATAGATATTTAGAAGAAATATCCATAAAGAGTATGTATAACACCCAGTAGAAGTTAGAAAAGCTGCAGCAGAACTCCAAGGAGAAGAGTAAAATCTGCTTCCCACAAGGCACGAGAATGGGTTTTTAGAAGACACATACAGGAGGTGTCTCTCAAGCAAGAGGCATTCCAGTTCTGTTTTAAACAATTCGTAGAATTAGTACCTGGAGCTCGCCGGGAGGCAAGAGGTCTACGTTCTGGGGCACAGCCTCACGAAGAATGCGCCATTTTCCTCCTCCAGGGGTGAAACACAGGCTCCTACTGCCCCTATAGAGCAGGGGGTCCTAACCCCTTTAGGCGATCCCCCAAACCTTTAGCCCCCCAACTCGGCGTCGCCCACTGAACCCAAGAAAACCGAATATAGCAGGGATATTTGGAAGAATCATGGGCCCGTCATCATATTCTGCGGGGGAGTGGGGGGGGGGGGGAGTGTAGGTGGCATCGTTTTGTGTTATGTCACTGCCTCCCTCCTCATGAGATGTTCATTATTTGTGTCCGACAGTGGGGAGAATCTATGTGCTGGAGCCTACGAATCTTGCAGGGCACTTTGTGACTGTAGCAGTAGGTGGCCACTGCAAGGTGACGTATTACTAGAGCATCGACCCATAAAAATATCTAAAAGCTCCCTGTCAAACTTCCGCCTCGGTTTGTTTTCTGTTTGGACCATATACGGAGCAGCCAGGGAGGGCCGGTATTCATCAGCAGGTATAACTTCCTGTCTCCATACCGCCTCTGTGCAGCACTCTAACAATTAGTGGGCAGACGTGCGGTAATTAGCTTTTAAACGTTGCGTGCCCATAACATATTGTGTAATTCATTCGTGACCATTCCTCTTAGAAAGGTGACCAATATCTGTAGCTAAATTAAGTTAATTCCGTATTAATTAAATTAACCTAAATTCCAATGAGCACATCTGGCCGAAGGTGTCAAACACACATGCCGTTCAGCATAGGCTGCATATTTTGCCAGCTACCTCCAAGCAGATGTGAATGGCCTGCTCACCTTTCTGTGCTTTATTTAGCATTGTGCACCGCCTTCACAGTGTGTCTGTCACCAGCAGAGGAAGTGACACGGGCAGGGGTGTAACGCAGGCCGCTCCAGCCCTTGTGGCGACGAGGGCACCAGCCCCTCAGGGGAACCCTCAGCCCGAGTCCAGCGAATACCTGTGAGATATGGGAGACTTAGGCGTCCGAATAGATGGTTAACCACACACATATTGTAGACAAAATCATCATATTAATTTCGAAATGTTCAAGGACAACGTTTTTAGGGGTGCTATCCTGGTATGTGCTCCCTCCCATTGCACTTGAAAATACTCCATTACAAAGCGGATGCATATAAAGGCACCAGTCCCAGGTAACCCTGGGCAAAGCACTATGCTACGCTCGCGTAGTTTGCGAAGTTTGCGCTACTTCGCACTACGCAAATTGCACGTAGCACAGTGCAAACACGCGTAGCGTAGCGTAGTGCAGCGGTCATTTTTTGCTTGCTCGCGGTCCTCAACGTCAAGTTGGCGACCGCGAGCAAGCAAAATGACATCCCGGCGAGACTTTTTCCTCGTTCGCGATCAGCAACATCAAGTTGCCGATCGCGAGCGTGGAAAATAAACCTCCCGGCGAGATTCTCAACGCGGGAGGTCAGGTTGCTCATTGCGAGTGGTCGCGTATGCTCGCGACCGCTCGCAATGAGAAACTACCAGTCCGCGTTGAAAGCTGCCGCTCGAGTAAAAATCTACTCGAGCGGCAGTAAAGACAGCTCGCACTGTGCAAGATGCCGTTTTCAATGATTGCACAGTGCGGACAAGCATCCGGCACTGTGCAATCATCGCGAACAGCGCACTACGCAGTTCGCGTAGTGCTACGCGTAGCTCGCGTAGTGCGAAGTGCACTTCGCGTAGCTTCGCGTAGCGCTACTTCGCGAACTACGCCCAGGGTTAGTCCCAGGATGCGACAAGCGTCAGAACCAAGGTGAAATAATCATCAATGTAAACCAATGTATTCACCAAACTTTATCCATTTTTGAAAACCATTCTTAAAAATCAATAACCAGCATAGAGTACGCTTCCTACATGCTAAAGTTTGAGTTTATTCACATATACATCATTTGAGCATTGAATGCACAATTTTAACACCATTCATTGTCGATTTCAGTTACTTGGGGTTCATCACTTTAATAAGACTCATCTTTTTGGTATGGATGTACAGAATGATGTTCATTTGCAGGTTAATAATGCAGGTGTTTAATATATAATTTACCTTCACTAATCTTGTATGATATGTTGTACATTCACTGGTTTATAGTTGTGCAATTCAGCAATCTAGTTTTCACCACGCAGCATGATCGTGTTTTATTTTTTCCCGTCACGACCCACTTTCAAATGGGTCTCACGCACTTTGTTTATGTCTATGCTTAAACGTGGGCTATGGATCACGTGGTTTGAAACAATGTCATGCTACGATAAAAAGGGCATTGGTTGAACTCGATTTTCACTTATGGAGGATTAATTAAGAGGCTGCTTGTTCCGATCAGCCTGCATGCTGGAGTCACTGATGTTTTAAAGGTTGGTGATTCACACTTTAAGATTTACAATATGGGAGTGATTTATTACAGCAGGCGCACATTAAAGTTAAAAGCTTAGGGCAGTGGGTTTCTAATCGGGTTGTGGACACAGGTTTACTTTCATTTTTCACCTTTTAATTTATTGTTTTGCATGTGGCACAGTTTGCAAACTTGACGGACATATTATTCATCGAGTTTTAAGCACTTAGCATGTTTTGAATTCTAATTGGCATGAGGCGTCAGTCTAATCAATGATTAAGTGAGTATTAATGTGAGATTTGTCTTCTGCCGGTCCTGAGGTGGTGTTTTTTTATACCACAGTTACCCCTGAGGAAGGGCTAAAGGCCTGAAATTCATTGGATTTAAAATATCATGTTAATTGACGAACTGTGAATTGGATGGGTACTTTACTTGCATCTGAATATAGGAATCTCAATGTTTGGATACAAATTGGAGAAGAACGAAGTTAAACTAATGAATAAAATGGATTAAAATGGATAAAGTTTGGTGAATACATTGGTTTACATTGATGATTATTTCATCTTGGTTCTGACGGTCCTCGCATCCTAGGACTGGTGCATGTATATGCATCAGCTTTGAAATGGAGACTCAGAGGTTCCTCATCACAGTCTGCGGGGGAAGGGTCATCATTTTGTGTGACGCCCCTGGCAGCAGGGTGTCAACCTTTCTTTCCTGCTCCTAGGTACAGTTCACACCCAGACAGCATTCCTTCCTAGGCTAGTAGTCACCACTGACAAAAGACCTGTAAATCACCCAGGTCATCACCGCTCCCTGTAATTAATGTGTGTTTAGAACAAGAAGTTATTCCCGGGAGCATGTCAGGTTCGTGGGTGGTAAACTCTTACTTTGTCAGTATTTACAAATATCTGTATACCTTTTACACATTTCCCAGCACTTCTAAATTTGCACCTGAATGAGCTAAGCATAACTGGTTCAGAAAATATAGAAAAGAAAAGATATTTCACAAATAACCTAAGTCTCTGCATGCTGATTATCTGCACGAAAAATAATATGCACATGTTGGGTTTGAAAAGGAAGTAACAAAGGGCTATATGTACGAACATGTGGTTGCAAAATACTGTTCACAAACTGCAACCAATATTTTTGTGATTAGTAAAGATTTTTATGAACCGACCTATGTACTTGTAGGTCGATTCTTAAAAATTCAAATTGTATTGGGGTTACCTACCTCATGAATATTAGTGAGGTAGTTAGCAAATTCCAACTCACTATGATTGGAGTCCATTACAAGGATGGTGCCCTGCAGACCATCATGTCTGTGATTGCATTTCAATAAAGTAAATTTTTGTTTTAAATGCCACCCGTTTTCCGTAAAGGAAATGGGACTGCGTATAACAAGTCTTAAACAAACTTTGTTTTATATTTACAATGCCGAAGGGAGCTTCTTTTGTGAATGCATTACCACTTCCTTTGAGGTGTAGGTAAAATGTCAATGTTTTGTGACCAGATTTCAATTGCAAAACATTTGTGCATTACATCTCAATTCGGTATTTGGAAAGGACACCTCCAAATGCCCCTTCCAGATACCGAATTGGTTTCTATTCAAATTACCATTTTAAGAGTCAAAAAAACTTTTCTGACTCATAAAATGGTAGTACATAAGATAAAGCATTTTAGCTGTCTCAAATGCCGAATTGGAGCACTGTCTCCTCTTAAACAAACTTTGAAAAAAAGAAAACTTTATTTAAACTGTCTTAAGGCAAATATGCTGCATTTATACAAAAGTTTGCTTTATTTAAAAGCATTCACAGACATGGTGGTCTGCTGGCCCCATGAGTCCAGCATCCCTGCGATGGCCTCCAATTGCAGTGAGTCACAATTTGTGACCTACCTCGTTAATATTCATGAGGTAGGTTGGATTGTGACCCACTACGATTCAGATTTTTAAGAACCATCATTGGTCGCTTCTTAAAAATCCTAGGACTTATTCTCAAAGGTAAACTTGCACTTTTGGTGTAAGCTTATTTTTTTTGCTCTTCACAAACTACAAGTGTATTTTTAGTTGTAGTATTTTTATGACTGTTGAGAACTCCACACATTAAAAGACTGGGCAGTTTCTGCAGTCATAAAAATACTACAAGTAACACTACACCTGTAGTTTTTGAACAGCAAAAAAATAATAAACTTACACCAAAAGTGTAAGTTTACCTTTGTGAATAAGGTCCCTTCACTGGTAGCAAAAATATTGGTCGCAATATGCAACCAGTATTTTGCGACCAGATATTCGTACATCTGGTACATAGCGGCTTCTACTACACACCTTTCTCACTTTTGACATTTTATAGTCTAGGCTGCCCATGGAAGAATTTGTATTTACTTACTACTGAATGATTCTTCTTTAGGATATTTCATTTGTTTTTTGCATGGACAAGTAGCTCTGCTCCTTTGATATGTCAACTCACACAAGTGCCTGGGTTTTAGAATCAATCAATGTATGTAAGTCCCAACATGGCGAGAGAGAGCATCAGTGTTGTGTCCCATAAGGCAGGCATGTGAACCTACAAGCAAACCAACTCTGAGTGCAGGTGGAAGGATGTAAAGCAATCCCTTGACAATAATATCATAAGGATGAAGGTGTGTCAGAATATTCCCATCTGGAAAATAGGGCATCAAGCTATACAAGAAGACAACATATCTTCTTAGTGTCACTATCGCTTAATTCTGCTGATGAATATCAAAGGTATTCCTATAGATCATCATGTTAAGGCACTGGCTAAGGCATATAGAGCCTTTAACAGAATGTTTCATGTGGCTTATAAATCCTTTCAAATAATACCAACCTACCGTGGTCCCGTAATTTATGTGACTACTTGGCATCATATTGGTGGGCAACCTTTAACAAGGTATCATGATGTTCTCATCCAACGCTGCTATGAGATACAAAGGGGCTTATTTACAAGCACCTTGCCCCACCGGTACGCCACTTTTTCCAATTTTATAAGTGACGCACCGGCGGTGCTAGTGGCTTGTAAATAAGCGCCAAAGTTTTTAGGGTCAGAAATGTGGGCCTTTCAGCAACAGCTGCAACAATAGTTCATATCCTTATAGACAACTGTAGTCAAAAGCACACACAAGACAAAGACATGCAGGGTAACAGAGGAGCAAACACTCCGTCCTATTGTTAACAGGCTTCTTGAGAAGAATTTATTCATGAAAATTAAAATTATTTCTTTAGAAAAATGAAAATATCTCCTTATTTATTAGTGTAATTTAGTAACTAAATGAAATTGAGAAGCATAGCAGCCCCATTAAGTTTAATACTTTTCTCATTTCAGGTGTGTTCATGGGAAGTGTGTGGCTGACAAGATTGCATATATTTGTAAGTGTACGGAGGGATACAGTGGCAAGTATTGTGAAAACAGGAACAGCACCTTCACTCCTTGCCAAAATATGAAATGTGTCCATGGGCAGTGTAAACTTTCAGACCGGGGTGAGCCGTACTGTGAATGTGATCCCAGCTTCAGAGGAGAACACTGCGACCAAGGTGAGTGCACCCACCATAGTCTGTGAAGCTGATTGCTTAGGTGTTTGTCTTAAAAATCTAAAAATCATTATACAAACCTACATGATCTAAAGGCTCACATGTGCCACTGCAAAATAGCAATATTCCTTCAGGTCATTACATCTGGCCAAGAGACAACTTTAGCTGTCTTGTAAGCATCATAAACTCATAATAAAAATACACACATACGCATACACACACTTGCCTGTCTTTCAGTTTATGATGTATTTAGCTATTTGTAAAAAAAAATAAACGGAATGGCCAGCAATTGCAAGTTAATTCAAAAACAAATTTACATGCTAAGCACAAGACAGCTTTTGTGGGTTTACCTGTGGGTTTATCAACACATGCCTCAGAGCAAAGAATTTTAAATGTTATAAATCAAGAGACATTGGTGTGATAAGGTTGAGGGCAAAGAGCATTATAAACGAGCAATGGCAAAGCCAATAGGTCTCGCCTATGCAAGTGCTATTGGCTTTGCTAATATGTTTTAGCCATGTTGTACACCAGCGTGAATGCTGTTGAGCATGGCTAAAAGTTCGTGGAGTAAGGGAGAGTGGTGTGGAATGGAATGTCATAAAGTGGAGTAGAGTGGAGTGATATAGAGTGGCGTGGAGTGGCATAGAGTGGTGTAAAGTGGTGTAGAGTTGAGTTTAGTAACGTGGAGTGAAGTGTTGTGGAGTGTCGTGGATGGAGTAGAGTGTCATAGAGTGGAAGGGCATAGAATGGAGTAGAGATGAGTGACAGAATAGAGTGGCATAAAGTGTTGTGGAGTGGTGTAGAGCAGAGTTCAGGGTGTTGCGTAGAGCAGAGTAGATTGTTGTAGAGTGGAGTGGCATAGAGTGGAGTAGTGTAGGAGAGTGGAATGACAGAGTGGAGTAGAGTGTTGTAGAGTGGAGTGGCGTAGAGTGGAGCAGCATAGAGTGGAGTGGAGTAGTGTGTCGTAGAGTAGAGTGGAGTAACGTGGCATGGAGTTGCGTAGAGCGTCGTAGAGTGGAGTAGTGTTGTAGAGTGGAGTAGAGTGTTGTAGAGTGGAGTGGCATAGCACGGAGTAAAGTTTAATGGAGTAGAGCATCATAGAATGGAGTATCGTAGAGTGCAGTGTTGTAGAGTGGCCTAGAGTAAAGTGGCATGGAGTGCAGTTGTGCAGAGTAGATTGGTGTAGATTGCATTGGTTTTGTGTAAAGTGGTGTAGAGTGCATTGGCATCGAGTGCAGTGATGTAGACTAGAGTGGCATAGAGTGTACTGCCGTAGAGTTGACTGGTGCAGAGTAGATTGCAGTGGCATTGAGTGTAGTGGCATAGAGTAGAGAAATGTTGACACCAATTGGTTAGAGGATCAGTCTTTGACAGCTCCAACATTATGCCCTTGCTCTTTGTCAGAATTCACCGCCATCACGCTGGCGGACTCTGAGAAAGCCCTTAAATCCTGCAAATCTGGCTCCTCTGACGATCCTTTCCCCCCCTCATATATTGGTAGCCAATTATGAGGCCATTAATCCATTCTTGTTTGTCTTCAAAATGACTGTTTACACTAGTCCACTGTCCCTAGCTGTAGGAAAAAGGCCAAGTTGATTCCGCTGTTAAAACACCCTCGGCAGATAAGTCTATCTTAGCCAATTATAGGTCTATCTCATTGTTGCCAGCTTTCTCGAAGATTGTTGAGAAACTGATCAATGCCCAACTATCAAGGTACTTGGACTCTAACCAGCTGCAGCACCCATCGCAATCTGGCTTTCGCCCGGGACACAGCACTGAATCCACTCTGGTAGAGGTCTCTGAATTGCAGTGGACAATGGAAAGCAAGTAGCTCTATTGTAATTAGATTTGTCAGTGGCGTATGATGTAGTTTCCCACCCTATCATGATGCAACATCTGAGGGACATCGGGATAGGTGGGGCTGCTTTGGCCTGGTTTTCTCTCAGAGGGTTTGCCTCTTTTCTGAAAAACAGATATCAATCAGTTTGTATGTTTCCATTTGCCTCTGACTCCAAACCTTTAACATTTGGTTTTCCTCAGGGTTCTGCCTTAAGTCCAACATTGTTCAATGTCTATTTGACTACTTTGGCAGTCCTGGTGGAATCTTTTGGCGTGTAGGTGGTCTCATTGGCTGACAACACACAGATTCTTCTAATTTGGGACAGTAATATCTCTAATGCCTAGAACAGATTTGAAGCGTGTTTGTCAATGGCATTTCAGTGGATGCGCTGGAGTAATCTCCAGTGCAACACCAGTAAAACGAAAATCCTAGTTTTTGAATCTTTCCCACTTCTTGGGGCAGTGAATTTTAGCCTAGCTCTGCTCCTTCTCCTCTAACTCTTACCACAGTTCCTGCTTTCCTCACACTACTAGAAGATGGTAGTTTATGCCCTCATAACTTCTCGACTTGACTATGCCAGTGCCTTATACTGGGGTCTCCCATTATACCAAATTCAGAGACTCCAGTTGGTACAGAATGCCGCAGCCTGGCTTCCTCTAAATATTCCGGAAAACAATTCAACGCATGCTCTTTTTAAGGAATTACACTGGCTGCCAATTTGGGAGAGAGTGAAGTTCAAGGGACTGGTGTTGGCCCTTAGAGACTTTTATGGGCCAGGTCCCGGCTTCCTGGCCAAAAGACTCACACATTATCATGCGGCAAGAACTCTGTGCTCTTGGGATGCACTGCTGGCTGTGGTGCCAAAAATCAAGAGAAAGAAATGGGGAAGTACCTCTTTCTCTGCTCTGGCCACTTCTTTCTGGAGCGCTTTTCCTCTATACTTGCGTGCTACTAAAGATGAAGGTTCTTTTAAGCCTAGCCTAAAAACCTGGTTGTTTAACTGTGCCTTATAATTTATTTGTTGGAGCAGTGGTCATGAGCCTTTACCTCCGGGACACTCTGTAGAGTATCTGTGCGCTCTACAAATATTACTTGATTGTTGGATTGAGTGAAGTGGAATGGTTCAGGGTAGAGTGGAGTGGTGCAAGATAGAGTGCAGAGGTGTACAGTAGAGTAGCATGGAGTGCAGTGGTGCGGAATAGATTAGCGTGGCATGGAGTGATGCAAAGTGTAGAGGCATAGAGTGCAGTAGAGTGGCGTAGAGTTGAATGGTGCAGTGGCGTAAAGCTTAGTGGCGTAGAGTAGAACTGAGTGGCTAAGGGGGCAGTGGCACAGCATAGAGTGCAGTGGCATGAAGGGCTGCAGAGTATAGTAGCATAGAGTGCAGTTGTGCAGAGTTGGTGCAGAGAGCAGTGCTGTAGAGTGCAGTGGTGCAGAGTAGTTAACGTAGAGTGCAGTGGCATATTGAGGTGCAGAGTACAGTGGCATAGATTGCAGTGGTGCAAGTGGTTAGCGTAGAGTGCAGTGACGTGGAGTGGTGCAGAAAGAGTGGCATAGAGTGCAGTAGTGCATAGTAGTTAACGTAGAGTGCAGTAGCATAGAGTGCTGGTGCAGAGTAGAATGGCTTAGAGAGAAATGGCTCAGAGTACAGTGGTGCAGAGTTGAACAGAGTGGCACAGCGTGCAGTGATGTAAAGTACAATGGCGTAGAGTGCAGTGGCGTAAAGTGTTGCAGAATAGAGCATAGTGGCATAGAGTGCAGTGGTACAGAGAAGATTGACATAGAGTGCAGTGAAATAGAGTGCATTAGTTTTGTGTAAAGTAGTGTATAGTGCATTGGCATAGAGTGGAGTGGTGCAGAGTGGAGTGGAGTGGTGCAGAGTGGAGCCGTGCAGAGTGGAGTGGTGCATGGTAGAGCACAGTGGCATAGAGTAGAGTGCAGAGTAGAGTGGATTGGCATATAGTGCACTGGTGTAGAGTGGAGTGGTACAGCATAGAGTGCATTGGTGTACAGTGCAGTGGCATGAGTGCAGCGATGCAGAGTAGAGGAGTGGCTCAGATTGGTGTAGAGTTCAGTGGCAAAGACTGCAGTGGTGCATAATAGAGTACTTTGGGATAGAGTGCATTGGCATAGAGTAGAGTGATGTAGAGCAGAGAGGAGTAGAGTGCAGTGACGCAGTGTGGAGTGGCATGGAGTGGTGTAGTGTGGAATGGTGTATGGTGGAAAATGCATAGTGTGGTAGCTCACTGCTATTACAGACAACATATCCTCAACTGAAATGATCATTACATTGGCACAGACTTAGTTTGACTGATAAAAGCATACAGTGCATAAAACGACAATGTGTGGAAATGTCATCACCCAGTTTATTGATTTGTTTTGATTGTATTAAAATATTTGTTTCCACTACACTTCAGAATTTCCACAAAATGTGCTTTATTTGTGCTTTTCTAATTCTGATATATTCTGAAATATCTGCACAGTTGATTTACAGACATTTACATTTTTGTTGTATGCTAGAAAAAAAATAACATCGTACAGCCTTTCTCAAGCACTCCCCCAGTAGCCAGCATGATTGTCACATAAATACTCTCACTGTAAAGTCACAGAAAGAAAAGTAAACACCAAGCTCCTTGGAAGACAGAGCCTGACATTTGACCTCTGTCTTTTAATGTACAGCAAATGTGACAACATAAGAATCAGATTTAAAGGCCTGATTATAGAAATCCAGTATTGGTGGAAGAATACAGTAAATATAGTTGGGACAAGGGAAGGGATGAACTCAAGCTGGACAGCCTAAACCAAATCGAGCCAGAAAATAGAAAGCAAGCAAATGTGAGTTACAAACCAGAAAGCCAATGGTAAGCAATGGTCAAAATATATTCACAGTGAAGCTTTCCGAAAGTCCCCAAGATGTCGTTAGCAAACCAGACAGCTGTGCTGTCTGGTAGGCTTCGACCTAAAAAGTGACATAGCACCACAGAGACCAGTGTCTTACTGTGGGCTGTATTTGTGAGTAGTGTCTGGCAAGATAGTTAAATAAACTCCAAGTTATTCATTATGAACTCAAGTGAGAAAATGTGCTCCAGGTGAACGTCAGAAAACTACAGTGCGTATGTTGTTCGTGTGTACTTCAGAGAAGTTAGGATATGTGCATTCAATAATACTCTGTACAAATCCTAGTACATTAGGATATTCTTGTCGTTTTGCACCTGAAACACTGCCATAAGCCTGAACAATCACACTCTCGACCAGAGGGCCTAAACCATTGTTTGTCACCCTTCATGGCTGGATCTTGGTGATAAAGTTAGATATAGATGATAATACCTATGTATCAATATACAAAAATATAAATAATTAAACAATATAATATAGTACAAACTTGCCTTTTGGCTATGTTCACCTTATAGTAACACCGCATACATACATACATACATTGAAGCATAAACCTAGCTCCCTAGAATTACTTTTTGGCCTCAAATCATTACCAGCCAGAGTCTACCTTATGAAGAGCTTAGATTACCCATGATGCTTTCGCATTTGTACCCATTGAAATGTACAGAATTCTGTGGCCTACATACATAAAATCTGTTCCACGCTTTACACATTTGGGATCCCTACATTCCCATCAGGTGTTGACCTGCCATGGCCACTTTGGCAGCGTGCTTGTACTTGTTCATTTATTCGAGTTGGAAATTTGATAGCACATACATCACACCCAAGCCAGGAAATACCTTCATGTTAAATCACGTTCTAATTGCGAGCATTGTTTTCACTGCCAAATATAGTGTCTGTTCATAAGCAGTGCTCATTAACATAATGCAGCTGAGGCCATGCCTGCAGCTTTTGGTGGCACAAGCTTGGACTTCCAAAAATGACCTCTTAACAGGCCCTGAACAGTGGTTGTTCCTGCTAGACCTGAAATGCAGATCCACTGTTCGTTTCTTCATGATGCTAATCTGTGTTCTTCTCTGACTCAAATCATCTGCTCTATATTACTTATGACAATAATTGTGTATTTAGAAGGGTCTATGGTAGTCTTTCCCTCCACACTACTCCTTGTACCATCATTACTTTAGCATCATTATCTTGGACATTTGAACATCATTTCCTTAGCATCATGTTTTTTTAGAGATTTGAACTGAGGGACTACTAGAGACAAACTTCCTTTTCAATCTTCTTGTGACTTACAAGGGGATGACTAAAAAAACCCTATCTAGCTTCTTATACAGACACTTCCCGAAGTCAAAGCCCATGTAGGTAGTGTAGGTGGCCCATGTGGTCACTGTCTGTGCTCTTCACCTCATTGTGAGCCACAGGTCTTTGTGCAAGGATGAATCTACACACAGATGTGTTCAGAAACAAATGAATCCCATAGGGTGAGATTCATCCCAAAGGAAGCACAACCGTGGTAACGTGACCTTGAACAAATACATAGCAACAAGAGATTGAGGCATTTAAATTTTAACTCCCAAAATAGAGTTGTAAACTCGCTCACTCGAAGTCCTGCCTCTCCAGTGTGCCAAGTCCCTAAGTCTTCAGTCCTGGCTGTCTATGTATACGTCACTCCCAAAATCACTAGCTACCTGTCTCCCACTTCTTAAACCAACCCATCACCTATGCACTCACAAACATACCCTGTACGCAGACCGGAAAAGGCACAACTCATTCCATAGTGTGGGTGATACAAATCTCTTACAATAACACTGAAATAAATGTAATAGAAAACTGCACACACAGTGTCCTATTGTCTAAATATATGGGTAAGTGTGTGTGTATGTAACGTCAGGTTGTTAATGTGTATCCGTCCATCACACAATTTGATACAATAAATGTGAACTTCAAATATTTCATCATGGTAATCACACAGCAAAGTAGATCCTACCTGTGTGGAAGACAGGCTAAATGCCAGTGTATTTTGTTATTTTTGCAGTTTTATTTTGTGCAATCAAGGCACGAAAGGACATCAGATCTGTGTACAAGCAAAAATAGGATAATCAGAAGTATAAATATGCATGTAAATATCGTATTGATTTTAAATAGAGCATGCATAACATTAAGTGCCCAACTGAAGACAGTAAATGTAGATTAGTAGGAAAGGGCATAAGCTTAGAGAAAGGGAACAGGCGTGTATTATCTCTGTAAAGCGGCATCCATTTAGATGGCATTCTGGAGGAATAGAGTTCCAAACTCTCATATCCTGATCATTATTGAACCACAGTTCACTGTTTGTTTTTAAATCTAAAGTCTCTAGCCACGCTTCCCTAAGGCTGTGGAGAGAATGCTGCTCTCCCAAAATGGTCAGCTTCTGAACAAGACAGTGAGGGGAGTGTGAGTACTGGCTCTTGTAAACCAGGTAATTAAAGAGATGCCTCGCTTATACAGGGAGTTAATGAAGAAAGGATATGTCTGAGGGTGATATTGTCAGATCAAAATGATCCCTAACCAACAGGTGCCAGCAATTAGTGGACGTAATTAACTGGTCTAGTCAAGACTAGGGCCTGAGTCGTGGTCCTGAAGTGAGATGGTGAAGTTCGGTTTTTTGTATGACCTTCAATGCACCAGCATTTGCTGCTTATGTTTGGCATGTTGCCAGTTATAAAGAAGTCTGTGATTTAGAGCAAAACATCAATATATTGCAGGGTTTACTAAGTTATGCAGCAAGAAAAGGCAAATTATGCAGGATAATGTGGCACATTTTTTGATAGTATTATTTCATTATTTTGTAACTTTTTCACATGGTAATACTGTCTGGGCAAATATTTTACCTCATTAGTACCAGTGTAACTATCAAACACAGAAATAAGCGACTGAAAGATGACCAGTTAACCGTTGTGAAGGGCCTTCCACTGCGTGCGAAGATATGTCGCCACGTTTTTAATAAGTTTTGATCCGTTTGAGCTGGAAAACAACTTTTATTTTGTTAAAATCTGAAGATTATGCAACAGGTAATGCATTATGTGGCAAATGCGACAAATCCATAATTATGTGTAAAAACTACAGCCGCAGAATCACATAATTCCTGTGGCCCTGGTTATAGGCCAGTATAGCTAAACACAACAAGCACACTTGTAAATGGCTTATGTTCAATAATATCTTTGTATTGTAGTTCACAGAAAATATAATTTCATTAATAAGTTTTATTTGCTTCCACCCACTGTGTAGCAGAGGATCTTTGCCAAGGCGAAGTCATCCGCGAAATCATCCGCAAGCAGCAAGGATACACCTCCTGTGCAACAACATCCAAGGTGCCGCGGATGGAATGCCGGGGCAGCTGCAGCAACGACCAGTGCTGCACCCCTGTGAGGAGCAAGCGGCGGAAATACACGTTTCAATGCCTGGACGGCTCCTCCTTTACAGAAGAACTGGAAAGATTTGTGGAATGTGGCTGCTCAAAATGCTTATAATCATTCTGCTACCACCCATCACTTCAAGAAACTCCAGAGTACTCACAGTATCAATATGGGACCTGTTTTCTTTCAGAGTGAAGAGCAAGAAGATAAGAATATTAAGTATATTGTAAAATAAACAAAAAATAGAACCTATTTTTATTATGGAAAGTGACTATTTTCATCTTTTATTATATAAAGTATCACACCATTTGGGTATATGTATCATATAGTGAGTTATTTTTACCGTGAACATTTTTTAACAGTTGTAAAAATAATAATAATTAAAAAATGATAATAAATTGCATCCCTCTCAAGGTCTAGATTCTGAAAACTTAGATGTGCTTTGAGGCCCTTAGGGACAACCCCAGAATGAGATTTGCTAATTCTGGGTAGGAAATATGGCACCTTAATCATTAGTCATGGGCTGTACTTCTCTTTGGAGGAGAAGGTGGCTTGACTTGTACACTAAGCTTGTAGAAGGCAAGAGCAGTCAACAATCCCTTTTCTTCACATTTGCCTTCCAATGGGCCCATCTCGCAAGCCTCTGGGACTTCTGGTCTCCCACAAGCAACAGCATTAGCCTGCCACCTAAAGCTGAGTTGGCCTTCGTAAGGTACTCCCAAGACATGCTGTTTGTCGGCAGAATGCGGCCAAAGGGGCTTATGTTTATGCTCCCATGATTGTTTATTGTGAATTCAAAGAAACATCCCAAATATCTTTACAGAGACATGATTGTTCCTTTCTTTACTTTTGTTTTTTAATTAAATCTTCATTATACTATTTGATATATTTTGTTACCACCCATCTTTTAAAATTGCCAAAAATGCTTAAAATGGCATACACAGCAGCCACACTAAGAACAGTATCCCCCATTTTAACATCAAAAGGACTAATTATGATTTCCATTGATCTGTGATAAAACAAGCATTGTGCTCTGCTCAGTAGCTTTTACCCATAACTGTGAAATCAAAATGTGCAATTTAAAAAAAATCTCCAATACATGTTTTGGAAAAAGAAGATCCCTAAAATCAATGAAAATATATCTTCAAGTTGTGGGCCGCCCATTGTAGCTGATTTGGAAGGCAATGTTGTTTCGAATTATGTGAAGGGCAAAGTTTGTGTGATTCATCTCAATAGAAAAAGAATTTGTGTAAACACTCAAAAAACGGCTTTGTGTTTTTTCACTGCTAATGGGCAAAATGACCAGTAGCGAGGGGCAGATTGATTTGAGGCTGTTTTATGTCCTATTCCTGGAGGCTGAAAATGTATCTCCCTTTCCTGAATGAGAATGCACAGTACTGCTATAAGCTTGTTTCAGTTCACAATGATCCAATGTGAAATTCTTGATTTTCGTGCCCTAGTTTACCTGCAACAAATGTCAAATGATACGTTTTATAATTTTGTTTATTTGTGCAGTGAGGGTTATCCTGGTCACTTTAAAACTCTGTTTTTACTGACTATAGAGATTTGTCACAATTGAGGTCTCAAACTAAGGGGCTTATTTATAAGCCCCTTGTGCCGCCGGTGCGTCACTTTTTGTGACGCACTGGCGGCACATCTTGCTGCCCCATATTTACAAGGAGATGTAAAGACACACTGCGTGGCTTTTTGTGCCCTTGTAAATACAGCCCCTTTACACGCAGCACTTTGCATGAAAGGGGCATGGCATGGGTGTTGCTGTGGGTGTTCCTATGCAACACCCATGGCTTCTGCCGCATTTCCAGATTTACGAGAAATTGTGAACTTGGAAATGCGCCAGAATGCTACGCCTCCCCATGGGAGGGCGTAGGGAGGCGCAACAGGGAGAAACAAGGAGAAATGTTTTCATTTCTCCTCGTTTTTTCCTCTTTCTATGCATGCTGCATTCTGTAGCATGCATGGAAAGAGGAAATCACCTCTCCTGATTGTTTTTGTGCAGTGTCCCTTCCTGCACAAAAACAATCATCCCCGCAACGCAGGCACCCTTGTACCATGGTGCAAGGGTGCCTGCATCGGTGCATGGCAGCTCATTGTGCGCCAGTGCAGGGGAGAGCAAAGGGATCCGTCATATCGTTGTAGATATGACGCATACCTTTGCTTCGAAAGTAACGCAGCGCCGCACAGCCAAATGGCTTGCGGCACCGCGCTGCGTTACTTTGTTGTAGATAAGGCCCAGAATTCATATTGCAGTGCCAATAGATTCCACCAAGAGCATACACTTGTCTGCCCAGTCCTCCTTCTTATTTCGTGTCCCATGTAGAGCTGATAACATTCGTTTGCATCTCCCAAAGCCAAGTTGATTACAAATCTCTTCCTCGTTATTATTAGAAATTTCAAAAGTTGGTGACACCATGTTTTTGCTGCATTTGATACCTTCAGAGAACAGAACTTTGAGAGGATATGTCATTGAAAAATGTAATCATATATCCACCATTTGGGCAATGACATATATCAAATGGACAGGAAATGCGAATTATGAATGTCATAGTGGATTTTTTTTTAAAATATGGCTCTTGTGCATGTTGTGTTTAAAAAAAAAATGAAAAAGATTGCAGAATGTATTAGGCTACTGTATCATAAATTTGAGATTCCTAAAGCCAAAAAGAATCTCCTTTATTTCCTGAAGTCAGCCTCCTTGTGTCTCGCAAGGCCGATTCTCACTCGATAGTGACTGGTCAGTCAGGTATGGAGACACACAGTGCTTGATTGTTTTTTCTACAACATGTGCCTATGGCCACCAGTTATAATAGATGAGACTCTATGATCATTAATGGTGGCCTGGTGGGAAACAGCTATTTATCAGTCTAATAAAAAACATTCCCCTAGGGTTCTGTATTTATTAGGTCCGATAAATAGGTACTATCTCAAGTTTTCATCATCCAAATGGAGGATAACATGCAAATTCTGGAACTTTCTGAACCATAACTCCGCATGTACCTGGATTTATTTGGCATCTTCCCTTGTACTTTTTGCCAGCACTTGTGATTACAATCCTGCACTATCATGTGTTTGTGCAAGGATTGGAAATAATCTGCCACTCATAATGAATGCCTAATAGTGAGTTCTGGCTTTGTTGGTCTGCACAAGCATTTAATTTTTCAACAAGGATTTAGCATAAATGTTGCTATGAGATGTTCCATTTTGGTACTGTCCAACTAACCTCAACATTTAGTGAAATCAAATATCTGGACAGTGAGGACATATCCATTCTGGATTTCTTTGAGGTCTCCAAGCATTGACAAATATTATTATTCCTGTACAGACATTCATTCAGCTTTGTCGTGTTGTTACCACACACTCTCTTTAGCATGCATGTCATTATCCTTTTGTGTGTCTTACTGGCACTCCTTCTCACAATCCAAGAACTTTACAGTTGCTAATGACATTAATATTTGAATTTGTAATGGTCTATTTTTGTATTATGTTCTCCTGTACCTGTATAGCATTAACAATTATGTCTATTTCTACTGTAAAGAGTAAAACTATTCAGTTTGTCCATTGTTTTCTAGTATAGAAATGAGTACTAACAAAATGTAACATCTTATTAATTGCAAGCTTATTTATTACTTTTTATCCATAGCTTTGTTGTAGGCGCTGGTACCTGTAAAATGCCTTCAAGTTCATGTGCTAGAAATGTTCTCCCATTTATACAAAAGCATAGAAATCCACAAAACAAAGGGTGTCTGCTCTACATTTTAATAACTGACTTTTAGTGAATTGGTATGATATGGTGAATTAATACGGCCAGACTTAAACTATCTACAAACACTTTGGTACAAGAATTAATACCTACATTCTTGAACTATGTCTGATTTATTCGCCATTTTGTGAAACACTGCTAAACCAAAATGTACCTTGAGCTTAGTCCATTGGTAGGAGAGGAGCATGTTAAGTAATTGGAGTCGACATCATACATCAATAAATGGCATCAAAAAATATTACTATCTGGAATACTTGCGAGGTATTGGTGATAGAGGTGATACCACAAGTCCTGTTTGAGTAGTGAAAACTGCTGGAATAATGCTGGCCTTTACTTGCACACCGATTATAATATTCATACATCAAATGAACTAACAGTCCAGCACACCAGGCTTTACTCTAGAAAAGCCATGTGGGTTAAGCACTATTTATACAGATCCCTAAAGTTGTGTTAGAGCTACACAAATGTTCTATAATATTACAGAACGGAATGGTGATGTTGTTCATGCTTTGGACATAGATGTCTACAGCGAAGAGTTTCGTATTTCACAAGGAAATCCCAACAGCTATGTGTGGGAATTTGGCATGCTCTTACACCATGCTATGCCATATTTCAAAGCACCGGAAAGTTGGTGAGACAAACATTGGTACTGCTATTGGAGATCACATTTCCCAGTGTACCCATGCATTTTCCATTTGCTTATCTTTGCTCCTATGCCACAAAGAGAGAATTTGGTCTCATAGGAGAGTCTGTATTGAATCTGGAAACAGTTCTTAGAATTTTAGCTTCTGTGAATACTTGCATCTTCTACTTATGTAAAATGTGCCTTCCTGAACATTTATAAATGCCATCTTCTGCTGTGTACCAGGCTCAAACTAGGTCCTTCTTACCTAAATCTGCTAGTACAGCAGATAAGAAAGCATTAGAGGAAAGCCTAAATGGAAATTTATTTTTACTCATGTTCCTTGCTGTGCTTACCATCACACATTCTGCACCAAAGAAAGGCAATATATGTTAACCAGCTTTGAGCTGAATCCCTATACCAAGCAATGAAGAAACACAGCGCTAAAGTGATTGTGCGGCCTGCAAGCCCCAACATTCTGCCGATTAGCTGTGTTAGAGGTGATGTGTTTCTGTCTGTCCTATTTTACTAAATACAGTGAAAGGAAGTAACATGTCCTGTTTCATTAGCCAAACGACAAAAAGTGTCACATTGAGACAATATGTTATGAAACTAAGATCCACTTTTTGAACAAGGGCAGGAAGTTCTAAGACTCTTCTCATATTGCATGATTAATTTGTACATTATTGCCAGGAAAATCTAAAGGTGACTGCACCTCTCTTCCCCTACCCATGCTCAGTTCACTTCTCACAACTCTGAGATATTAAGATACCCGCATATTATGTGGTCATATCCGTGCCAAATGTGCCACAGACGCAATCGATTATTAAAAATAGCCAAAGTCTGGCAGAAGCAATATCACATTCCAGTCAATGAAAACCAAAGACATTGATGCTCCTACACACTGCTACCACTGACTGCACACCAAACAACATGCAGCTTCCATGCTGGTTCCAGGACAACCGATTGTGCCTCAAGATAGTCTACACATTCATGAAAAGTGAGGGTCCCTCCAACATCACTTCAATTTGAATACTTTACAAATGAATAAACTGCATCAGATTGCAATATCGGCATACAGCATCTTGCAGTGCACATTGTGCTGTAATGGCCTGCACTGTAGCAAACAATTTGCTCTAGCTTTAAGCTGCTCCATAAATTGTATAAATTTACATTTTTGAGGATGTTATCCCTCTGCTACTGCCAAAATTGGCTTTTTGTTAACATATATTGTTCTCGGCTAGACAGGGTATTGCGCTTTCCTCAATCTAGGACCCTCTGAAGTAAGTAGCCTTCCTCCAGTTATTTGAGTCACATTGTAAGCATCTAATTCTCCTTTAGTGTACCTCCATGGTCAGAATATTTAGACTTTTTAAGTGTCATTTGTGTACGTTCAGTGTTTTATTGTGCCTTAATCCTTCAGACACCAGGTTGCTCAAAGAGCACTCTTTTAATTAGAATCGTGTGCCTTCCAATGCATTTTCACCAGACATTGCCCTATAGAGAAGTCATTTCATACTCTTATCAACAACCCTACTTGTGCACCTTTTTAATCTAAATAGTGCACACAGACCCTAAGGATGTTTAACCAATATATTTCATCTAACGACTTGGGTAACTCTTGTGGGAACCACATTGCACTGCTTATATGATTAGTTTTCATTTGTTCAAATCAAAACTTTGTGGCCCAAAACATTTAAAATGTGAACTGACCTTCTAAGTCCATAGTTAAACCAAAGTAAAATGATTCACATGTGCCTTCCCAGGCTCATATTGCATCTTGACCATGAGCAAACATTCACAGGGTTTGAAAAGCCCCCTTCCCATCTGTACAGCAGATAGAGCATGGTGGTGGTGCTTTATTTGTGTTTCAACCAAGTTAATATGCGTGTAGAACTACTGGCTTCATGCCCAAAGTCGATGGCAGTCGATACATTCCGGAAAGTGGTCAGGATAACATCTGACCAACCTAGGTTCCAAAATATTTAAAAATCAGAAAAGGAATATGTTTTCCAATGCATTAAAAAGGCTGGTGATTTATAGTCTAAATTGAGGCATCACAGTTTACAAATTTTTGGTATGACTATTTTCAGTTGCCTTTAAAGTCTGATGCTATAGAAAAACAACATGGCTGTGATAAAATAGAATCAGGCCACTTTGGTGCATTTCACTGAAAGGAAAGGTAGGGTACAGCTCAAAAAGTGCCTGTAGTGGAAGCCCAGCTGTCCTCCTAGCTCCGACATAACTTGCTCTTGCACAGCAAAATCAGCAATGCTTTCTCTGGGTGCCCTTTGGACTCTTCTTCCCCACTCTTTTTCTCTGCATGCGTAATGTCACCTTGGACAAATCAACAAAGAGCAGTTTTAGTTATCAATGCAAAATGCATGTCTTTTGGCGTAATACCAAAAGTCAACATAGTTTCAGCCTCTCACCATGGGTCAAAAGTACAGATCATCATTGGGCAGATTGCACAAGTGCTTTCGAAGTCCAACAGTTAAAGGATTTAACAGGCAATTTAGGTCATGTTGCTTAGATTAATCTGTGATAGTGGTACTTTGCTGAGTGGGCCACTTTAGAGAATACTATTATTCCCTTTCAAAGGAGCTCTTCTGCTTTTGCAATTCTTAACTTTTCCTCTGCGTGTTTCACTTTAAAGTTGAACGCACAGCGTACAGACAATCTAACACTACACTAATAAAACACTACCAAAGAAATACATTATTGGCATCAGCAATTGAACAAAACCGGGTATCATCCACAAGGTATTCATAATTTCATGAAAAATATCTCTCTCAGACAAAATTTATTACAGACATCTCTTAATTCAATCTATAAATAAATACAGACAATGATTATTATATGATCTTCAGTTTCTCCAGATTGGATAAATTCATTTTTACCATTTATTTCAGAACATGTTAATATAATCTTTTCAAAGATAAAAAATACAAAGTTCATGATATTTAATGAACGATTCATACTTCAAAAAACAGCACTCCTCTAGCCTTCTGTTTTCACTTTTCGAAAAAAAAAATATATAATATATTCCAAATTCTTTTTAAAAATCAACATTTATTTTTGGGTTTACCAGGGAGTTAAAACAGACTTGTTTGTGTTCAAATATATTTAAGAATACTAGCATATATTTAAAGGAAATCATGACACAAAAAGAAACCTTCAAACAGAAACATGGGTAGATGTTATCAAAAAAGGTGTGTTTTATTTCCTGACAATTGACAGTAGAATATGATAACTTAGCAAAAAGCCTTTAATATACTAAAAAACCTAACAACACTATTCTAATGGACTTGTCATTAAGAGGTCTAAATATGTGAAGATGGTATGCATTATTAAACAGATGCAATATTTTTTTTGTAAATGAGGAGTTTCCATAGTATAGTACTAAGTTACACCTAGTATGTGACTAACTGTGCCCCAAACCTACTAAGTTTTCAGATACACCGATATGCCAGACAGATTCTAAGTTATGTTGGTTAGCTAGTGACCCTATCTTCTCCTCACCTCTTATTTTTCCCTTGTGTAAAAGTTCATGATTGTTTAAGACAGTAATTTAACAATACATTTCCAACACACTTACATGTCACAAAAGCACAAGAACTATGCTTAAATGCAAGATTTTCTTGTGTTTCGACGATAAAACTATAGGTTCAAATTTTCCATAGGACACACCAGTGACGTTTAAATGTCCAGTCATGGGGTTTCTTCATGATAGTAGTCCATCTATCTTTGGAAGTAACCATCATAAGCAGACTTGCCATAGCTGTGTTGTATCTATTTCTAGCTCATCCATAAACTTTTGGTTTGCAATAATGACCAATTTGTGTCAGACATATCATCTCCAGGTGGCCTGCAGCGATATCCTTTCTGAAGTTATTGTTACTGATGAAGCACGTCTTGTTACATGATCTCTTGTGAAAAGAAAATGGAAGTTTACACATGGTCCACCCTGTATGAATGAGACTCTTCAGGAGCTCAGGGGCGCAGGGGCCATTCAAGCTCCTCTACTAGGTGGTTGGTCTTGGGATTTACTGAACTCGTGTAAGGCACGCAGGAGTTTCATACTTATGCCCCCAGGAAAGCAGTATCCAATACTACCGCCCAGCCTTACAGTAAGAATCTTCGGATACATTTCTTATCTGCTATAAAATTACGAATTAGCCTGAATATAAAAATATAAAGGATAAAGCCTCCATATATGAGAAGTTTTAACATTAACACCAATGAGGAAATCTATCTGATTTATACCACTCAAAATAAATAGTATGCTTTCATTTATTTACACTAGGAAGATAAAAAGGAAATTTAGAAAAAACAAGGCCTCAGCCAAACCTTCAGTCATGGGTTGATTTGCCATAGTGTTTTTTCTGATATAGTTTAATAGTTAGAAAAGCCATTTAAATGGATTATGATAGCTGCAAGTGCTAGAGAATGTTTTTTAGGCAAACAAATAATAACCAGGTGAAATCAGTATCAAGTTCACCCATGACTAAAATTCCGGCATGCTTTAAGTGTGTGGCTAGGTTTGAGATGTTGCTAAAGCATTTAACCATTTAAAAATGTGGATAGCTAATATGCAGTTTGTGTACAGACAATCAAAGTCTTCCTCATACACGCTATTTCAAAAGAATAGTATTTCATTGCAGAATGGCTTTGAAGAAGGCTCTCAAAGAACCTCGAATAATGATTCCACCACAGCTGGTGCACTCTAACAAGAGGGGACAGAATTTACCTTTCACCTCCGTGTCCTTACACACATCTCCAATTGAACTAAATCAACCCTCTGCAGAATTATTAGCCTATGGTGCAAATGTCCTCCGTAGAGATTTCTGAAATAATATAGGTCACAAAAACTGTAAGGAAAACGGTGTAATATTACGTACCATTTATGTTGAGCTACAGAGCCCATGAGTGATGATCCAGTGAAAAACAAAATAACACTGTACGATTTTTCATAGAAACTCAAAGGCAAGTTGATTATCTGGCACACAGTGAATGGCTTACAGGGGTTTAGACATAAAACCATAGACCAAATGCACTTGTAAATAGGACTCACTGATGTCTACGATATTCCATTAACATTTATGTACAGGTACTCTTAGATGTGTAGAAAACACAAAATGTAGATTTAATTTATCTTATATTAAAATTTGTATGGCACATTTACGACATTTGTATGGCCGCACAGAGCTCTTGTTAGCAGGAGGTGTGATTCTTAATAGTTAAATGGAGGTTTCATGGGTGGTACCTTTTTATCTGATCTGTTGAACAATAGTTTTTAGTATTTGTGTTGCGCTTAGTGGTGATTCTTATAGGCTTCAGGAGGGGAAGCCTGAGTGGCTTGATATTGTCTTAGTTGCATGAAGCGTGCTTTGTGTCCAAGTGAGTGTGTGCTAGGAATATGCCAATTCTTCCGTGAACCAGATTTGTAAAACAAAAAATTTAAGATTAAAATTTAAGATTTAAAATATAAGATTGTGTGTGTCCCCCTTGAACTTAATCTATACAGAAGTATTAGGTGACTAAGTAGGGGATGGTGTATAATGCTTCTCCAGTTTCTTTAGAGCCACTTTGAAATTAATGGACAGAGAAGTAGATTACATGTTTGCTTCTTTTTTATGGGTTATATACCAGAAGTTTTACATACAGACAAATCTTTCCCCCTCGGTCACCATTTGCGAGATGCACTCCAGTCATGCATTGCTCACATGATGCCACAATTTAATAAGGTTGTTTAAAAAACAAATGACTGCAAGCTAGCTTTGCCATTCGCCGTTAGAAAATGTATCCATTGTCAGTGCAGTGTGGACAATAGTGATGGGGATGATGACGCCAGTGCTGCATAGACCAGATTATTGCATAAAGCTGCTCCTTGCACTTATCTGCAACAACTATTATGATATTACAGTGTCCACTTGTGAAAATTAAGTTTAGATCACTTAATCCGATGAGGTGCAAAAGTGTACTGGTGCAGACATTTGCAGTAGTATTGTTTTTGCCATAAAACGACTCTCAAAAACATCAACATCATTTATGGCAGGACATTTGTCCACACAGTCCTTATGCAGTGTTTGCATGGCAGGAACTACTAGCAATATGTATCACTGGTAAAGAAAATGCTGCCATGTCGATGGACTGGAAGAGCAAAGGCAGTCATAAGCTTAAGCACAAGGCACTCTGTGACCTACACGTGATGTCACCAACAAAATAGTTCTGGATTTGTGATGTGCATTGCGAGCAGAACCAAGATGCTCTTTCCTAATTGCTCTAGGGAACTGTTTAATGCATTAAAAAGTATGGGAGCATCCTAATGTCAGAGCAATTTTATCCCTTGCTTTATTACAGTCTTGTGTTTAAATTATACACTAAAAAGAGGCTCTCATACTAGTTCAGTTTTGAAGTATTTTTCATATTAATTAACAAAGAACGTAGGAATCATATGTTGTATTTTAATTGTTGGCTTCATTCTCATTGTTAGGTTTAAAACCGTGATTACAGCGTACTATTTTATAATATCAATTCTCTTATATAATGTTTTTTGTACAGACCGAAAAACCTATTTTGCTAAATGTTAAACAAAAGAAAAAACATGAACAATTAGAAATTGTTGTTACGGTGTCCTGCGTGCTTATGGGATGCTTGGCTAATTTCTTACATGACAGTGGACCCTTTTGCACCTTTTGCAATGATATAATGTGTTTTGCTAAATGTTTTTTTTATTTTTTTTTACAAAGAACGTATATGAAGAGACCAGCCAGCAGTAGTAGCGTGCCACGTTCTGTTTAGTGGTGTGAAACGATGTGTTTTGTTAACAGACTGTATCATATTGTGTCGTGAATTAAAATAAATATTGTTATAGATGACTTAAACCAACGGTGTGTGATTTCTTTGCATTCAAATCAGTGCTCTAAAGGGGCTGCTACTTACTGGTAGTGAGTACCAGCACTTTTTAATTTTCTTACCTGGAGTGGTGGAACTTCTTCACAGACAGGACAAGTGCCAGTACTGAAATGGGCCCAGCAGCCAGGATCTCAAACTACAACTCAAACCAGCGGCTCCAAGAAATGTTCTGTGCTCCCTCCCCCACACCAAGCCGAACTACACATTTTCTAGGATGTGGTGTTAAGGTCACAGTTGCCTCCTTTGGAATTGGGGAATCAGAGGGGTCTAAGAGTCTGCAGCAACCAGCCAATCTTAGAGCAGTTTATTCATTGCCCACTGCAGTGCCTCTCCATATCGACTTCTACGCAGGCCTACCCGCTACAACCACTTCCCATAGTCTGATTATGTTAGTTGGGGAAGGCCATGGGACATGTAGGCTGTTGGGGAAGAGGGGGAGCAGCTCAGACCACTGACACCAGGTTTGTGTGAAAAAGGCCGCTTTATTGAAACAGGTGCACATAACAAAACAACCTAGGCCTTTGCCTTACAAAACTAGAACCTCGCTATACAACTTTCCTCATCTGTGTTAAGCTACCCCAAAAATCTCTCCCTTCACAACAATTTAATACTGTAATAACCTACCCACTCCAGAGCTGCTGAAATGCAACTGTGACCTTTGAACTCTCCAACCCTTTTACTACAACTAATATCTCCTACTCAACTAAACTTCCTACAGAACCTTTAACTTCCTGGCTCATCCAGGAATGAACTTATCTACCCGGTTCCTTTCAGCCTGAATTGCCGCTGTCAACAAGAATAAACTTTGATAAACGATGACAACTTCTTTGCCAACCGCCACCCAGAAAAAGGAAGGTACCTGCACCTTTTTCTGTCCCCCCAACTCTTTTTGTCTAACGTATGTTTTAAACTTTAGCCAATACCAGCTTCAGCTTTAGAAGGTATCACTGCATGCCCATGAAGGAGAGATTCAGAAAAGTCCAACATCCTCCTAACACAAGTCTGTGTGTTCTACCCTACCTATGCCAACCTCCCTACAAAGAAATGCATCTCCTTATTGAGCTTTCTCCTGGCTTTGTCGATCCCTGCCAGGCGATGTGCCCCTCACCAAACTCTCCTAGGTATAAACTCTGTCCAAAGAACAAGACAACCTACCCCTCTGCTGATCTCCTTTAAGTCCTCTTCATGTCTTTCATCAAGGCTAACCCTTTTTGTATCACTAAGTCGTTCATGCCTAGATGTAGCAGGAACATAACTGGGGACCTAGTTCCTACCAACGATTTGTTCAAACCTGGTATTAACTCTCTCCATCTCATTCCCCCTTTTCCATGCCAAGAAATAGTGTACACGCCAACATTAAAACCCAAGTTCAATCTGTATATAGTGGACTTGGCCTGCCGTTCAGCACACTTTACAAATAAGTGTCCCACACTCCAGAAATTCAAATCCACCGTCAAGAGACTGGTAACAGAACTGAAAAAGGGAAACAAAAGATAACAACCTACACGTTTCTCAGCAACTTCCTTCCTCTTCTCTAACATAATGCCGAAAACAGTTATATGACCATCGTACCTAACCCATTATCATTTCCCAACTCCAACCCTGCCTACCCACTTCTGTGGCCAACTCACTCCGATAAGACTCTGTACCGAAACCCCGAGCATCTAAACCAATGCGCACCAGAGCCTTGCACAATATCACCAACAGCTGAAAGGCAGAAACTGGCTTACCACCCAAGCACTGAAAGGCTTTCTCCCCCCTTGAACAACCCGAAGTTTAAGAGCCAAATCCCCATTGTACACGGCAAAACTTGGCCCCAGGGTACGTATGTAGCAGAACACTCTTATCTTGACCCCTATGATCAGTCTTAGACTTGTAAAGCCAAACCCTTATCCCTTCTTTGCCCCACTAACCACCTCCCATAGTATCCCCCGGCTACCCTTACTCCCCAAAAGCTCAGACACTCTGAACAAGCCAAAAAAATCCACAACATAAGTGTGGAATATAATACCGCCTCACTGTCTGTGCTGCAAATACCCGGCAGCACCGTGAGCACTTCACAACAGATGCTCAAAGTCAATGGCCTCTTCTTAGGACCCAACTGACCCCTTTTTCTGGACCACCCTTCCAGCATCCTCTTACCAAGCCCGCCTGCGGAAGGGGCATAACAAATTCCCCATAAATGCCATGACTACTAATTTTCAAGAAATTGTCACCCTGGACTCCTCTTTTACAACATCAAGTTGTAGGCATGTCCAGACAAAGACCCTCAACAACTTCAATAGTTGTGCCTCTCTCACTGACTATCTGTTAACAAACTGCCCCACTGACATTTTGTCTTTCCTAAACACAACCTTTTTGTGCACTAACGATTCTCCCCACAGTGTCACTGCTACTAGCAAGGGGAAGAATTCCCCAAAAACGCGATGCTCCGGGCACCATGTTTCCATATTGTGACCCTGCCAGCATAGGCCAAACCCGAAGCCTCCTGAAGCATCTGAAAATGTTTGTATGCCCCAGTCCACTTTTGTCAAAGATGCTAAGGGAATCCTGTTACAGGAGTGGAGAAAAACACACTTCATCCTCAGGTCCTCCTTAACCCCTGCTGACAATCTCATATGATAGTGCGGCAAAGGTAGCCCCGAAAGAACCAACCCCATCCACCTACAGAAGGTCCTACCCACTCTCACCACCCTGCATGTGAAATTCAAATGCCCCAACAAGACCTTCACCTCTTTCATTGTGACTTTGGGGTTTTCCAACATCGCTACCAGCAGCCGCTTCATAGTCTTTTACGTATCTTCAGGCAGCCTGGCTTCCATTACTTCCGGAATCAATTTCAATTCTGAGAAATGAGATCACGTACCTAGTGTCTTTTCTGGCACCAAAGTCACCCTGAGGTACCCCTTGAGATACTAGAAACTTGACAGCAAATGCTGACAGTCCGTGGAACCTGGGTTCCTCATGAAAAAAGAAGATGTCTAAGCAATGTGTCATATGTTCGTGGTCCGTGCCATAAGGTGCTGAAGCACTCAAACAGGACACACGATATGGAGCAGCTCATGGGTAACGCTTTGTCTACATACCATTCACCCTCCAACTGTATCCTCAGCAACTGAAAGTCGGCAGGGTGTACTGGCAGCAAACAGAAGGCAGACTAAATGTTGCTTTTAACCATAAGAGAAAATAATCTATAAAACGGCTCTTGCACTCTACCATAGGAATATTATAAAGGCACGAAAAGCTCATATTGCCTTTCAGCTACACCAAGCTGGCAATTCCCCCAAAGAACTCTACAAAGTCCTTAATTCCTTCACAAACCCTATAGCATGCACTAATTAGATCCCCCCCCTCTCAGACATAATGCAATAATATTGCCAACTATTTCGAGGAAAACATTAATATAATCTAGGACCAATTCCCCAAAGACTGTGTACCCCTGATATCTCCGTCCCACTGTCTACATCTCAGAGAAAGTGTGAGGGCTGCCTCGAGAGCTTTCACGTTTTGCAGATACCTCAAGTTGAAGAGATGCTGAGAACAGCTAAATCGGGTTCCCCCCTCGACATCCTGCCAGCCAACCTGTTTGCTTCTTTAGCCCCACAACTAGCCCCCACTATCTGTACTATACTAAATGCCTCCCTTAATGAAGGGAAACTCCCACGCGAATGGAAGGCGGCACAAGTTCTCCCGATCCGGAAAAAGACACACGTACCCTCAACTGAGCTAACTAACTACCGTCCCATTTCACTCCTCCCACTCATGAGTAAACTCTTGGAAATATCACACAAATAAAGGGGCCACGGGTCCGGACTAAAAGGAGGTAATCTAGCTGTCTGAATGTACTCTGTCGTGCAAAAACAGGGGGTTTCCCTTTTCAGGACGGTTCCTCTCACACACCAGAGGTGTCATGCCTCATCATAGGGGTGCCTCCTCACGTGATAGACCTAGTCTACACGTGGGCTACAACCCCCTCTCTACGAGGGAGGAGCTCAGGGATGTTTTTAGTGAGTCAGGCGGGATATATTAAACCCCTATGTAAAGCTGGCGTGTGTGTAAGAAAGTGCAGTGCTGTGATGTGACAATTTAAAACTGGCTACAGGGTTAGCTATATGTAGATTTATTCGGCTACCCGGTGTCAGGATTAAAAACAGTGAGAAGCTGATAACACAAGTGTCGGTATTAGAGACAGTTGTCCCTGGACGTGTGCCGCCTGCTGAACACTCCACGAGCCTGTGGTTTTGGTGCACGTACCATATGGCTAATATGCCGGGACAGACGTGGTGAATTCAACAACCAACAGTGGTTGTATGCAGTACATACTGAACAGTCAATTATACTGGTTCAGTATTATACTCTTCATTTATTCACGTGTTTTTTCATGTTTTTTTCACGTATTTGCACTTATTTATTGCAGTAGCTGAATAACTGACCCTGAAGAAGGCCGTGACACTATCTAGGTTTTTTGGCCGAAACATGTTGGTCGAGTGATTCACACAACTGTCTCTAATGCCGACACTTGTGTTATCAGCTTCTCACTGTTTTTAATCCTGACACCGGGTAGCCGAATAAATCTACATATAGCTAACCCTGTAGCCAGTTTTAAATTGTCACATCACAGCACTTTCTTACACACACGCCAGCTTTACATAGGGGTTTAGTATATCCCACCTGACTCACTAAAAACATCCCTGAGCTCCTCGCTCGTAGAGAGGGGGTTGTAGCCCACGTGTAGACTAGGTCTATCACGTGAGGAGGCACCCCTATGATGAAGCATGACACCTCTGGTGTGTGAGGGGAACCGTCCTGAAAAGGGAAACCCCCTGTTTTTGCACGACAGAGTACATTCAGACAGCTAGATTACCTCCTTTTAGTCCGGACCCGTGGCCCCTTTATTTGTGTGATATTAATTTGGTGGGGAGTTGGTCCACGCAGGTCCTTAAAACTCCTCAAGCCCCCAAGTGTGTTGATAAACTCTTGGAAAGACATATTAATACTCAGTTCATGGGTTATTTAGAATCCCACGGCAAATTTGAACCCTCCCAATCCGGTTTCAGACCCAACTACTCCACTGAAACCACCCTCATAGGCGTCACAGATTACATTAAACATGCCCTGGACAATAATAAGGCGGCGCTGCTTGTACTTCTGGATTTGTCAGCGACTTTTGATACCATGGCCCACCAGATGCTACGCCATAGACTGAGTGAGATAGGTGTCCAGGGACTGGCGCTCAAATGGCTCGCCAGTTTCCTGGACCAGTGAACCCAAACTGTTCATTTGGGCCCTTTTCGGTCTCGCATTCTGGAGCTCACAAAGGGGGTACCGCAGGGCTCTTGTCTCAGCCCTACTCTATTTAATGTATACGTCGCCCCCCTTGCCAAGATCATCAGAGACCATGGATTCACCCCATATTCCTATGCGGACGATACCCAACTCTTTTTATCTTTTGACAATGACACGATCTCTACTAAATCTCTATTTGCGGAAGGAATGCGAGATATCTCCGGGTGGATGACGCAACACTTCCTTCAGCTTAATGTAGCCAAAACTGAAATCCTGCTGTTTGGTAAAGCCCAAACCCTGTGGTCTCCCGACTGGTGGCCCTCAGAGTTGGGCTCAGCCCCCACCCCTAAATCTGAGGCTAAAAACCTGGGCGTCCGACAGGACCACTCCCTAACTATGAGAGACCAAGTTTTGGCCACTTCTGGCACCTGCTTTCACACACTGAGCCTCCTCCGCAGAGTGTTCCACCTCCTTTCCCCTAACTGTCCGCAGGACCTTAATACAAGCCTTAATTATTAGCCATCTTGATTACTGCAATGCCCTGCTTATGTCTGCCAACGAAGCAATGCTGAACAGACTGCAGGTGGTTCAAAATACAGCAGCCCGCTTGGCTCTCAACTTGCCCCCCAGAACCTTTTCCCGACCTTTGTTACGCGGCTTCACTGGCTTCCCATCCGCCAGAGAATTAAGTTTAAAATTTGCAATCTAGTCCACAAGTCACTACATGGCAGAGGTCATTGTTATCTTGCCAAAAAACTCAAATACTATCTGCCCGGAAGATCTCTTCGCTCGGGAGATAAAGCTTTACTTGCTCTCTCCCGGTACAAAAAACTGAGGGCAGGGAGCAAAGCTTTTACATATCTCGCCCCCGTGTACTGGAACCAATTGCTCATCCAATTACGCAAGTGCACTAATCCTCTCCACTTCAGGAAACTCCTAAAGACTAAATTCTTCAGTCATTGACACACCAAACTCTGCATATACCACTCCTTAGCGCGGAGGTACCCCTCTGGGGTGATTCCAGCGCTTTACAAATTCAATAAATAAATAAGCACCCACTGTCCTGCTTTCTCCACTAGAGATAAGGCCACATCGACAATTGAGTAGGTGACCGAAACCTGCTCCTCTGGTATAAAGTAATTTACTGACTGGCCTTCCGGCCTTGAGAGGTGCTGAATCAGTCTAAACTGGCCCAGTACCTTCTTAGGTACCACCCTGATAGGGTACACAATCAAGTTATCCATTGGCCAGTCGTCAAAAGGCCCTGCCATGAATTTCTTTGAGCAACTTGTCCCTTACCACCTACCTGTGCTCACTGGCTGATTTCATATCATCCACCCAGCGTCTCACCCTGGGGCCCTCGGAACCCCAGTCTGAAACCTAAGTAAATCCTTCCAACAAAATCCTTGTGTCGTCCTGCCTGTCATACTTGGAAAGCCAAAAACCCAGTCTGTCCAGTTTAATGGGTGTACGAGCCCTTCCATGCAAGTACCTGTCCTCCCCTCCCTGACCTGTAACCCCCGCCTATCCCTGCTGTGCCCCGCTGAATCCCTGCTGCTGTTCCTGGTTTGTTGGTGCTTGACCCCCCCACCATGAAGCAGTTGACCAAGGTGTGCCTGCCTGCACACTTGAAGCATTCATGACAGAACTTACAAAACTCCCTTGTGCAGCTCCCTGTGTTGTAATCCCAGCAAGCTCCCCTTGATAAGCCCGGCCTCTGCCTACTCTTCCCACCACTCCCCAGGTGGGGCGCCCCTGAAAGGGCCGATACACAATCCGTAACCCGCTAGCCGTAAAAAGTGTGTTACCAAACTTGTAGGCCCCATTATATGCTGCCAAAGGTCCATATCAATTTCACCCCATTGTGCCTCTGGGTCAAATGCCATAAGGGCCCTGAACTCCTCATGATACTGGACCCATGCATAGCCACCCTAATTATTTGTGCCTTTCTAATGACATCCATGTATTTGAAAAGTGCGACCGACCTCTCTGGGTACTCTTCGCTGTGAATGCTATCATATATAAGGAATGCTGCCGTCCAGTTCTCCATATCAACCAGCACCTTCAGTCACTTGGACAGCTCAAATTCTTCTTCCTTTGACCCTTACTTTGACCATAGCTCCCTGTGCAGCAGCTTCATCATTTCTACATACTCCCCTTCCTATATCCTCTCTTTAGTGGACGCCACGAGGTGAGCTCCCAAGGGCTTTGACGTACCCATATAAGGCAGTTTCTTAATTCTCAATGCTTTATTCTCTGGCTTATCTGACTAACCCCCTTCCTCTACCTTGTTGTCCTGTTTGGTGTCCTTATCTGCCCCTACAGACTTGTCGGTTCCCTTCCAAGCCTGTTGCTCCTTACCTGACTCCATCAACCCTAAGCTACCTTGAACCCCTGGTTTCTTATCCCCCCACTACTGAACCACTTGTGCCCACAGCGTGCTCATCTGTACCCACACCTGTATCCTTGGCATAAAGACCTTTGCTTCAGCAGGCCTTCCCGCTGCCTAGAGGCTCCTTTGCCTCTACACGCACTGATGCCAAGCGGGCCTCCCTGCTGACTCTAGGCTCCTTTGCCTATACCCGCACTGCTGTCAAGCGGGCATCCCTGCTGGCTTGAGGCTCCTTAACCTCTACAGCTGTGTCCTTGACGTACCGACCTTTGCTCAAGCGGGCCTCCCCACATGCTTGAGGCTCCTTAGCCTCTACACCCACTGATACCATTATAGTGGTGTGTGCCCCGCTCGCGTTGCCTTACCTGGTGTTAAAGCCGGTACTGGCTCACCGTCTCGCCATGTCTTCCCTCCACATGCTTCCACCAGTTACGTCTTGAGTGTGCCGGGAACCTACAGCCTGCAAAATACTATGACCAGATTGATTAGCAGTTAACCCAACCCCTCTTGCTGCTGTCTGGCCTCCCACTCTATGAGCTGCACGTCATCCCCCTCTCGCACTTCACCTTCCTCCAAACTCTCTTGTTCATAATCAAGCGCGCTGACATCGTTGTGCACAGCCACGTTTTGCACCCACATATGCTGGGAAGTGTACTCTGCCCTACCAGCCTGTCCACAAAAGCTGAACAACTCATTTAATGAACACGCCCATCGGGGGTTGCACTCCACCCTCCTGCCCATTGTACCGCCGAGACCACACCAGACCTTCTTGAGGCGATGGTCGTGTCGTCCCTTCGTCGCAGCCAAGCTAGCCGCATGGGGCAGCGCCTTCTCTTTTCCTCGGGGCCAATGAGCCATACTAACCCTCCCGGGTGTACGATCGACCTAACCGTGAACACCTGTGGGAGATAAGGTGGGCCCGGTGTGCTGGTAAACCCCAAGACTGAGAACCTCCCAAATCTCCTGAGCTCCACACTCTACCAGGAGCCCTAGCCTGAGCTACATCACCTATTCCTGACTGTGTCCATTAACTCAAGCCTTCCAACTCGCCTCTGTCCAACCCCTGGGGTACCCCTCCAACGGGCTCTACCATACACTTTCCGGGGAGGGGCTGGCCTCAGCACCCCTTGCGACGTACGTGCCTGGGCCCAGACAAATCCCCTGTGTCGTCCCCCTGATCCTCTTCCTCATCTTCACTCCAACTCAATTCTGCTGCTGCAACTCCTAGCGATACCCCCAAATTAAGTATCCGCTCCCCTACCCCAGAATCCACTCCACAGGACATCCCCCCATGAACTCAGGGTCCAGCATATTTCCCTGTTACTGGTCCCTGAGGGAAAACGTTGACCTCACCCCTGCAGGTGCTCTGCTCATCCAACCACCCCGTCCAAAACTATGAGATTCCATCTGCCCAGATCTCTCCACTCGTTCCTACTCTTCCCTCCACAACTGGGCCATGTACTTGAATATCCTCATTCTCCCACATTAACCACTGATAAACCTACCTGAAATCCACTATTTGTGTCCCCTTCTCCTCTTATCCTACCTACAGGATTTGCACTCATGGCATGTTTCTTGCTTCCCCAGTCCCTCCCTCCTCCCCAGTGCTTCTCAGTGAGCCAGAACGGCCTCTTCGGCCTGCCTGCGATGCACTACCTCTCCACTGAGGCTGCGCGCGCGTCCACGGCGGCCCTGCCCCTTAAGAGCACCGCGTTGCATCATCTGTAGGCGGAAAGGCCTTGCACATTGAGCCCATAGATCTCAGGCTGGGGAGGGCTTAAGCATTCCCCAGCTGCTCTCTCACCAGCACATGGACTGCAATGAACCACCCACCTCCTCTCACGATGACTCTATCAGGGAAAGGGCCGATTTCCGAGTCCGGGAGTGGCCTCTCCTGCTTAGCTATTGTGCATCACGCTCGGGGGTCCATCGCTGTGGCCACGACCCCCTTGTTGCCTTTCTCCTGGAGCGACCGCTACGCTGCGGTGCCCCCTCAGCAACAAGATCTAAGTTTCAGGGCATCACCCTTCATCAGCCAGGCTAGCTTGAATCCAGTGGTGTAGTGAGCATGGGCCCAACGTCTGGGCATACCCTTCCCACTTAGGGCAACATATGCAAAAGAAACAATTGATGGACGGAATGCTGGACAATGCAAACATTCACCCCCAGTCACAAGGATCTGGGTTAAATCCATCATTCTTTTGCTCACCACACCACCCCAGTTTGGACCCAGCCATATGCAAATCAGTCTTGACCCTGTTCCTTGTGGGAACAGTCCAGCCCAAACTGCCAAGCCAGGTCCTCCCTGGACCGGAAACAAGCATCCTGGGAGCAGTTTCAGGGCATCACCCTTCATCAGCCAGGGTAGGTTGAATCCAGTGGTGTAGTGAGCACGGGACCCACGTCTGGGCAAACCCTTCCCACTTAGGGCGACATATGCAAAAGAAACAATTGATGGATGGAATGCTGGACAATGCAAACATTCACCCCCAGTCACAAGGATCTGGGTTAAATCCATCATTCTTTTGCTCACCACACCACCCCAGTTTGGACCCAGCCATATGCAAATAAGTCTTGACCCTCCTCCTTGTGGGAACAGTCCAGCCGGAACTGCCAAGCCAGGTCCTCCCTGGACTGGAAACAAGCATCCTGGGACCGGTTTCAAGGCATCACCCTTCATCAGCCAGGGTAGCTTGGATCCAGTGGTGTAGTGAGCACGGGACCCACGTCTGGGCATACCCTTCCCACTTAGGGTGACATATGCAAAAGAAACAATTGATGGACGGAAAGCTAGACAATGCAAACATTCACCCCCAGTCACAAGGATCTGGGTTAAATCCATCATTCTTTTGCTCACCACTCCACCCCAGTTTGGACCCAGCCGTATGCAAATCAGTCTTGACCCTGTACCTTCTGGGAACAGGCCAGCCCGAACTGCCAAGCCAGGTCCTCCCTGCTCCGGAAACAAGCATCCTGGGACCGGTTTCAGGGCATCACCCTTCATCAGCCAGGCTAGCTTGAATCCAGTGGTGTAGTGAGCACGGGACCCACGTCTGGGCATACCCTTCCCACTTAGGGTTGACATATGCAAAAGAAACAATTGATGGACGAAATGCTGGACAATGCAAACATTCACCACCAGTCACAGGATCTGGGTTAAATCCAACATTCTTTTGCTCACCACACCACCCCAGTTTGGACCCAGCCGTATGCAAATCAGTCTTGACCCTGTTCCTTGTCCCGAGCTCTCCATGCCACTGTAGTCAAGCTATCCTGGCTGATGAGGGGTGAAACCCCGAAACAGGTCCTAGGATGCTTGTTTCCAGTCCAGGGCGGACCTGGCCTGGCAGTTCCGGTTGGACTGTGCCCATTGGGCACAGGGTCAAGACTGATTTTCATATGGCTGGGTTCAAACTGGAATGGCATGGTGAGCGCAAAAAGCGATGGATATAGGCCCAGATCTCTGTACTGGGGTGAATATATGACATTGTTCTGTATTCTGTCCATCAATTGTTCTTTTTGCATTTGTCATCCCGAGTTGGACGGGTATGCCCAGACGTGGGTCCCGTGTTCTCCATGCCACTGGAGTCAAGCTATCCGGGGTGAAACCCCGTAACCGGTCCTAGGATGCTTGTTTCCAGTCCAGGGAGGACCTGGCCTGGAAGTTCGGGCTGGACTGTTCCCATTGGGCACAGGGTCAAGACTGATTTGCATATGGCTGGGTTCAAACTGGAATGGCATGGTGAGCAAAAAAACAATGGATTTAGGCCCAGATCTCTGTACTGGAGTGAATGTATGACATTGTTCTGCATTCTGTCCATCAATTTTTTTTTTGCATATGTCACCCCGAGTGGGACAGGTATGCCCAGACGTAGGTCCCGTGCTCTCCATGCCAATGGAGTCAAGTTATCCTGGCTGATGAGGGGTGAAACCCCGAAACCGGTCCTAGGATGCTTGTTTCCAGTCCAGGGTGGGCCTGGCCTGGCAGTTCGGGCTGGACTGTTCCCATTGGGCACAGGGTCAAGACTGATTTGCATATGGCTGGGTTCAAACTGGAATGGCATGGTGAGCAAAAAAACGATGGATTTAGGCCCAGATCTCTGTACTGGGGTGAATGTATGACATTGTTCTGCATTCTGTCCATCAAATGTTCTTTTTGCATTTGTCACACCGAGTGGGACGGGTATGCCCAGACGTGGGCCCCGTGCTCTCCATGCACTGGAGTCAAGCTATCCTGGCTGATGAGGGGTGAAACCCCGAAACCGGTCCTAGGATGCTTGTTTCCAGTCCAGGGAGCACCTGGCCTGGCAGTTCGGGCTGGGCTGTTCCCATTGAGCACAGGGTCACGACTGATTTGCATATGGCTGGGTTCAAACTGGAATGGCATGGTGAGCAAAAAAACGATGGATTTAGGCCCAGAGCTCTGTACTGGAGTGAATGTATGACATTGTTCTGCATTCTGTCCATCAATTGTTCTTTTTGCATTTGTCACCCCGAGTGGGACGGGTATGCCCAGACGTGGGTTCCATGCTCCCCATGCCACTGGAGTCAAGCTATCCTGGCTGATATGGGGTGAAACCCCGAAACCGCCCCTAGGATGCTTGTTTCTAGTCCAGGGAGGACCTGGTCTGGCAGTTCGGACTGGACTGTTCCCATTGGGCACAGGGTCAAGACTGATTTGCATATGGCTGGGTTCAAACTGGAATGGCATGGTGAGCAAAAAAACAATGGATTTAGGCCCAGATCTCTGTACTGGGGTGAATGTATGACATTGTTCTGCCTTCTGTCCATCAAATGTTCTTTTTGCATTTGTCACCCTGAGTGGGACGGGTATGCCCAGACGTGGGTCCCGTGCTCTCCATGACAGTGGAGTCAAGCTATCCTGGCTGATGAGGAGCGAAACCCCAAAACCGGTCCAAGGATGCTTGTTTCAAGTCCAGGGAGGACCTGGCCTGGCAGTTCGGGCTGGACTGTTCCCATTGGGCACAGGGTCAAGACTGATTTCCATATGGCTGGGTTCAAACTGGAATGACATGGTGAGCAAAAAAACGATGGATTTAGGCCCAGATCTCTGTACTGGGGTGAATGTATGACACTGTTCTGCATTCTGTCCATCAATTGTTCTTTTTGCATTTGTCAGCCCGAGTGGGACGGGTATGCCCAGATGCGGGTCCCGTACTCTCCATGCCACTGGAGTCAAGCTATCCTGGCTGATGATGGGTGAAACTCCGAAACCGGTCCTAGGATGCTTGTTGCCAGTCCAGGGAGGACCTGGCCTGGCAGTTCGGGCTGGACTGTTCCCATTGGGCACAGGGTCAAGACTGATTTGCATATGGCTGGGTTCAAACTGGAATGGCATGGTGAGCAAATAAACGATGGATTTAGGCCCAGAGCTCTTTACTGGGGTGAATGTATGACATTGTTCTGCATTCTGTCCATCAATTGTTTTTTTTGCAGCTGCAAGTCTTTTAGACAATAATAACGACATGCCGGTAAGCCTGAATATAAGCCGCAATAATGACAGACCGAATACTCTTCGTGTTACTGCAATGAAAATTACCTAACCTACCTGACTAACTGACACACACAAAAACTCTCACTAGCAAGGTACCAGCAAAGTATCACCAAGACAAAATGGTGCCTGGTAACACAAAATGCCCACTTATAAACCCCATGGGCTACAAAAGTAGCACAAAAATAGCACAAACCCCCAAGCTGTTGTCAGACTGCTCCACTTCCCCAAATTACCCGGTAGGCAGACCTCCCTGTGTTCGGCTGCCCCCAAATCCCCACTGTGCGCACAATTTCTGCTTGTTTGTGTCCATCTCTGTTCGGTCTCAGATGATTTTTGTACCTTCACGAAGGGTGTGCAGACTGGCTTGGGACTCAGAGTAACACGGCAACCAGGTACGTAGCGTCTCAGTGGGGGAAAGGGGTTGTGGTGTTACACCCCACTAATAAATGTATTAGTTAATAAATAGTTGGATACAGGAGCTTTCATTCGGATATGTTAAAGTCTCTGTCGGTTTTCACCTGGGATTTTTAAATACTCACTCAGACAAAAATACACACATGCAATTATCTCTGTTTTGAAGGTTTTAAAACATGGCTATTTTAAAAAGTACTGTGCTTTAAGTACCCCTCACAATCCGCACTCTTTTCCCTTTCGACTGACTCCTTAAGCCCCCCTCGTGTACTGCTTCGTATATAATGATTAACAACATATGCCAGCGTGATTGTTGGGAAATCTGAAGCTCAGACACCCCCAGTCTTACTGACCAAGCTACACCCCTGCCAGCAACCTCAGGTAATCTAGCTAAATCCCTGACCACCATACTGATGTGATTGGCATGAAATCAAGACCCTTGTGTTCTGCGTCGTGAAGGTCAGATGCAGACCTGGCAAAGCACAAGACCGGACCTTGTGGGCCTAGTAAAGGTCAGATGCAGACCTGACGAAGCACACCCAGTGAAGGTCAGATGCATACCTGACGAAGCACAAGACTGGACCTTGTGGGCCCAGTGAAGGTCAGATGCAGATCTGATGAAGCCCAAGACCGGACCTTGTGGGCCCAGCCAGTCACAGAGATGCACCTACGTCCGAAACCTAGTTCTTTCTTTTGCGTGCTTGAAAGCGCAGTGGATGGCCATCGGACCTAATGACATTGGTTTCAATAGGTGTTATTAGCAATATTGTATATGTTTTTATTTGTGTGTTCTAATGTTTAAAGGGAGTCTCTTTTTCTGTACACGATTTTTCTGCATGGATTTTTCTTGATGTGTGTGTGCACAGATTTCAGCATATTGTAAACTATAAACTGCACACATTTTGTTTTCTCCATAATGGGTATTGTTACTTCCACGAGTGACTGTGGCTCTGCGTACAGTCAATCCGACTGTAAGAGCGCGACTGTGCTCTTTAATTTGTAGGGATGCATTATAATCATGAGTAGTTCGCACCCACATAGAAATCTTTTGTTGTGTTAACATTTGGTTATTAGAATGTGTAATGTAATAACATGTAAAGTGAAGTGATAGAGACATTTTGTGCAACATGGAGAATGTAACGTTGTAATTGTGTTCTACATGATGAAGTTAATGTTCGATTTTACATATGACTAATGAGAAATTAATTTGCTAACGTGTAACACCCTGCATTTAAACGTACACAGTAATAATGTTCATATATACGTGTGCTTAATGAAGCTTCATATTGATTCTTATGTTAGCTGAATTTGTAGGCCTCCTGTATTTTCCCCTGGCTCTCTAAAAACCGTTGTTCATAATATTAATGTGTATGCAGAATCTTTTCTTTCTCACGTTTCTGTTGCAGGTGGAGAAATTCATCTTTGTTAGTTAGAATAATTCTTTTGTTTTAGGAGTTAGGCTTAGGGAGGAGAGGATACTTTTGAACAAGTGGTGCTGATAATGTGGGACGTTGTTCTTTCTCACTGGAGAATCCCTGGGAATCAAGGTCATGGATCCAGTGCACGGAAACATCGCAACTACATGGAAATTCACCTACGAGGAGGTGTCTAGCTGGATGGGACGATCGCATGATGTGATGATGGGTGTGTTTCTTAAGACTTCGGTGTTGGGACTAGGGACAGTGCCCCTGGGAATGAAGTTAGGAGTGGAGACTTGATGGAGAGGGAAGGAGCATCTTAGAACGACCTCCGTAGGCTTTATGCTACTTGACCCATTCAACGTGAGTGCACTTTTTAGGAAGTCTTCACGCGCTGACACCTTTTCTTGAACTTGCCTGGGAAATGCTAAATAAGGATGTCACTTTAGTTGTAGTGTAGGGACAGACTAATGCTTTTACTTACAAACCTCCAAAGAAGAAGTCTCTTGATGTCGGCGCAGTTATCTTCTGCATCTTGATTCTAGAACTGGTTGTCCTTTGTATGCTTCACAGATTGAATGTCGCCCGTAGGTTTGGTTTTGTATTAGTTCCAATGTATTTCTACACCCTCATCTTGAGGTGTTTGTATGTCCAATTATTCTTGGCTTTGTAATAAACTAACTAAACTTAGAACCTGGAGTCAGTGATTCTTCAGAGTCATGGTTTATTGGAATTGAAAAATATGATTGGACAAGATATTTCTCCTCTCTACACTTTTAAGCAGGAACCAACGATCCATCGACCAGGGGTTTCGAGTAAATCTAGAACGTGGAACCTGGCCCCATCACAATTAAACAAAATCTTGGGTTTAAATAGAATTTTGTTCCTTCTCCCCACCCACAGCCTCTAATGGAAACCGCTCTGAGACCAGGAAGGAGGAGTGCAGATGAAGCAAGCTAGAGGTGGGTTAGCACCATACACATAGCACAGCCTGTGCAGGGGTGATAGGCCAATTTAATGCACGTGTGGCGATACCAACAGTTGGTAACTCCACTATGTAGAAAAAGTCAGCTGTGACTATCAATGCCCAGGATGAAGAGCCACCTCACCTCTTGCTGTCAGCAGACTTATCCCCATGCTGAGTCCTCACTCAGTGCCAGGCCTTTGGTGTCGGAAGATGGTGCTACTAAATCACAGAGTGCCCATTGGGGCTGGGAGGAAAGGGACAGGAGGAGCAGCCTTTCTTCACTCCCTACTCGATCTCTTGCTTTTCCCATTGGCACACTATGGAGAGGTTGTGTGATGTCTATCTCCCGCAGGAAAGAAAAAGCTGTGGAACCTGCTCCTGGTGCCCCAGTGAGTGTCCTTCAAGGAGAGCAGGCAGCATCTCTTTCAAGATGGAGTGACAGAGCTATCAGTCCATGCCAGTGAGCTTCCAATGTATCTTCATGTTCTAGGCACTGATCTCTAGTACCTTTCTCGACCTTTAATGTGCATCTTCCCCCTTGAGTGACATTTCGGCCTTTATTCTCCACTTACCCTGTGTAGTGCCACCTCTGCTTCTAGTCATGCTCTTACTCCCTCTGGTGCCATGCCCTCCTCTAATCTCTACCTTGTCCCCCCTGGAGCCACATTTGCTACTACTCTCCTCACTGCCCTCTAGTGTCATCTCTGCTTCCACAGTCTCCCAAAATATCCACCAGTGTCATCTGTTCTCCCTCCAGTCTCTGAACTGCTCTTTAATGTAATCTCTGCCTCTATAGTGTCCTCACTGCCCACACCCCCATGTGCGGTCTCTTCCTTCATAACTCCCCACTATCCCCCAATGCGGTCTCTCCTTTGCCAGTGTCTCTACTGCCTCCTGATGCCGCTCCGCCTCCATAGTGTCCCCGCTGCCACTAGTATCATCTCTGCTCCTCCAGTTTCCTAATCATCCCCTATAGTGCTACATCTACCTCTGCACCCCTAAATTCTTTTTTTTTTGTTTATTACATTTTCCACTAAAGTTTTATTTTAGAACATATCTGAAAAACATCCATCAAATTGAATACATACAGGCAACAATTATCCAAAGGAAGGAGGCAGAATGTGGGGAATGAGACTATCAAGTGGCAAAACTGAAAAGCTACAACATGTCTCGTCTACACAATAGAGCTCAAACAACAGTTTAGGTCTCACTGCATTAGCAGTCATGTGAATGGAAAATATTGGGAGCACACCCCGAGCAACAACAAAGGTAATACTAGCGACCATGAGCCAAGGCAACAGAGTATTCTGTGAAACACCGCAAGGGCACTCAGAACTCTGCCATCATTTACAAATTAGTGTTCGACAGGTACAGGATTCAGAAGGCAGACAGGTATGTGTGGATAGAAAAGTGGTTGTCCTGTTGTGGAGGATGGTTGGAGGCTGTCTCGGGATGGGTGTGAGGCTAGCTGTGGTATGAGGAGTGGGATAGAAACAAGGGAATATTGCCAAATCAACAAGTCAGTCTGTTAACATAGATGAGGACTGCTTTGGTACGAATCAAATGTGGAAACAAGCTCCAAGCTGCAGAGTGGAGCAAATACCATGTTTGTTCACTAGATCAGTCACTGCCTAGGGTGCAAGGAGTCTTAAACTATGTATTGATGTTTGGGAGGAATCAGAGGGGATCTCATTCTTAGCAGAAGAAATGAGTTTAGAAAACGTGCAGATTACAAACAGTGACAATTGCAGGCAAGACAAACCCTCAACCAGAAGTTGAATGGCAGAGAACGAACAGTCTCTTGCATAGCTGCACTACAGATTGCCAGCTCTAACAAAGACTGAAGAAGCAAACAGCACCACAAACATTGGCATCGAGTTCATCCCACTGAATTAAAGAAAGTTTTACATGTAAAGCATATACTAATTTAAGTAATCTGGTTGAAAACCGTATAAAATGGGATTTGCCAGTGGTCACTTTTCTTTGTTTACTGGATTACCCCTAATTCTCATTGACTCTCTCACACATGTAGAGAGGCCCCTAGGGCCCTAGGGCCGAGACTGATGCACTCAAATGAGAAAAGCAGCATGAAGCTGTAGGGAGTTAACTCAATATTCACCGGGGGGTGGGTGCGGGGTCTTTGGATCTGCTCACTTGCACAATTGCTGAACCATGGCTGAATTCACAGAACCTGATAAGCGCCGTTCAGCTTCCTAGAGTATGCTAATAATACAATGTATGTCACATCACATTGCTGCCATACAATTGCGCTTTCAGACACTAAACAAGTGCTCGCTGGCATAGACAGCAGATCTGTACTCTGGTACCCCACTCTTCCAAGCATATCGCCCACTGACTGGACTTGAGTAGCAGTTCCTCACATCTCATGGAAACTCATGTCTCCAGGACCCTCAAACACCAGGAGGAGGAGGTCAGAACCAGCGGCGTCACTAGGGTTGGTGTCACCCAGTGCGGTAACTCGATAACTCATGGTGTCACCCCCTCATGACTTACCCCATAACACCATCACATGGGGTGACACCTTTCCCAAATGAGACTATTTAGTAAATAGTCTCATTTGGGAAAGGTGTCACCCCATGTGATGGTGTCACCCGGTGCGGTCCGCACCCCCCGCACCTACCTAGTGACGCCACTGGTCAGAACGGAAGCCTTCAGGTAAGTAGTACAAAAGACCTGAGTGTAGCTGTCTTTGCTGCAGCAGGTGGAGTTGCACCTGGACCTAGAGCTGAAGGGACCCATTGGCAAGTGGATACATTATTTGGGGAGAGATGAGCCACAGATGTACCCAGGCTCCTGCTTGTCTCTGAGAGCCATACCACGATGGGGGCTATCAGCATATTTGCATGTAAATTGTGCAACAAACATTATGTAAAAATATGATTGTTAGACCGGCCATCTTTTGGCGTGGTTTCCCCTATATTTTTACTTCTGGCTTCCTGTTTTTGATTGTGTACTGAACTTTGTTTTTGCTGGTGTTAGGAATCTGAGCACTTTACCACTGCTGACCAGTGTTAAAGTGCATGTGCTCTGTGTCTAAAATCCAATGGCATTTGGTTTCTCCATGATTGGCATATTTGATTTACTAATAACTTCCTAGTACAGTGCACTGTGTGTGCCAAGGGGCTGTAAATCAAATGCTAATACACTCCGTATTCTGAATAGGCCTGCAGGATGGTTGAGATGCATGCTACTTTTAGAGTTTGGTTGATATAAGAACCATGCTCAGTACTACGCGTACCTATAATGGTGTCTGAACCTTGGACCATATTTAGGAACTATTGACTCAAGAAATATCTTATCATGGAGCAAATGAGTAAATATCATAAAAGATAAGGGTGTCTCTCACGTAAAAAGAAAATAGGCATTTTTAATTTTTGTAATTGTATCCTAAGGAAGAACTGATGTACATGTAATCTATACCATCTGTTTATTACTTGAATAGATTGAGATGCCCCATACCTCGAGAAATCGGGACTTATAATAATAGAAACTATGCTGATATAAGGACTAAGAGGTATATTGTTCGACAATTGTTCCTATTGAATTATAATGTATGCGTACCACAAGAGACATAGCTAAAGTAATAGGGGATTATTAATTTCATTCTAGAGTTGCATCGTAGCAGGCTCATATGCACAGAAGGAATCAATAGCACGTATGCACTTGGATTTGACCAGTCTTAGACGATCAAATAACTAATCAAGGTATTCTTTAAGTAATCGATTCAAATTGACATAATCATGTTAGTGTTCTTGTGAATCAGAAAATAATTAATTTGATCTGAGATGTTACAATGTAAGGATGTTACGTTGAGAATACGGAAAGTATTGTTGATCCTGCCAATACTAGTAGTAGGGTCATCAAAGTTTCTGTCAAACACGTGTTGAGTATATTATGTGTATCTCCAATCATACTAGAATGGGCGTCTACTTGAATGGAATCCAAACATGAATAGAGAATGTATATTGTGAATGTTATTGGATGTATAACAGTCTGTCATGTAAATCATGTTGTTTCCCCTTGGAGTTGGACAGATATATGAAACATTGTTTCTCCAAGGAATTTAAAATCAGAAAGATTGTATTTATAATCTGATCTGTTTTGTTGGCCTCACAACAATAGGACGTTTTTTGCAAAAGATTAAATATTGAAAAATGGATTGCACTCATTTGATGTACTCTTAGATGAAGTGGCTAATAACCAATAACAAATTTATATGATGACAAAGATTAAATACCCAACATATAATTGGCTGGTTAGTCTATCGTAAATTTGGTTTTAATTGATAAAATAATTTTTTGTCTTTTGATTTTAACAGTTTGTGTGTGGCTTGTGTTTTGCAGCCATGAAGAAGTCTCTTGTGAAGAGACAAAACGTGTTGACTACTGGAAAAAGTCTGATTTTATGAAGATTTGAATAAAAGACCTTTTTTTTTTTTTAAAAACCTGAAGAATATGTAGATGAATTTTGTGCAACCCATGTATTAAAAAGATGTATGGTATATATATGGGAGCAAAATTGTGTGTGCTGTCACCCCTGTGCACAAATGCTAATAGTGGGCCTGCAGCACTGATTGCGCCAGCCACATAAGTAGCCCTTCAAACCTGTCTCAGGCCTGCAACTGCAGAGCCAGTGTGCGCAGTTTTTAACTGCCATAGCTACCTGGCAAGTACACCTATTTGCCAGGCCCAAACCTTCCCTTTTGCTACATGTAAGGTACCCCTAAGGTAGGCCCTAGCTAGCCCCAGGGGCTAGGTGCTCTGTATTTAAAAAAGGTGGAAAATGTGCTTTTAAGTTGTGGTAGTGAAAAGTCGCTAAATTCGCTCTTCACTACAGCAAGGCCTTTCTCTTCCATAGGTCAGCATTGGGACTGCCTGTAGTATTTTACATGGGTATCTTTCAGCTGGAAGCTGATAGAAAATTGGAGTTTGGTGTCTCTGGACTGACACTTTAAAAACACATCTTTTTGTGAAGTTGCATTTTTAAATTGCAGGTCTGAAAATGCCAATTTTAGAAAGATGGCATCTTCTAACTTTAACCATTCGGTGCCTCTGTTTGTCACTCAAATGCACGTCTGGGTTGGATGACAGATGGGCTTTGTGAATTCACTCTAGACAGTCACACACCAAGGGAACTGAGGTGTGACCTGCATATCCCGATGGCCCATCACCAGGCTGATGGGTCTTCCTGAGCTAAGTAGTGGGAGGAGTTGACACTTGCACCTGAGTAGGGCTGTGCCTTTCCCCACACAAAGAACTACATACCCCTCTGTAGTGTGTCTGGAGCCAGGAAGGGCAGAAACTTGTGCACTGCAAAGACCTTTCTTTGAAGTCTCCCTACTTCAAAGGCCAAACTGGGTATAAGTACTGGACCTCTGACACCATAACGGTAGAAACAGAAGCACTTCCGAACTGAGGACATTCTGCCAGGATGAAGAGCTGTTGCCCAGGAGGGACTGCCACTTTTCTGCTTGCTTAGGTGTGTTGGCCTGTTGTCTGCTGTTTCTTGTCTGGAAGTGAGAGGACTGGACTTTGCAAAGTTTCTCCAAGGGCTTGAGTTGAGCTTGCCTCCTTTTGTAAGTCTCAGGGCCATCAAAGACTTCACCTACATTTTGCTACCAGATTTGGTAGGGTCAGAGCTCTGGTACTCATACCCAAAAATTCCTTTGATATAGGGGGTGACTTCAAAACAACTCTCTGAAGTGCACAAGGATCCCTTTCAACCCATCCCTGTGAGTGGGTGATCAGCCCTTTGTGTGAGGACAAAACACAGATGTAAGTGTGAGCCACCTCTCAACCTTCCTGCCCAGGAAGGCTATCAGAATGCAGAAGAATGCATGAGTCAGCTTTCACACTCAGCCCTTCTTGTGTTTGTGGCTGTCTAGACGAAATGCACAAAGTGTAGCTGTCACCCTGCCTAGACTTGTACTGGGGACAGGCTGCAAGCACACAGAGCAAAGTTAGAGCAGAGAAATGTCCAATTTCTAAAAGTTGTGAAAAAACGAAGGGAGGACCTGACACCTGTTTGACTTCTATGCTATTTCTTTAAAGCAACGATCAAACACCAAAGGATTAAAGTTTGATCTGGTTATTTATTTAACCTTTTCATTCAATGGTATTTTGTGTTTTTTTCACACTAGTTCAAATGCATGAAAAGAATAACACTTTTCATTCCACAAGACATAAACGGTTTGCAAACAAAACATTCAAAGTTTCTACAATAAACATTTAAAACATGTGACATCACTACATAAAACAAATGGCTAACATTACAATACACCATATCATATTTCTTAAACACAACAAACCAAGAGGCTAACACGCAATCCACCTCAAAGGAATGCTACACACAGGGAACAACAACTATAACTGGAGGGAGACACTTTTCATTTCGTTTCCCTCTGATTAAATTGATATTAATTAATTTACGGTCCCTCTGTGTTGCTATATGCCAACGCGTTTCGAATCCCAGGCAAGAAGTACTGAGGCTCTCATCAGGGCTTCGTGATTGTGAAACGTTGATGTAATCTGATGGAAGCTAGTCACACAAGTCTGACCGCTCTCAGTGAGTCTTGGATTGAACTCCTACCCTGGAAAAGTGAAACGATATTCTCATGTGGTATGCGAATTGAATCTTCCAGGAAATTGTCAATTAATCAAAACTGGTGCTTTCCTCCCGAAGCGGTAACGTTATTCGTGTTATTTCTGGATGCTTCACAACCTTAGATGTGGAATCTAATCCTTCATTTCGTCTCTATCGCACGAATCCAAGTCGGGCCCGGGTAGGAGTTCAAATCCAAATTTACCACTTAAGAGGATTTATCACCTCAATTCCAAAGATATGAAACATGGTGTAGCTGCTCTTGTCTGATCAGGAATGACGGCTTAAAAAGTGTTTTAAGGAATTCCCAATGCTAGCCTATGAGAGGAGTAGACCTCACAGTAATGAAAAGCTACCAGGACATGTAAAATGTACAAGTAAATGTTTTGCCTTTTAGTTAACAGCACCCTGCCCTTAGGGTCACCTAAGGCCTAACTTAGGGGTGACTTATGTGTAATGAAAGGGGGGTTTAAGGCTTTCCAAGTGGTTTTAAATGCCATCAAAGTGGCAGTAAACTGCACACACAGGCCCTGCAATGGCAGGCCTGAGGCAAGTTTTTAAGGCTACTTGTGTGGTTGGCACAACCAGTGCTGCAGGCCCACCAGTAGCATTTACGACAGGCCCTGGGTATATGGAATACCACTTTATAAGGGACTTACAGGTAAACTAAATATGTCAATCAGGTATACACCAAAGTCATCATGTTTAGGGAAGAAGCACATGCACATTAGCACTGATCAACAGTGGTAAAGTGCTCAGAGTCCTATGGCCAATAAAATGATAAAGCAAAACGTGTAGGTAGGCAGGCAAAAAGTTGGGGGAAGACCACTCTAAGGATGACGGGTCTAGCACTCATTCACATGTTATAACTAACAGACATCTTCGGAGACACAGTGTAGAAATGTTAAAGTTTACAAAGGTCTCAAAATTATGTGCCAGTGTTAGACCTGTCAGATTCAGGGTGGTCTTCTACTAAACGTTTCTGCCTTTACCCTCCTATTTTTCCAAAATCATTTTTGCTGGCATTAGGACTTTGTGCACTTTACAACTGCGAAACAGTGCTAAAGTGCTTGTGCTCACTCCCTACCACATGGTAAAATTGTCTTAAACCTGATTGGGATATTTAATTTAATTATAAGCCCCTTGCAAAGGGGTATGCCATATACCCAGGGCCTGTAAATTAAACGATACTAGGGGGCCTGTAGCACTTATTGTGCCACTCACTAAGTAGCCCATTAGAACATGTCCCAGGTCTGCCATTTCAGCCTGAATGCAGTTTTAAACAGCCAATTTGACTTGGCAAAATAACCCCCTTGTCAAGCCCTAGACTCTCCTTCTATTAGATACAAGTCACCCCTAAGGTAGGCCCTAGTTAGCCCATAGGGCAGGGTGCATTGTAATTAAAAGGTTGGACATTTACCTTTAGGTTTTCCCTGTCCTGGGAGTGAAAACTTCCTAAATTCATTTTTCACTACTGTGAGGCCTACCTCTCCCATAGGATAACATCGGGTTGCCTTATTACATTTAACAAGTGTTAACGTTTGATTGGAAACATGTAAACATTTCATGTTTGGTGTCTGAAAAAGTGTAATTTAAAATCCTTTTTAATGATAAAGTCGGATTTAAAGTTACAATTTTGAAAACGCCACTTTTAGAAAGGCAGCATTTTCCTGCCCTGGCTATTGGTGTCTGCAGCCTGTTCCTGGGTCACATAACTGGGTGTAGTTGGCAGTTGGACTTTGTTTATTCCTCCCAGACAGCCACACAATAGAGGGTTTAGGTGTGTCAGGATGGGCCATCACTGGCAGGATGGGGGGGGTAGAGCTGGGCACAGCCCCAATTGCAAATGAACACACTGTGCCCTGCCTTGACACAAAGGACTTGTCACCACTGCCTTGTTCATGCAGCCAGCTTAGCGGCAGAGCAGGGAACCTCAAGCAAGGCACTAGGTGCTTGCTCAAAGAAGGCACTAAGTATAAAATAGGACCCTCGGATCCACCCTTCGGTTCACTTTATGGACCTGTGGAAGGACTCAGAGAGGAATGCCTGCTGCTGTGGTCAGTTGTGTACTTCAGAAGACTGCTTTTTTTCACCTGGAAGGACTGCTTAGCCGACTGGAGCCTACCTTGAACGCTAAGAGGTCTGCTCTGTTGCTTGAGCCCTGTTCCACTTCTCCACTTCTTGAACCCAGGTCTACCAGAGTGACTCCAGGGTTAGTTGGCTGCCCTCCTGATCAGAGCCTCAGGGACAGAAAAGGCTCCAACTGCCTTGAACATGCACCTGGACCCACCCTGAGAGAGTCCTAGCCCTCTCACCACAAGGGGCGCCCTTCCAGTCCTGGACGCTTGGTGGTGGTGTTAAATGTGCCCAGATTGCCAAAATCCAAAACCTGGGAGTTAGAAAATGTTTGAGTCAAAACTGCTCTGAGAACCAAGAAGAGACCAGGACCAAACTGTTTGTCTATCCGCCCTAGGTGCATCACCGGTCGACCTGACTTTGTGGCAGCTCCCTCTAAGTTCTTCTCCGCAGCAGTAAATCCTGTTCAGCAGTCCTTTATCATAGGGCTATCCAGCCTCATGGAAAACTCATCGGCTACAGCCTCAACCTTTGTCCCGCTGGAGATTTTCAAGTTCCAAAAAGAAACCGAACGTAGAAATCTTCATCCCAACTTTGTCTTGCGGCTCCCCAACAATGACACCTCATCCTCGGGCACCGCCTGTACCCTTGACCCTCTGAACTTTTCATACTTTTTCTTCAAATTTCTTCTAATTCCAGTGGTAAGCACCAACCAGGTCCAATCCACTTTTTGTATTCAACTCCGGCTCTATCACGGTCGGCCATATTGTTAGACTTTGACCCAGTTTTGCGTGACCACATGTCTGAGGTAGGTGTGTTGATCTTTTAGGCAGTAGTTTTTACCTTAAACTTTAAAAATGAATAACTCCAGTACTACTGATTGGATGTTTGTTGCTTTGGTGTCAAATAATTTATTAAAGTGTACTCTATTTTTCTAAATTGGTGTGGAATTGTCTTGGGTTGTGTTTCCACTTTATTACTGTTTGTGTGCTGCATAAATACTTTACGCATTTCCTCTAAGTTAAGCTTTACTGTCACGTTACTCCTTGCCTATCTCCATTTTTGAGCATCATACATAAATAAGGTAACACAAATAAGGTAAACCTTTTTAGAATTCTCCAATTGGGGAGTCCTCAAGTAGCTATGCACAGTTTTTGTGGTGGCCTTAGTACACTAAGTCCACTACGCGGCTGCTGATGTTTCACTGAGGACATCCCTCTCACGTGTCTTTGCTTTCTATTTAAGTATTGTGCTGACCACCAGTATCTGTTTGGCCCTTTTCTCTTTTTTCTTTCCTTATCGGTGAGGTTGCTCATGATCTTCGAGGCCAACTCGTGTTCCAATTTTCAATTTTCTTAACTCTTAATTCTCACTTACTGGGTTGTTGTGACTCTGCACTTAATTGGGTCCAATCTGGTTGGGTTCCACTCAACCATATTTCTCTGCACAATTTACCTGAATTCAAGCACGGTTCTTCTTTTTTATCTCATATTTTAGGTATATCTCATTGTGTGCCACACTTAATAGCATATGCATTTAATTATGTTACATAGGGCTTTGATATTAATAACCCAGATCAATCTCTATACATGTTTTTTTAGGTTTTTAATCATCATGGCTTCCTGACGAAAGCTGCAGAGCCGAAACGCGTGTAGGTCAAATCAGTTACACTCTATAAGCCATGTTGTACTTTCACATGTTCCATCTTAACAAGCCGAACTGCTCCTGAAAATTCAGTCTTCATCTACTGGAATGTTCAGTCCTTAAATAAATTGTGATCAATGATGATATAAATGTGACTTGATGCACATGATTAAAATACAATGTATTGAAATTTGTATCTGCTTATATAGACAAAGAAAAACCTATATGAATATACATACTGAATAGACTGATTCTCTATACTAACTAGTGAATAAACATGCATTCCTAATAAAAGGATGAATGTTGAAGTGTGACTGAAAACATGGGCTTGTTCCATCATAATTAAGATGGAAGAATGAATTGTTTTTTAAATGATTCAAAATCATGAAATTATTTCTTTGAATCATGTATTTATTGAATGTAGACTGATAAAGTTTTTTGATATTAATAAATTGTTTTCTAATATAGATTTTGATCTGGGTTTTTGTATTTATATATGTTTGCCCATCTTTTCATTAGTTACCTAAGTAGTTGTACTTACAATTGTTGACTTTTTTCAGTCATTGCATAACGCTCAATGAGCCGACACCAACTTCCATGCAACATTTATGGGTGGTAGGGAAGGCATACATGCGCACAATGCTGATGAGAGAAGCTGGTATTGTGGGATCCATGGCTGCTGCTAAGAGGACGACTTTAGAAATAGATATGCAGTCCCTCCTGCTATCAGAACAACCTCTGGAACATCCTGACTCCATGACATAGTGTAAGAAGTCTCAACCTTTTATATGGCGCTTTACACTGCAGAATGCCCAGTCGAGTCCAAGCAAGTGCACATGTTCATGGCTGACCTCTGACTCTCCACTCTCCCTGCAAGTGACCAAGAGGAACTGGAAGAGGTTGCTCAAGCAATCAAAAGCTTGAACATGGGCAAGATGCCCGGGAAAGACGGTTCCCTCTGGAAGTTTACAGGATTACCAGTGACCAACTGTTTCACACATCACTGCTATGCTGCAGGAAGCTGTGACCACTGATTCTCTCCAACCTGAATTCAATAGAGTGTACATTTCCCTCATTCTGAAACCGGGAAAAGACCACCTCTACTGTACCAACTAGTGTCCCATCTTGCTTTTGAATTGTGATATGAGAATACTGGGTATGTTTCTGGCGAGTCGCAAATAAGGAATGCGTAGGAATCGCAATTTTATTTGCGAAACCTACATACATTGCATTTTGCGAGTCCATAATAGCGAATCGGTAAAATTCGCTATTAAGGACTCGCAAAATACAATGTTGATACGTCTGGCCCTTTGTTACATGGAATTGCAGCGATTACTGTAGGAAGCAAGGGTTTTGGTGTTGATTACCGTCTGCGGCAAACTGTGGATATGGAAGGTTTGCTCTTGGAGAATCCTTGTTAGGCTCTCTTAAGAGAGATAGTATTTTGCTTAGCCAACTGTAATTTTCTGTACCTTTTATGACTGTATGCCTGATGGTTGCCTTGCAGGAAAGCTTACAGTCAGTACAATAGGCCTAAGTTGGTTATGGTGACAAGCCAATGATAACAGCTATAGGCCTAGGATAAGATATTTCAGATTCTATGGGTCTGATCTGTTTATTATGAAAATGTACAACATATTTAGTAGGTGTGATTTATTCACTACATAGCACATATGTGAGAGCCAATAGGTCTTTAAAGAATATTTTGCCCTGTGGTAAAGACTGCAGTCAGGTATTTTGTTACATTAAATCTCACAGATTACCTTTGTACGGAAGGATTGATGTTGGGTACCCCATTGACAAATCCTAGGAGGTACAGGTTTTGCACAGCAATAATTCTTACTAGTATCTCTTTGGAAGGCCTAACAGGCCTATCTGTCTGCCGGGATCTTGGACATACACCTGCTGCTATATATACTTCTGTTTTTGCAAGCATATCCCTACTGTGTTCATATGGCAGCATGTTTTTTCTACTTGCATTATTTTAATGTGTCTTACATAGGTTGTTGAGCTTATGTGTGTTTTATTGTAGCTGTGTCAGAAGGTGAATACAAGAAAGTCAGTTGATGGATGAATGGATTTATGAGGGCAACGATGAGTGACAGAGTGCATGTCTGATGACTGCGTGCCTAAACCGACCAATGAGACAAAAGGCCCTCCTATTCTTAAGCCAGACCAATCGGCATTGCTAATGCTTGTTGTTACCTGTCTCCTCTGCTGACATAGCTCTCCTGCTCTGGCTTCAGCACCTGTCCCACTCCGTTTCACACATAACAGTCAATAGACTCACAAGCATATCAGGAGCGGCCCGTGCAGGTAGGAGCGGTGGGGCCGGGTTGGGGGGGGGGGGGAATTCGACAGACGACCACGAGGGAAAATCAAATAATTAATTTTCCCTCATCGTCTGTTGAAATCCCCCCAGCCCCCCCCCACCGCTCTTACCTGCACGAGCCGCAGCTGCAGCATATTCTGATTGATAGCACATGCCCAGCAACACAGCACTAGCTGCATAGTGACTGACCATGTTGTGGGCCCTTTTTCTCAGTCACACTGTGAGGGCAACAGCATAGGCCTACCATTAGCTGGCTTGTCTTTCAAGCATCGGTGTAAATGTAAATGTAATTCGTACTTGTAAAGCGCACTGCCACCCCAACTGGGGCATCCTGGCGCTATACGCATACCGCTGTGGAACCCTTCCTGGCTATTCCCTGTGAAATGTCCACTCCTGGGCACCCCCAAGGTGAAGCCAGGCGTCCCAGCGCTGGTGGGGCCGTTGTGGAGATTAAGCAAGCTATTGCCCAGAGTTGCAGAGTGGGACCCATGATTAGAATAGGCACCGAGGCGAGAATTATCAGGTCCGAGGAAATTGAGTCCAAGACCCGCCGAGGCGGGAATTGAACCCTGGTCCCGGGCCAGATCTCTGCATCAGGGTCTGCCGCTCTAACCATTGAGCCACACTTCTCCAGTGTGCAGTACTCTGCTATAGAGCTGAAGGTCATGGTTTCAGCTCCAATTTAATGTGTTGGCAAGTCAATCTTGGTAACACATGGTAGATTTCCCTTAGTCCCCCAGCAGGGCAACTCACTGTTTGGAGTGGGGAAAATGGACAGGTGTCCCATCAACCCATCCCAAACTTATCTGGTAAAGGATCCACATTAGGAACAGACAAACGTCACAGGTTTATCCTTCTGGTAGAAAAGTAGAAAATGTTTTGTTAGATTAATTAAAATCTTTAAAGTGCATTGAAACAATCAGGGTGGTTTAAGATATAATTGGACGTGAATTTAGTTAAGACAGAGCTGATAATACTTTTCTGAAAATAACTTTAGTCGAGTATAGATTCATGTTTATTCAGGAAGCTATAGGTTTAGGACTTGAGGATTAATGTGGAATTGCGACTAGGGTTCAAAAAGGATTTCCAGTATAAAAAAGGCTAATGATATCTGTGCAGATAGAAAAGAGATGAGAGTATATCTTTCTGGGTTCCTCTCACCATTTACTCAGAACTAGCACACACAAAAGACATCTGCGATAGTAATATTTGAGGTTTTTCGTAGAAGCTAAGCTATTAGAGAACATATGCAAAATAACAGTAGCATATATTGCACAGTGGTAATGGAATATAGGAAGAAAGTAAATACTATGGGCATAACATGGGGTTATTGATAAATCCTTTTCCTACTGAATCTCTGAGAATTAAAAACACAATATAAAATGTCAGACATGATGAGATTTATAAGGTGGCATTACATGTATGTTTGCCAAGAGTGGGCTGCCCTCAGCGGGCATGCCTCAGGCTGTTGAGGCAAGAATGTGCGCCTGGCTCTCTGTCTCTGCCAGCTAACCGCATGCTATTTGTACGGTTTTGCAGGAAAGTGGGATGTTGGACCTATGGTAACATTTTTGAAAAGCAAAATTGTAATTGTAGCATGATTGAGTTGCTAAAGAAATCCCATTGTTTAGTGCTCATACATTCACATAATAGTCATACATCATCATTCACTCCACTGACCACACATCTCTACAAATTGAATCAGACTACTGTCGGTTGTTGTATGTGGACTTTTGGTGGGTGAACATGTGTCTGCTTTAGTAGGTGAGACGCGTGCAAGAGCTCCTTCAAGCGGCATGTTCCACTGTGCTTGTTTAACTGAATGTGGATTGGGTCAGTTAGCAGTTGCTCAGTGGTACTCTGTAAGAGGTACATGCTCAGGCTCTGTTCTCCAGGACTTAATAAATTCAGTTACCAGAATCTGCAGTGGTGGATCTATTCTTTTCAATTTAACACTGGCGGCGAGGATAGGATCTGAACCCACACTTGCAAAGCACAATGGATTAGGTTCAGGGGTGAAGCGAATATTCTTTTATGACAAGTTGGCTTGTGAGGAGATGGACATGAAGGTGGTCAGACAAAGAGTGGCATCAAAGCAAGAGATGAGTACAGTGTGCACCAAACGGCTGTGTGTAGAACCAGATGCTCTGGGTAAGGTCAAACATCCTAGGATAGTGAAGAAAAGTAGATCGAAATTTTAATTTGGTTATGAAAATGGTTAGTGTCTAAAGCTGCAGATGGAGGATGGTCGGTGGGGGGAGTTACAGAAATGTACTTTTTGTGGGAAAAGGAGGAGTGCGAGATGGCAGGGATATTAAGGTTGTTTGCCTGCACATCGTGTCATGCTTCCATTTCTAACGATAATGGCATTACTCCTAGTCCTACTCCCTCGCCTTCCTTCAGCACTAATGAGGCCCCGCCTCCCACCCAGACCCACCCCCAGCATAAAAACTCTGCCCGCCCCCACTTCCACCTGTACGTAAACAAGCTGAGCTAGCACTCAGTTGAACCACACCGGGAGGGAGGGAGGGTCCTCGAAGGAAGGCGAGGGAGTAGGACTAGGAGTAATGCCATTATCGTTAGAAATGGAAGCATTACCTCCCGTCCCTCCCTCGCCTTCCTTCAGCACTAATGAGGACATAGCAAGCAGAAGAAAACAGAGACGGACAACTGAGTGATAAAGAAACACCAAAATTTAATACAGTGCCCCAAACACAGCAGATCAACATCCCTGGTCCCGCATAGAGGACAAAACCCTGTGGCCCAGAACATTATCCAAACGCTCCAGACTCGCAATTCGATAGTGACGGACAAAAGTAGAGGGAGAAGACCAGGTCGCCGCCCTACAGATTTCCACCACCGAAGCCCCCTGCAACTCAGCCACCGTAGCCGCCATACTGCGAGTGGAACGCCCCTGAACCCCCACAGGAGGAGCCACCCCTTAAGATGGTAAGCCATCAAAACCGTGGACCGAATCCAACGACTCAAAGTAGCCGTGGAAGGCTTAACACCCTTCCTAGCCGGACCGAAGTTAACAAACAAAGAGTCCCCCACCCGGAAGGACTCCACAACCTGCAGGTACCACAGCAAAGCCCGACGGACATCCAAACAATGCAAGCGACAATCCTCAGCCGAGGAAGGAGCAGGACAGAATTCAGGCAAAATCACCTCCTGACTGAGGTGAAAAGCCTAATTGACTTTAGGGACAAAGGACGGAACCGGAACCAGAACCACCCGATCCGAAAAGACCTTACAGAAGGGAAACTTACAAGACAAGGCCCCCAACTCCCTCAAGCGCCGCGCCGAGGTGATAGCGACCAAAAAACAAGTCTTAAAAGTCAAGAGATGCAACTCAAGACCCTCAAGGGGCTCAAAGGGAGGACCAGACAGGACATCCAACACCAAATGCAAATCCCACGAAGGGAAGGACCGAACAGGGCGGGGAAACAAATTCAACAGACCCTGAAAAAAACGCGGCATCAGAGCCCCGTCATCCCGCAAATTACGCCAGGAGCCCCGAAAAGCCTGAATAGCCGCCCACTGCACCCGCAGAGAAGCCACCGACAACCCCAGAAGAGCCCCATCCTGAAGGATCTGCATCACCACAAAGAGGTCAGCAACCGTGGGATCAACACCCTTGCCAGCACACCAGGCCGAAAAGACCCGCCAATGCCTAGCATAGGAAAGCAGAGTAGAGGATCTACGGGAAGCCTGCAAAGTAACAGCCAAAGGGGCAGGAACCCCCAACCCAGCTAAGCCCTGCCGTTCAACCGCCAGGCCGTCAGGTGCAACCTCCGCAGAGAATCCAGAGGAAGGGCCGGAAACTCCAAAGGGGACGGAACCAGTGGAAGGACCCACTCCCGGTCGCAACACAGCCCGGACAGGAGAGGAAACCAATTCGCCCGCGGCCAACAGGGAGCCACCAACAACACCTGAGCACAGTCCCTGCGGACCCGCACCAGAAAGGAGCGGAGCAGCGGAAAGGGGGAAGGCATACAGCAGACCCCGAGGCCAAGGACAGGTCAAGCCGTCGACCCCCAGAGACCCGGGACACCTGCCCAGAGAACAGAACCGGACCACCTTGGCATTCCCCGGATCCGCAAACAGGTCCACCACAGGGAGGCCCCAACGACTCACCAACTGGACGAACACACCGGGAAGGAGAGAGAACTCCCGAGATGACGGAATCTCCCTGCTCAACAGATCCGCCCTCACATTGTCCACCCCCGAATGTAGAGAGCCGACAGACCCAGCACCCAGACCTGAGCCCACTGAAAGAGGACGCTGGCAATCAAGTTCAAGGACCTGGACCGGGTCCCCCCCTGACGGTTGACATAGGACTTTGCCACCAGATTGTCCGTCTGAATCAACACCCAACGACCTTGCAGAGAGTCCTGAAAGTGCACCAGGGCAAGCCAAATCGCCCTCAACTCCCGCCAGTTGGAGGACCTCCGTGAGTGTAGCAGGGACCAGCACCCCTGAACCTGATCCGACCCCAGCCAAGCACCCCATCCGGACAGGCTGGCGTCCGTAGTCACCACAAGCGGAGCCGGAGGAGCCAGTGAAACCCCGGCCAGAAGGTGACGCCGGCAGAGCCACCAGGAGAGCTCCCCCGGATCCGGTCCGACATGGGTAGCAGGGACAGGAGACTCTGAGACCCCGGAGACCAACCCAACAGGATCCAGTTGGCCAGGCGGAGGAGATGAAAACGAGCCCAAGGAACCAGAAACACCACGGAAGCCATGTGCCCCTGCACCCGCAGCCACTGGACCGCCGGAGAAGCCGCCCGGGACATCAAGGCCCGAACCTGGGACTGAAGAGAGAGCAAGCGCTTGTCGGACAAGGTAACAAGGCCGAGCAAAGTCTGAAAACGAGCCCCGATGAACACCATGTCTTGAGAGGGGACCAAAGAAGACTTTCCCCAGTTCACCAAGAACCCGTGCCCCTGAAGAACCTCCAAGGCCCTCCCAATGTGAGCGAGCAAAAGAGATTCCCCCGCAGCATGCAGCAAGAGGTCGTCCAGATAAGGATGAATGAAAACCCCCTCTGCATGAAGGAGAGCCATGAGAGGCGCCAGGACCTTTGTGAAAACCCTGGGCGCGGACCTGAGGCCGAAGGGAAGCACGCAAAACTGAAAATGGGCGTCTCCCACAGCGAACCTCAGGAAACGCTGAGAAGAAGCGGCCACAGGGATGTGGAGATAGGCGTCCTCGAGATCCACGGAAGCCAGGAAGTCGCCAGGTTGAACCAGAGGAATGATGGCCTGAAGGGTCAAGATGCGGAAGTGAACGGGCCGAACCCAGGAGTTGACCCACTTGAGATCCAGGACAGGCCGAAAGCCGCCGGTCACCTTCCGCACCAGAAACAGAATGGAGTAGGTCCCCGTCCCCATCTCCGCGACAGGAACCCGGCAGATGGCATTCTTGGCAAGCAAACAGGACACCCCGTCCAGCAGAGCCACCCTGCGGGGACCGGAGACAGGCACCGGAGTCAGCCGAACCCCCGAATCCGGCGGAACCAGCACAAAGTCGATCACGTACCCATGACCCACAGTGCTCAGGACCCAGCCATCCGAAACGTCCTGCTGCCACCGAGGAAGAAAACGCCGAAGACGGCCACCCACCGGCAGGGAACCGGCCAGACAGTAGTTGTCAGGGACCCTTCTTGGCAGGGCCTTTAGGCGCGGAGGCAGCGTGCTTGGGAGAAAAACGGGGCTGAAAACGCCGCCTGCGGAAAGACTGACGAGAATCACGCTTAGGGGAAGAACGAGGGGCCCTATTCCAAGGCCTGCCAGACGGAGCCGAACCGCCCTTATAGGGCAAGGCATGCTTCCGCTCTTTGAAAGCCTTCGAAATCAGGGCAGGCAATTGTTCCCCAAACAGAGCCAGTCCATCAAAAGGCAACTTCAACAGAGCCGCCTTCTCTCCAGGATCAGCCTTCCAGGACCGGAGCCAGAGGGAACGACGCGCCGCCACCAAAGCTCCAGTGGACATAGCGGAAGACTTGATCACGTCTGACGAAATGTCCGCCAGCAGCCTAGCCTGCTGCTCCATAGCAGCCAGGAGGTCAGAGCATTCAGACCCCTCCTGAACCGTGGCAGCCAATTTTTCGAAATCCCTGCACCAGAAACTGCGCCGAGTAGGCAGAGAAAAGGCTAGCCCCCAGCGCCAGGTTCCCAGCAGCAAAGGAGCGTTTAAGGCCAGAGTCCACCTTCCTATCAGTAGCATCCGCCGGGGTACAATCCTCAGGCAGAATCGCAGTTTTGCCAATCAGAGTGGCCAGGATAGAGTCCAGTTTCAAACTGTGAGGCAAGGGATCCTCCCCCTCCAAAAGGTAAAGCTTCTGAAGGAAGCGAGGGACCTGCAACTTATCGATCTCACGCCACTCCCTCAACACCATGTCCTTGACTGGACCCTGAAAGGGCATGCCCAACTTGGAGGGAGAAGCATACTGAGGAAAAAGACTCCCATCCCTCTCCCCCAGCTGGAACGGAGGGAACCCCAAATTGTCCCGCACATGAGCCAGAACATCCCACCGTTCCTCCCTGGAGATATACTTTCCCCCAGAGGAGGTAGAAGGACCCTCCTCGTCCGACAGGGAAACAGCCCCAGCAGGATCCAGCGAGCGAGGACGCGAAGGAGCAGCAGGCACCGGACGAGCAAGAGAGCCGCAGCCACTGCAGCCTCAATCATGCCCTGCACTTCATCCTTGGACATGAGAGGCACATCACCCCCAGAAAGGCCCCGACCCCGAGGGCGCTTGGGGGGAACAGGAGAACCATCAGGAGAGGAAGAAGAGGAAGATGAAACCAGGTTGTTCCTCTTAAACACCCGTTTGCGACCCATAGCAGCAGAGGAATGGAGAAGCAACACCCCGACACCTAAATGTAGAGAAAACCCACCAGGAACCATCCAATGAAAGCCCAGGCCAGGAAACTGCCAAAAACAGGAAATAAACCACAAAAACGCCAGCCAAAATAAAAGATCGGGCACAAACCCGTCCTACCAGGTCTCCCAGAAGAGTGCAGTCCGAGAGGAGGCAGCCAAGACAGCCCGACCCGGAAACACAGCCCCAGCCACAGGAGGACCGCCAAACAACGCAGCAGCTTCCTGAGCCACCGCTCCGCCCCCATACCACGAGGGAGACGAGGAGAGGAGGCACCTCCAGGAGAACGCTGTCGAGGGCACCGCCGTCGCAGAGAACCAACTCGAAGACTCCCCGGCACCGCCACAGGGAGGAACTGAAGGTAAGTCTCACTAGGGAGACAGAAAAAAACAGGTGGAGGTGGGGGCGGGCAGAGTTTTTATGCTGGGGGTGGGTCTGGGTGGGAGGCAGGGCCTCATTAGTGCTGAAGGAAGGCGAGGGAGGGACGGGAGGTAATGCCTGGTACTGATGTCTGTGGTGATTGTGTTCATGTGTGTAATATTCTAGTCCAAAATGCTGTGGCGGAAGAGACTGAGGCACGGTTGGTTGATGAAATGTTGTTTAACAGTCAGAGTGATGAATCGAGTTCTTCGGTGGAGGGTTGCAACAGCTTGGATGGTCTTTCGGGAGAGTTTCAAAGCTTAATGGTAGTAAAGGTGTCCTGTCAGTGGCGGTGATGGTGTAGACCCTATGAGCTCAAAGTCAACCCGACTAAAAAGCACGCCAAGAAATCTCTGTGGTTTTTATTTGTAAATAATGTTTTGCTTTTGTACATTTTACAGTTTCCTTATGAGAAGGGCAGGAGTAGCGTTGTGTTTAGCAGGTGAGACAGGGGTGTGAGAGCTCCCTGGACCGCCATGATCCACTGTGTTTGTTTGACTGAGCATGGATGTTCCAACGGTGCAGCTAGCAGCTTCTCAGTGGTGTTCTGTCAGAGGTACCAGGGCGGTGCGTCCATTGGGGGCGTTGGGGCGTTGCCCCCCGCCCGTGCCCGCAGCTCCCTCGGCATCTCTGAACTTAGTTTACTTAAGTTCAGAGATGCCGTCACCGAGGGAGAACTGAGTCTGACAATCATGTCAGTCAGCATGACGTCGGACCGCCCACCCCCTTCAGAGTCTGAAGGGGGTGGGCGGTCCGGCGTCATGTTGACTGACGTGCATTGCAGACCAGCCAGGGACAGGCAGCAGCACAAATGCGCATGAGTGGGGAAGGTGAGCGAATTTTTCGCCCGTGCCCATTCATGCGCACTTGTGTTTCCACTGGCTTGCGCATGCCCATTAGGAGCCCCTCGGTCTCCTAATGGGCAGGCAGCGGGCGAAGAGTAACCGTGCCCTCAGCCAATCCTGGCGCTGCAGCAGCGCCAGCATTGGCTGAGGGGTTGCCACTCCACTCCTGATCGAAGAGTCGCCATTGCTGCAACGCGGACCAGGAGCAGAGGCGGTCAGGTAAGTTTTCTTAAATTTGTATTCTCCCTCGGCCCCCCACCCCCGCGCGACCCCCCCCCCCGCGAGTACTGCGAGCCGCGGCTGTTAGAATGTATGCAGGGCAGGGGGCTCGTTGCATACATTTGCACTCTCGCACGACAGGCATTACACGCTTCAAGGCACGTTGTACTTTAGGCCGCTACGGGGAGTTCTTTCTGTTCACTCCCAGTAACACACATTCTCTCACACATCCACTTGGTCATTCATTCAGCTAAGTCCAAGCCTGTCTTGAGTTCTGCTTCCCATGCGGTGATTTGCGCGGGATCGTTCTGGCTTCTGGAGCTGCTTTCCCAGGTTTCTCTCCCACGCCTCATTTACCTTCATCAGTATTGCTACTCTAACTAATTCTTCACTCCAAACTGCACACCTTCATATCCCGCAATACTTCCCTCCCTCCCTCCCCCAACCCCCATGTCATGGCCCCCTTGGCCCCCTTCGCATAATCAATGAGACGGCACACTACTGTCCTGGCCGCACACCCTCCAAGTTTATATGTTGTTCAGTTGTTTTATTGCTACTCCTAGCTTGCTCTGCCTGGCTGTTGTGGCAAACTTTGACATGTATTAATACAGCTAGCCTAGGCACTGTAACCCTATCGGCATGTACTTAGCAACGGTTCTTAATTTGTAAAATAAAATAAGTGCCGTATCGTGTGTTAATACTTTTGTTTGTGTTCCTCCTCGCTCCGCACACTGGAGATAAGAGCTCCGGAAACCACCGACTCAAATTAAGCACTGATTTAGTTACAAATCAGGAATTCCCCATTTATTCTCGTCGTGAACGGTGAAATGATCCATTATTGTCTGAAAACCACGACGACTGCTAACCACTGCCTATCTCTCCTCTCGTGGTCTTTTTCTTGCTTCCTCTGTAGCGTGTGCTAATGTTTTTTCCTAAATATGCAGGCGAGTTTGTGTTCATTGTCGCTCTGGAGACACACAGCCACGTTATTAAAGCAGGCATTAAACATGCTTCAAGCGCAGGCTGCTCACAAGGAAGGTAGTATGGGGAGTTCTTTCTGTTGTTTACTCCCAGGAACACACATTCCAATAAGAGAAATCAAGTGCATTTGGCAATTGCACGTTTCGTAGATTTAATGCAAATGGGACTCATTTACACAGTGGCTACCTTGAAATATTACGTTGATCTGGGCCTACTACATTAAAGAGCCCTGCTCTACATAGTACCAAGCCAGTGCGCCCACGTTGTACATTGCTTCAATGCACTTTCATCAGCAAGAAAAAGACCCAAATTACAGTATTAGAAACGACACTAGAAGGGTACATTTTACGTTGGCTGTTCTATTTGCTGCACTAGTCAGATACTTAAAGCATGATGGCTCGAGAGTGTTAAAGTGGCCAAGATTGGCAGCTGAAAGCACATGCTGCACATTAAGGCCCCTCTTTATTGATGTCATAACTACACTTTCACAATTGCTTTACCGACCTTATTTTCTCAAATATGCCTGAAAATGCCCCATTTACCCACTTTGTTTTTCAAAACTTTCTCGCGGAGAGAACCCCCCAACCCCCTACTCACATTATTATGCTTGCTCGCCACCAGGCACTCATCCCGAACTTTTACGCCCCACTACTTTCAAATGTCACCAGCCGCCACTGAGAGGTACACACTCAGCCTCTGCTCTTCAGTGCTCAATAAATTCAGTTACAAGAACCTGCCGTGGTGGATCTGTTCTCTTTAAATTTAACTTCTGTGTTGGAAATCTCAAACCCATCTGAAAATTGATGGCCGGACTGCCCAAACGTGCTGAGATCCCACAGAAATGACAGACAACCCCGAACGAATGGAGGTAACGTCACTTTTTTGACTGTTCTAGAAAATTGGTATTCGAGAACTTTCAAACAATATTTTAGGAGACACAATCACGTTGGTGGGAACAGGTTCTCCAGTATCAGGAATATCGCCCCAGTTACCGCTTTAAAATCACGTTGTTTCTGGACAAGGAAAACAGCAAAATATTTCTTCAATTGGCGTTTTAGAGTACCTGCTTCCGCAAGCCCAGCACCGGTGGGTTGTGAAATACAACACCTTGCAAGCGGGCGACGCCTGCCCGCTTTAAAAGTGAGGCTTTTGTTAGGCCCTGGCTCGCTGTTCCTGTTTTCCCAGGTAGAGTAAATTGATATGGAACCTGGTATACCACTTGTGTGCACGGATTAGCTCCAGGTATCTCAGAACCCAGACACTGCTGGATTCTCACCTTTGTGACAGGAGTTAACAAAGGTTGCTGATTTCGTTCTTCCGGAAAACGTGGTAAATAAAACACTAAAAACACGTTTCCATGCTCAGTCGTAAGGGAATTGTTTAGTCTCATCAATCAAAACCACTGAAATCATTGGAAGCAAAGTAAATCTGCACGTGTGTTTTCTGGTTCCCATTGCTCTCCCTGGGCGAGACATCAATGAAAAGTTCAAATCCGCCAGGTGCCCAGAGACACAGCAAACGAAGCGGCATAAGGAGCATTTCAGGCGCGCTTTAGCAAGCCAGAATCCGCAGGGCCTGTTTTAACGGTCTGCTGGGCCAATTTGTACTGTTGATTATCCTAATATTAAAATAAACATTGCCTGCTGTAAGCTCACATCTTCCGTACCTTGTAAAACACTTATACGGCGTGTCTTTACACGTTTAAAACAGCCCCAATTTGCAAATGTGAGACATTAGCATTCTAATTCACTAAGGGGGGGGGGCACTTTTATTTTGGTGCCCAGTCCTACATTCTGTCAGTCCAGGAGTGCAGTGGGAAACATAAAATGATAACTTAACCTCCGCCCGCGCGAACCCCCTCCTCCGTGACCCCCTGTGCCTGCCCCTCCACCCGCGAGTCATGCCATCCGCCACTGCCTATCACAGTCCGACCCTAGAGAGGACGACAGCTTGATGTAGTCTGTACGGACTAAGCATGCCCAGTTCATGAGAGTAGCACAAAGGAGACAGATAGAGCTGATAAACACAAACAGGTCTGGCTAGTGAGACAAGTAGGTGAAGTTTAAGGCAAAAGTTGTGGAGATTAGCAGGTGAGATTCAGAGACATTTGTAGTGCACCCATATACCAACAAGCATTTGCAATGCAATCGGTCTTGCATTTATGAAAGTTAGAGCTATTGGCGCTGTAAATGATATTTTTTTTACTTATGTTTTTTGCTTGTAGTGGATTTATGTGGTTTGAATTGGAATTCTTAATTGTAGAATTGTGTGGTGTGTAGTGGATTTATGTATTGGAAATATGTAGTATGGTGAATAGATCGGGGCAAGAGCTGTATGAAATAGATAGAAAGTAAGATTGAGAGTGATAGGTAGTTTGTGTATGAAGTGCTGAATGAACTCTAGGTAGAGTAGTAGAAAGAGTTCATGATGCAATGGGGCAATTGAGTGCCGAGTGTGAGGCAACATACTCCCACCCTCTTTCTGAATGAAAAGGTAAAGACACACCTCACTGACAAATTTTAAGACATCAAACAAAAACCTCACTGTGCTCCAGTAGCAATTAAATGCCCATTTCATCTGAAATGATTTCAGTCATTGCTGACCTTTCAGCCAATGCCTCTTTCTAAACTAAGATTACTGAGACTGTACTTGCAATGTTAATGGTAAAACTACAGAAAGCTTTGTGCCAGGGCTGGCAGAAGGTGTCAATTATAACGTGGCCTTTTGGCATCTGTGCGCTTCAGCAACGTCAATTACACACATTTCTTGTGAGTGAATCCTTTTGATTTATACATAAACAAAAAAGTGTCCTGTGACTGTTTTTAGAGTCAATATAACAACATTACAATCACCGATTTGTGTTTATCACTTTGTGTAATAATCACCTTTGTAAAAGGCCATCCATATGTGTCTTACCTGTAAGAGTCAGAGCAGCTGTTAACAGGATTGATAAGGGAAATTAAAGCTTTAAATGGCACTAATAGGTTTATTCACAAAGTATTGTTTGTCAGAATTATCAGGCCAGTCGTCTTGACCCATCGCAGCAAGGACCAGGGCACAAAAGGTGCAATGCAATATTTGTGCAGTTTACTGCAGTCCTCGAAGATAGCTTGCTTATGGGCTTCACAAATTCTGAGATATAATCTCGTCCTGACACGGTGAACCCCCCTCAAGGCCTTCGGAGGTACCCGAAGGCATGCTTGGGATTTCAGTGACACTGCAAAGAATGTCATGACATTAGGAGGCCTCCCTTCACAGGTACTTTCAGTTTACTTTTGCATATGAATTCTAAGCGCTTGGAAGGGCACTGTATTTGATTGTTTTGTTTGTGGTATGTATTCATCATCTGTAAAACAAATGGATACATCAATGATTCAAAACTTGCAAGGTGGTTTATGCATGACACAGCAGAGTGAACATGAGTGTTCATTATTTACTTGGTCTGAAAACAACACAAATAATAAAAACGGAGCCTGTCTTTATGTACACGAAACTGCTTAAGAAGAAAGTAACTGAAATTTATATTTTGCAATAATTATAATTTCATGATGTTTATATTTCCAGTCCGTCATACAACGTGCATTAAAAAAACTGCATGAGGCTCGAAATCGAGGTGTGCCACTTGAGAGCTGTAGTTTGTGTTTTTCCTTTCACAGCAGATACAGTATCTCTCTGTAAATAGGTCACATTTAAGAGCTGCAACAATGCATTCTACTGTATTTTTTGGCATTAGTGCAGCACATGCCTAAATCTACCAAGCTTCAAGGCGCTTGCTGTGTGCTTGACTAAGTAGGTACTCTGTTGTGTATAGCAATTAAAACTCATACCCAGAAACTTGACCTATTCGAATACAAACCGACAATTCATCTGCAGAAAGCCAAACAAGAATTCAGTGGTCAGCGGCAGCTACACTCTTACAACAAGGGCAGGGGGATCGGCAGTCCCACACAAGCTCCAGGGGGAAAAAGAGGCCAACAAGCAGGAGGTAGGAGGAGGCAGCTGCAGACCGGAGAGCGAAGAGCAGCTGTTCAGAATAAAAACAAGCTGTGAGGGGCAGTCATTTAAGAGCTGCAACGATGCATTCCACTGTATTTTATGGCACTAGCGCAGCGCTTGCCTAACACTACCAAACCTTCAAGGCGCTTACTGCATGTTCGATGTTAGACCTGGCATCATTAGGATGGGTTTCCCCTGTATTTTTTGCCTTTGCCTCCTGTTATTTTGCTGTGTGTTGGACTTCGTTTTTACTGGTCTAGATGCTTTGGGCACTTTGCCACAGCTGTTTAGTGCCAAAGTGCATATCCTCCCTGTAAATGGTGTTTATCAATTGGTGATTCCATGATTGGCGTATTTAATTTACTAGTCAGTCCCTAGTACAGTGCACTGTGTGTACCCAGGGCCTGTAAATCAAATGCTGCTACTGGGCTTGCAACACTGATTGTGCCACCCACAAAAGCACCATGTAAATGTAACTCAGACATGCCACTGCAGTATCTGTGCACAGTTTGGTACTGCCATGTTGCCAGGCCCAAACCTTCCTTTTTCTAGCATGTGAGTCACACCTAAGGTAGGCCCAAATACCTCCTGTGGGCAGAGTGCAGTGTATATGAAAGGTAGGATATCCCCTCTGTGTGGCATGGCCTGATAGGGAAATACTGCCAATTTCGTTTTTCACTATTGAAAGGCTATCTGTCCTATAGGATAGAATGGGAGTTCATTTACAACATCTTATAAATATAACTTTCCATTGGGACAAGATAGGAAGATAAAGTTTAGTATGCCTGAACTCAGAATATAAAGGTACATCTTTTAGTGAAGATGATTTTTACAATTGATGTTTGAAAATACCACTTTTAGAAAGTAGGTATTTCAGCCATCCTGTGTGCCTCTGCTAGGTTTGGGTATTGACTGGCTGGCTGGCCATGTGCATTCTGTTCAGACAGCCACTTGGTGGGTTGAGGTGTGTCCTGTCTTTCCAGGGTGAGTCAGGGCTGGGCTGAATAGACCTAGGCTGTATTTAGAATAGGAGGAGGAGATTACTTTCACACCTGAATGGGCCTTGTCTGCCTTTGACAATGCTGTCTCCACCTCCTGCCAGGGAGCTGCACCAGAGAGGACATAACTGGTTTTGGCTGGGCAAAGAGCTTCTCTGCCACAGAGAACAAAGAGAAATGGACTATAAATGTTGAGGCCCAGACCCCTGAACTTTAGATTACTTCTGGGATTCAAGAGGAACCTTTGCCAAGGAGAAGAGCTGGAGAAACTGAGGAGAAGTACTGCCCCTTTGCTGTTTCGGTCTGGGGTTGGCATGCAGTGTCTGTTTCTGCCAAGGAAAGGACAAGGACTTTGCTATGTGCCGTGTTCCCTCCTTGAGGAAGATCTCCAAGGGCTTGAAGTAGAGCTTGCCTCCTGTTTTTGAAGTCTCAAGGATACAAAGACTTCACCCCCAGCTCCCCTGAACATCCCTGCTGGGAGTTCTGACCTGCCAGGAGGAGCCTGCTGCTGCTCTGGGCCTCTGGACGTTGTTCCTACTGTTGGGAGCTCTAAAAGCAATGCAATGATGAGAAGTGCGACGCATCTGCACCTGTTTTTGATGCATTGCCGAAGAAACCGACGCAGCGCCTGCCTGCAGCTCAAGAAATCGCTGTACGCCGCATCAAGTGCACCAATCTACGAAGTCCGAGTTCACTGCACCGATTCAGACGCAGGCCCGGCTGTGCGGCTGCAAGAACCAATGCATTGTGGGACCACGGCTGCAAGAACCGACGCATCCCTGATCCTCACGCATCGCATCTGGGTGCCACGCCTACAAGAACACTGGCACGCAGCAAGAAACCGACGCATAACCTAACCGCACAGTAAGAAACTGATGCATCACCTCCCCTTCAGTAAGGAACTGACGCATCACCGCCCCTGCATGCCAGTAAGGCACCGACGCATCATCTCCCCTGAAGTAAGGAACCAACTCATCACCTTCCCTGGGTGTAAGGAACCAACGCATCACCTTCCTTGCAACAGTTTTTGTTTGTGCGCGTGACGCATCCAAAGTACTTTGTGTGAAAAGTGTTGCATCTGCAATTTGCTTTGAACAGAACTGTTTCTACCTTTTGAAAGTCATATTTTTATTACTGTATTGTGGATTTATGTAATTTTTGGTCTTGTTTGGTTTAGATAAAGATTACGTATTTTTCTAAACTGGTGTGGTGTCCATTTGTAGTGTTTTCACTGTATGACTGTATGTGTGCACAAATGATTTACACACTGCCTCTGAGATAAGCCTGTCTGCTCTTGCCAAGCTACCAAGGGGGTGAGCAGGGGTTATTTTCGTAGTGTATCCCCCTTACCCTGACTAGGAAGAAGGGTCCCTATTTGGACAAAGGAGCAAACCATTGCCAACTAGAGACCCCCATTTCTAACAGTTGACTAAGTATGTACTCGGTTGTGTATAGCAATTAAAACTCATACCCAGAAACTTTCTGTCTTCAATATAAACTGTAAATTCATCTGCAAAAATCCAAACAAGAATTCAGTGGTTGGCAGCATTTACACTTTTACAACAAGGGGAGGTGGACCAGCAGCGCCATGCAGGCTGCAGGGGAGAAAAGAGCCCAAAAAGCAGGAGAGAGGAGGAGGAGGCAGCTGCAGCCCGGAGTGGGAGCAAAGAGAAGCTTTTCAGAATAAAAACAAGCTGCGAGGGGCGGGAATTGTGTTGTGGGAATGGCACTGGAGATTAAGTGAAATGGGAGCAGCGGCGAGGAGAGAGCAGAAAGACAAAGTGGTGCACAGAAGTAAAACATTTGGCCCATAGTGAAAGTATTCATGAAGCAGGGGCAGTCTCCAGGTCGGAACAAAACAGCCCAAAGACGGGACAAATGTATGTATTGACCAACGAAGATAAGGGAATTTGTAAAGGCAGACAAAAGAACCAATGGAAAGTCCTGGGCATGTTTAAAGCCCATAGACAGAATACCACATGTCTCTAAGACCGCGCATGCGCTGCCTAGGTGAGACCTAAAAAGGGTGGTGGAGTGGAAGCTGTCATATCTGCATCCAGAAGTCATCTGGTCGTCAGTCACTTGCAAGACTGAGAACTCCCATTTCTGTTTTCTAGGCATAAACATGTTGTTAGAAATGGGATCTCTAGTTGGCAAGGGCTTGCACCTTTGTCCAAGTAGGGACCCTTCTTCCTAGTCAGGGTAAGGGTTGTTACACTCGTGAAGTAACCCCTGCTCACCCTCGTGGTAGCTTGGCACGAGCAGTCAGGCTTAATTCAGAGGCAGTGTGTAAAGCATTTGCACATAACCAACAGTAATACAGTGTAAGCACTACAAACGGACACCACACCAGTTTAGAAAAATAACCAATATTTTATATACTCAAGACAAGACCAATTACGACAAAAATCCACAATACTATACTTTACGAATGAATACTTGATGCGGTAACTTCTTCTTTGCAGGAATAGCACAAAAGCAAAGTTCGTACGAGTCGGTAGCTCCGTCCGAGCCTACCGCGATGCTGAAAACCACAGAGTCTAACAGTTCCAGCCGACCGCGTCGATACGGGCCAGCAGAGTCGTGAACAGACTCGGTTACAGTACCTTTCTCGTTGTGGCTGGTACGGAGTGTACGAGCCGGTCGGCGTTCGTCGCGGTTGCGGGGCAAGACGGAGCGATGCAAGGTGCGGTGTCCCTCGATGCGGTGCAGGCAGCGGCTCGATGAGCGTCGTGCAGACGGAGTCGGTGAGTCCAAGGCGTGCGATGCAGGGTGAGACGATGCTCGATGCGGTGCTGACAGGTTGCGATGCAGGCGACCAAGCCGGAGTGCGGGAGCTGGCGTCGGACAGCGGTGCGAGTCGGAGCGGTGCGTCGCAGACGTACGAGCGGTGCCCCAAATGCGGTGCGGTCACGACTCTTGAGCCAGTTGCAGCGACAGTGTCGGTCTGGTCCGGCTGGCCCAGTGAAGCGATGCGATGCGAACTGCGGTGCCCACAGGTCACGGTGCAAGCAGCGGCTCGATGTTGGCGGCGTCGGACGTCGCCCACGGTGAGACCAGGGTTGCGATGCGAAGCGGGGCGATGCGGTCTGCGGTGCAAACAGGTCATCGGCCAGGGATGGATTCGGTTGACGGAGTCGGTTGCAGTTCCCTTCCTCTGTGGCGACTGAAACAGCGTTCCAGAAGCGGTACCCAGAGGCTTGTGAAGTCTTTGTAGTCCCTGAGACTTCTTAACAGGAGGCCAGCTCGGTTCCTGGCCCTTGGAGATACTCAGCACAAGTTTGTAGAAAGTTCAGTCCAGTCCTTTCACTGCCCAAGACAGAAGCAGCAACTGCAGGCCAACCCAACAAAGCAACAACACAGCAAAGGGGCAGTACTCCTCCTGGCAGCTCTTCCAGCTCTTCGTCTTGGCAGGTTCCTTGATTCCAGCGAGATCTAAATTCATGGGGTCAGGGCCCCAATATTTATATCCCAAATTCCTTTGTTCTCTGAAGGCAGAGAGGCCTTGGCCTAGTCCAAACCAGTTCTGGAGCACTTTGTTGACAAGTCTCCGTCCCTTCTTTCAGTGAGCAGGCCAGGGACATCAGACGCACCACAGGAGGTGGAGCCAGCATTGTGGAGGGAAGGCACTGTCCTATTCAGGGCCCAGGTGCGACCCCTCCCACCCATCTACAGGTCGATCTGGCTATTCAGCCCTGCGCTGACTCACCCTGCCTCCTGGCATCCCCCAGCCCCTGTCACTCACATTCCAGACAAGGAATACACAACCTCGCAGAGGCAGGCTTGGATGGTTAGACAAGAAAATACCCACTTTCTAAAAGTGGTATTTTCAAACACAGAATGTTAAAACCAACTTTACTAAAAGATGCATTTTATCATTCTGAGTCCAGGCATACTAAACTCGAATTTCTACCATGTTCCCGGGGTCAGTTAGGATTATAAACTGTAATAATCAAAACCGCCCGTTCTGGCCTAGGGGGAACAGGTAGCCTTGCAATAGTGAAAAACGTACTAGGCTGTAATTCACTATCAGGACATGCCGCACACACCCGGGCATGTCCTACCTTTCGCATACATCGCACCCTGCCCAAAAGGGGTACCTTGGGCCTACCTTAGGGGTGACTAACATGTAGCAAAGGGAAGGTTTAGGGACTTGCAAGTGTGTGCACTTGCCAAGTCGACATGGCAGCTCCAGGCTGCGCACGGGCTCTGCGTTGGCAGGCCCGAGTTACACTTTACGGGCTGTTTGCGTGGGTGGCACAATCCGGTGCTGCAGCCCACCAACAGCATTTGGTCTATAGGCCCTGGCACACGTAGTGCACTTTACAAGGGACTGACACATAAACCAAATAGGCCAATCATGGAAACACCAAACCATAACACATTTTATACAGGAGCACTTGCACTTTCCCACTGGACAGCAGTGAGGAAAGTGCGCAGAATCATTACACCAGCAAAAACAGAGTCAAAACCGGGAGGTCAGAAAGCAAAAAGTCAGGGGAAACACGCCAAAAGATGCCAAGTCTAACACATGTTGTTGTGGGCAACACTCCCATTTTTCTGACCGTCCTCTTGCGCTAGACTGCATCCCACCCCCCCCATCCAGTGCTTTAAATTGGAACACATAAGTGCATGTACTCACTAAATTAAGCCATGGACTAAGGATGGAGTTTGTGGCGGAGCTAGGAGCGGGGCTAAGAGGAAAGTATTTTCTTACAACATGAAGATTTTCTCAGTGCACATTTGTGCATGAGGATACCGAAACATTTCTGCTATGTGTATTATTATTATTTTTGCATGTGCAAAAGGATACATTTAGCAATGTTTTTCAAATTTCAAATTGCGTCCAGATTGCTTCTGCATTTATGGCGTATAAACAACATTTAAAATTTCACTTATCCACAGTAATGAATACTGCGTGCAGTCTTAGAAAGAAACCTAGACAAGGATACACCATGATCCCGTTCTTGTTGACAGATTCCACTCCTTATCTAGACTGTTCCTTTTTATTCAGCTATGGTGCTTCTTTTGAAGTACCTTTTGTAAATCCCTTGAAATCAATAATATTGTTTATTCATGTAACGTGGTAGTTGTCAGTTTAAAAGTTAAAAAATAATGAAGTATATTGATGTATGGTATTTGAAGAGCAAACACAAATGTGGAGCTCCATTTGTGGACGAAGAAAATAAGCATTTATGATGTATTTATTTATCCTATGTTGTTGCAAGCCAACTGACTTCCTGGCAAAGTTGAAATTGTATTCATAGTTCCTCCTGTGTGTTTTTAATTGTATCTAAAGGACCCAAGAGCCTCTTTTAAATATTTTCCATGAATATACATAATTATTGTGTCATTTTTCCTTCATTTCTGCATGTAACTTTATACGAGTATGTTGGACTTGGCCCTTTTTGCAGGGTTATCCCAGGACTTTTTGTCTTGCTCCTGTATTTTTTCTGACCTGTTGGTGGTTTTATGACTCTGGGCACTTCACCACTGCTGATCAGTGCTAAAGTGCATTTGCTCTCCCTGTAAATTGTTGTTATGGATTAGTGATTCCATGATTGGCATATTTGATTTACTAGTCAGGCCCTAGTACAGTGCACTGTGTGTGCCCTGTGCCTGTAAATCAAATGCTGCTAGTGGGCTGCAGCACTGATTGTGCCACCCACAGAAGCAGCCTGTAAAATGTATCTCTGGCCTGCCATTGCAGGGCCTGTGTGTGGTCTGGGACTGCCATGTCGACTTGGCAAGTGCACACACTTGCCAGGCCCTAACCGTCCCTTTTCTTACATATCAGTCACCCCTAAGGTAGGCCCAAGGTACCCCTGTGGGCAGGGTGCAGTGTATGTGAAAGGTAGGACATGCCCTAGTGTGTGTGGCATGTCCTGATAGTGAATTACTGCCAATTTCGTTTTTCACTATTGCAAGGCTACCTGTTTTCATAGGACAGAATGGGGAGTTTGTTTACAACATCTTACAGACATAACTGCCCCTGGGAACAAGGTAGGAAAATAAAGTTTAGTATGCCTGAACTCAGAATGTTAAAATGCATCTTTTAGTGAGGGTGATTTTTACATTCTGTGTTTGAAGATACCACTTTTAGAAAGTTGGTATTTTCTTGCCTAACCATCCAGTGTGCCTCTGCTAGGTTTGTGTATTGCATGTCTGGCTTTTGGATGACAGGGGCTGGAGAGGGGCAGTGGCTCCAGAGAGCCTGTTGAGTCAGGGCTGAGCTGAATAGGCCTGGTCTGCATTTGGAGTGGTGGAAGGAGTAGCACCTGCACCTGAATAGGGCTGTGCCTGCCTTCCACAATAATGGCTCCGCCCCCCTGTGGTGTGTCTGGAGCTAGGGCTCACACTGACAATGGAGGTTGTTGTGCACTTGCAAAGTGCCCCATAGAACTGGTTTTGGCTGGGTACAGACACTCTCTGCCTTCAGAGAACAAAGGATTTTGGTGTATAAAAAGAGGGGCCCAGACCCCAGACTTTTAGATCACTTCTGGGAAATCAAGAGGAACCTTTGCCAAGGAGAAGAGCCGGATAAGCTGTGGAGGAATACTGCCCCTGTGCTGTTTGCTGTCTGGGGTTGGCCTGCAGTGGCTGCTTGCTGCCAAGGAAAGGAGAAAAAGGACTTTGCTGTTTGCTTTGTCACCTGCTTGAAGAAAAGATCTCCAAGGGCTTGAAACTGAGCTTGCCTCCTGTTCTGAAGTCTTAGGGACACAAAGACTTCACCACCAGCTCCCCTGAATTCCCTTGCTGGGAATTCCAACCGACAAAGAGGTGCCTGCTGCTGTTTAGGACCTCTAGAGGCTGTTTGTCGCTGGGAGCTGGAAAATCGACGCAACATTGAAGAAGCGTGACGCATCCGCACCTGTTTCCGACGCATCGCCGAAGAAACCGCCGCAGCACCTGCCGCGGCTCGAGAAATCGCCGCACGACGCATCGGGTGCAACGATCTCTGAAGTCCGAGATCACCGCACCGATCCCGACGCAAGCCTGCTGTGCCGCTGCACGAAGCCATGCACCGTACCGGATCGACGCATCGCATCGAGGCGCCAAGACTGTTGCATCGTTGGGGGCCGCAGTAAGAAACAGACGCATCAACTCCCCACGCAGTAAGAAAACGACGCATCACCTCCTCTCCGGTAAGGAATCGACGCATCAACTCCCCTGCGCTGCAGTAAGGAACCGACGCATCACCTCCCCCGGAGCAAGGAATTGACGCATCATCTTCCCTGAGTGTAAGGAACCGATGGATCACCTTCCCTGCGGCCACTTTGTTTGTTTGCATGACGCATCCCAGGTACTTTTGTGTGAAAAGTGTTGCATCTGCAATTTGCTTTGAACTGAACTATTTCTACCACCTGAAAGTCATATTTTTATTACTGTATTGTGGATTTTTGTTGTTTGGTCTTGTTTTGGTTTAGATAAAGAGTACTTATTTTTCTAAACTGGTGTGGTGTCCATTTGTAGTGTTTTCACTGTATTACTGTATGTGTTCACAAAGCTTTACAGACTGCCTCTGAGATAAGCCTGTGTGCTCGTGCCAAGCTACCAAGGGGGTGAGCAGGGGTTATTTTAGAAGTGTATCCCCTTTACCCTGACTAGAAACAAGGGTACCTATTTGGACAAAGGTACCTACCTCTGCCAACTTGAGACCCCCATTTCTAACATTGGTGGTCAGCGGTGAGGATCCTGGACTTGCATTTGTGATTTACTTACAGTGATTGGTGTACACTACTAGCATAGTGCAGACCATTACGTGACCACATACTGTTTTTTCTGTTTTCTGGTGTCCTCCTGGAAGTATTTGTTGATACTAGGACTCTGGTTAGTTGTTGCAAAATGGAACTTGACTTCTGGCACATGTTCATCTACACAATGAAGGAGCTACGTGTGTTCTGCAAGGAAAAGGGCTGCCTGTGAAGAGAAGGTCCAGGGAGGATCTAGAGGCATCCCTATTTCATTATGAGTTACCCAGCTGGGGGCCAACACTACCAGTAGAGTCTGAGGAGGAGGACTTCCCTGAAAGTGAGGGAGAAACAGAGAAAGATGGCTGGCTTCTAGCTTGTGAGCAGAGGCTGAGAGAGCTTGATGAGGAGCTCGAGAGGACTGAGGCCAAGAGAGCCTTAACCCAAGAAGAAATGAGTGTAGCTCAGGAAGTGAGCTTGACTGGGTTGGAGGTGGAGTCCAGCTCAGATGGTGGCAACAACATTGAGTTATCTAGTGCTGAGGGAGCAGTACACACACCCAGAGATGTGGCGCCTGACTTGAAGGAGGGGGTTAGCATACACCAGGGGGTTCAAGTATATGAGGTAGCTCCAGTGGTGCGCAGTGTCCCTGAGGTGGATTGGGGAACTGGCACAGAAGTCCATAGTCCTAGTGGTGGGCCGGACAGTCTACTGACTCTAGATGAGAGGTGCAGGGAGAGGGGTTCCCCCATGGTAGAAGTCCTGGTGTGTGTGTGTGGAGACCGCCCAGAAGAGTGTGGTTTGAGTGACAGAGACAGTCAGACACTGTCTTGCCAATCTCAGGAGAGTGGTGTGGGGTACGTGTGTGAGGCACTGGATGGTAAGGCAAAGGATAGCTTGGTTAACACCTGTGTGGGGTTGTATGATTCAATTCGTGGAGAGCATATTTTAAGTCCCTGTTTTCCAGAGCTATGCCAACGCTTGGTGTATGTGAGTTCTCTGACCCCAGGGAGCTCACACTGGAGGTGGACCTTTTGGTGGATTCCAGAGGGTCTGAAGAGACATCTGGGGGTGATCCTAAAGGAGGTGGCTCAGGTTTTCCCCAACCAAGTGAGGTAGGGGAGGGTGGTGGTATCCCAGATAGGTCCCAGAGTAGTGGGTGGGGGGTAGGGTCCCATGTCCTGTCTCAAAGGAGAAGGAGTGGGAGTGGACGGTGTCCCGAGGTGCCCAAAACCCAGTCCCAAGGCCTGGTTGGTTCCATGACTGGACACCAGGAGGGGGGCCTAGTCTTTACCTGGAGGCTATCCCCAGGGGAGGATCCCAAGGTGTCAGTTGAGCTGGGGGAGACTGCTGTAACCAGCATTCCACCAGCTCTGGTGTCTGGCCGCATTGCTCCAGTGGGGAGGGTGCATGAGTCCAGAGAGAGGGGTGAGAGGGGGACGCAGTCCCCAGTGGATGGGCCAGTGGGTCAGAGGTTGCCAGCTCTGAGGTCAGAGCACCCCAGGATTGACCCTGGTGAGGCCACTTCTGGCCTGGGAGGTCTTCATGCTCTGTCAGGTGGACAGGAGGCTAGAGACCTGCGCCAGGCAGACTCTGACACAGTTCCAGAGGGGTGTGTTTCCCATGGGGGGGGGGTTGGTGTACTCCCCCGGAAGTCCTGGGTTGCCAGGCACAGGTCCAGCCTAAGGGTACAGACCCTGGCTTGGAAGGCCAGGTTCAGGGTGTCCCCCCTGACCTGGAGGAGGGGGCAAATGCTAACAGTGCCCCTACTGGTTTGTCTTCTGGGGGCACCACTCCAGGTGGGAGGGTACAGGGCCCCAGAAAGGGGGGTGGGGAGAGGGCAGCCTCACCCCTAACCTCTGGCCAGTCTAAGGGTACAGACCCTAAGCTGGGATCCCAGTTGCAGGATAGAACCCCTGAACTGGTGGGCGAATTGTGCAGGACACCTGCCACAGGTGCCCTGACAATTCTGGAAGTGGGTACTGCTCCAGGTGGGAGGATGCAGAGCCCCGAGGAGGAAGACCGGGTGTGGGAAATCCCACCCCAGTCTCCTATCCAGCCACCGGGTACAGGCCCGGGGCTGGTGGGTCAGTGTCAGGATGTCATACCTGACCTGACAGGAGGGAGAGTGGACCAAGGGTGCCAGGCACCTGGGGCTACTGCCCCGCGCTCTCTGACGCCACAGAGGTTGGAGAACCATGAAAGGCCTGGGGCCTGGTTCTCATCATTGACCGCTGTCAGTGGCCACTGTGGCTTGCTGTCCTGGTGGACAGAGTTGCCCCTGGGAGGGGGACAGGAGTCACACCCCGGGGGTGGACTGGGCCACACCTCTGTATTGGCCATGTGGGTACTGTCTGTCTGTTGGGACACACCTGTAAGCAAGCTAAGGTTAGGTGCTGCACAGATGGTGTCCACAGGTGAGGAGAAGATTTCCCCATGGGGTAGCTTAGTGGGCCGTGCGAGTATGGACAGAGGGATCCAATTGGGTTCAGATTGGCGTAGAACTGGAGTATGCCCCTGCAGTTGCGGGCCAAGGTCCATGTTCTATCGCCCCAAGCAGGGAAGCCTATCAAGGTATTGATTAGTCTACCCTGGCTTTAGGCTGGAAGGGGGTTATGTTGGACTTGGCCCTTTTTGCAGGGTCATCCCAGGACTTTTTGTCTTCCTCCTGTATTTTTTCTGACCTGTTGTTGTTGGTTTATTTGACTCTGGGCACTTCACCACTGCTGATCAGTGCCAAAGTGCATTTGCTCTCCCTGTAAATTGTTGTTATGGATTAGTGATTCCATGATTGGCATATCTGATTTACTAGTCAGACCCTAGTACAGTGCACTGTGTGTGCCCAGTGCCTGTAAATCAAATGCTGCTACTGGGCTGCAGCACTGATTGTGCCACCCACAGAAGCAGCCTGTAAAATGTAACTCTGGCCTGCCATTGCAGGGCCTGTGTGCAGTCTGGGACTGCCATGTCGACTTGGCAAGTGCACACACTTGCCAGGCCCTAACCTTCCCTTTTCTTACATATCAGTCACCCCTAAGGTAGGCCCAAGGTACCCCTGTGGGCAGGGTGCAGTGTATGTGAAAGGTAGGACATGCCCTAGTGTGTGTGGCATGTCCTGATAGTGAATTACTGCCAATTTCGTTTTCCACTATTGCAAGGCTATACCCATAGGACAGAATGGGGAGTTTGTTTATAACATCTTATAGACATAACTGCCCCTGGGAACAAGGTAGGAAAATAAAGTTTAGCATGCCTGAACTCAGAATGTTAAAATGCATCTTTTAGTGAGGGTGATTTTTACATTCCGTGTTTGAAAATATCACTTTCAGAAAGCAGGTATTTTCTTGCCTAACCATCCAGGGTGCCTCTGCTAGGTTTGTGTACTGCATGTCTGGCTTTTGGATGACAGGGGCTGGAGAGGGGCAGTGGCGGCTCCAGAGAGCCTGATGAGTCAGGGCTGGGCTGAATAGGCCTGGTCTGCATTTGGAGTGGTGGGAGGAGTAGCACCTGCACCCGAATAGGGCTGTGCCTGCCTTCCACAAAGGCGGCTCCCCCCCCCTGTGGTGTGTCTGGAGCCAGGGCTCACACTGATAATGGAGGATGTTGTGCACTTGCAAAGTGCCCCACAGAACTGGTTTTGGCTGGGTACAGACATTCTCTGCCTTCAGAGAACAAAGGATTTTGGTGAATAAAAAGAGGGGCACAGACCACAGACTTTTAGATCACTTCTGGGAAATCAAGAGGAACCTTTGCCAAGGAGAAGAGCCGGATAAGCTGAGGAGGAATACTGCCCTGTGCTGTTTGCTGTCTGGGGTTGGCCTGCAGTGGCTGCTTTCTGCCAAGGAAAGGAGAAAAAGGACTTTGCTGTTTGCTTTGTCACCTGCTTGAAGAAAAGATCTCCAAGGGCTTGAAACTGAGCTTGTCTCCTGTTCTGAAGTCTCAGGGACACAAAGACTTCACCACCAGCCCCCCTGAATTCCCTTGCTGGGAATTCCAACCGGCAAAGAGGTGCCTGCTGCTGTTTAGGACCTCTAGAGGCTGTTTGTCACTGGGAGCTGGAAAATCGGCGCAACATCGAAGAAGCATGACCCATTTGCACCTGTTTCCGACGCATCACAGAAGAAACCGTCGCAGCACTTGCTGCGGCTCGAGAAATCGCCGCACGACGCTTCGGGTGCAACGATCTCCGAAGTCCGAGATCACCGCACTGATCCCGACGCAAGCCTGCTGTGCGGCTGCACAAAGCCACGCATCATACCGGATCGACGCATCGCATCGAGGCGCCAAGACTGTCGCATCGTTGGGGGACGCAGTAAGAAACAGACGCATCAACTCCCCACGCAGTAAGAAAACAACGCATCACCTCCTCTCCGGTAAGGAATCGACGCATCAACTCCCCTGCGCTGCAGTAAGGAACCGACGCATCACCTCCCCTGGAGCAAGGATTCAACGCATCACCTTCCCTGAGTCTAAAGAACTGACGCATCAACTTCCCTGCGGCCACTTTGTTTGTTTGCGTGACGCATCCCAGGTACTTTGTATAAAAAGTGTTGAATCTGCAATTTGCTCTGAACTGAACTATTTCTACCATCTGAAAGTCATATTTTTATTACTGTATTGTGGATTTTTGTCGTTTGGTCTTGTTTTGGTTTAGATAAAAAATACTTATTTTTCTAAATTGGTGTGGTGTCCATTTGTAGTGTTTTCACTGTATTACTGTATGTGTTCACAAATGCTTTACACACTGCCTCTGAGATGAGTCTGTCTGCTCGTGCCAAGCTACCAAGGGGGTGAGCACGGGTTATTTAACCCCTTCTATGCTTGTGACGGAGCGGTTCCGTCATGCACGTCGGTTGCGCTGTGCGCATGACGGAACCGTTCCGTCACGGTCCCGTAGGTTAATTAAAACCCTCCGCACAGCGCGAAAATTCGCGCCGCGTGGAAGGGGTTAAGAAGTGTATCCCCCTTACCCTGACTAGAAGCAAGGGTCCCTATTTGGACAAAGGTACTTACCTCTGCCAACTTGAGACCCCCATTTCTAACAGAGTACAAAAATGTCAATAACCTTTGGTGCCAAGCTACTTCTTCAGAAAAGGGAATCTCCTTAAAGTGATGCATTTTAGCAAATGTTTAAATCAGGGACTGTTCTTTTCCCTCATTCTTCCTGTTGCTCTCTCATCCTTTTCCATCAGTCCCTTTAGTCCTCCCTTCTCTAACTATATCTCTGTGACTCCCTGTCTGAATCATCCTGTCTTCTATTTAATAATGCTCTTGTCTTCACCCCTCATTCTTTCTTCTATCACGCTTTCTCATCTATGTGTCTCCTTGTTTCTTAAGTACTTTCCCTTCACTCTTTTTCTAACCCTTACCCTTACCCTTACCCTCATTCCTATTCCACCCTTTCTCCAGATTGTCTCTCTTCTCCTTTCTATCTCCATCTCCTTTTGAATGGTTCAAATGTGCACTTGCAAAACGTAAGATTAGACAACGCAGTCAGACCGCCAGTCAATCATTGTTACCCTCACAGACTGACATTCATACAGATTGTTAGACCTGACATCGTTTGCCGTGTTTTCTTTGTCTTTTTGCTTCTGACCTCCTGGTTTCTGTGGTACTCTGGATATTGTTTTTGCTGGTGTAGTGTTTCTGCGCACTTTAATACTGCAGATCAGTACTAAAGTGCAAGTGCTCCAGGTAAATTGTGTTACTTATTGGTATATCCATGATTGGCATATTTGATTTACTAGTAAGTCCCTAGTAATGTGCACAGGTGTGCCCAGGGCCTGTAAATCAAATGCTACTAGTGGGCCTGCAGCACTGGTTGTGCCACCCACAGAAGTAGCCTTTTTAAGGTGTCTCAGACCTGCCACTGAAGTGTCTGTGAGCAGTTTTCACTGCCATGTGGGCCTGGCAAGTGGACCTGGCAAGTGCCCCCACTTGCCAGGCCCAAACCTTCCCTTTTCTTACATGTAAGGCACCCCTAATGTAGGCCCAAGGTACCCCATGGGCAGGGTGCAGAGTATGTGAAAGGTAGGACATGCACTGGTGTGTGCGACATGTCCTGATAGTGAAATACAGTGTATTTCATTTTTCACTATTGAAAGGCTGTCTTTCCCGTAGGCTTAACCTGGAAGTTGCTTGTAACATTTTACAAGCATAACTCTCCATTAGGATAAGATCGAGAAATGGAGTTTAGTATGCCTGAACTCAGAAACTAAAAATACATCTTCTGAAGATGATTTTTATGTTGTGTGTTTGAAAATGGCACTTTTAGTAAGTGGGCATTTTCTTGCTTAACCATCCTGTGGGCCTCTGTTTTTTGTGTATTCCCTGTCTGGGGTTAGAGTGACAGGAGTAGGGGATGAGCATTCACACTAGACAGACACAAGGGGGGGTTGAGGTGTGCCCTGCCTTTCCTGGGTGACCCATAGCCAGGCGGAATAGACCTGGCTGCATTTAGAGTAGTGGGAGGAGTTGTTGCTGGCACCTGAATGGACTGTGGCTGCCTTTCACAAAGCTGTCTCTACCTCCTGTGGTGAACCTGGCCTGAGCCAGGCTGAACTGGTTTGTGTGTGCTAGAGGAACTTTGTTAGTACCAACTTCAAAGGAAAATGTGGTATAAATATTGGGGCCCTGACCCCAGAACTTTAGAACTCTTTTGGATCAAGAAACCTGCCAAGAAGAAGAGCTGGAGAAGCTGTGAGGAGAGACTAACACTTTTCTGTGTGCTTTGCTGTGTTTGCCTGCAGTGGCTGCTTCTGTCTTGGGCAGTGAAAGGACTGCACTGGACTTTCTGCATACTATTTTCCTGAGTTTCTCCAAGAGCTTGCCCTCTGTTCAAGAAGTCTCAGGAACAGCAAATACTTCAAGTTCATCTGCTACCAGCCCCAAGAACTGTGTGTTTTGGGCTGCAACAGAAGAAAAAGCAACCCAATGCCGTCAACGACACCGCTGCTGGCTCCATGACCTGAAGGCACCACAGAGGACACCACTGCATCTTGCACCGCAACCTTGGTCTCACCTACAACGTCATCCGATGCTACCACCAAGCCGCTGCTTGCACCGTGGTTCAAGGGCACCGCTTGTAAGTTACACAATGCACTGCCCTTATCCTGCACCGCAGCCTTGGCCTACCAATGCCGGCGCCATCAACTCCAGTTCATCAGCCGACTACAGTGCTTCAGCAACGACGCAGCTGCCTGCACTGTGACCTTCTAGCACCGCAACAGCCACCATCCCACTTCGCACCACAGCCCTGGTCTCACGATGCCGATGGAAGACCGCCACTGAGCTACTGCCTGAACCGCGACCTGACGGCATTGCACGCCGCACCGCTGCACTTCTCAACGCAGCCCCAACACCCGCCGACGCTGGTTCTCCCGACTTCAACCGCACTGAGTTTGACCTGCAACGAGTGTGACTTCAAGTGCCCAACAACTCCTGCACCAACCTCCAGAACCAATGCCTGCCGATGCCGGCTTTTCGGAGCTCATCGCAAGGTCCCTGACGCCCTGCATTTCTAAAGGTACTGTTTTGAGGGTCTTCACGACACCGTAGCTGGCCTGTGACGCTGCGGTCATCCAGAACGCTTGGATTTGTGTGTTAACGACACTGTAATAGCTCCAGACGGAGCTATCGACTTCAAAGAACTGTTTTTAAAGTCTATATTTGCTTTATGAGTATTTGTAATAACTGTATGTTGGATTCTTATCATTTTGGTCTAGTTTTACACAGATAAATATTGGTAATTTTTCTAAAACTGGTGTGGTGCCTTTTTGTAGTGTTTTCACTGTATGTTATGGGCAAATGCTTCACACACTGCCTCTGAGATAAGCCTGACTGCTCGTGCCAAGCTACCAATGCGGTGAGCAGGAGTGTAACTCCCTTATCCTGACTAGGAAGAAGGGTCCCTACTTGGACAGGGTAACAACCTGCCAACTAGACACCCACATTTCTAACACAGATCATATACTAGAAAGAGCTATCTTCCAGAGAATCAGTGGCAAACAGATTAGCCTTGTTACAGCGGTCAAACACCCCGCACATGCATTTCAGGGCACTGTTCAATTAAATTAAACTCAGTAGATTTTATATAGTGCATGGCTACCTGATCGGTCCTCCCAGTGCTGTTGCACCAACATCACCAAGCTACCTTGAATAACCAATTTACTAGCATACAGTCTTCAGGAAAGAAGTGTTTTTAAAGATTTTCTGAAGCATATTTCCAACCTCTGACTTCTAAGGGAGGCTGGGAGGGCGTTCCACAGCTTGTACATTGATGACACTCAGCTCATCCTCTCCCTATCCTCAAACCCCACTAACACCATAACCAATTTCCACAGGTGCATGACCAGCGTAGCCAGCTTGATGCAAAACACTGACAAAACAGAGGTACTCATCTTTAGGAGCAACACCTTCCCGTGGGACGACTTCTGGTGGCCAGCGAAACTGAGCCCATTGCCCACTCTCACATACCATGCCAAAAACCTTGGCATCATACTAGACAACAAGCTCACCATGAAGAAGCAGATAAACACTGTCTCCTCAGCCTGCTTCCTCACCGTCCATATGCTCCAGAAAATATTTAAATGGCTCCCCATCAACACCAGAAACACAGTAACCCAAGCCCTCATCACTAGCCGCCTGGACTACGAAAACTCCCACTATATAGGCATCACCTCGCAACTACTGAGCACACTGCAAACCATCCAAAATGCTGCAGCCAGGCTCATCCTCGATAGGCCTGGGCGGTGAACTTTGCTCCGTACGCGGCGTTTGCAGAGTTTTCTGCACTCCGCGGAGCTCGCGGAGTGCAGAAAACTCCGCTTCGCGATGTGCAGTGGAGTTTTTTACCCACTCGCGATCGCGAACGGTAAGTTCGCGATCGCGAACAGTAAGTTCGCGAGCGCGAGCTTCCGCTCGGGTAGAATTTCTACCCGAGCGGCAGGAATACCAGCACAAACTGCAGTTTGCACTGCACTCCGCCACTCGTGGAACTTCGCGGAGTTTTTTTGTAACGTCACGGAATTCCGCGTAGCAAAACTTTGCGAACTACGCCCAGGCCTGATCCTCGACTTCCTGAGAACAGCCCACATCACCCCCCACCTCTGAGCGCTCCACTAGCTCCCCGTCCAAAAAAGGTGCCTGTTCAAACTGCTAATTCACGCCCACTAGGCCCTACACAACAAAGGACCAGCCTACCTCAACCACAGACTGAACTTCCACCAACCTGGCAGACAAGTGCGCCCCACCTCACTCTCTCTCGCCCACATTCTCCGGTTCCACAAAAGCAGAAGCGGCGGCTTCACCTTCTCCTACCTGTCCGCCAAGTCCTGGAATGGCCTCCCACTCCATCTCCAGACTGCATCCACCCTTCAGAAGTTTAGAGATGGCCTAAAAACCTGGATGTTTGACTGACAACTCCCAGCAGCAGCCCCCTCCCCAGCGTCAGGATACCCTCATGGGTGATAAGCAGTGCTCGACAAATCTTTGATTGATTGACTGATTGATTGATATAAGATACACAAAGGAGCGGCCACCGCTTCTCATTCTTTTGAGCTAGGGTACTGACAGGAGTCCCTGATTACTAGATTGCAGGGTCTCCCTGGAATGTACGGCTTGAGTAAGTTCCAGATGATGAGTGGACCTTTTCCATGGATGGCCCGATGGACCGTGCACAGAGTCTTAAAGTGAATTCTCCTTTGGACTGGCAGCCGGTAAAGGGCAGAGAAGGCTGGTCTTGCAGAATGGTGCTTGGGTATTTTGAACAGAATTCTAGCAGCGCCATTCTGCACCGTTTGGAGCCATTTTAATCACGTATTTAGGACTCCCTAAATAGAGGGGTGTACCACAGACTAGACATGAATTTATTAGACTCTGTGCCACTATCCTCCTTGAAGAAACTGGTAACTTCTGTAAGGCTTTCCTTAGAGATCCCATCTAGTCTCTCCAGATGCCTAGACTTTTTACTGCTTTGGTGGCTCTGGCAGCTCTCCTACTTGGTCTGGCCAGGGCAATTCTTGCCACCTTGAGCTATTGTTACCTTCCACCATTACCTCTGTCTTGCTGCATAATTTAGTCAACTTCGCCACATAATTTGGTCCTCCGCTGCCGCATAATTCCAGTGGCCATGGGCCTTAATCAAAACACTACTGCTGCCACAACCAAACAAGTGACACAAAATGAAATGCACCATGCTGCAGCAGAACCAGTTTAAAGTATGAGCCTGGCTTACTTAGGGAGCAAGTGCATCACATGTATAAAGTTTGAAATATCTGAAAATTAAAGAGTGGTGCTGGAAGGAAGCTCAGTTGATATTTCACAGAGTTATTGTTTGATTAAATCACATCTTATTAAGTGTTCACAAATTTCAAACACTATGGAATCTGTCCCTTTCAGTAATATCAATGTCTCTTGCTCGCTATCCACACTTTCTTTTCTCACCTCATTCTCCTCTCTTACATGTTTCTGTCTCCTTTAATGTTCTCTCCCTCTCTTATGGATCACTGAGGAAAACTAAATGCAGCTTCTTTATTTGCCCTTGGAAAACTGCCTCCACACTGAACTCGAATGTTTTTTCACACTGCCGCTTGCCTTCCAAACTGTATTGCAGAACAAAGGACTTAGATCTGCTAAAAAAAAACTAAAAAAAACTTTACACAACTTTGATTTAATGTCCCGTTTTGCATGGGCCATGCAGCCGGCTCTCCATCACACACCTACATTGGGATTAACTGCGCATGGTCAATGGACCTCGCACTGTGAATCACCTTACAATGCAAGCTGTCCAAACCCAGGGACAGCTCTGATAATGTAAATGAAGCTCAGCTGGAGCAACACCGATGCACGACTGTAGAGTGTCATGCTCACGCACTCATGCCATAGATCCTGCGGTCTTGTTCCTCTGAGTACCGGTACTCTCCTTGGCAAAGGAGAAGTTCGGGTACTCGCGGGGTGAACACTGAAAAGTGCTGGTACTTAGTACCGGTGAGTACCAGCTCATTTAAAACACTGTCCCATCAGTATTTCACAACCATTTGGTGCCTGGATGACGCCAGACACCAGGACCCTTGCCCTTTTCTCTTTTTAGTTAGTGCTCCCTGGTCTCTATACCCTGACGTGATGGCCAGGAAAGTTATTCTGAAATATTTTTTTCCATGTAAAACAGATTCATATGGTTCGCATAACCCTCTACTATGTTGTGTCCAGCTCTTTCCTACTTTGGAGGAACCCGTAACCTGCAATTCGTGCAGATTCTCTTGTCCAATCACAGTAAATTCATCTGGTGTTAGAAACTCACAGACCTTAACTTATCTGACTCCCGGTTCCCCCATAGTGTCCTCTTTGAAGGCTCCCAAGCAATTTAGTAGTATTATTTCTCTTCCTCACAATTGTAGCTTAGAAAAGATAGATGCCCTACATTGTAACATCAGATCAATGGCAAAGCACTCCATAGACATATGGGCCCTTATTTCTACGCACCGTCCCAAGCTAAGTTTCTTTACAGAGACTTGGCTCTGTAGTTCAGCACTTCCCTGTATTCCTCTAGCAATCCCCTACCATTACTCTCTGGTTAAACCAGGCAGGGAAGAACGCCCGGGTGGGGGTGTCGCTATCATCTTTCATGACTCTCTAAAAGTCGAATTAGTTGACACCCTACTGTCAACGTAGTTTGAGATGTGTATTTTTAAGATCACTATCTCTATCAACGAGGTCTGATAAGGGGCTCTAATTTATCGCCCGCTTGGCCCCAGGAAAGATTTCTCTCAGGTACTAACTGACTATGTGGCTCTCTACATTATTGCTTCTAATAAATTACAACTGCTGGGCTATTTGAACTTCCACAGTGAGGATACCAATGACCAAAGTGTGTCGCAACTTTTAGTTGACATGGAGACAGTTGGGTTAAAACAAATAGTGTCAATCCAACACATAGGGCCAGTCACACCCTGGACCTAATATTTACCAACTTAGAGGCCTTTTATTCTGTGAACCTCCCCTACCTATTACCTGGTTAGAACATCATATGATCAAGTTTTCCTTTGCAGTGCTAGCAGCAAAACTCGAGGAGCAAGAAGGGTGAGCACGCCGGAACAACCTACGAGTGGTGGGAGTGCCAGAAGGAATGGGTGGACCCAGTGTGGAGCTCTTCCTTTAGGACCTTATCCTAAATCATCTACGCCCAAATGGATGTCAAACTTTTTCACCATAGAACGGGCACACAGAGACCCCATCCCAAAACCGAGGCCAGAAGCGCCTCCCCGAACAATTATCGCCAAGATCCTAAACTATAGAGACAGAGACGTGATATTACAAATGGCAAGAACTCATGGAGACCTTAAATGTGAGAATGTAACGATCCGCTTCTTTCCCGACTTTACCCCCCAGGTTCAAAATTTGCGTCGCAGCTTTGAGGCAGTGAAGAAAGAGCTGCGAGCCAAGGACATTAAGTATATGGTGTTCTACCTGGCGTGGCTGTGAATAATGGCAGAAGGGAAGTCTTGGTACTTCTCCACGCCGGAAGAGGCCTGGGAGTGGCTAGAAGGGTGGCGAGTATTGAAACAGAAGCCTTCAAAAGTCAAGGGCCAGAGAAGACCCCCGGGAACAGAGGATACAGAAAGTGTGGCGAGAACTGGCCTGGTGGAGGATGGGGATGCATGACTTGGCAGAAAACAGGACTTGTTGAAGAAAATGTCGCCTGCGCAAAGGCTCCGAACAGGGATCGGCCCTGGGCGGGTTCAGCTCCATTGACCTTGCCACTGATGACTTGGTGAGAGGGACCCGAGGAGGGGGGGAGTAACGGGATAGGGAGGGAAATGAGAAGAGATATTTGAACCGGGACACTGTGTAATGGACTAAAACCTAATAAGTTTCGATGGGCTGGAAACGTAGTTGAGAACGGGGCCGATGAGGGACTCCAGCCTACCCTAGCGTGAAGCAAGTTCTATGGGACGACAGGCTCTCTGTAAGTTGGGGTGGCAGGCTGTTTTAGACCTGTCAAGCAGGGAAGCAGGGTGGGGGGTGTATGTTCGAGGGATAAAAACCCACCATGTTGGTGGGATTGATAGAGTAGTTATTCGTTTTAGGCTCAGAAGCAAGAAACACAGTATTACAAGAGGGCAAAATGATGAGAGCTGTCAGGTACACAAAATGATTCCATGGGGGCGGGCACAGGGTGTTGAGGAGATGTACTCATGCATCTGTGGGTTCGATGGGTCGAGGGTTCTCACCCATCATAACATGACCAATTCTCCAAAATGGCACTTACAATCTTGACGTGGAATGTTAACGGGCTGGGTGGTAAGGTGAAGTGAACGCTGGTACTCCAATACCTTCATAGGCATAGCCCAGACGTGGTGTTGCTCCAGGAGACCCACCTACGGGGCAACCACTGCAAAGCAATGGATAGATATGGGCATAAGTTGCATGCGCACGCAGGGTATACCTCAGGCTCTAGGGGAACGGGGATTCTAATCAAGGCATCCGTCCCACTGATAGTGAGTAGGTGTTGGCTCGACAAGCTAGGAAGATACGCAGCGCTCACCGGCACTTGGGAGGGGAAAACTTTTAACCTTTGCTCGGTGTACATTCCTCCGAGGCTGCATAGTGATACCCTTACAACACTGGGAAACATCATACTGGAGATGCCCCTAGGCACGCTCATTCTTGGGGGCTGTGAGAATGTCGGGGAAGCGCCGGACCGGAAGAGGATCAACTCGGGCCGGGACCCTGTAGAACGGCCGGAAGTGCCCAGCGGTCTAGTGGCGCTAGGGAGGGACGACGTCCTGATGTCGCCACGGACGGACAGAGAAAAGGGCAGGGATTCCTACAGGTGTGCTGGCGGCGAGAATGGCAGAGGAGGAACGGAGTTGAAGGCGGAGATCGGAGCGCGAGAAGGAGTGAGAAAGGAGCCCAGCAGAGGAGCAGCGGAGGAAGCACCGAAGAGTGGAGAGCGTGCGGACCAGAGAGAGGAGCCCAGCAGAGGAGCAGCGGAGGAAGCACCGAAGAGTGGAGAGCGTGCGAACCGGAGAGAGGAGCCCAGCGGAGCGGGAGATGGGAGTTTGGAGGCAACGGTTGCAGCGTACACTGTGGACAAGCCCGGCGGCCCAGAGAAGGGGAGAGGACGCCCGGGTCCCAACGCCACGGCCCTGATCCCGGGTCGTGGCCCAAGGCAAGTAGCGTTAAAGGAATCGTTTTGGTGGTGGGGTTTTCCGGGGTTTTAGTCACGTGTGGTTTTGGACGCGCTTCCCGGTCACGGATCTCCTGTAACCTGGTGGTTTTCTTCAGTTCCCTTCCCCTACACAGCGCATGGTGACGGTGGCACGTAGATCCCTAACAGGAGGCCTTGAACTAATCCCGATACTTTTTCCCTTTCCCTTCTTGTGGTGCGCCCGGACGTAAGAGGCAGCAAGACCCCAGAACGAGCCCCTGAAGACGGTCAAGAAGGAAAAGACTACCTCCTACCTTTTTGTCTATTTTTGTTGTTGTTTTCCAATCCATTGGACTCAGCCTTATTTACCCTTCCGAACATTTTCTCACAATCTATGGGACTGATAAAAGGATGTCTCCCTAAGAGACGGCCATATAATAAAAGAAAGAGCCTGAAAAGCTACTACTGTGTGCGTCCCGTATTTCCTTCCACTCGCCGGGGCATTGGCCCGCTTACAAAGTGGTGTCAGAAGTGGGATATCTCCCCTACCCCTGCGTGTCGCATCATGACACAACCCGTGCCTGTGGAGGATGTCCTTGCACAACTGGCCGAAGGACAAAGGCACCTACAGTTGGTGTTCGAACGGCAGCTGCAGGCGGCACAGATGGAAAGAGAAGCCCTACAAGGGGCGCTGAAAGACCAGGCCAGCCTGCTTACCACGAACCAACAGGTTCAGGATACGGCCATTCTGAGGCTTACCGACGCCATAGTGAACACCTGCGTACGTCAGAATGTCCCCGGAACAGTTCTTCAGAAGTATCAGGAAGGGGACGATCCTGATTACTTCTTTCTGAATTTCGAGCGGGTGGCATCCACGGCAGCTTGGCCTCAAGAGAGGTGGGGTCAGTACATCGCCCCACTCCTCTCTGGCGAGCTGCAGGCTGCCTATCAGGCAGCCAATCCCGCTGGGACAACAGCATATGAAGACGTGAAGAAGGCAATACTGGAGAGGCTGGGGTTCGATCAAGAACACTATAGGAACAAGTTCAGAAAGGAAAAATGGTCCGCTGGTGACAATCCTCGGGCATTGTACTACCGGATAAGGGACATCGGCAATAGATGGCTAACCCCGCATGCGTCCACAGTAGAGGAAGTTGTTGAAAAAATCTATCTGGAACAGTTCCTAGATGCCCTACCACTCAGTACTCGGTCATGGGTGAAGCAACACCCGAACCTCACTCCCGCATCAGCCGTAGAGATCGCTTGTGCCTTTCACCGGGCCCCTGATTTCAGAGCCAGTATCACACGGTCCCAGTACCCTCTTCCCTCGACATGATCCCCGTCATATCCGTCCCCGAGACCCCCTTTACGAGTAGAAAGCAAACCCCAGATACCACCCCGCCCAGTCCTCAGGCCATATGTCCCACCGTCAGGCACAAGCGGACAGGGCCCCCAATGTTTCAATTGTGCCGAATGGGGCCATATCGCCAGACAATGTCCTCACCGTACCCCTGCAGCAGAACCCATGGAGGTGGGATATACACGGGGTAGGATACTAGTAACAGGGGCGGGTCCTCGCCTGTACAAGAGGGAGGTGTTACTCAACGGCAAGAAAAGGCAAGCATTGTTTGATACGGGGTGTCATGTCACTGTCGTGGATAGGTCCTTGATTGCCCCTCTCCAGATCAGGGACGCAGAACAAGTGAGGGTAACGTGTGCACGGGGACACCAAGACGTACCCCGTTGCGGAAGTTCTGTTAGAAGTAGAAGATGACCCTCACCTGAGAAGGGTAGGGGTAATGCCCTCCTTACCAGAGGCGGTGATTATAGGGACGGATCATCCCAAATTCGAGTCATACATGGAGGGAATAAAACGAAGCACCCAGGCCTGGTTACAAGAAGCCCCTTTTAGCCAGGTTGAACTAGAGAAACCAGATATCAGGGCTAAAAAGAGTAAGCAGGAAAAACGAAGAGAAAAAAAGGACTATACCTCCTTGTTGTTGTCATGTCCTGCTCTTCCTCTTTCCATTGCAGACCCTGATGGGACGAAACCCAGTAGTTTCCGTGCAGCCCAACGGGAGGACAGGTCTCTCACACACGCCTGGGAACAGGTCCATGAACAACCACCGGAGCAGGTAGGACCTTATTTCCTAGTAAAAAGGGGTTTGTTGTATCGTACTGTAAAAGGGGACCCACAGTCTATAACACAATTGGTGGTACCAACCTCCTTTCGGGAGCATGTACTCCTATTGGCCCACAACAAAGCAGGGGGTGGACACTACGGCAAGGAGAACACACTAAAGTACCTTCTGGGGAAATTCTATTGGCCAGGTGTATACAGAGACGTTGCGAAGCACTGCGCTGCTTGTATTCGCTGTCATTACACAAATCCTGGGGTTGTCACAAAAGCCCCCTTACAACCCCTACCGATTATCGATATCCCCTTCAAACGGGTTGGGATGGACCTGGTAGGCCCCCTTACTCCCTCAGCTAGGGGACACCGCTACATCTTGGTTATAGTGGACTATGCCAGCCGCTATCCTGAGGCCTTTCCTTTGTCAAGCATGACTACTCCCGTTATAGCACAAGCCATGGTAGCCCTATTTACAAGAGTGGGATTTCCGTCCGAGGTCCTAACGGACCAGGGGACCCCTTTTATGTCCCACCTGATGGCGCAGATTTGTTCGATACTGGGAATAAAAAGGATTAGGACCTCAGTGTATCATCCTACAGACAGACGGCCTTGTAGAGCGGTACAACAAAACGATCAAAACCCTGCTCCGCAAGGTCGTCTCTGAAACAGGGAGGGACTGGCACCAGAAGTTACCCCTGGTTCTCTTTGCTCTACGGACGCACGAGCAGAGGTCCACTGGGTTCTCCCTTTCGAGCTGCTGTTTGGGCGAAAGCCCAGGACCCTGCTGGACATGGCAGCCGAACAGTGGGAGGAGGAAGACGAAGAGGGAAAACCCCTACCGAAATATGCCGCTGACCTGAAATCCTCCTTAAACCAGCTCTGGGAGATGGTGCATGACCACATGAAAGAGGCACAGGCAACACAGAAGAGATATTATGACCGAAATAGCCGCCTAAGGGAATTCCAACCGGGTGAGAAGGTCCTTCTTTTGCTCCCTTCCACCGAAGACAAGCTGCTTATGAAGTGGCAAGGGCCGTATGTGGTAGAAAAAAGAGTGACACTCGTCACCTACAGTGTATTGCTTCCTCACCGCGCTGGGGGTAGGCAAATCTACCATGTGAACCTCCTGAAGAAATGGGAGGAAACACAACCTTCCTTATTGATGAGAGCGCCAGTCTACATGACCTGTACCAACAAACCATTGGACATACCTCTCCTGCCTGTCCAAGACCACGCAACACTGTCTGTACCCACAGGGGAGATACTCTCACCTACACAGAAGACCCAGTTAGGGGCTTTGCAGGAGTCCTTCCCTGACTTGTTTTCCACCAGTCCTGGTTTAACCCCCTTGGTCCAACACGAGATCGTGTCCCTGGAGAACAAGATCATAAAGCAAAGACCATACCGCATCCCGGCAGCCCGTAGGGTTGCAGTGGAAAAAGAAGTGACCGACATGCTCCAGTCAGGAATAATCGAGCCCTCCCAGAGCAATTGGTGTTCCCCGGTGGTAATCGTGCCGAAACCGGACGGTAGTCTACGTTTCTGCATCGATTTTAGACAAGTAAACGGGATAACCAAATTCGATACGTATCCCATGCCCAGAATAGACGAGATGGTCGAACGATTGGGAAAAGCCAGATACATGTCGACCCTCGACCTAACCAAAGGGTACTGGCAGATCCCTTTGGCCTCCACCTCCAAGGAGAAAACAGCGTTTGCAACACCCTCGGGCCTTTACCAGTTCAAGGTACTCCCTTTTGGGTTACATGGGGCGCCAGCAACGTTTCAAAGGTTAATGGATCAGGTCCTTAAACCCCACCAACAATACGCCGCAGCATATCTCGACGATTATGTTATTTTCAGCCTCACCTGGGAGGAACATCTCGTTCATCTAGGGTCCATCTTCACGACTTTACAATCCGCTGGCCTCACCATTAATCCAAAGAAATCCCTACTTGGTACGAACACAATACAGTATTTGGGTTACACCATTCAGGGAGGACACATCAAGCCCCAAGTAGATAAAATAGAAGCCATTAAGACCATCCCTAGACCCACAACAAAACGAGAGGTCCGCTCCTTCCTGGGTTTTATAGGGTACTATCGGAGGTTCATACCCCGCTTTTCTGCCATAGCTAGTCCCCTAACGGATCTCCTGTCAAAAGCACACCCCACACGAATACACACCTGGACTCCCACCCACGAGGACAGTTTTAGAGCCCTAAAACATGCCATATGCACAGCCCCAGTGCTGCGATGCCCTGATTTCGACCTCACGTTCGTCCTCCAGACCGACGCTTCTGGCCACGGTCTGGGGGCTGTACTTCTCCAACCTGATTCTAGTGATGAGCTAAAACCCTTGATGTATATCAGCAGGAAGTTGTTCCCCCGAGAAGCCCACTACTCAACAATAGAGAAGGAGTGTCTCGCCATTAAGTGGGCCGTTGAATCACTGCAATACTACCTGTTGGGAAGAAGGTTTCTTGTCCTTACAGATCACGCCCCTCTTACCTGGCTGGTAAAGACTAAGGACACTAATCCTCGCATCCTTCGATGGTTTCTTGCCTTACAACCCTTCTCATTTCAGACCATCCACGTCCCCGGCTCGAAACAGGTCTGTGCTGATTACCTGTCCCGACACCCGTCTTCTGAATGGCCCCTACGTCCATTCCTGAGGGGGGAGATGTGTGAGAATGTCGGGGAAGCGCCGTACCGGAAGAGGATCAACTCGGGCCGGGACCCTGTAGAACGGCCGGAAGTGCCCAGCGGTCTAGTGGCGCTAGGGAGGGACGACGTCCTGACGTCGCCACGGAAGGACAGAGAAAAGGGCAGGGATTCCTACAGGTGTGCTGGCGGCGAGAATGGCAGAGGAGGAACGGAGTTGAAGGCGGAGATCGGAGCGCGAGAAGGAGTGAGAAAGGAGCCCAGCAGAGGAGCAGCGGAGGAAGCACCGAAGAGTGGAGAGCGTGCGAACCGGAGAGAGGAGCCCAGCGGAGCGGGAGACGGGAGTTTGGAGGCACCGGTTGCAGCGTACACTGTGGACAAGCCCGGCAGCCCAGAGAAGGGAGAGGACGCCCCGGGTCCCAACGCCACGGCCCTGATCCCGGGTCGTGGCCCAAGGCAAGTAGCGTTAAAGGAATCGTTTTGGTGGTGGGGTTTTCCGGGGTTTTAGTCACGTGTGGTTTTGGACGCGCTTCCCGGTCACGGATCTCCTGTAACCTGGTGGTTTTCTTCAGTTCCCTTCCCCTACACAGCGCATGGTGACGGTGGCACGTAGATCCCTAACAGGAGGCCTTGAACTAATCCCGATACTTTTTTCCCTTTCCCTTCTTGTGGTGCGCCCGGACGTAAGAGGCAGCAAGACCCCAGAACGAGCCCCTGAAGACGGTCAAGAAGGAGAAGACTACCTCCTACCTTTTTGTCTATTTTTGTTGTTGTTTTCCAATCCATTGGACTCAGCCTTATTTACCCTTCCGAACATTTTCTCACAATCTATGGGACTGATAAAAGGATGTGTCCCTAAGAGACGGCCATATAATAAAAGAAAGAGCCTGAAAAGCTACTACTGTGTGCGTCCCGTATTTCCTTCCACTCGCCGGGCCATTGGCCCGCTTACAGGGGCGATATGAACGCAGTCATGGACCCGCAGGCAGATAGACTGACAGGAGCCACAGGGACACTTGGAAGAGAACCACTACAGGGATTCATAGAAGCGATGGTCATGATCGACCTGTGGCATGCTCATAATCCATTGAGCCAACAATATACACATACCTCTGCGGCACATAAGAGCCACTCCAGACTAGATTACATCTTCACATTCAAATCACAGGCGGTATAAGTTTGGGAGGCCTCACACAAAGCGCGTGGTATTCCCGACCATTCCCCGGTCGAAGTACAGCTAAAGGGACCAACGAGAAACACCACATTACCCCCGAGAATAGACCAATGGAACTTCAGAAACAAACAATTTGTGCAAAAAGTACAGATACATACTACACAATACTTCCAAGACAATGAGGGCTCGGTGGACTCGGCCTCCACTCTGTGGGAGGCCTACAAGACTGTGATTAGAGGATACGTCCAGGCACAAATTGGAGAAGGAAACATGGGAAAATAGAAATGTTGATGAGTCTGTGACGCGACGACCCAAACTCAAAAGACAGGAATTCATTTAAATACCTGGGGGAACAAAAGGCGAGAGCGCAGGCACTAGTCATTCAGAGAAAATTGTATGACGTAGGAGATAAAGCGAACAAAATGATTGCATGGCTAGAGCGTAGAGATAGGGAGAGAGGATGAGTTTTGGAAATAGACACCCCGGGGGTAGAAATTAAACTTATGTGTAAAGAAATAGCAGAGGCATTCGCCCAATATTATGAAGAACTTTATACATCCTCTACAGAGCGATCTGTGGAGGACTGTGTGGAACTTTTACGGGAGATCAACCTCCCAGTCCTAGCGACAGAAGACAGACATGCGTTAGAGCAGGAAATTATGGTGGAAGAGATAGCGAGCGCTCTTGCGGACCTACAATCAGGAAAGGCGGCCGGTCCTAACGGGCTACCAGTGGAGCTGTACAAGAGTGCAGCAAGTAAAGTTGCTCCCCATCTCCTAAATATGTACCTAGAGTCTAGGGAAAAAGGAGAACTCCCCCTGGACCAATGTACAGCCACGATAGCGGGGATCCCCAAAAAGGGTAAATCGCCGGTCGAGTGTTGGTCAATCAGGCTGATATCCCTGCTAAATACTGAGGCAAAGGTGCTGGCAAAGACACTAGCAACCAGACTACGGACGGTCATTTCCACGTTGGTCCACCCTGATCAATCTGGGTTTATGCCCCATAGGGGCACACGGCTTAACCTTCGAAGGCTATAAGGGGTATTACACTGGACCAAAACGACACAAAACAAGGAGGCGGTGCTTCTCTCACTGGACGCCCAAATGGCATTCGATAGTATTGAATGGCAATTCATATTTGCCACCCTGGATAGACTAGGCTTTGGACCAAACTTCTGTGCGTGGGTAAAACTCCTGTACTAAGACCCCCAGGCAAGAGTGAGAGTCAACAGAGAGGTGTCTCGCTCCTTCCCACTCAGAAAGGGTACTCGACAGGGATGTCTGCTCTGGCCAATGATCTTTGCCCTGGCACTGGAGCCCTTAGCAACTTGGGTCCATAACGACTCAATAATACAAGGAGTTCAAGGAGGGGGTAACTGGGAGGACAGAATATTCCTGTACGCTGATGATATACTCTTGTACCTGGTCAACTCATACAGGTCAGTACATAGGGTGCTCCATACATTCCAATTATTCGGCAGTTACTCAGGATATACAATAAATTGGACTAAATCCCTCATCTTCCCCTTGGCGGGTACGGTTTCTCGGAGACTGGTGGACACCACTCCGTTAGTAGTTAAAACAAGGTTCACATACTTGGGTAGTTAGATATCCACAGAGGAAGACAAATTCCTATCAGATAATTTGCATCCCAAATACAGCAACTGGTCAGTGACGTGGAACATTGGAGGAAACTACCGGTGTCCTTGATGGGCAGGGCGGTCATTTTCAAAATGATGTCACTACCCAGGTTATTATACGTTCTGCAGAATGCCCCATACAAAATACCCAACAAGGTGTTCCAAATATAAATAGTGAGCTGCGAAAACTCCTATAGGATGGAGGCAGTTCTAGAATAGCTCTGTGTAAACTCCAGAGGGGAGTATATGAGGGAGGGCTTGCAGTTCCAGATATGTGCAAATACTACTGGGCCTCACTGTTGACTGTGGTGAATGACTGGGCATTTACTGACCGTGGGGACCCGGTCTTCAGGGCAAGCCAGTGGGCTATGGGTGAAAGGGAATACCTAGCAGCACTATACTGCAGAAGTAGGGGAAAACAGCTTCCCCCACACACGCAGGCCGTGATTCGAGCTTGGAGAGACGCGGCAAAGCGCAATGGTTGGGAAAGAAAATTGACAGGAAGAACTCCACTGTGGGATAGTGACCAGTTGGCACAAGTGGGGGCCCTGAGAGGGGCCTTTAAAAAATGGGAAGTGCTGGGGATTGAAAGATTGGAAGACATATGGAGAGGACAGAAACAGCTTACTTTCGAAGATCTAAAAAGTGAATATGAAATGGCTGATACTGAAAGATACAAACATATGCAATTAAGTCACGCCCTACGCCAATATCTTAAAGAGGGGGAGACTCTACCTGATTACTCACCCCTGGAAGATAGGCTATTGATGGACCCAATGGTGGCAATGGCCACCTCATTAACATACAAGAAAATAATGTACAACGCTCCTAACCTGGTGAACCCCTTAGAGGACTGCCTGGAAACTAGAATTTGGCCTTCTAGAAGACGATGATTGGGAAGAGGCAATACAGAGCCCACGGGAGGTAGCCATAAGGGCCAGATTCCGTTTAGTTCAACTAAGTATCCTTCACAGGTCATATGCCTCCAGAACACTGCTACACCAACTGGGGCACGGTATGTCCAAGTCACGGTATGTCCAAGTATTGTGCGAGGGGATGTGGCAAAATTGGCTCCTTCTTTTACATCATTTCGGAATGTAAATTCATTAACGACTTTTGGAAGGCTGTGACGAGAGTTATGTCTGAAGTCACTGGGTTGGAAATTCCAACCGAGCCGAGATGGCTGCTATTATGTGTTACTGGGAGGAAAAATGGCCCAAATATACGTTTATATGGCTGAAAGTGGCTGCGATGGTGGCAAAACAAAATATAGCCAAGAAGTGGGGAGTGAGACAAACACCCGGAACTACCGGAATGGGAAAATGACTTAGATTGGTGTTCTGGGGCCGAGAAGGTAGTATACAAAGCCAGAGGATGTCCACAAAAATGGGATAAAATCTGGGGTTGCTGGAGGTTATATAGGGGTTACTGAAAGGGGAGAGGGAGGGCAGGGGAGGATATTGAAATATGAGCTATGACTATAGCTCCCAGTAGCCTTGGGATCTGTGGGATACACGAGAAGGAAATCTACTTAAGAAGTAAGGAATTATAGTATTGACATATGTATAATCTTTGTCCTATGTGTGCAAAACTTGTTCTGAGCTTTTTGTTTAGTAAAAATATATTTTTTTTAAAAGTTTTCCTTTGCAGGTAAAGTTGCCTTAGGTAAGCCTAAGACAGAGGACTTTAGATCCTGATGACCCTGGAAGATGGCTTCTCCTGCCATCTTCTCAAAAGCTTTTAAGCCTCCCTCTTTGTCACCTGACATGGAGGTTAACTCTGCTCTCACTGCCTATAACAAGGCATTAATTAATACTATTGATCACATAGCCCCATTCAAGAAACCCTCATGTACCTCTCCCAGCACAATACACCCTGGTTTACAGACACAGTTCACCAAGAAAAATCTAAGTGCAAACATTTGGAGTGCAGATGGAGCTCCACCAAATCCCCTATGAACAAAATAGCATTTCGGGACGTGTTAAGGAATTACCATATGAGGATTAAAGCAGCACGGAGAGCGCATTTATCCTTAAGTGGGCAATTCTACTAAGGCCCTAAACAACTGTTTGAAAACCCAGGCATGTGCGACTGCTAGTCCGGCCTTCCAAAAACTCTGCGACTCACTAGTGGATTTTTTAAAGACAAAATTAACATCATCTACAAGACCTTTCCACCTTGTCCAATAAATTCAGAGACAGAATTTTACTAAGAATCAACCTCACCCTGATGCCATTGCCTGCATGGGTGACTTTGAGCTCAGCTCAACTCAGCAGGGCCTGAAAATGTTAACGTGTGTTAAAAAAGGTTCCCCCTGCGACCCCTTCCCTCCCAAGATTGTGTCCAGCCTAACTCACCATCTGGCGCCTTTCATCACTACACTATTCAATCTCCCTATAGGCTCTGCAAATGTGCCAACTGAATGGAAACACACTCAAGTATCCCCGCTTCTAAAAAAGCATACTTTAAACCCCAAAATATTCTTAAATTATAGGCCGATTTCGCTGCTCCCTCTGCTGGCAAAAATCTTAGAACGTTTTCTCAACAACCAACTAACATCTTTCTTGGAAGCCCACAAGATTTTTGACTCTTCATAATCAGGTTTCTGAGCCCTACACAGCACGGAGATGGTTATGTTGGCAGTCACAGATAATATCCGTCTTTCTCTAAATGTAGGAACTCCAGTAATGTGTGTACTGATTTATCTTCAGCTTTTGACACGGTCTCCCACTCTATTCTAATTCGCAGACTTCGTGCAGCAGGCATCTACGGCAGGTCGCTACACTGGCTGAGGGACTTCCTTACCAATCGTACTTACAACATATGACTGGGTTATTTCGAATCAAGAACGATGCACATCAGTAAAGGAGTCCTGCAGGGCTGAGCCCTACATTATTTAATGTCTATGTAACGACTCTAGGCACTCAATTTGCACATTGTATCACAGAAATTGCTAATTGGATGGCCACAAATTGCCTCCAACTCAATAGTGCAAAAACTAGATTGTGCTTTTCGGCAGAGCACAAGACTATGGTCAGCCGACTGGTGGCCCTCTGACCTTGCACAGCCCCTTCACCTAAGCAAGTGGAGAAGAATTCTGGAGTGAAGATAAAACACACCCTGTCTATGAGAGACCAAGTGACCTCCACATGTGGCATGTGTTTTGCCACAATCAGGCTTCTAAATAAAGTTTTACCCTGTCTACCTTACTCCTGTAGGGAAAGCCTCGCCCAGGCTCTCCTAATTAGCCGCCTTGACTATGGGTATGCCTTACTGGTCGCTGCAAATGACACCTTACTGACCAAGCTGCAAGTTGTGCAAAACACAGCTGCCAGGCTTATCTGCAACTTTCCTTCTCAGACTCCATCAGTGCCCACTCTGGAAAACTTAATTGGCTGCCTATTAGAAAATGCACTGTTTTCAAATTGTGCTGTCTGATGCATGAGTTTTTTATATGCAATTTTACCTGCCATACTTTCTTCAAGACTCAGACACTACCAGCTGTCTAGGCAGCTGAGGTCCTCCAACAAGGCTCTGCTACAGATTCCACGCATTCGCACAGCCAGATTTGGTGGCAGGTACGTTTCCTATTTAGCTCCATTTCACTGGAACAAATTGCTTCTCTATATCCACACCTGCTCCGATTTTGGAACCTTAAAGAAGACACTGAAAACATGGTTGTTCTGAATGCACCTGCCCTTGCCTGCTCTACAGTGCCAAGATACAACTTCGGGAGTGAGTCGTGCGCTACACCAAGTTCATAAATAAAAAATAAAAAAACAGTGTCGGACTGGGACAGAAAATAGGCCCGGGCACAGAAATAAAAGTGGCCCCCATTAGCGAAAAAGATACCTAAAAAGTGGCCAACATTTGCAAATTGGAGCAGTTTTTAACTTTAAAGACTCACTGTATAGCTGTTTTACAAGGTATGGAAAACTACATGCATTTGTGCTTGTGGCAGGCAATGTTTGTGGTAGTTTCAGGGAAATGAACAGTACAAAGCGGCCCAACAGACCATGAAACAGGCCCACAAACAGCCAAATAATGGTTGAAACACTGACCCATCAGACCAGCCCATTGGCCACTGCTTGATTGCCCTATAGGCCAGTCTAACCCAGTTCACAACCCTTTAAAACCTGCTGTCCATTCAGATTAAAAAAAAGACTCAACACATGTCTCTTTGGAGATGGTATTGAGGTGATTCTATAGCTAAAGGTCACTCCTCTCACACAGATTGTATCTGCATGTTCTGCACTTGTTCAGGTCAATAGTCATTGGATGAGCATAGCTCTATAAGCTGCTTCCATTTGTTTCACCAGGGCAAGTGCTCTTTTCAAACAACATCTATACAGGATCCATAAAATCCACCAAAGCCACTGAAGGCATAGCATCATGACATAATTGCAGGAAATTATTTCTATCACATTCCAACCAATAGCAAAAATGTGAGCCATGGCAAAGAATGTAAGCTTTACCTATAGCATCACTAACAGAGTTAATAAGTGGTCCTTTGGGTCCCTATACGCCACCAGAGGGTCACAGGGCAGCGGGCAGATCCATGTTACAATAGGCTAGCAGAAGGACTGGTTCAACCAGCTGTGTTTAACAGGAGTGGGCTATTGGTCTTGAGCATGGCTGTTTTCCGTGACCATAACAAACCACTGTGTCCTGGTGTTTTGCAGGTCTAGGAAGGGTGGTGCGATGGATCTTTTCTAAAAACCAAACACACAAAAACAGTTACAAGTCCTGGGCATGATCTTCAGTCCAACCAAGGAATACAATAAAGTGTTCCTTGTTACGAGCATTAGACCCATCCACATCCTTTTGTGAACACTTGCTTGACTCACAGTTACAATCAGAGGCAGACATGCACACACTTACCCTGCAAGAGTGGTTGCATGTGATGAAGAACGCTGGAGACACTCGATGGAGAATATAGCTATATTAAATGACAGCCTGCCGGATTTATTTATTTATTTGCGAAGTTTTATATAGCGCTGGCTAGACTCGGAGGTATCAGAGCGCTTTACATGAGGATCAGAGCGTTACAGGTTACATAGTTACATCAATTGCAGGCTTCAAGTAAAGACATAGGAGAAAACAAAAAAACGAGATGCGGGGGAGGGAAGGAAACACAACGGGCAACGAGGAAAACAATGTCAGATGTTTGGCTGGGTAGGTGTCGGCCAAGGGGGTGAACCAGAGCCAAAACTCCTCTATAGCTGCATGAGACAGCTCCACCGGGCATCGGCCAAGGTTGCTCGGGCTCCGAGGTAAGAACACAACAGTTATGGTATCCGCCCAGGGGGCATCGTCAAAGTTTCATCGAAAGGCACCGGTCCTGGTGTTACTGGGAAGCGACGTCCGCTACGTTCTCCAGCTGGCCCCCAGGGCAAAAATGGTGAGAGGAGAGGTGGAAGGGACAGATTCCAGGGTGGGCAGATTGTAGGACAACCCATCGTGCTCGCCTTCAAACCTCATTGGCGGGGGTGAAGCTGAAGAGGGGTTGTGCCTAGAGACCTGGTCCTCATCTGACTTTAGTCCTCTATAGCCCCCCACCGCGACATTGTGGATTTGTTCTGGGCGCCATTTTAGAGTCAGGCAAGCCCGGGCCTGGTTTTCCTGAAGTCTTAATTTTGAGCCCACTCACCGAGAACTATCTATGTCTCTCTGAGTGACTGAGAGGCTCTTGTATCCTTTTTGATTATCTGAGGGTCATTCCCCTACAGTGCTGAGCTCCTCCCTGGTCAGGCCGTTTTTCCTTTTCCAGTTACTCTACATCTGATGTGTTTTATCCCTGTGCCAAGGATTGCTGGTTAAGGTTGCGTCTGCATCACCTATTAATTTATTGCTTCATCCCCTCACTTGCCGTAATTGGGCCCGTGAACTGTAGGAGAGTTACGACCGGGCGCCATCTTGGGGTCAGGCAACTGGCTTCTCTGCGTCGGACCTCTACTACTTGGGTCCCTCTGCTGGATTCCCTCGCTCCGATCAGGTATTTTGTGCCCGCTTCAGCGTGGGCTGACCCAGGGTCGTCGCCTGGCTCTCGGGCTGGGTCCCCTGCTTTATCCTCTATGCAGGCGCCTTATGGCCTCTGCATGGTGCGCAGCATGCGGCTCACACTCACCTCCATCCCGGCGGGATGGGCCCACACTATTGTCTGTTAGTCTTTGTGCGGGAGAGGAGGCTCTCGCGTACCCGCCTGTTCAGGGCGCCTCTTTCGTTGGAATCCGCCCCGGTCTAACCGCCAAAGCCACGGGAATCTCTCCGCACCTCAACCAGGCCGCTCCCGTTTCTTCGCGATCGGGCGCAATCAGTTCTTCTCTCTTCACTACTGACTCACAATTTCATCTCTCCCCAAGCGCTAGCCGTGTACCAATACGGTTCCTCGGCAGCGATCAGCAGCCATCAGCCGCAACCGGACCTCAGAAGCAGAGCGTGTAAGCGAAATTATACAATGCTGCGAAATCTCCCCAGCGGGGTCAGAAGGCACTTCAAGGTGAGGGCCGAGGGGTGGGGGCGTTGTTTGTAGGATAGAACGGAGGTCGGCGGTATCATGGTGCACTACATTCGGCACCGGGCACATTCTCACAGCTCCCCGGGTGCCATCTTAGAATATTCACTGGCGGGACGTCACAGCTGATATCTCAGCGATGCTCTATCTGAGAAGGGCGATATTGCTCTCCAGGTGATCCGCCTGCATTCCGGTGGCGGAATCGTTGTTTTGGGTGGGAGAACAGTGCGGCGAAATGCCGCTGAGGAAGCTGGAAGGAGGGTTCACCACGGAGCATCAGCTCCGAGCGGCCATGATGGGTGCTGGCTCCTCCTCCCTCAAATAAAATAAATCAGGTAAGTGGATGGCAACCATCCTAAACAGATGGCATGGACTAGGCCATTGCCCTAACCCATCTACTGTAGTAGTATTTATTTATTTGTTGATTATTTAAAATCATTACAAACAGCAAAGTACACATATAAAGTAAAAATAGGATTACGACAATCAAATAAAAAACAGGGAAATTCATGATCCCTTCATAAATATTTTGCAACTATAGTGTACATTTATATTCAAGCAAGATCTACAAGTAATCATCAACATAAGTTATTTAGCAGCAAATGATCGACAATCAAAAAATAAAGTGCTTTGTGCTAGCTGCCATTGTTTACAATATACCATACAATATTCTCCAAAAGACTTTAAAACTATGTCAGTTTACGAAAGATAAAACAGCCATAATAAAATTGCATTTAAAGCAACCTTAGCAATAAAGTGCAGTTGTGCTGGAAAACTTTTAGCAGCAAATAATAAAATATCTTATGCTAGCAGCTAAAATTATCAATATGCCGTACATAACTCCTGAAGGAAACTTTAGTAAAGTTGCAATTGAAACACATTAACAATAAAAATACATTTAAAAATAGTTTAAAATAAACAGTACTTAACCCTAAAAACGTAATATATTGTGAATGATTTTCATGTCATAAAAATTATCACATTCAGTTAACAATATTACGAAGTTTCCTTTCAGCTATAATAATAAACTTAACAAATCGGGAGATAAGGTAAGCATTGACACCACTGAGGCAAAAGATGATGGCTTTTCTACAAGATCTTACCCCCAATTCATTAAAAATAGGCTTTAAGATGGTCTTCCGCTCTACTAACAATTGGGGGCATAAAGTTACTATATGTACTAAAGTTTCCTCGCTGGTCCCACACAACCTACACAAATTAGAAGGCCATTTATTTTCCCATTTTGGGATTCCATCTTTAGTTGGATATCTTCCGAACCGTAATAACATAAATGTATTCTTAATTAAGGGATTTAAATAAAACGACAAATATGGTTGGGGAGCCAGTTTACCAAAGGAGTTTATAATTGTCCATAAATGATTTTTTTCCCTAAGTTCATCTTTATCTACTAAAGTTGACAAAAAAATAGCTGATTGATTAATTAATTTTTTATAGACAATTTTACTGCTAATTTCATCTTCTAAATTTGGACGTTCATAATTACATAGACATTCTTTTAGAAATATTTGCCAGCTGCTCGCATACTCATTTCTCATCATCTCGGGCCAACACTGGTTTGCAAGAGAACCTTCTTTAGCACGAGACAATGACAATAATGTTTTTAAAAATGTAGATTGTCTAGCCAAGATTTGTCTTTTTAGGCCAAATTCTAATCTTATATTGGCACGGCTAATATATCTGGGTATCTTAAAAACTGATTTGTAAGTTCTTACTTCAATGTCGTCAAGGATTTTTGCGTCTTTACCACGGAAGATAATAGAACCGTAATCTAAAGATGGTATCAATTTTGCTTTAATAACCTTCAACAGATGGTCATAATTTGGGCACGCTATCTTGTCCCTCAGTTTTCTAAAGGCAAATGACAACGATGTGCCCTTAGCCTCAAGGTTATTAAAATGCTGCCTAAACGACATATTATCATCAAATGTGACTCCTAGATATTTATACGATTTTACACATTCGACAACCAAACCATTGATATTCCATTCTTTCAATCCTAATTTCGTTTTCCCTACAGTCATTATTTTTGTCTTTTTAATATTTATTTTAAGTCCATTTTGGGTAACATATTGATTAAAAGAATCTATTAGTCTTTTTAATCCTATGACAGATTGACTTAATAAAATAGTATCATCGGCATATTGTAGGTATTTAATCTCCTTGCCTAAAATTGCGGGAGAATGGGCATTAATATGTTTAAGATGAGTTGGGAGGTCAGACATAAAAAGATTAAAAAGACAAGGAGCCAGGACACAGCCTTGTTTCAATCCAGTATTAGTTTCAAGACGACGAGTTGTATGTCTTCCGTCGCCGACTTTGATCTGTACCCATGTATTAGAGTATAACAGTTTAATCATATTTAATAAGATGTTAGATATGCCCCAATCGGTCAACTTCGCCCATAACAAATTTCGCGGTACAGAATCAAAGGCAGCTTTTAAATCAATGAAACAAATATACAACTTTTGTTTCCTGTATTTGGCCCTATCCCCTAGTAACGTCAGTAAAATCAAATTAGTATTGGTCGATTCCCCTCTTCTAAAACCAGTTTGTAAATTTGGAATCAAATCCTTCCTCAAGGCCCATGCTTCCAGTTCTTCCAAGAGGCAACTGGCAAATATTTTGGCCTCTATATCCGTTAAAGAAATTAAACGGTAATTAGCAGGGTTATCTTGGGGACCGCTTTTATATATCGGTTGGATGATACTTCCCTGCCATGACTCAGGAATAGAACCAGATTTAAGCACATCATTAAATAAGGATGTTAAAACCTCAGGCCAATACTTTAAATTTGTTTTAAAAACTATATTAGGGATTCCATTTGGGCAATCTACTGGATTGAATGCCCAGGTGGCATTGCCCTAACCCACCTACTGGATTGAATGCCCTGGTGGTGACCAAAATCTCTGGCTAAATGGCCTTCCTCCTCCCAGGGATCTAGGCATTGCGCTGTCTGCTAGGACTGACACATTTTAGTCTTCTTGAATCGATTCGGGATAAGGCCACCTCAATGCATTGCCTATATACTATGTGCTTCCTCCTGAGGTTCTGTTCCAAAACTGAGGTGAGCTTAGAGCCCAAGGCTTTCTTCAAGAACATGCACACCTGAAGCGCTAACTGCCGGCCTGCCATCAGGACTGTAATCACACTGCTTCTTCCAACTGTCTCATTCTCTGGGACCATTCTGGCCAAGGGGGGCGTCAGGCAGTCTCATCTGCCCCTTGTCCAGTCAATCCCACCAGGCATTTTGGCAGCCAGGCCCTTTAGACCACAGAACACTCTTCCATTGCTAAGGCATACCTGTCAGTTTTCTCTGTTAAGATTGGTTTAGATGTATGTACTAATGGCTTTTAGAATGTTTTAATGGACAGAAATCCCAATAAACCTTTTGTTACTATTACTACTACTACTGTCTCACATCTCCCAGGCTGCAAAGAACACTGCCACATGAGGATATCAACTAGGCTATTTATACAGCTCATACTTACCCTCTAAATATTACTGTTCATATAAGTGACCTACTCACTGCAGGCACTCACCCACTCTGTAAGAAGGAGCTGCTACTTCTGCTGAAGTGGTCCACTGCCTGGGGCATCACACGGCTTGTCACACTTGAGGGGTACTGAAGTGAGGAAGGAACTCTATGACTCTGTTAAATAACCATACAATAATGGCCAATGCGGTCTGACAGTGTCTGAACCTACTGGCCTACTTTGTCTAGATGTGTTCCCTTGCCCTCTCCCTACTTTAAAGGTAAATATATTGCTTTTGACAATATTGTAAATTAAAAGTGCAGCCCAAAGTGCTGAAAGCACTAGAGGCCAGGCAAATAGTTGGAATACATTATAAAAGTTCACTTAATATGACAATTCATAAAAAGTAGGTTTCCATGTTTAAAGCAGGGCATCTTTCGTCTACTGATGCTTTAAATCAAATACTGATTTCAATAATGGTACAACAACACCATCTATACTTAGAACATTTATCGTTTGTAGAGGCTTACCTGCCTTCCATGTTACATACCTTGCCACAACGGCAGAGCTACTCTGGTCCCACACCAATATTTACAGTTAGCAGTGCCAAAACTCGTTTCTGAAAAGGCTTCTGGGAAGGGAAAGCTCATCTTTATGAGCAGCTTCTTTTGATGTGAAGGTAACACTGTTGCCCGCGAATAACTGAACATCCTGTTGGCTGTTCACTACAAGCCGTTTTGTCTTCCACTCATTCTAGCCCAGTGATTCTTAACTTGTGGTCCCTGGACTCCTGGGGGTCTGCGACAACTACTCATGGGGTCCGTGACTGCTTAGATAATTAAATAATATTAATAGTGATCCAGCGCGATATTAGCAAACAGCATTCATACACTAGATACTCACTTGGGCCCATACATTCATACTACGCTAATACTTACGCTGGTGAGTCAGTGTTACTCTTTATCAAAATCCCTGCTACAAATTGCCATCCGATTGAAGAGTAATGACTTACCAATGAACCCTTTGCTAATTGGGAAGTTTAAAATGAGTGACATTCGTTATAGTACATAATCCTGAAATAACCACTGAGTCAGGAAGTTTTAAAATGTTTATCTAAAAGTTTTAGCAGAGTAAAATACAGAACCACATGGTACTTAATCGCATACCAAGGATGAAGCACAGAATAATAATTATTGATTCATGACGATCCCTCAGAAAGGAGAAGATAGAGACAGCAGCGCAACTAAAGGTTGCAGGTATATTTACCTAAGTGCGAGAACCAAACCCCTTGGCCAAGGAGTTGGAAAAGATAGGACCCAGGAAGGATGAAGAGCAAAGACCTCCTCCAGGTTCAGGACAGGACCGGTGACCTCTCTACAACGACACCTGCGTCGTTCCCCTCTCTGATACTCGGCTTCTCCTCGATTCTCCCGTGCCTTTCTTCTAATGGACTCCGCCGCCCCCTCCTCAGGACCTCTCTGGACAGCGATTCAGTCTGCAATCGATCAGCTTGTCAGTCTGGAGCTTCTGTCTGTCAGCGTCTAGTCTCGTTCCTGTGTGAACGCCTGCTCTAACTAATTAACTAATGCTATATTCTATTATACCCTTCTACACCCATGTACCTCCCCTTAATGTTGCTAAAATATGGGACCACTATTTCTGATTGGACAGGGACAGGGGGTTGATTCTCACACCATATGATTTTAGTTCGAATTCTGAAGACCATTGTTTTAAAATACCGCCCATCAAATTTAATACATTGGCTTTATTTCCCACCCGTCTCACGACAAAGTTTATTCATTCTCCATATACATAGTTGCAAGTTTGGCAAGAACACATGAATATATCAATATCGGCCATTAGGTTGCGGCCTTGGACGACGTCCAGGTTGACTTCATCTTTATTCTTTGGCAGCCAAGCAGGACACATGCGCAGAATCATTGTCTCTCGAGTTTCAGTTCACCAACCCCAGGCCCAAGTTTACGAACTAATAAAAGTCAAAGAAGAAAATATTAAAATCACAAATAAAATGTTTCACTGTATACCCACTCTTTCTACTCTCTCCCCATTTACTTCTAAATTCTATCCCACATTAGTAGCGTTAGAGAAACAACAAATTAATAATAACATGAGAGCAAGTTGAAGCATGTGAAAACATCAAGCAGCCATTTTAATTCACATTGCGCAGAAGCAGGAGTTTCCCACCAAGCAAAGAGAGACGTCCCAACACGTGATATGGTTGAGACATGCGCAATAAAGTTCCCGCGCTTTAGCGGCCATTTTAGAAAAAGACAAGCGTTACTTGTTAGTTAGAACACATAAGCAAGCTTCCTTGCTATTCATGTAGTGTATGCAAAGTTAATATAAACAATACAAGATTAATAAATTAATACGGTGAGGCGATTGCATTCGAGCAAGTCTCATTTATGAGTCCTTGCTCCATCAATCCCCTCTCTGATGGCGTTTAAGAGCCATCAAATACTACCCTCAATGAGATGCCAACTTCTAGCAAATAGTTTCATTCTCATTTTTACACTTTATATTTTTAACATCCCCTTTCAATTTCTTGTATAATTCACTTCTCAACTCTTCAAGTTCAATTTCGTCAAACTTTCTCTTCTTTCCTTTTCCTGTCACATTATATGATCCATTCTTTCTACATTTGCACCATATTATTATCGTCAGTACTATTATTGCTATCCCTGCTAAGGGTACTAATATTTGACCTACAAGTCCTTTCCCTATATTAGCAAACCAGGTACCAATTGACGCAATACTACTTGTCAATCTTTCCCATACACTATCAACTTCCAGTGGTTTTAATTCTTTCTCAAGTTTCGTTATATTCTGTATATATGTTCCAATTTCTGCACTTTTATCAGGTATGTAAGTGCAACAGTGTTTCGTCTTCAATAATTTACAGACTCCGCCCTCTTTTGCCAATATAATATCAAGAGCAAGTCGATTTTGCATAACCATAGATCTAATCGCAACCATTTCCGCATTAATCATTAGAAATCCTCCAGCAGTATCCGTTGATAAACGAACAACCACTGTAGACAATTTACATATTTTCCTTGAGTTCAGAATTATTCCCACTGAAGGTATTAATGCACCAAATATATCACCTACTATTTCAGAAAAACTAGCTCTTTTACTACGTGTTAATTCGCTATTGTTTTTATTGCTCCCAGTGTTTCTTTTTATGTGGTATATCTTTGGAAATACTATTCCAAAATAACAACTTCCATACCACCGTGCAGGAAGCCTAAAATAAGCCTTATTCCCACACACATAATAGATTCCAGGAAAAACTGAATCTATTCCTCCTTTGATTCCCCAACCTCCAAGAATTAAGAAATTGTGTTCACATTCACTGGTACCAATGAAAACATTGTTATAATCAGTCTTTAACCTATGAAGACAAATTTTCCCTGTCTTTACGAAATCCAGAGCCATAGCAGCTTGAGCCTTGCCAGGTGTGTAACTCCCTTCTTTCTCAGCCCAAGGTGGCAAATGAGCCTTATGCTCAGAAGCTTTCTTTTGAAAATCTTGTCTTCTATCTTCTACTAAATTCAAAAATATCTTTTCTTCTTCATGTAAAGAACATGTTAAATTGTGTCTATGTGCATGTGTTATGTCTATTGATTTCATTGTTAAGAAAAATTCTCCCATAAACTGCGCGTCTTGACTACTAAGCACTGAGTTCATACTCTTTCGAATTGGAACCTCAGAAAATATCACATCTATGTTTGAATAATAATATTGAAGTCTCCCTGCTCTATAAAATAAACTAGATAAAACACTACATGATATGCCATATGTTAATGGTAGGTGGTGATATGTTAACCCTTCTGCTACTGATTCAGGTAACTTCATACAGACATAACAATTACTAACTTCCATTGTGTCTACATATTGAAACAATAACTTTGTGAAAACATTTAGACTAGTGTCGTTATCAGTAATTTCATGATGAAATTCTGGTTCATTTTCTGCCATTAGTTCTACTCTATTACCCTTCAAGTTTGCTGTCCTTTCCTTAGTTTCGTTATTAATCTTTTTATCCATTATCATAAGGTAAGGAACTGCTACGATCAGGACTAACCATACTATAAGCACCATTACTAGACTACATATGCATATTGCACAGCATCTTTTACAACATCTCTGTTTTGGTCTCCCAGTAACTCTATCATCAGGCATTTCGACAAGGAAGATTGCTCTTCTTATCTGTTTTCGCTTTTCTTTATATTATTATTTCACTTAGTCAAGGTGGTCTTGTTTCTTTCTCATATGTCAGTTCTGTACTTGTTCCTTTGTCACCACTTTCACTTGACTCTGAACTTTCGTAATCTTCAAGAATGATGTAAGTCCAATCAGGACCCTTGAATTTATTATTCACAAGTTTCAGTCTTTTACTTCTTCTTTTCTCAGTTTTATTTTCTTGTTCGGTTTGGCTTGTTACTTCATTTACTTGATCTGGATCTTCACTTCTGGTTCTTATGTGGTATTTTATTCTTTTAATGACACTAGGCCAATGATCACCTTTTCTTGCTTTCTTTGTTTGTACTGTTTCTTTATTTTTGTCTTCAGCAATCTTTTTATTTTCACTGTTTAACACTATTTCGTTTTCTGCAATTACTGTTTTTCTTACTTGCTCTTTTTCAGGCCTTATTGGTTTTTCTTCCGCAGCTCCTCCGTTAGTTTCCAATAATTGACCTTGTTCTTTGTTTATTTCTTTATGTTCATGTTTCTCGAGATCTTTTTCTTCTGTGTACTTTTCTGGATCTAACTGGTTCTGATCAGGGCTTATTGCACTTTGTACTTCTGCAGCCTGACCGGATTCTTCTAAACCTGTCTGTCCCTGCTCAAAATTTGTTGCTTCTTCGTTAATTTGAGCCCAGTTTCCTCTCCCTATCTGGTCCTGCTCAGGTTCCTTTATTGTATCTTCTTCTTTTCCCTGAGCAGCTTCTTCTTCACCTATCTGATCTTCTTCAATTTCTTCCAAATTTGTTTGACTTCTTGTTCTGTGGTAAACTTCAGGAATTTCTACCACTGGTATCCAGTCCTGACTTGTGCTCGGTTGTTCTTCTGCAGCTTCTCTTGAATCTCGAGCCTGAGATTCTTCAGCTGGGCAACCTTCAGCTTCCTCAGTGATTGATGCTGACTGAGGATTTTCTTCTTCAGGGTCTGGTACTCTTTTGGTGTGGCTTACATGAATCCAATTAGGAAATCCTGCACACTTCACTGCTGTATTGGTAGTCAGTATGACCTGACAAGGTTTTCCCCATCTAGGTGATAGACACGTCTCTCTGGTGTGATTCTTCACTACCACCCAATCACCAGGATTCAGATCATGTTCTTGTTCAGGCTGCCTCGAAACTGCGTCTTGTCCAACCTGTTGAGAGACAGAACGCACTAGGTCAGCCAATCCTTTACAATAATCCAGAACCATATCATCAGATATATTCAGCAGTTTGTTTATGGGAACATGTGCTTGTCTCATTGCTCTTCCCATCATTATCTCGTGTGGGCTCAATCCCGTATTTCTATCGGGAATGCTTCTGAGTCCCATTAAGACAAGTGGCAATGAATCTGGCCACTCCAATGATGTTGATGCACACATTTTTCCCAGTCTCGATTTTATAGTACCATTCAATTGTTCAACCACTCCAGAAGCCTCTGGACGATATGCACAGTGCAATTTTTGTTCAATTTGGAAAGCTTCGCAGATTATTTGGATCACTTCACTGTTAAAATGTTTTCCTCTAACTGATTCCAAAGTTACTGGGAAACCAAACCTAGGAATGAGTTCTCGTAGTAACAGCTTTGCGACTGTAATGCTGTCACTCCTCCTGTAGGGTAAGCCTCCACCCACTTTGAAAACAGACACACTATGACCAGTACATATTTCAACCCTCTGCATGGTGGTAACTGTATAAAGTCGAACTGTAGTCTTATAAATGGTCCTTCTGCTTTTCCAATTTTTCCAAACCCAATTATTGTTTTTCTTCCTGGATTATGCATTTGGCAAGTCAAACATCTCTGGCAAAGGCTCTCTGCTACAGCCCTGAACTTGGGATTGTACCAGTTCTGTCTGAAAAGCCTAATCATTGCATCTCTCCCTATGTGTGTGTCTCCATGATACATCCTGGCCATTTGAGAGAGCAGACAGTCAGGCATGACTGGTCTGCCATCAGCACAAATCCACACTTCGTCATCTCTTCTTTGGGAACAACCCACCTTGACCCATATTTTCTTCTCACTTTCATCAGCATCATCTTGCAATCTTCTAACATCATTCCATGTTTCAGGTGGTATACACAGCATAAGTTGGCAGCTGATTCCCATTCTTTCCACCCTTTTATTGACTGACAATCTATTTCTGGCACAATGTTGAGCCACAAGATCTGCATATCGGTTGCCGATTACTACCCAGTCATCTCCTGACTGGTGTGCGGCACACTTCACCACAGCCAATTCTTTTGGTGATTGTATTGCTTCCAGCAATTCCCTTACAAACTGTCCATTTTTAATGGGGGATCCTGAAGAAGTCATGAAATCCCTCTGCATCCATAGTTGGCCAAAATCATGCACAACCCCGTAACCATATTGGCTATCTGTAAATATAGTTACTTTTTGATTCCTCCCAATTTTGCAAGCTTTTATCAAAGCAATCAATTCAGCTACTTGTGCAGATTTTACTCCTGGTAAATAGGATGCTTCAACTATTCCAGTTAATTCACACACCACATAGGCAGCAGTTAGTTTACCGTCTTCATGCCTTTGGCATGAACCATCAACAAATAGTTCCCTGTCTGGCTTTCTAAGGGGCTGTTCTTCGATGTCTGGACGTGGTTTCGTGCATAACTCTGTGACTTGTAAACAATCATGTTCTTCTTCTTCTTCATCTTTAATTTCCTCATGATATGGGTCTGGTAGTAAGGTAGCGGGATTTACTATTGTGCACCTCACTATGGTCACATTTTCAGCACCCATTATTATTCTCTCATATTTATTCAGCCTACTAGGAGTAAGATGCTGAGTTCGAGTTCTTGTCAACAGAATCACAACCGCATGTGGAACATAGACCTTCACAGAATGTCCCATCACAATTGACTCACTTTGTTCAATGCTCAAACAAGTAGCCGCTATTGCTTTTAAGCAGCCTGGCAACGCGGCTGCCACTGGATCCAATGTAGCAGAAAAATATGCTATAGGACGTCTATCTGGACCATGTCTTTGAGTTAAGACTGAAAGTGCACAATTTTCTCTCTCATGACAGAACAATGCAAAGCTTTTCTTATAGTCGGGCATGCCTAGGGCTGGGGCTGAACCCAGAGCATTTCTCAATTTTACAAAAGCTCCTACGCTCTCATCATCCCACTCAACTGGGTCCTTTGCCTTCTTTTTTGTCATTTGTATTAGGGGCTTTGCTAACAAGGAAAATCCTAGTATCCATTGTCGACAGTAACCTACTATTCCTAGGAACATTCTAACTTCTCTTTGGGTTACAGGCATTTGCATTTTCTTAATCAATTGTACTCTTTCCGAGGTTATTCTTCTTTTTCCCCTCTCAATTTGGTGTCCCAGATATTTAACTGCTGTTGTACAGAACTGCAATTTTTCTGGTGAGACTTTATGCCCTTCTTCAGCCAAATGATTTAATAGTGCTATGGAATCAACAACACAATCCTCTCTGGTGTTCGATGCCACCAGTAAGTCGTCGATATATTGCACTAGGACTGAGCTTCCTGGCATCACTAATTTTTCAAGGCACTTTTTCAATATTTGATTAAAGATAGAAGGACTTTCCGTGTACCCCTGAGGAACACGATTCCATACATAGACTTTGTTCTCAAATTTAAATGAAAAAAGATACTGACTGTCTGGGTGCAATGGTATTGAAAAGAACGCTTGGCATAAATCAATCACTGTGAACCATCCTGCACTCCAAGGGATCTGGTATAGAATTACTGTAGGATTTGGCACTATAGGACAACATGGTTCCACAATCTTATTTATTTTCCGCAGGTCTTGAACAATCCTATATTTTCCGCTAGGTTTCTTTAAACCCATTATTGGTGAATTACATGGGCTACTCATTACTTCTTTTAGTATGTTTTGTTCTACCATTCGATTGATTTCTTCAATGACTCCTATTTTTACTTCTGCACTCATTTTGTACTGTCTAGTATTTGGGAAAATCGCACCTTCTTTTACAGTAATTTTAACTGGGTCTATTTTGGCCATAAGTCCTACTTCTTTTCCTGTGAAATCCCATACTATGGGGTTTACTGTAGTTTTTAATTCTTCTGGCAGCTCATCTTTTGTTATTAACGAAAACATTTCATCTACTTCTGTACCTTGTTTTGCAATCATAAACTTATATACATGATCTTCATCTGGGGTCTGAACTGCCACACCATCCGGTATGCAGAAAATTGTGCATTTCATTTTGCATAGCAAATCACGGCCCAATAAATTTACTGGACTGGAATCACACACTACAAATTGATGCATTTCTCTGAAATTTCCAATTTTAACTTCCATTGGTTCAGTAAGAGGTGTTCTAATCTTTCGATTAGCTACTCCCACGACTTGGATAGCTTCTCCAGAGAGAGGAAGGTCTGGAATGTCTGCTGTTCTCAGAGTAGACCAGGTAGCACCAGTGTCCAAAAGAAAAGTAATATCATTACCTTTCACATTCCCTTCAACATATGGACCTGACTGATCTACCGGTAAGGATGCGCCAAGTACGCACTCCTTCTTCCCCTCTCCTAGGCACCGTCATGAACTGTATTGACAGAAATCGTCCTGTAAAAGAAACTGTGATGTTACATAATCATTCTTACCACTTCCTCCTTGATATCCGACGTCTGTACCGTGCTTTGCTCTGCTTACATTACCCTGAATAGGTGCAGGTGGCAACTGACTCTGAGGATTTACACCCTGCTGTGAGTCATTCTGCGTCTGTGGATTTAAATTTTGATTTGGGCCATTATTATTCCGAATCTTTTTACATTCATCCTTCCAATGCCCCAATTTTCCGCATCCATGACAAGGAAATTTCTTTTTAGCTTCTTCTCTACTCATTCGTCCTCTCACTTTTCCACCATTCCCAGTGTCGCCATTCGTTCCAGAATTCTTTCCTTGATTTTCACTCGGATTATCCAAGTTAATTCCCTGTTTCTCTGCCATTTTCACCTGTGCCCACATTACCTTTTCCTGCAATTTCTTGTGCCTCTCCTCATTATCGTCTCCACAGTATTTTGCATATTTCAAAATTTCATCGATAGGTTTCCCTTGCCAACACAACATGTGTTGTTTAATCATCTGACAAATCTCTGGCTTCAGACCATAGACAAATCGATAAACAAACTGACTCATGTTCTTATCTCCAATGTCCTCAAATCCACTATACTGCTTAAAAACCTGCAATAAACGCTCATAATAGGCGTGTACCGATTCACTGGCTTCTTGGGTGGTTCGGTCTATTTTCACCCAATCCGTTTCTTTCGGTGGTATTTTGCCTTTCAGGTAAGTTATCACCTGCTGATACTTTTTCATTACATCATTTGACGGGGCACCTGTCTTTCGATCTCTAGGATACTCTTCACTTGGCCAATCAACTGTAATTTTACAATCTGTCCATAAATCGGCAGGTACCACTATGTCAAACAAACCATCTAAATCCTTCAACAATACCTTTGACACCTTCACAAACCTCTCAACCTGCTTGTACCATTCAATTGGTTTTTCTCTCAACTTTGGTAAGTCATTCGTAAATGACAAAATATCCTGTCTGCTCCATGGGACATGTACATATCCCCCTCCTGGAACTTCTCGCATCGGATACATTTGATCTGTCTTCCCTGTTTCCTTCATTAAATATTCAGAGGCTGTTCTACTGGATCGTGCCTCTTCTTTTTTCTTTGCCCACAGAACTCTCCATTTATCTAGGTCTCCCCATTTATGCAAGACTGTCATTAACTCCTTTACTTGTAACTTTCTTCCAGAGGCATTCATATTTTCTAAATCTTTGTCTGAAAAGTCTGCTCTATAGGGTTTCTGCAACACTTTTGATCTCCCTATTTCAATTCCCATCTGCAGAGCTAAATCTGATAATATTTCATGAAATAATTTTACCTTTCTGGTGATACTTCTGCATACGAACAATAATTCTTCTTCATCGTAAGCATTTAGGCGATCTAACCCCACATTTCCTGCTATTATTTCTTCTAATTCAACTTTTAATTTATAAATATCCAAAAATTTTGGAGGTGTACACTGCTGATCTGATCCTTGTGCCTACCTTTCTAAGTCTTCTGGACTAACTACAGTGACACTTTTTGCTCCCGCTGAAGTTATTAAGTTTATATCTTTCGAGCACCCAGGAGTAGTTCTTCTGGGAGTACTATTGACAGAATCCCGAATTGGTAAATCCATTAATGATATCGTTGATTCACAATCACTAAAATGATCCTCAACCATTACTACTGCTTCAGGTTTTGGAACATTTACTGGAGTAGGCATAACTAACGGTGGAGGATAGTTTCCTTTGTCACTATATAGTGGGACTACTGGACCAATTGTTACAGGTATGGTCAAAGAGTCAGGATGCACTTTTATCTGTGTTATTTTCTGTATTAATTCTGTTCTGGTCTTCTCTAGGGCTTCTTTTTCTTTATCGTGAAGGATCCTACTAGGTGTGAAATCATGCATTACCTGTGGTACTAATGGAGTTTTAAACGGGGGTGCACTTGGGGTGCATCCACCTGCCCCTTCCTGATATGGTGGGGGGTTCTTTAATATCTCTTCCATAAATTCATCTTCAGAATCTCCATTTCTCATTAAGTGTTTTGTCTTTTCTGTGCATTTCCTCCCTAACAGTTCTTCTGCTGTCAGTATGGGATATAATCCTTCTGTAAGCATTGCCCTCCTCCACTGTTTCATCTGACCGTCCCTAGACTCATGTTGGTTTCTGGGGAAAAATCCTCGATAACCCCTATTACTCCTGGATCGGTCACGCTCAAATGCTTCGGTTTCCCATTCCTCTAAGGCTTCGTATTGAGTTAATCTAGGTCTGGGTTCTAAGTCATTCATTCTCAATCTCAAATTTTGAAGAATCCTTCCATTGAAGGTGCCATTCTCGGGAAATGCTAATATCCCATCCTTTTTGGTATATTCTATCCAATTCTCTATCCATACACAAGTATGATAACCTCTTTCCATCATCATGAATGAAGCGGGCGTTTTAGCTGGTGGAATGATAATTCCTTCCCTAGTTTTGATTGGTTTATCCTTTTTAAAATAGTTCTTAATGTTTTGCAGAAAGGACATTTTTCTCTTCTCTCCGTACATCTTGGGTAAAACTCGATGTATAAAATTATATTCTGCAAAGCCTAAATATCTCCTATCCGGTCGAGTTCCTGTTAAAGTTGGATCGCGTTTTAACATGCAATCTCTATCCACTAAGATTTTAGCTTCTATGATATCAACCAATCAAGTGTCTGCTAACTTCTATTACTGAACCAATCCTAGCGCGGCCTTTCTGTGACGTTAGTCTGTCAACCCCTCCTTTACAATCTGCGCTTCTCTGTCCCTCGCTGATTTCGACCAATCCCAGCGCGGCACCTGTGACGTCAGTACTGCTCCTGACTACTGACCCCTCCTTTACAAGAGTCGTTCCACACCCGCTGTTTCAACCAATCCCAGCGCGGCGTTTTGTGACGTCAGCTCCCTCTCCGGCAGCTGACCCTCCCTTTACAAATTTGTACGCAAAAACTTTATTCTCTCTACGACTTTAATTAAAATTCAGTAACAACATAAAACATTCGCTATCGTGCCAGTTTCTCTAATTTTTGAAAAAGGTAGTTTCTCTCACACTTAGTAAAACCTTTCCATTTACTAAACATACACTACGAGAAAAACCCTTCCGTTTACTCTTCACACAAGCTCCAGAAGTACCTGTTACTTCTTCAATGTTACCCTTTCTAGGTGATATAACATCAAATTTTTACCAGCATACTCCTTTGCTATTACTCACACGTATAGAGTACTGATAGTCCTGCTTAACTTTTCAGTACTATTTCTGCCTGACAGATAACCTCACTGCAGTATGGCTTCCACTTACCATCCGCTATTCAATTTTCCCCGGGGAATTCTGGACAACATAAAATAAACTTTGAATACACGGATGTTAATTCATAAAAATAAAATTCTCATTACCCAATTAACAAAGTAAAACCATCCTCTGATAACCAGAAAACTGATCCAGCGCGATATTAGCAAACAGCATTCATACACTAGATACTCACTTGGGCCCATACATTCATACTACGCTAATACTTACGCTGGTGAGTCAGTGTTACTCTTTATCAAAATCCCTGCTACCAATTACCTTCCGATTGAAGAGTAATGACTTACCAATGAACCCTTTGCTAATTGGGAAGTTTAAAATGAGTGACATTCGTTATAGTACATAATCCTGAAATAACCACTGAGTCAGGAAGTTTTAAAATGTTTATCTAAAAGTTTTAGCAGAGTAGAATACAGAACCACATGGTACTTAATCGCATACCAAGGATGAAGCACAGAATAATAATTATTGATTAATGACGGTCCCTCAGAAAGGAGAAGATAGAGACAGCAGCGCAACTAAAGGTTGCAGGTATATATACCTAAGTGCGAGAACCAAACCCCTTGGCCAAGGAGTTGGAAAAGATAGGACCCAGGAAGGATGAAGAACAAAGACCTCCTCCAGGTTCAGGACAGGACCGGTGACCTCTCTACAACGACGCCTGCGTCGTTCCCCTCTCTGATACTCGGCTTCTCCTCGATTCTCCCGTGCCTTTCTTCTAATGGACTCCACCGCCCCCTCCTCAGGACCTCTCTGGACAGCGATTCAGTCTGCAATCGATCAGCTTGTCGGTCTGGAGCTTCTGTCTGTCAGCGCCTAGTCTCGTTCCTGTGTGAACGCCTGCTCTAACTAATTAACTAATGCTATATTCTATTATACCCTTCTACACCCATGTACCTCCCCTTAATGTTGCTAAAATATGGGACCACTATTTCTGATTGGACAGGGACAGGGGGTTGATTCTCACACCATATGATTTTAGTTCGAATTCTGAAGACCATTGTTTTAAAATACCGCCCATCAAATTTAATACATTGGCTTTATTTCCCACCCGTCTCACGACAAAGTTTATTCATTCTCCATATACATAGTTGCAAGTTTGGCAAGAACACATGAATATATCAATATCGGCCATTAGGTCACGGCCTTGGACGACGTCCAGGATGACTTCATCTTTATTCTTTGGCAGCCAAGCAGGACACATGCGCAGAATCATTGTCTCTCAAGTTTCAGTTCACCAACCCCAGGCCCAAGTTTACGAACTAATAAAAGTCAAAGAAGAAAATATTAAAATCACAAATAAAATGTTTCACTGTATACCCACTCTTTCTACTCTATCCCCATTTACTTATAAATTCTATCCCGCATTAGTAGCGTTAGAGAAACGACAAATTAATAATAACATGAGAGCAAGTTGAAGCATGTGAAAACATCAAGCAGCCATTTTAATGCACATTGCGCAGAAGCAGGAGTTTCCCACCAAGCAAAGAGAGACGTCACAACACGTGATATGGTTGAGACATGCGCAATAAAGTTCCCGCGCTTTAGCGGCCATTTTAGAAAAAGACAAGCGTTACTTGTTAGTTAGAACACATAAGCAAGCTTCCTTGCTATTCATGTAGTGTATGCAAAGTTAATATAAACAATACAAGATTAATAAATTAATACGGTGAGGCGATTGCATTCGAGCAAGTCTCATTTATGAGTCCTTGCTCCATCAATAGATTAATGAAATATATATATATATATATGTATATATATATTTTCCACACAGCGAAATATCCAGGAAATCCAGAATAAATCAAGCGGCACACCACAAGGACAGCACAACGGTTTATTGCGCAAACAACGACGCGTTTCGGCGAAGCCTTTTTCTAGTTGTGAGACCTGCGCCCAAATGCCCATAGAAATACGGGTTACAGTGCATAGACATAGAGAAAATATTATTTACAAATTCTAATGCAACTTAGGACAAACATTATTAAATTCATAATGCTATGGAAACAGTGCTAAATTACCTTCAAATAAAATGAGATAAGAACGCACAGGCAATCGCAGAATTTCAGATTGAATTGAAAGGTTTTCTTTTGCCATGTAATGTCGATGTTAATGGAGCAGAGTGTGGTGCGCGGCCGTCCTGCCGCGGAGTGTGCTCCACCCCGTGGTGTTATGGGGGCCACCCGACATGGTAACTATCATGTCGGCTACGTGGACCAGCAGCCGCAAACAGGATTGAGGACGAGTCCACTTCCAGGGTCCATACAGGACAAGATTTGTGTGCTATCCGGACAGCATTTCCCACAATGCACAGTCTCGTTCGAGCTTCCCATTGGTGGGTGTGCAATATGAAAATGGTGAAGTGGGTTCAGCGTTTGCACACACTGTCTCCGTTCAAGCCTCTGAAGAGAAGCATATGGAGCTTCGAAACGCGTCAGGCATTTCCATTACGGAGCAGCTTCTACAAGCGGATCCTCGTCCCTACCTATCATAAACAAAGCTGCTGATCGAGTGCTACTCACCAGGTGGACAGCCTTTGGAGCAGAGTGTGGTGCGCGGCCGTCCTGCCGCGGAGTGTGCACCACCCCGTGGTGTTATGGGGGCCACCCGACATGGTAACTATCATGTCGGCTACGTGGACCAGCAGCCGCAAACAGGATTGAGGACGAGTCCACTTCCAGGGTCCATACAGGACAAGATTTGTGTGCTATCCGGACCGCATTTCCCACAATGCACAGTCTCGTTCGAGCTTCCCATTGGTGGGTGTGCAATATGAAAATGGTGAAGTGGGTTCAGCGTTTGCACACACTGTCTCCGTTCAAGCCTCTGAAGAGAAGCATATGGAGCTTCGAAACGCGTCAGGCATTTCCATTACGGAGCAGCTTCTACAAGCGAATCCTCGTCCCTACCTATCATAAACAAAGCTGCTGATCGAGTGCTACTCACCAGGTGGACAGCCTTTGGAGCAGAGTGTGGTGCGCGGCCGTCCTGCCGTGGAGTGTGCACCACCCCGTGGTGTTATGGGGGCCACCCGACATGGTAACTATCATGTCGGCTACGTGGACCAGCAGCCGCAAACAGGATTGAGGACGAGTCCACTTGCAGGGTCCATACAGGACAAGATTTGTGTGCTATCCGGACCGCATTTCCCACAATGCACAGTCTCGTTCGAGCTTCCCATTGGTGGGTGTGCAATATGAAAATGGTGAAGTGGGTTCAGCGTTTGCACACACTGTCTCCGTTCAAGCCTCTGAAGAGAAGCATATGGAGCTTCGAAACGCGTCAGGCATTTCCATTACGGAGCAGCTTCTACAAGCGGATCCTCGTCCCTACCTATCATAAACAAAGCTGCTGATCGAGTGCTACTCACCAGGTGGACAGCCTTTGGAGCAGAGTGTGGTGCGCGACCGTCCTGCCGCGGAGTGTGCACCACCCCGTGGTGTTATGGGGGCCACCCGACATGGTAACTATCATGTCGGCTACGTGGACCAGCAGCCGCAAACAGGATTGAGGACGAGTCCACTTGCAGGGTCCATACAGGACAAGATTTGTGTGCTATCCGGACCGCATTTCCCACAATGCACAGTCTCGTTCGAGCTTCCCATTGGTGGGTGTGCAATATGAAAATGGTGAAGTCGGTTCAGCGTTTGCACACACTGTCTCCGTTCAAGCCTCTGAAGAGAAGCATATGGAGCTTCGAAACGCGTCAGGCATTTCCATTACGGAGCAGCTTCTACAAGCGGATCCTCGTCCCTACCTATCATAAACAAAGCTGCTGATCGAGTGCTACTCACCAGGTGGACAGCCTTTGGAGCAGAGTGTGGTACGCGGCCGTCCTGCCGCGGAGTGTGCACCACCCCGTGGTGTTATGGGGGCCACCCGACATGGTAACTATCATGTCGGCTACGTGGACCAGCAGCCGCAAACAGGATTGAGGACGAGTCCACTTGCAGGGTCCATACAGGACAAGATTTGTGTGCTATCCGGACCGCATTTCCCACAATGCACAGTCTCGTTCGAGCTTCCCATTGGTGGGTGTGCAATATGAAAATGGTGAAGTGGGTTCAGCGTTTGCACACACTGTCTCCGTTCAAGCCTCTGAAGAGAAGCATATGGAGCTTCGAAACGCGTCAGGCATTTCCATTACGGAGCAGCTTCTACAAGCGGATCCTCGTCCCTACCTATCATAAACAAAGCTGCTGATCGAGTGCTACTCACCAGGTGGACAGCCTTTGGAGCATATATATATATATATATATATTATCTACTGGCGGTCGCCAGTAGATAGTTATAGTTAGGACCTATTATCCATAGGAAATTCATAACATTTTATTCCCAATAACTTTGATGTTGCTTGACGAATCATCGCGAAATTTTCAAAACTAGTGGGGCGCTCCGGTCCGCTCCTGTCTTGAAAGTTTCGGGGTGATTCATCAAGCGGGGCCGAGAAAAAGGGGGGTCCCAAAACGTGTTTTCTCCATGTTAATTCCCATAGAAAATTTTAGCCACGGCTACAGCCCGATCTGCTGAACGGAATTACACCAAATTTTGCAAAAAGGTAGCGCTTGGTTCAGAAAGCGACCTTTTTTTTAAATGGTGTAAATTCGTTCAGTAGTTGCGGAGAAATTCAAAAAATAAGAGTGAAAAATCAATTTCCCATAGGAAACTTTATGCAAGGCTACAGCAAAACTGCTGAACGAAATTACACCAAATTTGGCAAAAAGGTAGTGCTTGGTTCAGAAAGCACCCTTTTTAAAAATGGTGTAAATCCGTTCAGTAGTTGCTGAGAAAATCCAAAATAAACGTTTCGATATCTATGGCCGCGGTGGATCCGCGCACCCTCCCGATCACGAGCTGCATGCTAATTGGCTGTCAACACTCCAAACCAGGAAGTGTTGGCAGCCATCTTGTTCCTCGGTAGAACCGAGGAACAAGAAAGCAGTAAAACAACTGCGTAAAATGCAAAAAGGGGGCAGGGTAGAAACACCCTGAACCCCTAGGCCTGCTCAGGGGGTCCTATAAGGACCCCCAGGGCCCCCAAATTTTTTAATTTTTTTTTTAAATATTGGCAAAAAACGCGCTGGATGCGTGGATCCTGCCGATAAAAAAAAACAAGCATTGGCATAGCCAATAGGTCTCGCCTTTGGGACCTTATAAGTGTTTAGCCATGCAACACTTGATGTTGTTGCACCAAGGATATTGTGCTGGATAACTAAACACTTATAAGGTCCCAAAGGCGAGACCTATTGGCTATGCCAATGCTTGTTTGAGTAATTGTGTTTTTATATTTGGATCAGATGGGTGGACTCTGACTTTCCTAAAGGGATGTATATTTATTTTTACATGTAAACAATCTGGTACTTTTGTGCTGATCTTAGGTTTCCTCTTAGTTGGTTTTGAAAGCTTACCTTTTTTGTTGAAATGTGCTGCCATAAAGGAAAGTACGACTAGAAGATGCTGTGGATGTTATGTTAGTTTCATAGTATAGAACTGGTTTGGTGGTAATGTGATTCCGCTAAGCAAATGTTCTAATCCTGGCTAATCACTTAACCAAAGAATGTGATCCTCTGCAAATATCTTCTTTGGCGTGCTCTCCCAAGGCTGAAGTAGCATTAACTACAAACAAACTAAAACCAGAGTTAAGAAAATAAAAACTTGCAAAAATGTTTTTACTATATTCCCAACCATTCAGGCTAGCTCAGCGCGTGTTTTTGGAAGCGAGCACTCTGTGTTTTCACTCTTCTGAGCTTTTGTGTAAACAGGGCTGTAAATCTTATCTCATACCATTTGCTGTTGATGCAAAGAACCGAGGTCAAATGCGGTTTCGCGAGGGCGCCTGTTGCTTATAGCCAGCGTGCAATTTCTTGCCTTATCCAGACACAAGCACGTGGTTAACAAGTAACCTGAGATCTTAGTATTGTGAATAGGGGGAAAACATGGTTAAATAGTAATACTGTGTACTCAGAACCCTAATGAGGAAAAAAAAGGGTTCAAATGAAGGGGATTGCCTAATCTTTATGTGGTTGTGCACAAAGGGAGGGGGCGGGGCAGCATGGATCACAGTGCCAGCAGATGGGTGTGGGGGGGTCTTCGCCTCACACAGGCACAAGATTGGACAGGCCGGTGGGAGGAGGGGGGGAGGGGGTAGGAGTTAGTCTTTGCCCTCGAAGTGGTTGGTTCTGGCTCCAACCCGCATAAGGAGAGGACGAGGGGGGTACTTGGATAGCGGTTCGAGGCCCAGTTTTTCATGCCCTCAGCCTCTCATCCTTCTGGGGCCAGTTAGATAAATTACAATTCCTGGTCAACCGTGGTGCCTACGGGCGCTCAAAAAGACAGAAGCGGGGTCAGGCGCTGTCTGGGGAGGGATAAAGGGGTGTTATTACAGTGAGAAATGCGGGGAGGGCCGAAGGTTGTTTGCACAGGTGGTGCGGAGCAGATGGTCACCTTCTAAAGTAGCAGGACATAAAACGTAGCGGGGGACAGTTGGGCAGGGACTATAGCCAGGTGCGCTGGGCGAATGGGTGCAAATTTGTGCATTTAAAGCTCGACCCAGGACGATTCAGCACCGCGCATTGAGGACGGGAACCCCCCCTATGTTTTTCCAGCAGCAGGATTGGCAATGGGCGAAATGATGTGTGATGGGGAGGGGGTTACACAGGGTAGTCACGATCGGGTGGCTTTAAAGAGTGGTAGGGCGGGCAGTATCACTGCAAAACAGGTATGCGCATATCCTGGGAAATGGCAGAGCGGCGATCTAAGCACCATGTAGAGAGGATGGATGTTTTTGCCGGCTCTGCCCAATAACATGTACCGATATGTGAAGGATTAGAAGTACTATAGAGTGTTCTATACGTGGGGACAGCAGGTGGGGTCTAGGGAGTTTAGGTACGAGTGTACATAAGTGGGTAATGTGTAAAACTTCACACAGCACGGGAAGGTTGGGTGCAGGGGTAAAGCTGGTGAAGGGAGACGTTTCTCTGACTGCTGGAGGCTCACTTTGGGGTCCCAGGGGGAGGCGATGGGCCTTTTGGGCAAAGCGGTCGACTTTGGGGCAGTGGGAATAACGTTCCGATTTCGGTGGATCAACATCCGGTGATCCTGGGCAATTTGTTTTAAAACATCCTCGGAATAGCACAACAAGGGAGACCGGGAAGCGCGCGCCTCGCGCTAAAAGTGAAAAAAAAGACGCGCGGCCGCGAAACGCGCTCTCTGGTGAGGGAGGGGGAGGAGCGGGTGAGGGAGGGGGAGGAAAGGCAGATGGCGCCTCGCCAGCAATGCGAGGAATGGAAGGCGCGCGCGTGCACGCTCTCGTGAACGCAAGCTGGTCGCCAGCAAAAGCCACCGTTTGCACTTCCAAAACCCGCTTACTAAAACTCTCGCCAGAGCAGCGCATGCGCTGGCTCAGGCGAGACCTAAAAATGAAGCGCGGGCTCCCGCGATTCTTTGTTATTTGGCCCCCGGGTGGGCCAAGTCCCGGGGGCATGCGGGGGGTTAATAAAAAATGGTTTGGGGGGCCTCTAAGGCCCCCCAAGCCCCGGGGACCGCCACCCCCGGGGCTTTGAATTTTAAATTGTGCGGGAGGGCACTGGGCCCTCCCGCAGCCCCGGGGACCGCCACCCCCCGGGGCTTCTTTTTTTAAAATTAAATTACCTGTGTGGGGGGGCTCGAGCCCCCCCACACGCCCCGGGGACTGCCACCTCCCCGGGGCACTAATTAAACAAATGTGGGGGTCCGTTTCGGACCCCCGAAGCCCCGGGGGTCACCACCTCCCCGGGGCTTTCACGATGTTGGGAGGGGGGCCGCGTGGCCCCCCTCCTGGAGCCCTTGATGGCCCTGGGGACCGCCACCCCCCAGGGCCGGCTCCTGCAGTGTCCCGGGGTGCCTACCCCCGGGACACTGCTGTTTGGTATGACAGGACGGGAGCCTCGCGGCTCCCGTCCTGTCATAGCAAACTGCTTTGAATTTTGGAAGAGAGAGCAGGAAACCTGCTTTCTCTTCCAAAATTCAAAGCAGATTGCTTTTCCACATGGGGAGCTGCATGTTAGCAGCTCCCCATGTGGAAAAGCAATGCCGGCTCCCGCAGGACGCGGGGAGCCGGCGGGACCGTGGGGGAGTTGGGGTCCCCCCACGGTTCCCAAAGGATAGGGCCAGCCCCGGGGGATGGGGTCCCCGGGGCAAGTAGTGGCCCGGGAGGGAGGCCACATGGCCCCCCTCCCCCCCCAAAAAAATAAATAAATAAAAATAAAGGCCTGCCCCAGGGGATGGGGTCCCCGGGGCAAAAGGAGGCCTGAGGAGGGGGGCCACGCAGCCCCCCTCCTTAAAAAAATCATAAAAAGTGTGGCCATGCCCCAGGGGATGGGGTCCCCGGGGCCGGAATCGGCCACGGGAGGGGGGCCGCACGGCCCCCTTCCCGTTTTGTTTAAAAAAAAAAGAAAAAAAGGGGTAAGGCCCTGGGAAATGGGGTCCCCAGGGCCCAAAAAGGAAAAGGAAGGGGGCCACACAGCTCCCCTTCGGGGAAAAAAAAAAAACGATTGTGCCACAGGCCCCGCCCCTTTCTTTACCACTCTGCAAACACGCCCCTGGCGCGTTTGCAGAGGGGAACGAATCCCCTTGAATACTGGGGGTCCCTGGGGGCTAACTAGCCCACCAGGAACCTCCAGTATGCGCCAGGGGCTGCATTGCAGAGAGGTGTACAGAGGCCACGTCCCTTTTACACCTCTCTGCAAAGCAGCTCTGTGGCGCTTTTGGAGGTACATGGTGGGCTAGTTGGACTCCAGGGACCCTCAGGATTCAAGGGGACTTAATCCCCCAACTTAAAACGCGCCACGGGGCGCGTTTGCACAGTGGTGAAGGGAGGGGCGGGGCTTCAGGTGACATGTGTGCAAACAGGCCCCATGGCGCGTTTTAAGATGGGGAATTAAATCCCCTTCAATCCTGAGGGTCCCTGGAGCCAACTAGCCCACCAGGTACCTCCAGTAAGCGCCACGGAGCTGCGTTGCAGAGTGTTGTAAAAAGGGGCGTGGCCTCTGAACACCTCTCTACAACACAGCTCTCTGGCACATACTGGAGGTATCTGGTGGGCTAGTTGGCCCCTAGGGACCCTCGGGATTGGGGAGGAATTAATTCTCCAACTTAAAACGCGCCACAGGGCGTGTTTGCAGACATGTCACCTCAGGCCCCACCCCCTTCCTTCACCATTGTGCAAATATTCCTCTAAAATCAGCCGAACTACGAATTCCGATTTACTCACCTGTTATCAGGAGAGACCTCAGTGCTGCATCTTTGAGCCCAGTACTGATCCTGAAAAGTAATTTTAACCGTACTTACCAGTAACTTGAATTTCCTTCCATAGGCTAACATTGACTGGTTTCACTTGGAAATTCTTCTAAGTGTGGAGTTTTGGAACTTTATAATATTCCTCTAAAATCAGCCGAACTACGAATTCCGATTTACTCACCTGTTATCAGGAGAGTCCTCAGTGCTGCATCTTTGAGCCCAGTACTGATCCTGAAAAGTAATTTTAACCGTACTTACCAGTAACTTGAATTTCCTTCCATAGGATATCATTGCCTGCTTTTTGCTGAAAAAGTTTCTGTCGATTTTTGAAACATACAAATATTCCTCTAAAATCAGCCGAACTACGAATTCCGATTTACTCACCTGTTATCAGGAGAGAACCCAGTGCTGCATCTTTTAGCCCAGCACTGACCCTGAAAAGTAATTCTAACCGTACTTACCAGTAACTTGTATTTCCTTCCATAGGAATCCATTGTCTGGTTTTCAGCAGAAAAGTTTCAAAGTGTCATTTTCACAAACTACAAATATTCCTTAAAAATCGCCTGTATGACTTAAACGCATTCTTTCAACTGTTTACAGGAGATGCACCAGTGCTGGATCCAGGATCCAGCACTGAGTAAGAAAAAGTAACGATAACACTACTTACCTGCTAAGTGAATTTCCTCCCATAGGATAACATTGATGATTCTATGTGAAGAAGTTTCTAAGTGTCAACTTTTAAAATACAATAATATTCCTTAAAAATCACTACTGTAACCAAAACGCTTTTACTCAACTGTTTACAGGAGATGTCCCAGGACTGAATCTAGGATCCAGTCCTGTGGTTAGAAAAGTAATCCATAAAGTAACTAATTGCATTTAACTAGAAATTCACATTGAGCTCAATGTTGCATTGTGTTTGAAATTGTGTTGCCCATTGCAACAACTGTAACTACTGTACTTAAAAGTCTATTGCCTATTTGCAAAGTATTTAAACTAAAGTAATTCATTCTGAGAAAGTATATTTTGTAATGTAATGTATAATGTAATTACAATGTAATTTAAAAAATAAAATATCTAAAAATAAATAGTTTAAAAAAATGTTGTAAATCAGTATAAAAAAATAAATATAACAATTAATACATTTAAAAATTGTCATTTACAAAACCTTTGAAATTCACTGAAAAAAACCATAGGTTTCAGACATGTTATAGTTAGGAATTAGCATTTAAAAAACCTTTGACATTCACTGAAAAAACAATAGGTTTCAGGCACGTTATAGTTAAAAATTAGCATTTAAAAACCTTACAAATTCACTGAAAAAACCATAGGTTTTAGGGACAGTTATAGTTAGTTGGACATTGCACTCGTACAAAACCCGTGAAATTCCCCCGTTATAGTTAGTTCAGCTAACTATAACTCGCGCCCCCGCAATGCACTGCTGATGACGTCACATATTACATCACTCATGACATGGTCAGTGACATCACTGATGACATCACTGATGACATCTCAAATGACATCACTGATGACATCACTGATGACATCATCCACGTGATAATCTGATGCACCTCCTCACACCCTAATATAACCTTTGATACACCCACTCTAAATTACAGACTGCCATTCGCAAAACCATAGACACTCCAACACCAATAAGTACATACCCACTCACTGATTCTTAGGTCTACACACACATCCACTCACTCACCCGTACAGTCACTCATACTTACGGTCACTCAGTACAGGACTATCATATGCACTCATACTCCTATATAGACACTCAAACACCGCCACTCATCCATAGAGGTACTCACACACCTAGTCAGTCATGCAAATAATTAAACACACTGCCATTTACTCACCTATACAGTTATACACACACCAGCTCACTTACACATACAAATACTAGCACATTCTTACGCTCTTATACAATCACTGATACAAGCACACACTCATCCATACAGTCACTAACACAATCACACACTCTCGCTTATAGCTATTTATATACTCCAACACACATATATACTGCCTTTCACATATGTAGTTACTCACACATGTACCACTGGGACATACATTCACTCACTAACACACTCTTACACACACTTACCCACCCATACAGTCTATCACAGATGCACTCTTGAAACCATCCACCCAGTGAATCACCCACTCACACATCTATGCACAGAATCGCACACACCCCACCCACACAAACACTCAGGCACCCATACAGATACTCAGACAACCAATCAATAACTCATATAGACACTCATGTAGCTATTCACAAACCCATGCAGCCACTTACACAGCAACAGACAGACGGATACAGACATTCACCCAGTTTAGTCACTAACCCATGCATTCAGTAAGATACGTTTAATCACTCACTTATAGAGTTAGTCACGCACCTACTAAATCATCCATACAGACACTTATACACCCACTCATTCTTCAATACACCTTTCCCTATATATATTAAAAATATTTAAACTTTACAGAAACACACAGTCACTAGATGATGTCATCAGTGATGTCATTTGAGATGTCATCAGTGATGTCATCAGTGATGTCACTGACCATGTCATGAGTGATGTAATATGTGACGTCATCAGCAGTGCATTACGGGCGTGAGTTATAGTTAGCTGAACTAACTATAACGGGGGAATTTCACGGGTTTTGTACGAGTGCAATGTCCAACTAACTATAACTGTCCCTAAAACCTATGGTTTTTTCAGTGAATTTGTAAGGTTTTTTAAATGCTAATTTCTAACTATAACGTGCCTGAAACCTATGGTTTTTTCAGTGAATATATATATATATATATATATATAAATATATATATATATATATATATATATATATATATATGCAAAATGTAGAACTGAAAATTTTAAAACGTTCTGTAAGTTGAAGAAATTTACAACTGGAGGCTAAAAATTGAGTTGGTATCCTCAGATTGATTTGTGGGAGCAGTGCAGGTACATCAAACAGAATAAAATCTGAACAATGGGTGTCCTCAATTGAATTTAGAAAAGCTCCACCGTTCCCATTAAAATTTATATTTGTTAATTTTTCTTGTAAATTAAATAAAATATTTCATCATTGGCGTATTTATTTGATGAATGCTTGTGCTGCATTTTTGTGCATTATTTTGAAGTTCAAATCATCAAAATTGCCTAGGCCAGAGTCACTAGCTTCCAGTAATGTCTCAGTAGGGACCCTGGATTCCAGAACTGATTCCGTGGGGGTCCGCGGATTCCAGTAATGATTAAGTGGGAGTCCACAAAAGTCAAAAGGTTAAGAACCGCTGCTCTAATCAAATGAATCTTCCCAATTATTTTTGTTTGTATAGAATTTGAAGATGCTAGAATTAAATCGAGTGGTACAAACATCCTTTTAATAGATGTGGGAAATCAGCTTTTCTATTAACACTTCAATGTATAAAGTGCTAGATGCTAATTCCTAAACACTGGGTCCAGGAATTAGGTATATTTCTGTGTTGGTTTCATAATTCAGTAAATACGCTCCTAAATCGATCTTTGTATTGCCTTTAAGACAGTTTCTTTCATGTTTTATGTTTAAATTTCTTTATTGTTTTGTATGATTTCAACAAAATAATCACAGCAATAATGAAAATATGCCTTGTAACATCCCACAAATGTAGGATAAGCTTTCAGACTTATCTAAATCAACAACCCCAACATCCTCCCCCCTCCCCAATGTCCCTCCCCTCCTCTCTCCCCCTCACCCCGGCTGTCAAGCGACCAAAACTATTGTGCCGCATCATAGGGAGCAGTCTGCGTCCAGTCTATGAGACATAAAAGTCGCAAATATTTGGGGCAAGTGAGTTCTCTAAATTCGGAAGAGAGCAGCGCTAAGAAGGTTTTCCAAAGAGCAGGGAACGAGGCGCTTTGATTAATAGGGGAAAGGGAAATCCGCTCCATGCCGAGAATGTGCCACATCCGATGCAGCCATCCCGTATGGGTGGGCAGGCGGGTCGTTCCCCAGTATGCGAGGATATTTTGAAGGGACGCCCCCAAGGCCAGTGCTATTTGACGTCCTCTGTGCGATTTAAGAGGGAATGTGAGAGTGTTCAGTAAGCCTAAGAGGATGTATACTGGCAATTCTGTATCAAAATGAGTATCTATATCCTTAAGTACCTGCGCCCTGTAGGGAGTTGGTTGGGGGCAGTCCCACAATATGTGTGTCAGGGTGCCAGGTAATCCACATCTGCGCCAACACAGGGAATCTCTTGTTGGGTTGCCTCTGTGAAGTCTGGCGGGAGTAAAATACCAATAGGTTGCTATTTTGGTGGCGGTCTCTGCACTGGAAACATTACACGCAGTGTGCTTAGCTCTGTAATATATGTCCTCCCATTCTCGCTGAGTAAGTGTACGCTCTAAATCTAGATCCCATCTTTTTTGACTCGGTGTCTTATGAGGTGTTGGGGCTCGTCTTATTAAACAATATATATGTGAGATAAGGTGGGTGGGTGTCATTGGATTTGGATAATAGCCACTTCTCAAATGCGGTAAGGTGACGCTGCGCCTGTGGGCGGACACTGGAGTGCATGACCCAATGTCTTATTTGCTGATAATGAAACCGTTTTGCTTCAGGGAGTCCCTGTTGGTCTCGCAAATCTTCAAAGGAAAGCGGGCCCTCCTCATCGAAGAAGTGTCCAATCAATCTGCTACCCTCCCTTGTCCACCAGGTAAAGGTCTTCGCATCCATCCCAGGGGAGAAAGAAGGGTTCTCTACGATGGGGGTCAATGGGCACAGGAAGGTGGTGAGAGCTCTTTTCTCTGCTATTCTATCCCATACCACTAGGGGGGCTCGCGTTACAAGCGAGAGGTAAAGGTTCTTTGGTCTAGCTGGTTTTAGCGGAAAAGGAATCTGCCATAGCGACCGCCCTGCCAGAGCCCTGTCCATGAAAAGCCAGTGCTTTTCGGATTCTGGGCGTGACCATTCGACGAACGCTTAGATCTGGGCCGCCCAATAATAGTCCTGGAGGTTTGGAATCCCAAGGCCGCCCTCCCCTGGGGGCCTGTAGCTTAGATCGCGCCGCATTCGGGGTCTCTTGTCCGCCCAAATAAAGGATTCCAGTTCTTGCTGAAGCTTACGAACCGTTCCCAGGGGTGGTTCCAGTGGAAGGGTCTGAAAGAGGAATAGTATCTTTGGTAGTATGGACATTTTAACAGCCGCTACCCCGGCCAAGCCAGAAAAGTGAGTGTGTTGCCACCGGCTCAGGTCTTCCCTGATATGACGAAGTGAAGTGGAATAGTTTAATGTTATGGTGCTAGGTAAGGACGCGGAGAGTTGTATCCCTAGGTAGGGAATCGCTACTGGGGCCCACTGAATGGTATATGTGTTTCTCAGATCGTTTAGTGTAGAAGGTTTCAGAGAGAGGCTGAGGGCTTGTGACTTATGAACGTTAATTTTTAAACCTGCTGCTAGGGAGAATTGCTCTGTCTCAGACAGAAAAGCCTGAAGGGAGGCCTGAGGATTTCAAAAGTCGCTATTATGTCATCTGCATATAAACTGAGTGTATGTGTGTCCCCCCCAAAGTGTATTACGGAAATGAGCTGGTTATCGCGGACTCTCTGGACCATTGGTTCCATATATAAAGCGAAGAGCAAGGGGGAGAGAGGGCAGCCCTGGCGTGTGCCTCCCTGTATGAGAAATGGGGTAGACGTATGACCATTCACACGAACCGTGGAGGCTGGACTGGTATATCCACTGAAAATCCAAGCTATGAATCTTTCAGGGAGGCCAAAGTGCTGCAATGTCGGCTCTAAGTATGTCCAGTTGACCCTGTTAAAAGCTTTTTCAGCATCCATCGAAAGGAGCATGCGTTCAGTATCAAATCGTTGGGTTTTATCTATTATGTGGAGTAATCGCTTGGTGTTATCTGCACATTGGCGGTTGGGGACAAATCCTGCTTGGTCGGGGTCAATCAACCCAGGAAGGAGAGGGGACAAGCAAGATGCCAGGATGCTCGTGAATAACTTAAAATCGACATTAAAGAGGGAAATGGGCCTGTATGAAGCCCATTGACGCTTATCTCTCCCAGCTTTGTGTATTATGATCACTGAGGCCTCTAGCATTGTTTTAGGGTGAGCGGATGATGTCCTTATAGCGTTGTATACTCTAGTGAGAATAGGAGCTAAAATGGTGCAGAAAGTTTTGTAAAACGAGGCGGAGAAGCCATCTGGTCCGGGGGATTTAAGTGGTTTCTGCTTGGAAATGGCTGAAATTACCTCCTCAATTCTAATAGGGGATTCAATGTCCTCTGCTTGACTTGGTGTAATTGTGGAAGTGGGCACTCCCTGAAGGTACTGAGCTTGGGTTTGCGGGGAGAGATGTTGTGCCTTATGGAGTTCTGCGTAATATTGGCAGAATATCTCAGCTATTTGCTGGTTGGTAACCATCTCCTCACCCATGGAGGTAATCACGGAGGTGATGCTGGATGCTTGTCTCTGTGACCTTAATCTATGAGCCAATAACCTCCCCGCCCTGTCCCCGCCTGTGTAAAAAGTGTGTTAGAGTCTGAGCGCTGCGTACTCCGCCCTATCTATATCTGGTGCTGCTAGCTGAGAGCGTGTGGCTTCGAGTTGTCTCCATACCCTGGGCGCCCCAGTTTTCTGGTGTATGCGTTCTAGTTCCTGTGTTTGCTGCGTCAGGAGCTCTCTTTTCTCCCTGCAGGTCTTATTATCTGAAGCTGCGATTGCTATGAATTCCCCTCTAACTACTGCTTTTAGTGCATCCCAGAGGACAGCTATGGGGGTTTCAGGAGTATCATTTAATTCCAAATAGTCTTGCAGTGCTTTTGAAATCTGCTGGACCACCTCTGGGCGGTGCAGCAACGTATCTCGAAGACGCCAGGTCCAGGAGGAGGTCTCGACCCGTGGCAAAGAAAGGGCCAGGGTGACCGCTGAGTGGTCTGAAAGCGTGCGTGGCAAATACATCTATTTGTTTGATGTAGGGTCGTAAACTCAATGTGCCTAAAAAATAATCAATCCTCGCGTAAGTTTTGTGGGAGTGAGAATAAAAGGTGTATTCTCTAGATATGGGGTGTTTGTCTCTCCATATATCAAATAGACCTGCGTCAGTGAGCATCTGTTTTCCCTCTTCTGAGAGAGCTCCAGTCTGTCCTTGTCTCTGGGCTGATCTATCTAGGGCGTTATCAAAGACTATATTTAGGTCTCCTCCCAGTAGGATTGTTCTGTCTGGGGAAGCGCTGATTTCGTGCATCACCTTCGACAAATGTTCCTCTTGACCCTCGTTGGGGGCGTAAACTGACCCTATTGTGAATGTCTGCGTGCCGACGTAAAAGGAATATGCCAACAGCCTTCCCTTTAGTTCCACATGTTTGGGCCCTAGCTTACCATGGAAAGTACTTGAAATGAGGATAGCTACCCCTGCTTTCTTTGTAGATAGAGGAATAGAGCTGTTGCGGGAACGCCCTAGATCAGAGACTGTGTGTGTCTCCGGGTAGGAGATGGGTCTCTTGAAGAAGGCATATGTGGGCCCCCGAGTGCTCTAAGTATGACAGAATGGCACGACGTTTAATGGGGCTATTCAGTCCCTTATCATTCAAGGTCAGTATCTTAAGAGTCTGGGTCATTTCGACTGTCATGAGGTGAAGCTAGTGTGTCACACCGTGAAGCACCGGGGTGGTTGCCGTTGGTCTGTATCCTTGTGTCTGTCGGCTGGGCCTTCGTCGGGGTAGCATAGGGAGTTGGTGGGTCGCGCAGGGGGGGGACATGTACTAAATAATAACCCCAACTTAACACAACAAACTAACAACATATCACAAAAGTGTATTGTAAATGTCCTGGGTGTGTATTCCCACGGGAAGGGGGTAGAGAGTTCCGGGTCTTCGAACCGCCCCGCTCCCTCCAGGCCTCCGCCTGGTTGTATAGATATAAAAATACCGTCTTGGCCTCGTGTTCATGGGGCGACTGTAAGCTCGAGCACTGTCACAGGATAGCTCACGCCAGGCCTGTGGTGTCATCTCCCAAGGACTCCAGGACTGCTTGTCTCTCTTTAGCTATGGTCTCCGGATCTGGGCACAGACGTGATGAGCTAGAATTGATCGTTTATCAGCACCCTGCTTCACGCCCTCTGCCCGACCCGGCAGTCATAGGTGGGCTTGCCGCAGAATCTTCCTGGATGTTCAGCAATTGACGAGCTTCCTTAACTGAGCGGACTTGTTGAGATTTACCATTGAGGCGAAAGATGAGGTGGAATGGGTGCCCCTACAAATATGGGATTTTACTGTCTCGGAGGTGCATCGTGATTGGCCGCAAAGCTCTCCTTTTCTGTAGCGTAGAGGCTGCTAGGTCTTGAAACAGGAGAGGTTGATGCCCATGGAACTGGATTGAGTTACTGTCTCTGACTGTTTGAAGGATATGCTCTTTTAATTGGAAATCATGCACGCAGGTAAGGATATCTGGAGGCGGGGCAGGAGAGGGTCTCGCCGGGCCCACTCGGTGCGTGCGGTCCAATTTGATCTCCATTTCGACCGGGGCATCTAGGATCGATCGAAAGAGACCCTCCACAAACAAAGCAATGGTCTGGCTTTCTGGACCATGCGGAATATTACGGATTCGTATGTTGTTGCGTCTAGAGCAGTTCTCTAGGTCTTCCGCATGCTCCTGGAGGTCTAGGTGCTGATCCTTCAGGCGAATTACCTCTTGCTGGAGAAGTTCGATCTCTTCATCTCTACTCGAGCCCTGGGTCTCCAGCGTATCCACTCTGTCCCCCAAAGAATCGACGTCCTTCCTCACCTCCCTAATCTCCTGCGCTATTTCGGTCTTCATTTGTTTTAAGTCTTCCCGTAGAGAGGCGAATAGAGTCTCAATGAATGCTCGGGTGAGCGGAGCATCGATATCTCTGGGTTCCGTCGATTCTGACATTTCTGCTTTGCTTGATCCGGGTGTTTTAAGTAACATGTCTTTGACCGATCTGTCCTTTTTCCCCTATTGGCTGTCATGGACGGGAATAAGGGGGTTACGTGCATGTCGACTCCCTAAATTGATCACCAGGCGATCCCTTCTGCTGCAGCACTCAGCAAGAGCTTGCCCTCTAGCAGCAGCAAGGTTTACTCTGCACCTTAAGATCGAATTCTTGAGGATAAGCTTTCTATATCCGGGTGGGCCGGGTACTCAAGGCCTTCTTGGAGACACAGGGGTCTACCTGCGTAGGGTCGTTAGCAGGCTCCCGAGTATTAGTATGCCCATTTGTAACCGTCTCTAAATTGTTAGTCTCCTCAGGCTCCGCCAGGGCCCCCGGTCTCTCTCAGTCTCTGCTTTCGGCCAGAGGACGTGTTCCTGTTGCGCTGGGGGGCATCCGCAGAGAACACCACCGCTCCCTCCGGGGGGGGGGAGCCGTAGGTTGGAGTCTTCTCTTGAGGTGTGGGCCTCTGCCGAGCACCCCGTCACCTTGTGGCCGCTCGCTGTATCGCGGTGCAGAGTCTGGATAAATGGGCCCCCTCGGCCCCGCCTCTCCCTGAGTGTTCCGGTTCATCCTGTGGTGGCAGTATTGGGCCAGCTGTAGCGCTCTGATTCACTTGGGCCTGGTTCTGTTCGGAGTTGCCTCCACATGAGCTGTATGGGGGTCTTGCCCCCCCTGGCTTCTCCTCACCAGGGCCGCAGCGGCGGGCCCCGAGGACTAGGCCGCGCTTTCAGCCTCTTCCGATTCAGATGCGTTATGTTGCTAGCTGGGACCCTTGCCCGCCCGTCTCTTGCAGGTCAGTCGTGACGCGCCCTACACGGCCCTTCGCCGGTGCCTCGGCTGGGTGCAGCTCCGGACTTGGCGGCGGGTGGGATACAGAGGGCCTCACCATTCCCAGATTTTACAGTGCGATGCCGTTTCCAGCGTGAATAAAGGGGCTCCGCCTCACAGAAGACTCTGGCGTTGGGCCTGGGCGCATATCGTTACTCAAGTGGGCGGCCATTGCTGGTGTGGTGCCCTGCGAGGGTGCCTGTGGCTGCGCTGAGGACCCCTTTTTGGTGGGCGGCTACCGCTGACGATACAGCTTAGCGACTGGGCTCACTTGGAGCTGCAGAGAACCTCGGGTGTGCACTGGGTGTCCATCATTCATCGATTTTACTGTCCCCCAGTCCTGTGCAAAATGAAGCCTAAAGGAACCTTGCAGGTGCAGTCCAACAAATTGGACAAGCATGTGGTCCCGAAGCAGTCGTCCACAGATGAGGGAGCCACCGGGGGCTGTGAGGAAGCACCCGAACCATCTTTAAGCTCAATAATGGCAGCCATTCATGTTCTTGGAACGACGCTGGAAACAAAGATTGATAAAGTCTCTATTGAAATGAACTTGATCCGTGCCGATATGAACAAGACCTCGGAGAGGGTTACAACGGCGGAGACGAACATAACGGAACTGCAGGCCACCACACGCAAACTGGAGGAGCGGGTCCAGCGACTAGTTCACCAACACAAACAGGTGGCCCTGAAGCTGGAGGAACAGGAAGGAAGGAAGGGCCCGTCGGAATAACATACGGGTGGTTGGGGTCCCGGAGGGGACGGAAGGCCCTAGTATGGACCTTTTCCTGGAGGACCTAATAGTGAATCATCTCAAACCTAAACGATTGTCCACCTTCTTTACAGTGGAAAGGGCCCACAGAGCTCCGGTCCCTCCGCCGAAGCCGGGGGCACCCCCCAGAACAATAATTGCAAGGATCCTGAACTATAGGGACCAGGACGCTATTCTACAGGCTGCTCGCCTCCACGGTGACCTCTCCTATGTGAACACGACCGTTAAATTCTTGCCGGACTTTACCTTGAAGGTGCAGCAGGAGCGCCGCACCTTTGATGGAGTGAAGCGCGCCCTAAGGGAAAGGGGCATAAAGTACATGATGTGTTTTCCGGCGAAACTTAAAGTTATTGACAATGGTAGATCCTGGTTCTTCACTGCCCCCTCGGAAGTGCAAGCCTGGTTGGACGAGGGGCGATCACAGAGGGACAATCAACGCAGAGAGGACGGTTGGAGAGACACTCGTGATCGTTTATCCGGATCCTCCAGTGGGCCTGAGGGGCTGGACAAGCAAGAGAAACGATCTCAGCGACCTCTGAGACTCTTGGAAAATAACCTCAGCGATCTGGACTTGTGATTTGTGTATCTGGCAGCTGAATCACGTAATGTATATTGATATGTCCAGTCAGTGGGTCTTTGCAATCCTTATGTGGGGTGGCTCCGCAGACTATGGTAGTGCTCTGCAACGGAATTTTACTGGATTTGGGCTGGGTTGCGGCCTTAAGGGGACTTAGGGTGGCGACCCTCAGCAGCCCCTTCAATTTTTGAGGGTGTATTGGGCGACAGGCGCTCTGCTAGTTGGGGATGTGGGTAGTTTTAGACCTACGATGCAGGGTAGCAGGGAGGGGGGTTGTAGTTCATGGGGTCTTCCTTTGTATAGTTGTGTTATGTTTGCTTCAGAATATCTGTTACAAAGACGAAGGAAGTGCAGGATAAGGTAAGTAACGTCTTTATTCTACCTCCACAAATACACATCCATCAGCAGCTCTGCATGAATCAGGTTCTGTCATGAACATTCTAAGATAGCCTCTCGGCCAACAGTAGGGTTGTACCAACAGAGGGGTAGGAAGGAGGGGGAGAGAGAGAGAGAAGGAAAGAGAGAGGAAAGTACCAATGAAGGCGAGAAAGGAGGAGTGAATGGGTTTGGACAATGAGATGCATAGAAAATACAACACATCTTCCTCCCAAAATGAAAAGAAGAAAAACTATGCATATGAGAATCAACAAGAAAAGTGGAAACAACGGAAAAAGGTCCATAAAAGAGAACCAGGGTTTCACATTGTCTCTTGACGGTGTTGCGGAAGCTCGGTATCTGAATCCAGGACTCTGGCTGTGCTTGCTAAGATCAATGCCGGGGCAGGGGACCTAGATAATCTGTCCATGCTTCAGCTTTGTCCATTCTCGAGAGTAACGGTGTTCTGTTTAACTTCCACAATTTTCATAGGGTCAAAAAACTTGGATTCATTTTCCCCACCGCGTGAGGGTCTTTTTACAGATACCGAGTCACCTACCGCCCACTCCTGTTTCTTGGTTCCATGTTTGATATCATAGTAACGTTTATATTTGGATTGGTGCGCATCGACCTTTGTGTTAGTTATCCCTACGTCGTGTTCCACAGCTTCCCCCCCACCAATCCAATCAGGGAAGAACTTAGTACCAGGTTTTCTCCCTCTGAGTGACGAAAATGGGGAGATTCCAGTGACTTGATTTGGTGTAGTATGGTAGGCCCATAACATGTCTTGTAGAACCTTTTCGACTGGCAATTGATTGATACATGCAAGTTGGATGTGCTCTTTGACCATACGGTTCACCCTTTCCACCAGGCCGTTAGCCCTGGGACAGTAAAGAGCAGTCTTGAATTGAGTGATACCTAAGTTAGCAAGGAACGAAGTCATGGCTGTTGAAGTGAATTGCACCCCGTTGTCCGTCACTATACTTGAGGGGCTGCCTTCTGATGCAAAAGTGTCCCTTAAGAAGTTTATGAGTGTCTCTGTAGTTGTAAGGTTAACCATCCTGATGACCACCCAGTGAGATTGGTAATCAGTTAGCACAAATGCAAAGCGTTTTGTAACTCCTTTTTTGTTTATGGGACCTATAATATCAAGAGCTAGCTTGTCCCATGGTTTGCATGGAATAGATACTGGAGACAGTGGTGTCTTTTGTGTAACTTTAGATTTATCACTGTTTGCGCATACGCAGCAGTCCTTTACTTTTGCTTCCACTAATGAATCCATACCAGGAAACCAATAGCGTTCTCTTAGTCTGGACTTGGTCAGACTACGCCCAACACGACCTTCATGAACGAGGTCAATGATTTTGCTCCTTAATCCTGCCGGTGGTATAATTTTGTCGTTTCTCCACACACGGCCTTGATGCAGATTTATTTTGTGCCTGACCTCCCAGAATTTACCTAATTCCTGATCGACTTTGTTGCGTGTGTTAGGCCACCTTTGCAACGTGTCACTTTCTAATTGGGTCAGGACAGAATCTTGGCTTTGGCAAGCAGACCATTCAGCATGACTAATAGTGGACGCATGAATTTCTAAGATTGTGTACTCTGTGGTTTCATATTGTTCTACATTGAGGGGTGCTCTTGAAAGGAAGTCGGCAGCAGTGTTGTGTTCACCAGCCATGTATTCAACTTTGAAACAGAACCCTTCTAGACCCAGCACCCAGCTTGCCAGTAGTGGTACGGTCCTTGAAAGTGATACAAGATTTCACCATCCCTCTTACCGGGATGGAATCCCTGGTGTAGCTACTAGGGGAAATGCCTGCTACCAGAAGTTCATTTTCCTCGCAAATCTTCATGCTCTTGAAGTCTGAAATGTTTAGGAATGTAAAGGGTGAGCAAGAGTCCGCAAACATCTTAATTAATTTACCATCTAAACCGATCTCACATTGGGGGTACTTAATCTGATTAACCCCACTGCACTCATGAATTTGAAAAACGATTTTCTTCACACTCTGCGTTTTGTTTTCAGATGTGTCGACAACCACAGAAGGTTTATTGAAAGTACTCCTACATACTCTAGCTAGGTGCCCTTTCTTGTTGCACTTCCTGCAAGTCGATGTTCTTCCTTGGCAATTAGGGTGGTTCGCTAAGTGGTTGCTACTGCCACATCGATAACATTTGAGTTTATTCGTTTCATCAGTGCGTGAGAGATCCGGACTCTTCTCTTTCACATTGCAAACCGTATCTTCTATCGATAGATCGGCAATTTCTGACACTTGTTCATTATTAGTTGGTGTTTTCATTTCTTTTATGCATAATGCTGTGTGTTCTATCGTGGAGGTAGAATAAAGACGCTACTTACCTTATCCTGCGCTTCCTTCGTCTTTGTAACACTGGCGACAAGGATGGGATACGAACACACGCGTGCAAAGCACAATGGATTGCTAATCCATTGTGCTTTGCACGCGTGGGTTCGTATCCTATCCTCGTCACCAGTGTTACAAAGACGAAAGAAGCGCAGGATAAGGTAAGGAACGTCTTTAACCATTGTGCTTTGCACGCATGGGTTCGTATCCCATCCTCGTCGCCAGTGTTACAAAGACGAAGGAAGCGCAGGATAAGGTAAGTAACGTCTTTATTCTACCTCCACAAATCCACATCCAGCAGCAGCTCTGCATGAATCAGGTTCTGTCATGAACATTCTAAGATAGCCTCTCGGCCAACAGTAGGGTTGTACCAACAGAGGGGTAGGAAGGAGGGGAGAGAGAGAGAGAGAGAAGGAGAGAGAGAGGAAAGTACCAATGAAGGAGAGAAAGGAGGAGTGAATGGGTTTGGACAATGAGATGCATAGAAAATACAACAATATCACTGCCATTCGAAGTGACCTAGGTCGTAGGACAGTAGGTACCATATCGATACATGGGGGCGGCGGGGTGGGGAGGGGGTAAAGGTGGGTGTATTTTTGACACATGTTCCTCCTAGATGGCCTCGCACCACAATAAAAAACTAAAGGTGCTATCGTGGAATGTGAATGGTCTGGGAGACAAAATTAAATGGACCATGGTGCTACAATATCTTTGTAGACACTCCCCAGACACAGTGCTCCTGCAGGAGACACACCTGAAGGGAAAAAACTACCTAGCGCTCAATCGGTTTGGGTATACGCTTGTAAAACATGCAGAGTTCACAACTGGTTCCAGGGGGGACAGCGATACTGCTTAAGAACTCGGTGCCACTAGTGGTAACTCGCACTTGGTGCGATCATTTGGGGCGATACGTGGCGTTGACGGGGACGTGGGAGGGTCATACCCTTAACATATGCTCAGTGTACGTCCCTCCCAGAATGCATGGGGTGACCTTCCCAGAACTCAGCAAACTATTGTTGGACATGCCAGTAGGTACTCTCATCCTGGGAGGGGACATGAATGAGACGATGTCGCCAGAACTAGATCGCGACGCGCGCTCCCACAGAACCGGGGGGCTGCTGCCATCTCCCACAGAACCGGGGGGCTGCTGCCATTGAAGGGTTTTGCGACTGCAATGGGGCTGGTGGACCTGTGGAGACTACATAATCCCGTTGATAGACATTATACTCACATTTCAGCAATGCATGGTAGTGGGTCTCGTTTGGATTACATCTTCACACACACTACCTCGGTAGGACTCTTCCAGGCTGGCTGTCACAGGGCCCGGGGAATATCTGACCACTCCCCGGTGGAGATGTTTCTGTGGGGCCCGGTTAGGGACTGGACTCTACCTCTGCGCTTGGACTCCTATTTATTCAAAGACCAGGAGTTCAGGGAGCAGTTTGAGGAACGCACTGAGCAATATTTACATGGCTCCACTTGCCCCCATCGTCAGAACCTATGGACTCAACATCGTGTCATACGCAGACGACACCCAGCTCATCCTCTCCCTATCCAACGAGCCCAACAACGCCAGACGCAACTTTCGAGAAGGCATGGAAGCCGTCGCCAAATGGATGAAAAACAGCTGCCTACAACTAAACACCAACAAAACAGAAGTACTCATCATGGGCCCAAACCCCGACGCCTGGAGCGACACCTGGTGGCCCCCTGCCCACGGAAACCCGCCAACCCCCACGGACCACGCACGCAACCTGGGAATCATCCTGGACTCCGAGCTCAAAATGGACCGCCAGATCAACTCTGTCTCGTCTTCCTGCTTCCACACCCTCCGCCTCCTTCGTAAGACCTTCAAATGGATCCCCCTTGAACACCGAAAGACCGTCACTCACGCCCTGGTCACCAGCAGACTCGACTACGGCAACGCGCTCTACGCCGGAATAAACAAAAACCTCACCCGCAAGCTACAGAACATCCAGAACGCCGCCGCAAGACTGGTCCTCAACCTGCCAAAACACTGCCACATCTCCCAGCACCTGCGCAGACTCCACTGGCTCCCCGTCGAGGCAAGAATCACCTTCAAGATGCTCACCCACGCACACAAGGCCCTCCACGGCACCGGACCAGCATACCTGAACAGCCGACTCAAATTCCACCCACCCCAAAGGACCCTACGATCAGCCCAGCTCTCCTACGCCGTGGTCCCCGCACCAGAAAGACCAGATCGGGAGGCGGCAAATTCTCCTTCCTCGCGGACAAAGCATGGAACGCCCTTCCGCTCCACCTCAGACAGACAACATCGCTCCCCATCTTCGCAAGAAACCTCAAAACCTGGCTCTTCGACAGACCCCCTCCTTGATGGAATGGAACCTGCACCCCCCCCACCCCTAGCGGCTTGAGACCCTTACGGGTGAGTAGTCGCGCTTTAACAAACCCCTGATTGATTAATTGATATTTTACAGAGAACTCGGGATTGGTGCAATCCGACTGTATATTGTGGGAGGCATATAAAGCGGTGGCCAGGGACTTTGTGCAAGCGACTGCCGGGGTTAAACGTAAAGAAACGAGGGCACAATGTGACAGTTTGGACCAAGAGATTACAGCTCTTGAATCTGTGCTAGGACTAGGACAGGGGGGCGATGCCGGACGCTTACACGCACTTAGACTTAAACAAAAAGAGCTCAGAGATTTTGAGGAAAATACAGCCCGTATGTATGCCATAGCGACGCAAAGACGCATATATGATTTAGGAGATAAGGCAAACAAACTCATTGCATGGTTGGAGAGGAGGGACAGAGGTCGTAACTGGGTCTCTGAGATACGGACCCCTGATGGTACGGTGAAGGGATCAGGTGCAGTCATAGCAGAGGCGTTTGCCCAATATTACGAAGGGATCTATCAGACCCAGACTGACAGGGGGGTGGAGGAGCGTACGGAATTTCTAAAGGATATTGCTTTACCAACGCTTAGTGTGGAGGACCGAGATGCGGTTGATGCAGACTTCTCTACAGAAGAAATCGAGGGTGCCATACGGGACCTTCAATCCGGGAAAGCAGCGGGCCCGAAAGGCTTTCCGGCGGAATTGTATAAGTGTGTGGCAGGGTACCTGGCACCTTACATGCTCCGCATGTTCCGAGAGGCGAGGGCGGAGGGCCAATTGCCTCCGGACCTGAGGACAGCTACTATTGTCATACTCCCTAAGAAAGGCAAACCACAAGATTGTTGTAGTTCATACCGACCGATTTCACTCCTGAATTTCGAGGCTAAGGTATTGGCTAAGGTGCTTGCAAACAGATTATATCCAGTGATACAGTCCCTGATTCATCCGGACCAGTCCGGATTTATGCCTCACAGAAACACCATTATTATCAAAAAACAATGGCTCCTGTGGACTAATGGCAAAACAATCTTAATGTATAGGCGCACAATGGCGATGCAATGGGTTAATGTGATGTCAAAAAGAGAAGGATTCGAACACACTTTAGATTTATATTTCATACATAATTATTTATATAGTCTTTGAAACAAAATACATACATAATAATTAAATACTCATCTAGTTGTAGTGAGTGGTGTTCCAGTGAAAAAAAGGGACCTAAAACAATAGTGACAATTTTGTGACATATATACAAGGTTTCCTATACTTCATAAAGACGACCATTAGAAGGTGTGTATATAGTATGAACCACGCTTTATACAATGATAAGTGCTGGTGTTTAATGGTTCGCTTTTGAAAACTGTTGACGGCGTTTCGACCCTGTGTGCAATGTAGGGTCTCTTCAGGACCTGAGAATATAGGGACACCTGAAGGATAATTTGCGCAGCCTCGTGTGGGAGGTGTGGCACCGTGAGATTAGTGAAAAAGGTAATACTCACATGGGACCCAGCCGGGCGCCCATGTGAGGGGGAGGTAGGCTGGCAAGTTTGATTAGGCACAACAGGAAAATTCCACGTATAAGGTTTTGGAATGCCCGAAGAGTGTACAATCCAGGTGTGTACTCCAATTGGATGTCTCTGCACGTTGAGGATGCAGGCTCCTAAAATGTTTAGTAATTCTCTGTATTTAATTTAGGCACGATGGACGGCTTACAGTGTCACCAGATAATAGCGTTACTTCCATCCAGTGTGGAGTCTCATTAAATCACCATTCTATTTACGCCTGCACCTGGATATCCTCAGAGCAGAACAGCGTCTGTCTGTCTGCTCGGGTGCAATGACTTTACATTTTAAAATATTTTCTTTGCTTCACATTGTCTGCGAGACCATTTAAATTTAGGATACAATTGTTGAATATTTAGATCAGGTGCCTTTTCTCATTATAATAATATCCTAATAATGGCCCCAGTAATCATGTCCTGTAAGTTTTAGGAAGCATTTTTTATTCTAGTTTTACAAATCACTTGTTGAGTTCAACACTCCAATCCACATCGATTTCCAAGTTATTTTAATATGGTACTGTGATATTTTTTTTATACGTTAGGACCAGTTGGGATTAGATAGTAAATAAAGCTCACCCCTGAAACATGGATTCTTAGTGGTATAAATATTATGCTTTTTCTCCTGTAGGTATTCTGCTTTTAGTTAACACATGTTAATCCTTTAAAAGTGAAAGCTTTTACATTATGTGATTAATGTGGAATGCATAATTGTTATATGTCATTTTTCTTTGCAGTGTGATAATCAGATCTGCTTGAATATATTTAGAGTATTTAATATAAGTTGAATGCTGTTTTAAAATAATTGTTGCTAATTTGTGAACAAGGATTCATAGAAATGTAATAGCTATGTATCTTGTTTATTATTTTTTAAAGGAACAAAGTTTTGGCTGTGAAGGGTTAGAGAGGAGGCATTGTCCCACTTGAGACACACCGACAAGACAGGCCGTGCAGAGTTTCATCACGCATTTTGTCTAAAAGCTAACAGGAAGGCATATTGCCTTCAGTGACTGTTCTTATAAGCCCAGCTGCTAGCCGAAGACGATAAGAGAAGACTTTGTTATTGCAGTGAACATAAGCCCTTATTGTTCAAACAAGTATGTGGGTGTGAACCATCTCTGAAACTCAAATTAGGCTTTCCTTTTAATGTTTCGAATAGCTCAGTGAATAAAAGGATGATTGAAGGATTGCTATACGGTCACACAACAAATATGTTGAAGTACTATTTGATGTTCATGCTTTTGGTACATGTTGCAGCTATCATTATTTTTCTTTTTTGCAGTAACAATTATTATAATGTGTACTAGGAAAGGGTTTTGATTTTAAAAATAAATCTTTAAAATATATCTATTGTTCCGTAGTGTTCTTGAGTGTGCTCTTCCTTAATAAAAGAGGATTTGGTATCCACTGTGATTTCTCATTGTATTGATCATTACTTGAAACACATATTACTTCAATATTCCTCAGTGGGTTGTGGGGTGGTTGCAGTCCAACAGGTTTTCTGTCTTGGGTTGGCACACTGACTAAGTCTTTAGTGCCTGTGAGTCTAGAAAACTGAATTCTGGGTGTGTTCTAGACAAATTTTCTAGAAAAATCATCAACAGTAGCCAAAATCTTCAAGGAGGTTTGCTGGAAGTTGAGAGTAACGGGGGCTAGGTAAGTGAGGATAAGGAACAACTAGACAACTATAAGTTTGTCTTTGAGGCTGAACTCCTATAGTACTGGGGGATATACACCAACTGGGAGTATGTGCTAGTATTTTTCTGGGGAGAATGGATACTTAATCACAGCCAATTAATGTTGGCTTTCTTATTGCATACAGTATATGACAACAGTTGCTTAAATGATTCTCCCAGGTGGAATAGTTTCCATTTCCTTGTGGAAAATAGCTCAATTTCTTATGTGTCTCATCCTCTTTATAGATTAAGTTAACCCTGATTACATATATCAGACAACTAGGGGGCATGCTGAGTAGATATGAACAGTGCGTACATTAAGGGGCATATTCTCAAGGAGCTATCGCCGAGTTATCGGCACTTTATCGCAGCCAAAGCCGCGATAAATGTATCGCCCCATTCACAAGCTGGCGCTAACAGCCCATAACACCAGTTTACCTGCGAAAGCAGTCGCAAAAAACATCGCCACAGATGACCCCGGCAACTAACGCTAATGATATGCAGAGTAGGCATTCCCGTGCAAAAATCTGCGACAACACCACTCCACAACATTCTCAACGACCAGCCAGATCGGCGATAAGATCACAAAACATGCAATAAGGCGCGTTAGCAGCAGGAAATTAACACCTGCTCTTACCTGGTGTAAAGTCGGCTGACAACCGGCACCAGACAAGGGAGCACAGCCCATAGCCACACATGAAGAACAACAGATGCCCTGGAGCAACCAATCATGCAGCCCAGAGCCCCAATAGGCCAACAACACCCACCACCACCACCCCCAGGACCCCCCTCCCCCCCCCCGGGGCCCCAACCCAGGCACCCCCACACCCCCCTTTGGACAAAGATATTGCACATCAACTCCACGAAATCATGAACCAAACAAATCGCCTGAAGTTGCACAACCACAACACCTAACATACATGTGTGGTCAGAAAAAGGGAAATCATACATTCATATCATAATATCCAAATAATATGTTTATTACAGAATAAACCAAAAACAACAATTCTGAAGAGGCAGGGCGGGTCTTCTCAGGACATTCTGTAAGTTACAGCCTGCAAAACAGAAATCTGGATAAGAAGGTGTGCCATGCGCCCATCAAAGTACAGAGAGAGAGAGCGAAAGAGAGAGAGAGAGAGAGGGAGAAAGGGAGAGAGAAAGAGAGAGGGAGAGAGAAAGAGAAAGAGGGAGAGAGGGAGAGAGAAAGAGAGAGAGAGAGAGGGAGAGAGGGAGAGAGAAAGAGAAAGAGAGAGAGAGAGAGAGAGAGGGAGAGAGAAAGAGAGGGTGAGAGAGTGCCGACACTGCGGACCTAGGCCTCACTGCTCACCTGCTGCCACCGGTGTGTCTCCAACCACGTGCCGGTATACACTGCAGTCCCCCAGGTCCCTTATCTGAAACAGTGTCCAGAGACATGAATGGCAGAGTCCATACAGTTGCACACGCCATCATCGCTTGCCCGCCCCTGCGCACACAGGCTGCTGCACCCCAGCCCCTCCCGCCGCCCAGCGGTGATTGCCCGCCCCTGCGCAACCAGGCCTCACTGCTCACCTTCCGCCACCGTTGTGTCTCCAAGAGGGCCCACCACGTTCCGGTGGGATCTCCAAGCCCGGGGCCCGTGACCATGGCACCCTCCACATCATGCAGCCCCGCACCGCGGGCCACCAGGTCACACACCTGACTCTGGGTCTTGATTTTGCAATGGCAGAGACCACATCAGTGCACACGGCATCATCGCAGGCTGCACACCCGCTCAGCGCTTGAGGTGCCACTAACTCTGTGAACCGCGAGGCAATGCCACGTGGCCGGAGGCCCGCACTGCCCGCTGGCTCAGGCCTACACTGCGGTCCAGCAGGGCTCACACTGATCCTTGCCAGTCTGGACCGCCAGGACGGCGCATCATCGCAGGCTGCACACCCGCTCAGCACTTTAGGTGCCCCTATCTCACTGCACCGCAAGACACCGTCCCGTGGCGGTGTGCCTGTGCCTGCCGCAGTGTATCCGGTGCCACCAAGTCTGTGCACCGCTAGCCAAGGACCCTTAATGATTGAGTTCCGTGGTGCGGACGCCATCATGTCACCCCCGGCACTGGGCAATGTGAGGTGGCAGGGCCCTAGGCCCTCATGCATACATGAGAACTACACGGAGACACCCAGTTAGAGAGTGGAAATGGTGTCCAGCACGTGCGCCAGGCCCTTTTTATTGGCAGGGTCACATGTCCTGTGACGCCTGTGCTGGATGGGTGTGGTGTGGGTGTACACCAGCCGTGAGGGAGTGGCTGTGGCATGCTGACAACTAGACCTGTGAGCTGCAGATCCCTACAGTGAAGACCTGGGACATGTGGCGTTGTCGTCCCCCCCTGTGTGCGTAAGCGGAGTGGGCTGTCCTGGCGTATGCCAGTCCAGCATAAGGGTGTGAACAATGACCCCGGAGCTCTGGGTGTGGTTCCGTCCTGGGCTGGACAAGGAAGTGACTAATGGATGTGTCTCTGTTGTAGTGTCGGCGCCACCCGGACTGCAATCGGCAATCTGTCACCCTGTGACAAAAGTCCCACAACATGAGCAACATGGACGTAAGGGGGAATCACTGACCCTACATTCATCCATACTTCCACACTTGAAAGATCATAGACATGACTCATCTGTGTAAATATGAATGTTTATTGCACATTCAGTGGAGTGTTGCAGCTGGAGCAGTACAGGACCATGCCAACCCCACTTTACATTGTTGGCCCGTGGAGGGCCAGCCAGAGTCCTTCAGGGAATGCCAGGTACATCAGGAGAGGAGGAGTTCAGTCCGCAGTCTGATAGCTGTGTCATTGGTGACCAAACAGAATATGGCAGTCCATGTCGAGGTCCAAAGTGAGTGTTGCAGAGTGCATCGGGGGACAGTGGAAGGTGATGATGCAGAGGGCAGAACCAAGCAGAAACAGGCCACACGGCGGAGATGAATGCTACTGCGTCCTTCTGACCACGAAGGCAGATTCATCCGCATCTTCGTCCTCTGCTGTTGCATGTGCCTCACATGTGGGTGGTGGTGTTCTGTCTCCAGCACTGTGTGGCAGTGACACCTCAGGGGCCGGAGGTGGAATGTCTGCCGCACTGTGTGGCACTGACACATCAGGGGCCGGAGATGTGGATGGGGTGGTAGCAGCAGCATGCATCAGCGCCAGGCCTTGTGGCAGCAATGCCATGAGGAGGGTCTTTAGGGCATTGAGGAACCCAGCTACCTCTAGCTGGTGTGCAGCCGTGGCAGCCGCTCTTTCCGCCTGCGTCCGCTCCATGTTCTCCATGATCCTCCGCATGTGTCCCAACTCCCAGGCGAGATCGCTGGAGGCACTCTGACTAGACAGTCGTTCTTGTCGCAGAGTCAGGACTCTAGCTATGTCAGCCATGGTCCGTTGGAGAGCATGGAGCGGACTGTGGGTGTCCGTTAGGGACTGTGAGTGGTCCCTGATGGGACTCAGACACCCACGTATGGCGTCTAGTTTGGCTGCCATGCGGTCAAACCCCACCTGCAACTGTTCAGCCAGCTTCTCCTGGCACCCCAACACACGGCGTTGGAAGGCCATGTGTTCGTCGTGGGGGTCCTGGGAGGCAGCCGTGGTGGTGGGTGCTGCCTGCTGTGCTTTCTGTGCAGGGGGTGGGTTCTCCTCGTGGCAGCTGGGCTGCCCTGCTCCTGGAAGTGGGCTGCGGAGGCTGTCCACGAGCTGTTGGAGGGCGTGGGAGTCGACGGTGTGGTGGTCCTCTTCGTCATCAGAGAAGAGAGGTTCGGACTGCTCCGCAGGAGGTGTTGGATTTCCCCCTGCAATGTGAAGGGGAGATGCAGTTTAACATTGTGTTCACATGGATGTTGACGCATTGAACATGTTTACATTCCGACTGCATGACAATGTACATTGTGACTGTTTGGGGGGAGCTGCCTATTTGATGCGGGACAGTGGACATTCCGACTACATCACGGATGTGTGTTTGTACTTGTACATTGTCAACTCACATTTCCCTGCAATGCCAATTGTGATTGGCCAGTTTCTACGCACATGCAGCACCAGTTGTGTCCTCTGTTCTGTTGTGGACGTGTTGCGGTTTGTACCACATCATTGTGAATGTTGATGTGCTCTGCATATAATGTGTGTGTGCCGCATTTTGGGGGAGTCGCCCCTGCAGCTCTGATTTAGCTGCCCGTTATCCCTTACATGCGGTGTGCCTCGGGCTTCTGTGCTTATGCGGTGCTGAGATGTTGCATACCTGTGTGCATTGGTCTCTTGGTGGGAGTTGGGGGTCTGGGCATGGTTTGTCCGCAGATGTGCTATGCTTAATTGTGCCCATCTAACCCCCGTCCCCCCAGTCCCTGGTCGTTACTCACCCTGTTGCTGTTGTGTCCGGTCATGTTGAGCAGTGTCCGGTCCCCCGACTCCTGCCACCGTCTCCCCACTGATGACTGTGGTCACCATTTCCTCCATCTCGTCCAGCTCCTCCTGTGGCGCTGGACTCCCACCTCCACTCTGCATTGCTGCCTTCCGGTTGTTTGCACGTTTCAGCTTGGTTTTGCGCTTCACATCATTCCAGCGCCTCTTGACCTCGTCCATTGTCCTCCTCAGCACTCCGACTGCATTCACCTTGTCCACGATGGTCTGCCATTTTCCATTTTTAGTTGCCAGTGACACAGTGGAGGTGACGAACAGTGGTTGATGGTGTTCTATCACCTCCATTATCAGGATCCTGTTTTCCTGCGGACTGAACCGCTTCTTCCTACTCTTCTTGTCCTTGCCCTTCCCTGACCCCAAGGTCACAGGCTGGTCCTCCGGGAGGCTTGTGGGGTTCTGGTTGTCCTCTGTACTTGCTCCGGATGCCTCCATTGTGCTTCGCTGTTGTTTGGCTTTTGTTTGTATGTTTTTTTTCTACTTTTATAGTGCATTTTCCCGCATGACGCGTGGGAATTGCAGGCCTGTGGCTGGTTTTCGCAGATTTTTGTATCGCGATTGGCATCATCGCTACTATTTTCGCATTGGGGTTTCGCGTTTTTGCGGCTTCGCGTTGATTTTAACGCGTTCATTTGACGCGTTCTCGTGTGACTATCGCATGGTACCGCCGTGTCGGGAATACCACGTTAACACAGCGTTATTTTCCCGCGATGGACTGCGATGTGAAGTGTTGCGTTAAGCTGAATTTGCGGTAGTTATCACACGTTCTTGGGAATATGCCCCTAAGTATATTAACACTCTACTATAGGCACCTTCCAACTTCAGCTATTTTGAGTTTTTCCATATCTCAATCAGATGATTAGTAACAGTGCATTAGATAAGTTACAAAGCACATACTTTATGGTGGTACTGACTTAAGAGTAAGGTTCTGGGGTCCCATGGCTGTCTTTCAAGAGCAATATAAATGTGTCTCTCTCCCTAGTGATTTTTTCCACAATTCAAGTCTGCCCTTCTCTGTGAGATTGCTGTCTATCAGGCATGCTAGTTTTAGTCGATATTTTGTTTGGTTTTGGTCTCTAGTCTAGTGGGCTTTGGCAGCTGCAGTTGTTGATGGTGCTGTGATCTTTCGCAGTTTCCATTCTGATTCTTCCTTTGACTCTATGAAACCCTGTAGCTGGGCCGGTTTTTATGCTAGTGGCAGCCAGTGTGACAATCTTTGTTGGTGCTTTCCCAATCGACTCCTTCCCCATGAGCAACCTCACCACCATCCTCCAACAGCGCCCTTTATCTCTTCATAGCCCCCTCTCACGTGTATTTCATTTATTTTAGATCACTGCTCATACCAGTGTAGGGTTTCAGAGCACTTTACTCTTCACACACCACACATTATACAGAGACAATGAACCTTATGTGTGTAAATCACTGCATAAGAAATCTTACATATGACAATGAGCCCTACAAGGTGTAGGAATCACATGACATCCATACTAGTAGGCAGAATATTTTAAGAGTGCTTGGTATGGACTTAAAATGTAACACAGTGGTTGAGGTTGGCTTTGCTAATAAGAATTTATTTATACCCAAACAAACTCCTTTTATCAAAATTAGGATAATGAAGTACTGGGGGAAAACATAAACTTCTAACCTATACCTTGCAGTTTACATGCAGCTCTTTACAGTAGTTCATAGCTCACTGTGCTATATTAGGATTGTAACTTATGAACTGCAACTAACAACAGACTGTCTGTGACAAAAGCAGTAATCCACTGAGCTACCTACATAAAAAACAATTCTGTGATCTGCATGTTACACGTTCTTTGCAGCAGGCATACTAACCCTCTATGTTACTTTATTATGACTCAAAACTGACAGAAAACATAACTCTGATCTCACTCAAGCAGGTACATTAACCACCGGAGATATATTGACATTTTAATTGTTGTCCAAAATTGCTGGAAACACAAGGAACTTTGCTGCAGGTGCTTTCACACCCATGAAAGATTTCCCCCAAGTTCGGCGCGGGGTGTGGTGACAACGGTGTACCACCCTAAAGCCGGTCCTGCCCTCTAGGTGTTCAGATTCTGTGTACTTCATTGTTTTACCATTGTGCGTAATGCTCATAAGAGCGGGGTCAATAAAACCAAATTTAACGTCATGCTGCTAAGCCTTTGTCTCAGAGCAAGAAATATTTCCCACTTCACGTTAGCTCCATATGAAAAGTCGGTTGCAACATAAATTTGTCTGCCTTCCCATAGGAATGGACCACCTTTTTACTGCCTATAGGATCATCTTAGAATGATTATGTTGTAGAAGACATGCTAATACTGACCTTTGCTTGTCCCACGATTTGGCTTTGCCTGGCCTGATTAGGCTCTTTTTGAAATTGCAACATTTCCGAGAACGTGATGTTCATGAGTTTGGAAAAGAAGAACATTGGAAATCCAGGCATATCTTCATTCTTCACCTGTTCCAGTATACTATATAAGCAGATATTATCTCACCAAGCTCTGTTCTCCAATGCCAGCATTTAATGTTTCAATAATTCAGTATCTACACCCCAGTCTGGCATTCCAAAGGGTGTGCAGTCTTTAACTCACTGTCTTTACCCTGCAGGACAGTTCCACGCAGATATGTACCTCACAGAAACGCACCACACAGCCCCTTTCTGGTACTTTTTCCACACAGGAAAGTATTTTATTTTAACAACAGGATTATTAAATCATTTAAAAAAAAAAAAAAAAAAAAGATGGATTTAAGGATTAAGAGATGTGTAAGGCTTAAGGGATAGATAAGAAAAAGGGAGGATAGGGAAAGGTAAGGGTTTTTAGGGTTATGGGGTGGGTACTGGTAAAGGATTTTTAGGGTTCAGTCGATTATAGAGTTAAAAGGACGTACGTTTTTTAAAGGTTCAGGGATGGTAGAGGTAAAGGAAAGTAAGGGTATTTTGGGGTTCAGGGTCATGTCGTTTACCTCGACGTGCCCCTGAACCTCAAAATACCCTTACTTTCCTTTATATAGGGCTTTAGGTTAGGCGAATAGAGGTAAAGGGGGTAATGGGAGGCAAGGGGTTTTATCCAGGCTAATTGTATATTGTCCTATACTGTTTTGAAATAGCATTATTTTATGCGCTGTGTGGCAGTTCTTTTAACTGTATCAGCCTTCCATCTTCCTTGATATTTTAAAATATTTACTTACCGCACTGTGTTTGCCTGTTCCCTCGCCCGCCCTCCTACGGTGCCTGCTTTCCGGTCCACCGCAGCATACGCTGATTGTGTGGAGAAAGCATTCCGGCTCCACTTCCGGTTAGGAGGCCGGTTAGTGCTCTAGTGTTGCGCTCACTCGCAGTCATAAGACCGATGCTGCGACGGCGCGCCGCTGGCACGCCAAAGGCGCACCTAAGGCAAGCCCGTCGGCGCCTGATCGTCGCCAGGACCCCTGGCTCTTTTAAGGTAAAAAATCAGGCTACCTATCGCCATTATTACTCAGCAGATACCTTACACCAAATACGAATACAGTTTAAAACCAGTCCAGCACAACAACATCAATGTATTAACAGATATCCTTATACACTAGAAGGCCCGGTGGCATGTTATAAATGCCATTTTCAGAGTAACTACGACTTTGGAAATTGTACGGGGAAGAGTCTTTCCCCCACAACAACTGTGAGCTAAAAAGTTTCCTCTGCAATGTAAGGTCCCTACCTAAGCACGCAACGGAAATATGGGATGTAATCACCTCCCAGTCTCCGGACATCTGTTTCTTAACAGAAACATGGCTAAATCCCTTTAATCTCCCAGCTATTTTGCTAGCAATCCCAGATAATTACAAACTTATAAAACTTGACCGAAGCTTAAAAGTGGGTGGTGGCATAGCCGTAGTTTTTAAAAACTCTATCAATGTGACATGGATTGCAACCTTCATTTCCGACTCTATGGAGTTAGGTAGTTTTAAAATAAAAGTCTCCGCAACTGATAGTTGGAACGAAGCCTTGATATATCGCCCCCCTGGGTCCAAGACGGATTTTAGTCAACAGCTGGTGGAAAATATAGCAACATATGTCCTAGCTTCAAAGAAATTCCTCCTCCTTGGCGACTTTAATTTTCATGGGGAGGACCTTGCCAACCCGGAAGTAATGAAGCTACAAACGGACCTAGAAACACTAGGACTCTCCCAAAGAATTAGAGGTCCCACACATATAGCTGGCCATACACTTGATCTATTATTCTCCAACTTTGACTGGTTGGATTGTAAGGCTCCACTACCTCTCACGTGGACAGATCATCATCTAATTCTTTTTGATGTACAGTCCTCTCTCCCCCTGTCTAGGAACAGGAGATTGGCAGGCGACAACTACAGACCATGGCATAAACTCACTGTTGAAGCCTTTCAGGAAGTTTTCCACCTGAACACGCCACAAAACAATCAGATGGTTTCAGAGCTGCTGGAGTCTTTTGACTCGGCTCTGACGGCGGCTTTGGATAAAACCGTCCCTCATAAAACATACCGCTCTACCCATCACCGACCCTCGGCCCCCTGGTTTACACCAGAGTTAAAAACTGAAAATTCAAACTGCAAGAAACTAGAGCGTCACTGGCGTAAGAGCAAGAGACCGCTAGACAAGGATTTGTATAAACAAGCGCTGGCCTGCTACCACCGCAACATTAAAACAGCCAGGCGTAGTTTTATTATCAATCAAATTGACCAGCCAGGTAATTCTTCCAAAGCCCTTTTTAATATAGTCCAAAATTTTATGACTCCTCTGGCGTGCTCCCACTCTCTGTCTGAATCCCAGAACTTTTGCTGGCCAATTTCTTCCAAGATAACATTTCCCAGATTTATTCAAAATTTCACATTATCTCCCATCAAGACTCAGGGATCTCTACCTTTAAGCGTAAGCAGTCAACAATTACTTCTCACTCACTAGATAGTTTTGAGCCTTTCTCAGTGGAGGAAATCCATAGCTCTTTGGTATCAGCGAAGTCTGGTTCCCTGCTGGATACCTGTCCACCCAAAATAATCTCTCTGTTGGCTTCCCTTTGTGCCCCAGGGATTGCAGAGATTTTTAACTGTTCAATCAAAACAGGCACCATTCCACCAGAGTGGAAGACGGCCTGCGTACGCCCCATTCTAAAGAAACCTACATTGGATCACAAATCGTTGAGTAATTATCGCCCTATATCTTTATTACCTCTTTTGGGTAAACAGCTTGAAGGTCTTATTAATAAGCAACTCAGTTCCTATCTTGAACTTAACCATATCCTTGATCCCTCCCAATTTGGCTTCCGCCCAGGCCATAGCACAGAGATGGTGCTCTTGGCAGTTACTGACTCTCTGCGCCTGGGAGTGGATGTAGGAAACCCAGTGATACTTGTACTATTGGACCTTTCCTCAGCCTTTGACACCATTACCCATCTGAGGCTGTTGGAAAAGCTACAAGAAATTGGCATTCAGGGCCTGGCATTAAAATGGCTCAAACATTTTTTGACTGATAGACATCAAACTGTCATCTTGGGTCCTTATTCGTCACGTAAAATAATCTTAGATAAGGGCGTGCCGCAGGGCTCCTGTCTGAGCCCCACCTTGTTTAACATCTATATGGCTCCTTTGGCTGGGATCACAGAGCGCTTTGGCTTTGATATAATCTCATACGCTGACGATACCCAGCTGATGTTTACACCAGGCCATGACCTGGTGGCAGAAAAAGAACGGTTCGCCTCAGGCATGTTAGCCATCTCAGACTGGATGAATGAGAACTATCTCCAGCTGAATGCAGATAAGACCGAGATCATGCTGTTTGGCAAAGCCTCTTCCATCTGGGCTGATGATTGGTGGCCTCATCAACTGGGTGCCACCCCGGTGCCCAAGCAAGCAGTAAAAAACCTTGGGATAAAAATGGACCAAGCCCTAACCATGAGAGAGCATATTCTGGCCACTAAGGGGCTCATGTTACCATTACCTACGCTTATTGCGCAGAATCTTCCCCTATCTCCGCCCGGAGAACTTTGGTTCAGGCCATCATAATAAGCTGACTGGATTATGGCAATGCCCTGTTGGCCAACGTCAATGAAACGCTGATCTCTAAACTTCAGGTTGTTCAAAAGACGGCAGCCAGGCTTGTTCTCAACTGCCCTTATGGCACTTCCTCGACACCTCTGCTGAAGGAATTACACTGGCTGCCCGTGAAGAAACGTTCTTACTTTAAAATCTTCTGTCTCACATATAATGCTTTAAAGGGCAAAGGCCCACTCTACCTTCAGAAAAGAATAAAAGCGTATGCCCCTTGCCGCAACTTAAGATCTGGCTCAAAAGCCCTGTTGTGGGTCCCTCGCATCAGTTTAACAAGCAGCGGGGAAAAGACTTTTTCCTATCTCGCCCCGTGTACTGGAACAAGCTTCCTCTTCACGTACGTTCTTGCTCAAATTACAGTAACTTTAGGAAACAACTCAAAGCCCACCTATTTTAAATGCCCTCATCGACTCCTGTTTTTGATCCACGAGCAGCGCCAAGATGCCCTAGGGTGATTTGCGCGCTATACCAAGCTAATTTAACATAACATAACATAACATAACAAGGGTTCAGGGGTGGGAAATACCAAGGGGTTCTTAGGGTGCAGGGGAAGGTAGAGGTAAAGGGAGATAAGGGTTTTTTAGGGTTTATGGGGGAAGAGGTAAAGGAAGGTAAGACTGTTTAGGGTTCAGGGGTGGGTAGAGGTAGAGGTAAAGGGAAGTAAGGGTTTTTTAGTGTTCAGTGGCAGGTAGAGTTAAAGGGAGGTTAATGGTTTTAAAAAACAAGAAACTGGGTTTGGAGGGATATGTGTGTGTATGTATATATATATATTGAAACGAAGAGGCATGTCCTTCTCATGCCTGAGTGGAAAGCACACACAGGAGCCGTATTCGAGTAAAGTGCTTTATTGTGCAGACCCCCTGCACCGACAGACGCGTTTCGCCTCGCGGCTTTGTCAATGATATATATATATATATATATATATATATATCCAAAAATGCTCCCAAAACTTAATTACAAGAAAGGGAACCGGCACTCGAAATCAGGGGCTCAAAACCTGTTTATTAGGTTAGTTCACACCAGACACTTGGGACACCAACGACACGCGTTTCGGCAGTTGTACTGCCTTTATCAATCTTATGTATATATATGCAGACACAGATGTATCTATATATCTATCTAATCCATATATATGTGGGAGATGACGTCATTAACAAAGTACATTGACTGCAAGAGGATACCTCGTGGCCTGTGCATCTTTGTTATGCCTACATTTGAGGACATGGATTTAGACCTGTTTGAAGAATGGAGATCCAACACAGAAGGCTGCTCTTTTAAGCTCATGGGAGCATTCATCACCCATGCAAGGCGACGCATGGTGGAGCAGACTGCAATTATAGAATTGCTCCTAAAGGAAATTGAGATGGTCAAGGAGCAAAAGGATGTTACAGCTCTCCTCAAAAAAATGGAAGAATGCACCGAGAAGCATGAGGAAGAGACGAGGATGCGTAAGGCCCACAAGTTTAACAGAGATAAACTTGACTACCAATTTGGGAGGATATATACTTTTGCGAAAAAATATGAGCCTTTGGGAGCAAAGAAGAGACTGAATATGGTGGGTCGCACTACTACAGGTATTAGTGATATGGATGGGAGCTCCGTACCAGGGTCCTTGGTGAATGAGCTGCCCAGGGAAACACTGCATTTTCATGAGGAGATGTGATTGCTCAGGATGGTGACGCCCCAACGGAGCTGGGAGCAAAATCGAGGGCAAGGCAGTACAAAACAAGGAGGGACAAAAGGAAAAGGCAAAGCTGCAAAGCAACCTCAGAATTAACATCTCCCAGTAGGTTGGAGGGGGATGCCAACAATAGTGTTGTTAACATTTCGGATGTTCCCCTTGAGCTTTTGCCCCTCGGTAGGACCTGACTTTGCCAATCTCAGGATAGAGGCCTACAAATTTGTTAGGAAGCTGAAACTGCATAAACACTTTGCTTGCCATGAAGAACTCTATAAATAAGATGAATATGAGCCACCCTGACCCCACTGCAATGCAATTCTCGATTGGCGACATCTCCGAGATATTGGAAATCAATAGCTTGGACATGGGAAATGAGATCGGTGGCTCTGTATCGGCATCCAATGGAACGGACATCTCTCTACTTGAGCAAATGGGATTTTCTACGCACTTTACTATCAATAGTGGATTGAAACCGGGTAGTAGGTTCACGCCGCACCTGCCAACTGGTAACTTGGTAGACGTATTCCACAAGTTATTAACTGATGATATTAACAAACTAACGGTCGTTGCACGCCAGAAAAACCATAACTTCATGGCAAGAGACTGGCATGAGCTAAATGCACTCAGGAATAATAAATCAATTACCCTGAAACACTCAGATAAAGGTGGGAACGCCGTTTTTATGAACAGCAACCAGTATACCAGAGAAATGAATAGGCAACTTAAGATCAGGAAGCATTATCAGGAATTAAAGATTAACCCCATTTGTGACCATCTAAGGGAATAAAATGCCATGCTCAAGGGATGGGAAGATTTGGAGCCGTTATCAATTGTAGAATATGAGTATTTAAGGACAGATCATCCAAACACACCAGTTATTTACTGCCTTCCCAAGGGAGACAAAAACCTCCAGAATCCACCAGGGAGTCGATTGTCAGTATGATGGGCTCATTGTTGGAGAACTGTTCCAGGTTTTTAGATCTTTTTTTATGTCACTATGTCATGAGTCTTGCATCGCACATACAGGACCCAAATGATTTGTTATGCCAGATTAACAACATCCAGTGGCGCAGTAGTTAAATAATGGTAACTATGGATGTCTGTTCACTATACACATCTAAAGCCCACCATTATGGCATTGAGGCATGCTGATCAAGACCCCTGGCGCTCTCTCAATACAACACGATGCTCCTCACAATGTTATCTTTTTGTCTCACGAACAGCTTCCTCTTTGACAAGAAGATATACCTCCACAAGCAAGGCACGGCAATGGGCGCAGCATTTGCCCCCACGTATGACAACATCCATATGGGCTGGTGGGAGAAAGGGGTGGCGTGGGCCGATTGCAATGCACACAACATAAATAAGATCGTAATGTGGGTGCATTTTATTGATGATTTGTAAATCCTCTGGGATGGAGATGAGACATCGTTGAGCGAGTACATTGGAATTTTAAACATTAATCCTTATAACATCCAGCTGACTGTAATGAAATTGAGTTTTTGGATGTGATATTGCAGGTGGTAAGGGATTCCATTCAAATGACTTTTTTTTTAAAAAAAGACTGCCTGTAATTCAATCCTACATGGCAATAGTGGGCATCCCCGCTCAATAAAATGGAGCATACCCTACAGTCCGCTATTAAAGCACGTAGGATCTGCTCCACCGATGTTCTATTTGAAACTCAAGCCAGATCCATGATTGTGAGGTTCACTGAAAGAGGACATCCAGAACAAGTCCTCAGGGAGGCAAAATGTAGAGTGTTGACTAAGAACAGAGAGGAACTGTTGCTCTCGAACACGCAGCTCACATCTAAAGCCACACCAGGGGACAAATTGGTGAAAGCAATGTGATAAGATTTTTTATGGGCTATAACGTGGAACATGGATCTATTAGTTCCCTGATCAAGCGTAATTGGCACATATTACAACATGATGAACATCTGAAGGATATTATAGGTCAACACCCTAGTATAACATATCGCAAATCACCATCATTAAGCGATATGCTAACAACATCTATGTTTTATCAAGAATCTGACTGGCTGACAAACAGGAACCAGGGTTTTAAGAAGTGTACTACTTGTAAGGCCTGTAAGTTTGGTGCCAATCGCATTAGCTATGAAACATCTAAGGGCAGAACTTGCAGGATCAGGGAAAAAATCACATGTGAGACTGAGGTGTTGTCTCCATTCTGGAATGTGGCTGCAGAATAAGAAATGTGGGCAGCACTGTCAATAAGGTTAAACTGAGGATTTTGCAGCATATCAGGGCCATAAGGCATCAGGATGAGTGTACCCTATGACCAAGCATTTTTGGGAAGTGCACCGGGGCACTTTAACAACTCTGCAGTATTAAGGTATTAAGCATATTAAGGTCCACCCACGCTGATGCAATAGGGAACTAGAACTGTATCAATGCGAATCTGAAAGGATTGTTCTCCTGGGCACTGAAAGGTCTTGGGGGCATAATCTTGATGCTGAGCTGCATGTCCATCTATGAGAAACTGTAATTGCGATGTCATGACCTGTTATGACTGTAGTGCAGTGGCGGAGACTACGGTACATAGGTGGCGGGCGGAGGGGGCAGGGAAAAAAAGAAATTTAAAATTAACTTACCTGAGCAGTCGTCTCTCCAACATCGTCTCTCCTCCGCTCCTCAACTGGGAAGCACCCTGGCGCCCCTAAGCCAATCACAACGCTGCAATGCAGTGTTGTGATTGGTCTGAGTGCCATGGTTCGGTGCTTAGATGGGGAATGGGAGCCTGGGCATGTTCTCCACCCAGGCTGTAATGCAGCCTGGGTGGAGAACATGCAAAGTGCGCATTACTGTTTGGCCAGGCTAAGACGGCCGGCCAAACCATCATGTGCACTTTAGAGTGCAGCAACCACTCCTCATCCCCGACGTCACAGGAGCCAAGCCCTGCCCCGCGCTAACCTGGCGAATACTAAAATTAAAATGATAATAACTTCTGTTATCATTTTATTTTTTATTTTCCACTGCTCCGAGAGCCGCCACTGGCACTGATGTAGTGGTAATGCCCGCAACTGATGAACAACATACTGACAGACCTCCTTGGGCTATATTGGTTTTAGAACTTGATAACTGCACTGAGAGTCAACGCAGCATGTGATGGGTTTTAATATTAGCAATATAGCAGTTGCACTTAAATATTTTTGAGAGGGATCTATATATGTTTCTGTCACAGCATTTCTACGATGCCTTTTCAGCATGACTTGTGGAGTAATTTTGATAAAACAACAGCACACATGTAGGGACACAGTAGTGTTCTCAGGAAAGAAATGAGACTCTAATCTGTCTTTAGTGTGACAATTCGAGTTAGGAAATCATTAGATACCTATTGTTGAATTCGCAGTTGACGAGTAGGTCTCATACTTTAGATATAAATTAAATTATATGTACAACTGTTTACAAATCTGCACTTGCACTTTACCTTATACATAGATTACATTTATGTATAGATGTTTAAAAACATGCATTTGCACTTTAGGTGGATGTGTGCAATAATAATGAAATGTAGCATTGGGATTGTTAGACACTGAGCCCTCGAGGAGGACTCGAGTATGGAAATATAGAGTATTGATGATCCAAGGCAAACATTATTGAAAATTATTATTTATTGTATGCACTGGCACTTTTCTGAGTGATAGAGTATGGAGGGCTTGTGTAATATTAACGGAATTGACATCCTGAAGACATGTGCGGAGTTTGTAAAGTATATCGTGTACCATCAAGGTAGGTACAAAAGATGTGCAATACAGTTGTCTCAGGAAAGTGCTTTAAAATGTATGCATTAGCATTTTATTTTGACTATTAAGCACTTTGTAGTATGAGCAGTGGATTATGGAGGCATACAATGGTCAAATACATTAGCTTGAATGTGTTTTAAAATACATGTATTAGCACTTTATTGAAATGTTTAGCATTTCATGTTAAAATAGGTATAAAAATGTTCAAATAGGAAAATGTGACCAAACTAATATCATGATTTCCATGCTTGATTGAAAACTGTTCAGGCGATTTCAAACTGAAATCATGTGGTGCAATTTGATTAGGAGATCTGTGGATATGTGTAACTTCAACATGGCTTCTGTTTCAAGACACCAGTGTGAGGTATGCAGACGAGCTGTGCTATCGACAGGAAATGAGTAATGATCATGTGATATCTTTTTAAACACCGTGGTTGCGGGTCATGTGGTTGCCCGGTTGAAGGCGTAAGCCAGAACAAGCTGGCGTCCTGCGTTGCTACACTATACAAACAAGAATAAAACAGCGTATTTATCACCCGGACTAAGTGTGCCGTCTTCGTTGGATACATGGGGACAGTGCAGCTGGACTATTGGAAAAAGTATGTCTTTGAGATGACACACACACACACACACACTCACACTCACACACACACACCACAGACTTTTATTCCTAACAACTTTGTCACCGTTTAAGGGAGTGCAAAGAAAAAAGAAGGGTCCCGAAATATGTGTTTCCACCAGTGTATTTTCCATAGACTTTTTAAACAGATGGCTAAACAGATTCACATGGAATATGGCAGGAATTTAGATTATGGTGTGGAAAGGGTTCGTTATGTTATTTGACCTGAATCTGTTGAGCTGGTTTTAAGTAATAGGGAACAAAAACTTAGTGATATACTGAGCTGCTGTATACCGCAGTACAGTCGGGGATACAGCAGTACCGTCAGGGATACCGAAGTGCATGGCGATGTAAAACGCAATATTATTGGTTAATCATAGCCCTTGCAAAATAAAAAAGGAAGTCATTTTGTTTGGACCATACATTGTCTGTGTTCTATGTTTTGACATCAAATATAGCTTATTACTCTTTTTGTAATGTGTAGGAAGAAATTAGGTGGTTGAGCAAAGTCTGTAGAATTAGGGATAAGTATTTTAATTGATTTATATATATTTTTTAAGTTTATAATGTATTGAGGTACTTTGTGAAAATGATCTAGAAACTACAGCAGCAGTTATTGAAATCTAAATAAACAATACTACCAAAAACCAAAAGGAGGTAAAAAAATAAACTGGTCTGCAGCAATGATGTTTAGCAAGTATTAGAAAGGCATTTGAAACACACATTTCTGGACACATGTCAATGAAAGCGGATAGAAAACTAGATAAGAAATAACATTAAGAATTAAAGCATTTTGTGGCACATTAAAAGGAAAATAATAACGGATTGACTTGTTGTTATGTTTATTAAATACAATCAGATATCACTGTAGTAATCTAATATTAACTTACTGTCTACTATGAAGCCACCATAAGGCACTGTACTGCATATATAAGGTTTTGTATTAACCAAAGAAGGGACGCTGGTGATATTCCTGCTTCGGCCTCTACTATCTCTTTCTGACGCCTTCTATCCACACGCGCCAACCTGGTGAAATGAATTGTCTGCTGGTGTTTTCTCATTCCTGTGGACATGCACAACATGTATGGGTTTTTTCACAGTTCAGTTGATTTGTATTTCCCCAGAATTTCATGACAACTACTACCATATAATTGTTGTTAGAAATTGGATTTCTGGTTTGCTAAGGTATACACCCAGGCCAGGCAGCACCCCCCACTCTAGTAAGGGTAAGCTAGATACACAACTAAGATAACCTGTGTTCACTCTCTGGTAGTTTGACACAGAGCAGTCAGGCTTATCTAAAGAGGCAATGTGTAAAGTATTTGTGCCACACACACAGTAACACAATAAATATACCACAAAAAGACTCCACACAGGTTTAAAAATAGGTAATTGTAATATAAACAAAACAAGACCAAAACGGCAAAAGTGCACTGTATACTTTTTAAGTTAAATGCCCGCAGTAACCACAGTGCTAAACAAAACACATTTTGCGTTTATTGAGGTAAACCCTGTACTAGTAGCACATATGATCATGTGGTTATTGAGAAGTATTACTTCCTTGCCATGGTGGGCTAATCAGTGCGCAACACAGCACCAGAGGTTCGTTGTTATATGGGCCCCTCAGGACCGGGGAAATTCAACAAAAGGTGAACCGCACCGCGAATGTGCGGGTCGGTGACTGGAACCTTGGAGGTCCGACTGCTCAGTACAGTAATTTCAATCGAGTTGTCGGCGGGCCTCATAAGTGGGGCTTGCGTTGTCGGCTGACCTGGATCACAACAGCGTGTGGGCAGATGGCTGATGAACCTCGGGCCCTTGGACATGCCCCTGGTCACCAGGGCAAGGTGTCGCAGTAGAGCCACACTGGAAGGAGCTCCAGCCACTGGGAGTGAGTCGGTGACTTAGATCGCCACAAGCACAGCTGAAACAACTTGAGCCTTGTAGACGATGCCGGTTGTAGAAAAGCGGAGCCCTGAGTCCTTGGGAAAGGGGAAGCACTGGTCTTTGTGCTAAGATCGAGGCGACGATCGGTGCACAAGCTGATCCGTGTCAAAACCCACTCGCCGGACGCACCAGTTACAGAGTCCCACGGCAGTGGAAGGGAGTGAGGTCTTTGATGAATCTGAGACCTCCTGAACAGGGGGAAAGCCAGCAAGCCCTTGTAGAACACGTAGTTAAGCACACCAAAAAGGTAGTAGGCAGCAGGCCAGCACAGCAAGGCAGGTCGTAAAGTGGCAGTCCCTCCTGCAGCTCAGCAAACAGCAGGCCAACGCAGCAGAGCAGTTAGCAAAGTGGCAGTTCCTCCTGACAGCACAGCAGTCCTTCTGGCAATGTGCAGATGTACAGCCAGCTGTGTCTGGTTACAGTTCCACTGAAGTGTCTACTTAGAGGGGGTCAGAGACCCAGTACTTATTTCCAAAAATGCCTTTGATGTGGGGTGACTTCAAAAGAATTCTCTGAAGTGCCCAGGTTCACCTTTGAGCCCAGTCCTGTCTGCCAGCCCAGCGATGGGGGTAAATCAGTCCTTTGTTTGAGGACAGGACCTTACCTATTCACGTGAAGTGTTAGCTCCTCCCCTCCCTCTTGCCCAGGAAGACCCATCAGTATGCAAATTAATACAGATGCAGTTGAGTGTCCTGTGATCTGGCTGTCTAGAGGGAATGCACAAATGTAGCTGTCACCCAGCTCAGACATGTATTGAAAACAGGATATCAGGCACACAGAGCAGTAAGTGCAGAGAGATGTCCATTTTCTAAAAGTGGCATTTCTAACATAGTAAAGTTAAATCTAACCTCACCAATAAGTAGGATTTATCACTACCATTACAGCTTAAAAGATTATTAAGGAATTCCCAATGCTATCTTATGAGAGGGATAGGCCTCACAGTAGTGAAAAAGAAAAAAGGCATTTTGTCACTTCCAGGACATGCAAAACATAAAGATACATGTCCTACCTTTTAATTACATAGCACCCTGTCCTTAGGGCTACCTAGGGACTAGCGTAGGGGTGACTTATATGTAACAAAAGGGGAATTTAAGGCTTGACAGGTAGGTTTAAAATGAAAATCGAGGTGACAGTAAACTGTGCACACAGGTCCTGCAATGGCAGGCCTGAGGCAGGTTTGAAAGGCTACTTTTGTGAGTGGCACAATCAGTGCTGCAGGTCACTAGTAGCATTTAACTTACAGTACCTAGGTATAGGGTATACCACCTTACAAGTAAATTAAAGATGTCAATCAGGTATACACCAATTACACACATGTTTAGGGAAGAAGCACATGCACTTTAGCACTGGTTAGCAGTGGTAAAGCACTCAAAGTCCTATGGCCAACAAAAACGGGGTCAGAAAAATAGAAGGGGGAAGGCAAAAAGTTTGGGGTGACCCTTCAAAGAGGGCCATTTTCCAACAGTCGTCTTAAACTGTAAATGTTCTAAATGATAACATCATAGTATAACAGAAATGGTAGTTTGGTCTGAAAACACATAAAAAGGAAAACAATGATGTATTGGCTTTGTGCTATGTTTATTAAATACAATCATATATCACTGTAGTAGCCTAATATTAACTTACCATCCACTAAGAAGCCACCATAAGGTACTGTACTGCCATATTGCTCTATTATATTCCAATTCTTTCTGAAAAGATCTATTGGCACCGAGGTACCAGGAGTAGGTACTGATGGAAGGACAGATGCAGCAGGTGTTGGTGGAGGTGCTGATGCAGTAGAAGAATTAGAAGGTGCTACTGGAGGGACAGATGCAGCGGGTGGTGGTGGAGGTGCTGATAAACCAGAAGATGCTCGAAGGTGCTACATTAACCGAAGAAGTGGCAGCTGCTGATCTACCTACTTCAGCCTCTTTATCTCCTTCGGATGCCTTCTTTCCGTACTCATCAACCTGGTGGAATGAATTGCCTGCAAGTGTTTTCTCACTCCAGTGGACATGCACAACATCTATGTGTTTTTTTCACAATCTAATTGATTTGCTTTTCCCCAGTGTTTCAAGATGACTACTACCATATGTTAGTCTTGAACTGTAAATTTTCTAAATGATAACATAGTGGGGTAACAGAAATGGTAGTTTGTCGGAAAACACATAAAAAAGGTAAACAATGATGGATTGATATTGCATTATGTTTATTAAATACAATCAGATATCACTGTAGAAGCCACCATAAGGCACTGTACTGCCACATTGCTATCTTATATCATAATTCTTCCTGAAAAAATGTATTGGCACTGCAGTATCTGGAGCAGGTAACAGTGGAGGGACAAATGCACCGGGTGTTGGTGGAGGTGCTGATGCAGCAGAACAATAAGAAGGTGCCACTGGAGGACAGATGCTGCCGGTGGTGGTGGAGCTGCTGATGAACCAGAAGAAGTTGAAGGTGTTGCATTAACCAAAGAAGTGGCTGCTGCTGATCTTCCTGCTCCGGCCTCTTCTATATCCTTCTGACGCCATCTTTCCGCATGCACCAACCTGGTGGAATGAATTGACCGCAGGTGTTTTCTCATTCCCATGGACATGCACAACATCTATGGGGATTTTTCACAATCCAACTGATTTGATTTTCCTCAGTGTTTCATGATAACTACCACAATATGATCATCATGAACTGTAAATGTTCTAAATGATAATATAGTAGTTTAACAAAAAAGGCAGTTTTGTCTGAAAACACATAAAAAGGAAAACAATGATGGACTGACTTTGTGTTATGTCTAATCAATATAATCAGATATCACTGTAGTAGTCTATTATTTACTTACCATCTATTGTGAAGCCACCATAATGCACTGTACTGCTGCATTGCTGTCTTATATCACAATTCTTCATGAAAAGATGTATTGGCAGCATGGAACCAGGGGCAGGTACTGGTGGACGGACAGATTCACCGGGGTTTGGTGGAGCTGCTGATGCAGCAGAAGAATTAGAAGGTGCTACTGGAGGGTCAGATGCAGTGGGTGGTGGTGGAGGTGCTGATGAACCAGAAGAAGTGAAAGGTGTTGCATTGACTGAAGAAGTGGCCACTGCTGATCTTCCTGCTTCAGCCTCTTCTATCTTCTTCTGACGCCTTCTTTCAGTATGCACCAACCTGGAATTGTCTGCAGGTGTTTTCTCATTTCCGTGGACATGCACATCTATGGGGTTTTTCTCACAATCCAACTGATTTGTTTTTCCCTGGTGTTTCATGATGACTAATACCATATGATAATCTTGAACTGTAAATGTTCTAAATAATTAAATAGTAGTGTAACACAAATTGTAGGATAGTCTGAAAACACATAAAAATGAAAACAATGATTATTGACTTTGTGTTATGTTTATTAAATACAATCAGATATCACTATAGTAGTCTATTATTAACTTACCATCTACTATGAAGCCACTATATGGCACACTACAGCCATATTACTCTGCTTTTATCACAATTCTGACTGAAAAGATGTATTGGCACCATGGTACCTGGAGCAGGTACTGGAGGAGGGACAGATGCACTGGGTGTTGGTGGAGGTGCCGATGCAGCAGAAGAATACAAAGGTGTCACTGGAGGGACAGGTGCAGTGGGTGGTGTGGAGGTGCTGATGAACCAGAAGAAATCAAAGGTGTTGTAATATCTGAAGAAGTGACCGCTTCCGATCTTCCTGCTTCGGGCTCGGCTATCTCCTTCTGACGCCATCTTTTCGCACGCGCCAACCTGGTGGAATGAACTGTCAGCAGGTGTTTTCTAATTTCCGTGGACATGCAAAACATCTTTGACTTTTTTTTTCGCAATCCATCTTATTTGTTTTTCCCTCAGTGTTTCATGGTGACTACTACCATATGATCGTCTTGAACTGTAAATGCTCTAAATGACGAAATAGTAGTGTAGCAGAAATGGTATTTTCTTTCTGAAAACACATAAAAATAAAAACAATGATGGATTGACTTTGTATTATGTTTAATAAATACAATCAGATATCACTGTAGTAGTCTATTATTAGCCTTAAACACCCCTTTTATTAGATATAAGTCACCCTAAGCTAGGCCCTTAGGTTGCCCATAAGGCAGGGTGCTTTGTAATTAAAAGGTTGGACATGTACTTTAGGTTTTACATGTCTTGGTAGTGAAAAACTCCTAACTTCGTTTTTCACTACTGTGAGGCCTACCTCTCACATAGGATTACATTGGGGATTCCTTCTTGCATATAATAAGCTGCAGTTTCCAATTGGGAACTGGTAGCTATATCATGTTTGGTGTTATTGGATTTGTGGTGAAGAGCCCTATTTAATGGTAAAGTCAGGTTTTTGATAACATTTTAAAATTTGCCACTTACAGAAAGTGGCTATTTTTCTCCTCTTAGCCCTTTTGGGCCTATAGACTGGCCTGGGTTATATGACTGGGTGTAACTGGCAGAATTTGTGAATTTCTCCCAGACAGTCGCACAACAGAGGGATTTGGTGTGCCTGGATGGAACATCTGCTGGGAGGATGAGGGGGGAGTTGAGCACAGCTCCACTTACAAGTGAATAGCCTGTGCTCCGCCTCCACACAAAGGGTTTAACAACTCTGCATTGTCACTTCAGCCAGCTTGGAGCAAGGGCAAGGGAGGCAGGAAATTGCATGCACTTGAAATCCACTGTCCAGAAGCGTCTCCCACCTTCCAGAACTAGGGTACCAGTGTATAAAAGAAGGATTTCAGACACCAACTCTTCAGTACACTTCTGGACATGTGCATACTATGCCAGGAGAAAGGATTGCTGTGCTGCTACAAGGACTGCCACTCTGCTGGACTGCTGTTCTAAAGGAGCTACTGCCCTGCTGAGTTGGCCTGATGCCTGCTGCCCTCTTGCCTGGGGAGTTAGTCCTCCGACAGGGTTGGCTGTTCCTTCCCCTTCAACAAGTGGGTCAAGGGTCTCACTTTTATACAGGCAAAGAAGACAGGGATGTGAATGCCCTGTTTGCACTTTCAGAGATAGTTTATGGTGGTTCTCTTTTCAAGCATCTCTCCAGACTGCTCTCCAGACGCACTCTTTGAGGACAGTGATACTCCTTACTTAAAGGCATTCTCCACGCTGGAGCACCCATGAGAGGCACAAAAAAGCTCTTAGGTTTCAGCACCTATCTGTCATCGGTCAAATGAAGAAGTGGTACCAGAGAAGGACAAAAGGGGTCCCCTCATCTAAGGGGTCCCCCTTCGCCTTGAATTACAGGGTCTGAAGTGCCACCCTTCACCCCCACCATTTACCAAATGACAGCACTTCAAGAATAATATTTAGCTGCCCCTTCCTCAGCAATAGGCTAAATGAGTTTCAAACGGAGCCTTATCTTTGCTGTCCTCACTTCAGTGTGTAGGTCTCCTCACTTCAGCTCTAAGAATACCAACAATGCACCTCCACTGTCTGGAAAAACAACCTCATCTCCATCTGTGCAGAAAGTTAGGCTTTGGCCATTCTAAAGGGATCTCATAGTCCTCCTGTACTCTGGCCCACTCTTATCAACATGCATGTACTACGCAGGACACTTAGATGTACATACACAACATACATTAGGAATGTTAGCAGTAGGGTCTGGGTTAGCACATAGAATCAGAACTTTATAAGAACAGGCAAGCAGGCCTTCACAAACAATGGCATGCTGCCAGCAGCACTCTATGTACTTATCCAATCACAGGAGTCTACTTTCTGTTCAATGAGGGCTCGCTTGGGGCCCCATGTAGGTCAGAGGCAAGGACCATGACCTCACTCATGGAAAGGGACAGTTCTAGGCCTCTGTATACACACTAGATTAGTGTGAGGTTAGGGCTAAAATCAAACACCAGGATACCAGATACAGAAAGTCAGGCACTCAGGGAAGGTGAGTATGACTGTACATCAAGCAGAGGACACTCCATTTCCAACAACAGGTGAGCTACAAACTTGGCTGAAAAAATATCCACAAAAAGACATTTTAGAAAAGTGAAGGGATATTACAACTGTTGCGAATTCAAATTAACACATCATTATAAACCCATTATAAAATGTGCATATCATGCCCATAGTTAGGTGCAGACTGACAACCTTAAACTTCTAGGCACACTTCACTAGATAAAGGGCTTTGTACAGATCTGAGAGCTCTGCATCTATTAAGATATTAAAGTATATCAAATGATTAATAAAACAAGTTATGGTAACAGACTTGAAATCAGAATGAGAGGCCAATAGAATGGATGTGGTAACTACAGAAAAGTTACCTTCTCCTTTGCAGACCATCATGAGAATATAAACATATACCAGATGTGACACTAAACATTATTTATTTATGACACTGTCCTAGACATCAAAAATAGCACTACTTTAGACATCACACATAAAAAGGTATTCCCTTTAGAAATTAGTTACTTTGAAAAGAACATAAACCACAAATCTGACTATCTATTTCAGTGTCTCAAAAATGCGTACACTGAAGACCGTCAGTGAATTAGGCACACGAAGACAGAAAATTAATACATAAAACTGAATGCCACTGTAGCATGTGCCACTCGAAACTAAATAGCAGCCACTACAAACAAGATTGAAACAAGCATTGGCATAGCCAATAGGTCTCGCCTTTGGGACTGTATAAGTGTTTAACCATGCAGCACATTATCCTGAGTTGTTGAATTATAGCTTAATTTCTGAATATGTGTAAAGTTATTTCAAGCCGAAATTGGAACATGTGGAAGCGCATGGCGTTGGGAGCAGTGGCGAGTTGTTTGCAGTGGTGTAGGGGCAGCCAAGAGAAGTTTGCAGAAGTGACTAATGTGTGGAAGCTCACGTCATTGGGAGCAGTGTCGGATAGCTTGCAGTGGTATAGGGGCAGCTAAGGGAAGCAGCAGAGCAAGGAGGGAGGGAGTGAGCACGAGGGGTAGGCAGCCTCGGAGTGCACTGAGAGAAGCCCCCGAAGAGTCACGCTGAAAAAAGTGGATATAGTGGCAATAGAAAATCAATTCCAAAATACATCTGTATAGAAGGGAAATCCAAAAGGAAAGTAACTGACTATCACTGCCCAAACGAATATTATTGTCAGAGGACCATTTCAAGAAAAGCGAGGCTAGTAGGGTGCATTCCATGTAAATCTCACTTCAAAGTTTATCAATGCATTCTTTGATTCAGGTAATCTCAACTATTGACGTGTTCGGTGTGGCAAGCTACTTTAGCAGGGTACACATATGGTTACTACACGCAGCAACCCTAGTGTCTAACTTTCATAAAAATGAGACTTTTTCACCAATAATAAAACTAGCAACACACACTGGTTTGCAATACTGACAAAGTCAATAGGTAAACAGGGAACATGAAGAGCCAAAGAATAAAGGGGGGGGGGGGAAGAGATCGCAACACTCAGTCCTTTTGACATCTCCCGAGATGTAATGCACATCATGCTTGACAGGGCAAATACACGAATTCCACCCCAGCTCCTCCAAGCCTTACCCGCCGTTGAAGGTGTATGGGGAGAATCTGTGTTCTACCGGTCCACTGTAGTGATAGTCCGCCATGCGCAGTCTCTCCTCGTGCCGCGGAATTGACAGCATTGTCAACCTTAGCTCACTCTGTACTCCGGAGCTGCTTATGTGCCGTTCACAAACTCTTGAACCCTGCACTGGAACTACCGCTTAACCCATTGCTGAGGGTGGCTGGTGCGGTCTCATTCCAAGATGGCACGGAAGCGGATACCAGGCTGCCAGACTGTGTAAATATGATAAATTGCCGGCAACACTGAGGGGGAAGGGGAGCAACGTGAAGGGGTGGAAGCAACAGGAGGAGGTATGCTAAGCATCCTTGGTTGGAGGGGAAAGCAAAGAGAGGGGGAGTAAAGCAACACAGAGGAGAGAAAGAAACAGAAGGGAGTGCGAAGCAGCAAGAGGGCGCAGAAGTGGCAAAGCAACATTAAGGCATGGGAAAGGAACACGGAGATGGAGCAAACGGAGAGAAACCTGGGGAAAACGAACTACAGAACGCAACACAGAAGTGGGAGGAGTACACATACGAAAAACACAGTGGCGGGATAAGCACACAAGGGAAGCACACTTCGAGCTTGTCGGAGGGGGCAGAGGTACATGAGGGAGATAGAAGGGAAAACCAGAGCGACAAGAGCTGTGAAGATCGCAGCCGGCATGTTAACAGCTGAAAGGCGGCGGGCGCCCTGTTGATGAAAAAAAGAATTGTGCCACAAACAAACGTAAAAACAACAAGCATTGGCCGCGCGCTGTGGTGGGGGAGGGGGAGGAGCGGGAGAGCAAGTGACGCGCGGCCGTGAAAGTGACACGGCCGCGCGGCTGCTAGACGCGCTCTGTGGTGGGGGAGGGGAGGAGGGTTGGAAATTAAAGCCAGATGGCCTGGAGCATGCGAGGAATGCGCGCGTTACTGTGCGCGTACTCGCATGCTCTAGGCCAGGACAAAAAAAAGTGGTCGCATTTCTGAAAGCCACTACTAAATGTCTCGCCAGACCAGCGCATGCGCTGGCTCAGGCGAGACCTAAAAAGCAACAGACTGACACCACACTGACATTGGATAAAAAATGTTGGAGTTGCATCCTCCTCACCCCTTCTGCTGTGGTCAATACCTTACCTTCAATAGCGGCTGCAGAGAAACTTGAGAGGTTCATTCTCCACTCTGAACCTGGTTGTGAGTAACACATACCAGAGCAAGACAGACTTGACACAGCTCCATGATACCAAAAAGCACATAAAAACGACAGATCAAGAGAAAAACTATGGCAATATTATGAAAATGGTATGGACACCATAAAGTAAATCATTACTGTGCAGAGAAGGTACAAGGTGTTAGATTAACACCATAGGATTGACATAGCCAGCAAATGTTAACACAGGATTACAACTGAAAGAAGCAAACTACAAAGATTTAGAACTGCAGCAATGTTAGAAATTGGATTACTGAGAAAGAGTAGTATTTATTTATTTGTTGATTATTTAAAATCATTACAAACAGCAAAGTACACATATAAAATAAAAATAGGATTATGACAATCAAATAAAAAACAGGGAAATTCATGATCCCTTCATAAGTATTTTGCAACTATAGTGTACATTTATATTCAAGCAAGATCTACAAATAATCGTCAACATAAGTTATTTAGCAGCGAATGATCGGCAATCAAAAAATAAAGTGCTTTGTGCTAGCTGCCATTGTTTACAATATACCATACAATATTCTCCAAAAAGACTTTAAAACTATGTTAGTTTACAAAAGATAAAACAGCCATAATAAAATTGCATTTAAAGCAACCTTAGCAATAAAGTGCAGTTGTGCTGGAAAACTTTTAGCAACAAATATTAAAATATCTTATGCTAGCAGCTAAAATTATCGATATGCCGTACATAACTCTAGAAGGAAACTTTAGTAAAGTTGCGATTGAAACAACATTGACAATAAAAATACATTTAAAAATAGTTTAAAATAAACAGTACTTAACCCTAAAAACGTAATATAGCATTGTGAATGATTTTCGTGTCATAAAAATTATCACATTCAGTTAACAATATTACGAAGTTTCCTTTCAGCTATAATAATAAACTTAACAAATCGGGAGATAAGGTAAGCGTTGACACCACTGAGGCAAAAGATGATGGCATTTCTACAAGATCTTACCCCCAATTCATTAAAAATAGGCTTTAAGATGGTTTTCCGCTCTACTAACAATTGGGGGCATAAAGTTACTATATGCACTAAAGTTTCCTCGCTGGTCACACACAACCTACACAAATTAGAAGGCCATTTATTTTCCCATTTTGGGATTCCATCTTTAGTTGGATATCTTCCGAACCGTAGTAACATAAATTTATTCTTAATTAAGGGATTTAAATAAAACGACAAATATGGTTGGGGAGCCAATTTACCAAAGGAATTTACAATTGTCCATAAATGATTTTTTCCCCTAAGTTCATCTTTATCTACTAAAGTTGACAAAAAAATGGCTGATTGATTGATTAATTTTTTATAGACAATTTTACTGCTAATTTCATCTTCTAAATTTGGGCAGTTAAAATTACATAGACATTCTTTTAGGAATATTTGCCAGCTGCTCGCTTACTCATTTCTCATCATCTCGAGCCAACACTGGTTTGCAAGAGAACCTTCTTTAGCACGAGACAATGACAATAATGTTTTTAAAAATGTAGATTGTCTAGCCAAGATTTGTCTTTTTAGGCCAAATTCTAATCTTATATTAGCACGGCTAATATATCTGGGTATCTTAAAAACTGATTTGTAAGTTCTTACTTCAATGTCGTCAAGGATTTTTGCGTCTTTACCACGGAAGATAATAGAACCGTAATCTAAAGATGGTATCAATTTTGCTTTAATAACCTTCAACAGATGGTCATAATTTGGGCACGCTATCTTGTCCCTCAGTTTTCTAAAGGCAAATGACAATGATGTGCCCTTAGCCTCAAGGTTATTAAAATGCTGCCTAAACGACATATTATCATCAAATGTGACTCCTAGATATTTATACGATTTTACACATTCGACGACCAAACCATTGATATTCCATTCTTTCAATCCTAATTTCGTTTTCCCTACAGTCATTATTTTTGTCTTTTTAATATTTATTTTAAGTCCATTTTGGGTAACATATTGATTAAAAGAATCTATTAATCTTTTTAATCCTATGACAGATTGACTTAATAAAATAGTATCATCGGCATATTGTAGGTATTTAATCTCCTTGCCTAAAATTGCGGGAGAATGGGCATTAATATGTTTAAGATGAGTTGGGAGATCAGACATAAAAAGATTAAAAAGACAAGGAGCCAGGACACAGCCTTGTTTCAGTCCAGTATTAGTCTCAAGACGACGAGTTGTATGTCTTCCATCGCCGACTTTGATCTGTACCCATATATTAGAGTATAACAGTTTAATCATATTTAATAAGATGTTAGATATGCCCCAATCGGTCAACTTCGCCCATAACAAATTTCGCGGTACAGAATCAAAGGCAGCTTTTAAATCAATGAAACAAATATACAACTTTTGTTTCCTGTATTTGGCCCTATCCCCTAGTAACGTCAGTAAAATCAAATTAGTATTGGTCGATTCCCCTCTTCTAAAACCAGTTTGTAAATTTGGAATCAAATCCTTCCTCAAGGCCCATGCTTCCAGTTCTTCCAAGAGGCAACTGGCAAATATTTACTGGTTGACTAGGGTGGGAGCCCTGGTCAAGCAGCAACCACAATTCAAGTCAAGGTAAGGACACACATACCCCAAATTACCTGTGCTCAACCCCCTGGTAGTTTGACACAGAGCAGTCAGGCTTAACTAAGAGAAAATGTGTAAAGTATTTGTGCAACACTTCAAACAGTAAAACAGTGAAAACACCACATTAAAAAAATCCCACAGTAGGTTAGAAAAATAGAGTAAAATTTACTAACTAAAGCAAGACCAAAATGACAAAACTCCAATCAGTAAAACTGGAGGTATGATTTTTTTTATGAATAAACTGTAAAATAGCGGCTAAAAGCATAAAGCGCCAATCAGGGATATCTGGTCGCGCCGGACTGGGTCAAAGTCAAAAGTTCAAGCTGACTGCAATGGAGTGTGAATCGGATACAGTCCCAGACTAGTCCCGCTGAAGGTTTACCTTCTCAACTTTTGTGCCAAGTCCATTTCGTGTTAAAGAAGATTGCCGAGAGCAAGGAGAGTGTCGCTGGCAGTGGTCGACATGGTGTAAAGAGTAGGCTGGGCGTCGCAGATGTGAGGGCTGAAGCTTTGCATTGGCAGTCCACGCCGGCGATTGATGCTTGCTGTGCGAAGAGATGGGCTGTTGCCGGCTTGCGCTGAATGTTGGTGCGTGCTGCGCACTTCACGTAATCGAAGAGCCCAATAGATTGAGTTCAAGCGCTCAAGAGCCAAACCTAGTGTCCAGGCCCTGAAAGGCACCTCTTGGGGTCAGGAACTCGCTGAAAAGGGGTCCAGGAAATGTCCCTGAGGCTCAGATTAGGAGGCCAGCAGACTAGCCCTCTGAGTCACTCTAGGTCCTGGGTTCAAGATGGGTTGCATGACCACTTCTTCCTCTCCAGGCAAGAGTGCAGCAGGCAAGCAGAGCAAGGTAGCTGCTCCTTCAGAGTAGCAGTCCTTTCAGCAGCACAGCAGTCCTTCTTCCTGGCAGAGTGTCCACAGGTCCAGAAGTGTACTCAAGAGTTGGTGTCTAAGGTCCTACTTTTATATACTGGTGCCCAGGTTCTGGAAGGTGGGAGAATCTACTAGACAGTGTCTTTGAAGTGCATGGAATTCCCTGCCTCCATGCAGGGTTGTTAAGCCATTTGTGTGCAGACAGGACACAGCCTTTTCAAATGTAAGTGAAGCTGGGCCCAGCTCCTCCTTCCTGTCCTGCCAGTGCTGCCCACCCAGCCTCACCTAAGCTCCCATTATGTGTGGCTGTCTAGGAGGAATACACAAAGCCAAACTGCGAACTACACCCAGTCATGTGACCAGAGATAGGCTGCAGGCACCAAAGGGCTAAGGCACAAAAATGCCAACTTTCTTAAAAGCTTTACATGGATTAACAACCATGCACCACAATGATGTCTGACTGCGGCACTTTATGATACCAAATCTACGACCTCCGCGCTAATTCTGGGCTGCGCCACTCTAAAACATCAAAGACGCATAACCCACTGCGCCTCTCCCAACGTTATGCCGATTCATTAGGGCAATTGCTTAACACAAATGTTATCACATCATTAGAACCAAAGATCCAATGGTTCTTCATTGATCTACTCTTCAAAGGGTCTCTGCTCTACATAAGAATTCTCCGTCCTGAAGATGGTCTTACAGATGTACAACATAACAAGACCGAAATGTCGACATATTTACCCATTTCCGTCTGTGAAATGAGACCATTTGTATAGGAAAGTTTTGCCTTTTAGGTAAATTTCTGTGTAAATAGGTTATCTGAAATGGCTAGAATGCATGGGTGATAAGTATATACCTTTGCAGAGGACTGTCAATCTCTGTCATCCCTGTTGTATATGAGATAATCTGTGTACCCTTAATTTTGTTCTTTTGATTATAAATTCTAACAACCAAAAAAAAAGAATACACCCGTCCTTGTTTTGATTTACTCGCTTTTGATCACTTAAATTGATTTTAAAAATGTAAGTATTTGAGGCCATTACCTGGGCACTCACAAGTAACAGTTTGATACAATGATTTTACAGGTCTAAACAAAACCCCTTGTAGGCACCTTTACCCTAAAATAATTTTGTTAGCCAAGCCCACAAGGGTATATTGGGTTACCCAATAAATATAAACAACTTTCTAAAAATACAATTTGCAAAATAGTAACCAAATATCTCTTCCCATTTGAAATTCACACTTATAAAATGCAATGAGGAAACTTCAGTGCTATCCTATGGGAGAGATAGATCTTGCAGTAGTGAAAAATGAATTTAAGAGTTTTTCACTACCAGGACAATTAAAACTTAAATGTGCATGTCAAACATTGTATATGCACTACGCACTGCCCTTTAGCTGTTAGGGGTGACATATTTATTCAAAAGGAAGGTTTGTCCCTGGCAAAAGGTTTATTTTGCCAGGTCGAAAAGGCAGTTTACATCTGCACACACAGGCTCTGCAATGTCAGGCCTGAGACACGTTTAAAGGGCTACTTAAGTGAGTGGCACAATCACTGCTGCAGGCCGACTAGTAGCATTTAATTTGCAGGCCCTGCGCACATGTAGTGCACTTTACTGGAGACTTATGAGTTCATTTAATATGCCAATTTTGTATCAGCCAATGTTACCATGTTTTAAGCAGAGCGCACAAGCACTTTAGCACTTGTTAGCAGTGTTAACGTGTAGAGTCCTAAAACCAGCAACAATTAATTCAGCAAAAATGGGAGGAGGAAGGCAAAAGGTTTGGGGATGACCCTGCAAAAAGAGCCATTTCCAACACAGCCAAATTGCACAAATAAAATAAAATAATTTCCAGGCGGTCGAGAAACACATCAGAATAATAGCAAAAATAAGCATGGAAACATGGAATGCACCTAAGAATGAGCAAATGTCACAGCAGCTCTCAAAGTGTGGAGTAGGGTGCAGGAAGGAAACTAAAACAAGGCAGGAGAGGAATGAGTCTGCTAAAAGACATCTGAAACCCTAAAAGGAGACAATATCAGTAAGATCTTTTTTCATTCGAAACACAAGTCTTACTTGTTTTGCCAAATGCAATTGCCAGTAGAAGTAAAAGGGACAAAACAAGTACATGGATTAAAAAAGTCATAAATGGCTTGGATAGCCGAGCAGGCAGGGCAACAGTCCTGAATAATCATATAATTTCACTTCACCCACCTCTTTTTTCTTGGCCTGCTGAGGATTGAGAAACTCCATTGTTTAGGAGACCAAGATCACCTCAACGAGGAGCCACACTGAATGTTGTCTCTCCGCCATTTGTCTGGTACCTCGCAAAAACAAGTTGAAACGTAGGTATTCTTGCAACTTTTTTCATTAGCGCCTCAAGAAGACACAGTTCCTGCTTTTTCCAAACGAAGACAGAAAGAGCATCTCAGCACTTCTCAGTACAAAATATCAGACTGCAGTTGTCAATGCAAGTAACCCTTTTTAGAACTGATTACAGTAAGTAAGTAGATAGGTTCAACATAAAGAGTCCTAACTCATCTTCAAAACATAAAAAAAGCAGCAGTCAGACTACCTAATGGATAGAAAAAAAGTATGTTTACATAAATCTCTTACAATTATAAACAAGTTACAGTTACAGAGTCCCACGGCAGTGGAAGGGAGTGAGGTCTTTGATGAATCTGAGACCTCCTGAACAGGGGGAAAGCCAGCAAGCCCTTGTAGAACACGTAGTTAAGCACACCAAAAAGGTAGTAGGCAGCAGGCCAGCACAGCAAGGCAGGTCGTAAAGTGGCAGTCCCTCCTGCAGCTCAGCAAACAGCAGGCCAACGCAGCAGAGCAGTTAGCAAAGTGGCAGTCCCTCTTGACAGCACAACAGTCCTTCTGGCAATGTGCAGATGTACAGCCAGCTGTGTCTGGTTACAGTTCCACTGAAGTGTCTACTTAGAGGGGGTCAGAGACCCAGTACTTATATCCAAAAATGCCTTTGATGTGGGGTGACTTCAAAAGAATTCTCTGAAGTGCCCAGGTTCACCTTTGAGCCCAGTCCTGTCTGCCAGCCTAGCGATGGGGGTAAATCAGTCCTTTGTTTGAGGACAGGACATTACCTATTCACGTGAAGTGTTAGCTCCTCCCCTCCCTCTTGCCCAGGAAGACCCATCAGTATGCAAATTAATGCAGATGCAGTTGAGTGTCCTGTGTTCTGGCTGTCTAGAGGGAATGCACAAATGTAGCTGTCACCCAGCTCAGACATGTATTGAAAACAGGATATCAGGCACACAGAGCAGTAAGTGCAGAAAGATGTCCATTTTCTAAAAGTGGCATTTCTAACATAGTAAAGTTAAATCTAACCTCACCAATAAGTAGGATTTATCACTACCATTACAGCTTAAAAGATTATTAAGGAATTCCCAATGCTATCTTATGAGAGGGATAGGCCTCACAGTAGTGAAAAAGAAAATAGGCATTTTGTCACTTCCAGGACATGCAAAACATAAAGATACATGTCCTACCTTTTAATTACATAGCACCCTGTCCTTAGGGCTACCTAGGGACTAGCGTAGGGGTGACTTATATGTAACAAAAGGGGAATTTAAGGCTTGACAGGTAGGTTTAAAATGAAAATCGAGGTGACAGTAAACTGTGCACACAGGTCCTGCAATGGCAGGCCTGAGGCAGGTTTGAAAGGCTACTTTTGTGAGTGGCACAATCAGTGCTGCAGGTCACTAGTAGCATTTAACTTACAGTACCTAGGTATAGGGTATACCACCTTACAAGTAAATTAAAGATGTCAATCAGGTATACACCAATTACACACATGTTTAGGGGAAGAAGCACATGCACTTTAGCACTGGTTAGCAGTGGTAAAGCACTCAAAGTCCTATGGCCAACAAAAACGGGGTCAGAAAAATAGAAGGGGAAGGCAAAAGTTTGGGGTGACCCTTCAAAGAGGGCCATTTTCCAACAGTCGTCTTAAATTGTAAATGTTCTAAATGATAACATCATAGTATAACAGAAATGGTAGTTTGGTCTGAAAACACATAAAAAGGAAAACAATGATGGATTGGCTTTGTGCTATGTTTATTAAATACAATCATATATCACTGTAGTAGCCTAATATTAACTTACCATCCACTAAGAAGCCACCATAAGGTACTGTACTGCCATATTGCTCTATTATATTCCAATTCTTTCTGAAAAGATCTATTGGCACCGAGGTACCAGGAGTAGGTACTGATGGAAGGACAGATGCAGCAGGTGTTGGTGGAGGTGCTGATGCAGTAGAAGAATTAGAAGGTGCTACTGGAGGGACAGATGCAGCGGGTGGTGGTGGAGGTGTTGATAAACCAGAAGATGTCGAAGGTGCTACATTAACCGAAGAAGTGGCAGCTGCTGATCTACCTACTTCAGCCTCTTTTATCTCCTTCGGATGCCTTCTTTCCGTACTCATCAACCTGGTGGAATGAATTGCCTGCAAGTGTTTTCTCACTCCAGTGGACATGCACAACATCTATGTGTTTTTTTCACAATCTAATTGATTTGCTTTTCCCCAGTGTTTCAAGATGACTACTACCATATGTTAGTCTTGAACTGTAAATTTTCTAAATGATAACATAGTGGGGTAACAGAAATGGTAGTTTGTCGGAAAACACATAATGATGGATTGATATTGCATTATGTTTATTAAATACAATCAGATATCACTGTAGAAGTCAATTATTAACTTACCATCTACTGTGAAGCCACCATAAGGCACTGTACTGCCACATTGCTATCTTATATCATAATTCTTCCTGAAAAATGTATTGGCACTGCAGTATCTGGAGCAGGTAACAGTGGAGGGACAAATGCACCTGGTGTTGGTGGAGGTGCTGATGCAGCAGAACAATAAGAAGGTGCCACTGGAGGACAGATGCTGCCGGTGGTGGTGGAGCTGCTGATGAACCAGAAGAAGTTGAAGGTGTTGCATTAACCAAAGAAGTGGCTGCTGCTGATCTTCCTGCTCCGGCCTCTTCTATATCCTTCTGACGCCATCTTTCCGCATGCACCAACCTGGTGGAATGAATTGACCGCAGGTGTTTTCTCATTCCCATGGACATGCACAACATCTATGGGGATTTTTCACAATCCAACTGATTTGATTTTCCTCAGTGTTTCATGATAACTACCACAATATGATCATCATGAACTGTAAATGTTCTAAATGATAATATAGTAGTTTAACAAAAAAGGCAGTTTTGTCTGAAAACACATAAAAAGGAAAACAATGATGGACTGACTTTGTGTTATGTCTAATCAATATAATCAGATATCACTGTAGTAGTCTATTATTTACTTACCATCTATTGTGAAGCCACCATAATGCACTGTACTGCTGCATTGCTGTCTTATATCACAATTCTTCATGAAAAGATGTATTGGCAGCATGGAACCAGGGGCAGGTACTGGTGGACGGACAGATTCACCGGGGCTTGGTGGAGCTGCTGATGCAGCAGAAGAATTAGAAGGTGCTACTGGAGGGTCAGATGCAGTGGGTGGTGGTGGAGGTGCTGATGAACCAGAAGAAGTCAAAGGTGTTGCATTGACTGAAGAAGTGGCCACTGCTGATCTTCCTGCTTCAGCCTCTTCTATCTTCTTCTGACGCCTTCTTTCAGTATGCACCAACCTGGAATTGTCTGCAGGTGTTTTCTCATTTCTGTGGACATGCACATCTATGGGGTTTTTCTCACAATCCAACTGATTTGTTTTTCCCTGGTGTTTCATGATGACTAATACCATATGATAATCTTGAACTGTAAATGTTCTAAATAATTAATTAGTAGTGTAACACAAATTGTAGGATAGTCTGAAAACACATAAAAATGAAAACAATGATTATTGACTTTGTGTTATGTTTATTAAATACAATCAGATATCACTATAGTAGTCTATTATTAACTTACCATCTACTATGAAGCCACTATATGGCACACTACAGCCATATTACTCTGCTTTTATCACAATTCTGACTGAAAAGATGTATTGGCACCATGGTACCTGGAGCAGGTACTGGAGGAGGGACAGATGCACTGGGTGTTGGTGGAGGTGCTGATGCAGCAGAAGAATACGAAGGTGTCACTGGAGGGACAGGTGCAGTGGGTGGTGTGGAGGTGCTGATGAACCAGAAGAAATCAAAGGTGTTGTAATATCTGAAGAAGTGACCGCTTCCGATCTTCCTGCTTCGGGCTCGGCTATCTCCTTCTGACGCCATCTTTTCGCACGCGCCAACCTGGTGGAATGAACTGTCAGCAGGTGTTTTCTAATTTCCGTGGACATGCAAAACATCTTTGGCTTTTTTTTTCGCAATCCATCTTATTTGTTTTTCCCTCAGTGTTTCATGGTGACTACTACCATATGATCGTCTTGAACTGTAAATGCTCTAAATGACGAAATAGTAGTGTATTTTTTTTCTGAAAACACATAAAAATAAAAACAATGATGGATTGACTTTGTATTATGTTTAATAAATACAATCAGATATCACTGTAGTAGTCTATTATTAGCCTTAAACACCCCTTTTATTAGATATAAGTCACCCTAAGCTAGGCCCTTAGGTTGCCCATAAGGCAGGGTGCTTTGTAATTAAAAGGTTGGACATGTACTTTTAGGTTTTACATGTCTTGGTAGTGAAAAACTCCTAACTTCGTTTTTCACTACTGTGAGGCCTACCTCTCACATAGGATTACATTGGGGATTCCTTCTTGCATATAATAAGCTGCAATTTCCAATTGGGAACTGGTAGCTATATCATGTTTGGTGTTATTGGATTTGTGGTGAAGAGCCCTATTTAATGGTAAAGTCAGGTTTTTGATAACATTTTAAAATTTGCCACTTACAGAAAGTGGCTATTTTTCTCCTCTTAGCCCTTTTGGGCCTATAGACTGGCCTGGGTTATATGACTGGGTGTAACTGGCAGAATTTGTGAATTTCTCCCAGACAGTCGCACAACAGAGGGATTTGGTGTGCCTGGATGGAACATCTGCTGGGAGGATGAGGGGGGAGTTGAGCACAGCTCCACTTACAAGTGAATAGCCTGTGCTCCGCCTCCACACAAAGGGTTTAACAACTCTGCATTGTCACTTCAGCCAGCTTGGAGCTAGGGCAGGGGAGGCAGGAAATTGCATGCACTTGAAAGCCACTGTCCAGAAGCATCTCCCACCTTCCAGAACTAGGGCACCAGTGTATAAAAGAAGGATCTCAGACACCAACTCTTCAGTACACTTCTGGACGTGTGCATACTATGCCAGGAGAAAGGATTGCTGTGCTGCTACAAGGACTGCCACTCTGCTGGACTGCTGTTCTAAAGGAGCTACTGCCCTGCTGTGTTGGCCTGATGCCTGCTGCCCTCTTGCCTGGGGAGTTAGTCCTCCGACAGGGTTGGCTGTTCCTTCCCCTTCAACAAGTGGGTCAAGGGTCTCACATTTATACAGGCAAAGAAGACAGGGGATGTGAATGCCCTGTTTGCACTTTCAGAGATAGTTTATGGTGGTTCTCTTTTCAAGCATCTCTCCAGACTGCTCTCCAGACGCACTCTTTGAGGACAGTGATACTCCTTACTTAAAGGCATTCTCCACGCTGGAGCACCCATGAGAGGCACAAAAAAGCTCTTAGGTTTCAGCACCTATCTGTCATCGGTCAAATGAAGAAGTGGTACCAGAGAAGGACAAAAGGGGTCCCCTTCGCCTTGAATTACAGGGTCTGAAGTGCCAACCTTCACCCCCACCATTTACCAAATGACAGCACTTCAAGAATAATATTTAGCTGCCCCTTCCTCAGCAATAGGCTAAATGAGTTTCAAACGGAGCCTTATCTTTGCTGTCCTCACTTCAGTGTGTAGGTCTCCTCACTTCAGCTCTAAGAATACCAGCAATGCACCTCCACTGTCTGGAAAAACAACCTCATCTCCATCTGTGCAGAAAGTTAGGCTTTGGCCATTCTAAAGGGATCTCATAGTCCTCCTGTACTCTGGCCCACTCTTATCAACATGCATGTACTACGCAGGACACTTAGATGTACATACACAACATACATTAGGAATGTTAGCAGTAGGGTCTGGGTTAGCACATAGAATCAGAACTTTATAAGAACAGGCAAGCAGGCCTTCACAAACAATGGCATGCTGCCAGCAGCACTCTATGTACTTATCCAATCACAGGAGTCTACTTTCTGTTCAAAGAGGGCTCGCTTGGGGCCCCATGTAGGTCAGAGGCAAGGACCATGACCTCACTCATGGAAAGGGACAGTTCTAGGCCTCTGTATACACACTAGATTAGTGTGAGGTTAGGGCTAAAATCAAACACCAGGATACCAGATACAGAAAGTCAGGCACTCAGGGAAGGTGAGTATGACTGTACATCAAGCAGAGGACACTCCATTTCCAACAACAGGTGAGCTACAAACTTGGCTGAAAAAATATCCACAAAAAGACATTTTAGAAAAGTGAAGGGATATTACAACTGTTGCGAATTCAAATTAACACATCATTATAAACCCATTATAAAATGTGCATAGCATGCCCATAGTTAGGTGCAGACTGACAACCTTAAACTTCTAGGCACACTTCACTAGATAAAGGGCTTTGTACAGATCTGAGAGCTCTGCATCTATTAAGATATTAAAGTATATCAAATGATTAATAAAACAAGTTATGGTAACAGACTTGAAATCAGAATGAGAGGCCAATAGAATGGATGTGGTAACTACAGAAAAGTTACCTTCTCCATTGCAGACCATCATGAGAATATAAACATATACCAGATGTGACACTAAACATTATTTATTTATGACACTGTCCTAGACATCAAAAATAGCACTACTTTAGACATCACACATAAAAAGGTATTCCCTTTAGAAATTAGTTACTTTGAAAAGAACATAAACCACAAATCTGACTATCTATTTCAGTGTCTCAAAAATGCGTACACTGAAGACCGTCAGTGAATTAGGCACACGAAGACAGAAAATTAATACATAAAACTGAATGCCACTGTAGCATGTGCCACTCGAAACTAAATAGCAGCCACTACAAACAAGATTGAAAAAAGCAACAGACTGACACCACACTGACAATGGATAAAAAATGTTGGAGTTGCATCCTCCTCACCCCTTCTGCTGTGGTCAATACCTTACCTTCAATAGCGGCTGCAGAGAAACTTGAGAGGTTCATTCTCCACTCTGAACCTGGTTGTGAGTAACACATACCAAAGCAAGGCAGACTTGACACAGCTCCATGATACCAAAAAGCACATAAAAACGACAGATCAAGAGAAAAACTATGGCAATATTATGAAAATGGCATGGACACCATAAAGTAAATCATTACTGTGCAGAGAAGGTACAAGGTGTTAGATTAACACCATAGGATTGACATAGCCAGCAAATGTTAACACAGGATTACAACTGAAAGAAGCAAACTACAAAGATTTAGAACTGCAGCAATGTTAGAAATTGGATTACTGGTTGACTAGGGTGGGAGCCCTGGTCAAGCAGCAACCACAATTCAAGTCAAGGTAAGGACACACATACCCCAAATTACCTGTGCTCAACCCCCTGGTAGTTTGACACAGAGCAGTCAGGCTTAACTAAGAGAAAATGTGTAAAGTATTTGTGCAACACTTCAAACAGTAAAACAGTGAAAACACCACATTAAAAAATCCCACAGTAGGTTAGAAAAATAGAGTAAAATTTACTAACTAAAGCAAGACCAAAATGACAAAACTCCAATCAGTAAAACTGGAGGTATGATTTTTTTATGAATAAACTGTAAAATAGCGGCTAAAAGCATAAAGCGCCAATCAGGGATATCTGGTCGCGTCGGACTGGGTCAAAGTCAAAAGTTCAAGCTGACTGCAATGGAGTGTGAATCGGATACAGTCCCAGACTAGTCCCGCTGAAGGTTTACCTTCTCAACTTTTGTGCCAAGTCCAGTTCGTGTTAAAGAAGATTGCCGAGAGCAAGGAGAGTGTCGCTGGCAGTGGTCGACATGGTGCAAAGAGTAGGCTGGGCGTCGCAGATGTGAGGGCTGGAGCTTTGCATTGGCAGTCCACGCCGGCGATTGATGCTTGCTGTGCGAAGAGATGGGCTGTCGCCGTCTTGCGCTGAATGTTGGTGCGAGCTGCGCACTTCACGTAATCGAAGAGCCCAATAGATTGAGTTCAAGAGCTCAAGAGCCACACCTAGTGTCCAGGCCCTGAAAGGCACCTCTTGGGGTCAGGCACTCGCTGAAAAGGGGTCCAGGAAATGTCCCTGAGGCTCAGATTAGGAGGCCAGCAGACTAGCCCTCTGAGTCACTCTAGGTCCTGGGTTCAAGATGGGTTGCATGACCACTTCTTCCTCTCCAGGCAAGAGGGCAGCAGGCAAGCAGAGCAAGGTAGCTGCTCCTTCAGAGTAGCAGTCCTTTCAGCAGCACAGCAGTCCTTCTTCCTGGCAGAGTGTCCACAGGTCCAGAAGTGTACTCAAGAGTTGGTGTCTAAGGTCCTACTTTTATATACTGGTGCCCAGGTTCTGTCTTTGAAGTGCATGGAATTCCCTGCCTCCATGCAGGGTTGTTAAGCCATTTGTGTGCAGACAGGACACAGCCTTTTCAAATGTAAGTGAAGCTGGGCCCAGCTCCTCCTTCCTGTCCTGCCAGTGCTGCCCACCCAGCCTCACCTAAGCTCCCATTATGTGTGGCTGTCTAGGAGGAATACACAAAGCCAAACTGCGAACTACACCCAGTCATGTGACCAGAGATAGGCTGCAGGCACCAAAGGGCTAAGGCACAAAAATGCCAACTTTCTTAAAAGCTTTACATGGATTAACAACCATGCACGCACACTGATGTCTGACTGCGGCACTTTATGATACCAAATCTACGACCTCCGCGCTAATTCTGGGCTGCGCCACTCTAAAACATCAAAGACGCATAACCCACTGCGCCTCTCCCAACGTTATGCCGATTCATTAGGGCAATTGCTTAACACAAATGTTATCACATCATTAGAACCAAAGATCCAATGGTTCTTCATTGATCTACTCTTCAAAGGGTCTCTGCTCTACATAAGAATTCTCCGTCCTGAAGATGGTCTTACAGATGTACAACATAACAAGACCGAAATGTCGACATATTTACCCATTTCCGTCTGTGAAATGAGACCATTTGTATAGGAAAGTTTTGCCTTTTAGGTAAATTTCTGTGTAAATAGGTTATCTGAAATGGCTAGAATGCATGGGTGATAAGTATATACCTTTGCATAGGACTGTCAATCTCTGTCATCCCTGTTGTATATGAGATAATCTGTGTACCCTTAATTTTGTTCTTTTGATTATAAATTCTAACAACCAAAAAAAAGAATACACCCGTCCTTGTTTTGATTTACTCGCTTTTGATCACTTAAATTGATTTTAAAAATGTAAGTATTTGAGGCCATTACCTGGGCACTCACAAGTAACAGTTTGATACAATGATTTTACAGGTCTAAACAAAACCCCTTGTAGGCACCTTTACCCTAAAATAATTTTGTTAGCCAAGCCCACAAGGGTATATTGGGTTACCCAATAAATATAAACAACTTTCTAAAAATGCAATTTGCAAAATATTAACCAAATATCTCTTCCCATTTGAAATTCACACTTATAAAATGCAATGAGGAAACTTCAGTGCTATCCTATGGGAGAGATAGATCTTGCAGTAGTGAAAAATGAATTTAAGAGTTTTTCACTACCAGGACAATTAAAACTTAAATGTGCATGTCAAACATTTTATATGCACTACGCACTGCCCTTTAGCTGTTAGGGGTGACATATTTATTCAAAAGGAAGGTTTGTCCCTGGCAAAAGGTTTATTTTTCATCTCGAAGTTGAGACACGCAAAATTTGTGTCCCAAAAGAGTTGCACAGCTGGATACACATTTGTGAAACAATTTTACACATACTCCATAGTGTTGCCAAAGTTCATCCAATTTTATTTCCATTTTTTAACCATTTAATCCGTCACGTCAAAGAGAGGAAGTTCAAATTCTTCACGTATTAAAATTACACAGGAATTGCCCATCCGGGCCTATTCACAGGAACGTAAGTGAACTCCATCCTCCAATACATATTGATTCACCCAATGCATTTCGGTCAAATATCGACCTTCTTCAGGGGTATCTACAATGATTAAAAATGTGCATCAATCACATACAATTTGAATACAATTGAAATTAATAATAACCCCGTGTCCTTTGTGCATAACATTTAAAAAATAAACATACATATCCTAGACCATAGTGCTTGCTGTTTAACTTTTCCTCCAATCAATCCCCACTTTGTGTACCCAAAATCAACCTCCCTAAACAGGAAAACAAAATGAAAAAACAAAATTAAATAACCATGAAACCACTCTTACTCTACTCCGAACCGCTGGTGATTAACCCTCAATTATGTCATCCATCTAAGATCTCTCCCCATTACCCCCGTTTATTCTCGTGGTCATTCAGCACTGAGTACAGCCGCTATTCAGCTCAAATATCATTGTAAAACCACCCACGTAAATTTGTGTCTGTTGTTTTTAAACCAAATGAATCCCCTCGGTTGTGCCGTTTATCTAAGTCTCTCCCCATCAGGTGCAATATAAACTAAGTCTTATATTGCACCTTATTTAGCATTATTATCAAGACATCTTCACGAAGGTATTAGCATTCAGGACTTAATTAAGGGGCGTAGGGGTATCATACAAAAAACTCGTGGTGGGTGTGCCTAGGGAACAACGTCATAGCAGTGAAAATAGGCGGAGACACGCGGGGTTCAAAAATCAGATACGAGTCAGCTGGGGTGGTTGCATAATGGAGATTGAGTCGAGTGAGTTGAGTCGAGTGGTTTTCCGATGGTAAAGAATCGTTAAAAGATTAAAGGTACAAACTGGGGTTTCGGGAGAGATTCAGATAGACGCATGGTTCATAAACAGTTACGAGGTAGATTGCGTGTTTTACAACGTTGTTTGAGCGAATTATTTTTCCGGTTGTAAACAACTGCTGAATAATTTAAAGTACAAACTGGGGTGTTGGGGAGAGACTTAGATAAACGGCACAACCGAGGGGATTCATTTGGTTTAAAAACAACAGACACAAATTTACGTGGGTGGTTTTACAATGATATTTGAGCTGAATAGCGGCTGTACTCAGTGCTGAATGACCACGAGAATAAACGGGGGTAATGGGGAGAGATCTTAGATGGATGACATAATTGAGGGGTTAATCACCAGCGGTTCGGAGTAGAGTAAGAGTGGTTTCATGGTTATTTAATTTTGTTTTTTCATTTTGTTTTCCTGTTTAGGGAGGTTGATTTTGGGTACACAAAGTGGGGATTGATTGGAGGAAAAGTTAAACAGCAAGCACTATGGTCTAGGATATGTATGTTTATTTTTTGAAATGTTATGCACATAGGACACGGGGTTATTATTAATTTCAATTGTATTCAAATTGTATGTGATTGATGCACATTTTTTAATCATTGTAGATACCCCTGAAGAAGGTCGATATTTGACCGAAATGCATTGGGTGAATCAATATGTATTGGAGGATGGAGTTCATTTACGTGCCTGTGAATAGGCCCGGATGGGCAATTCCTGTGTAATTCTAATACGTGAAGAATTTGAACTTCCTCTCTTTGACGTGATGGATTAAATGGTTAAAAAATGGAAATAAAATTGGATGAACTTTGGCAACACTATGGAGTATGTGTAAAATTGTTTCACAAATGTGTATCCAGCTGTGCAACTCTTTGGGACACGAATTTTGCGTGTCTCAACTTCGAGATGAATTCTTACCCATTGCGCACTAGGAACGGAGCGCATAAAGAGTGAATGCACGCTAAACATGACAAATGGATTATAAATTAGAACTTTGACAAACCAAGGTGTGCTTCAGACTTTTCTCAGATGTATCGTATAAAAGGTTTATTTTGCCAGGTCGAAAAGGCAGTTTACATCTGCACACACAGGCTCTGCAATGGCAGGCCTGAGACACGTTTAAAGGGCTACTTAAGTGAGTGGCACAATCACTGCTGCAGGCCGACTAGTAGCATTTAATTTGCAGGCCCTGCGCACATGTAGTGCACTTTACTGGAGACTTATGAGTACATTTAATATGCCAATTGGGTATCAGCCAATGTTACCATGTTTTAAGCAGAGCGCACAAGCACTTTAGCACTTGTTAGCAGTGTTAACGTGTAGAGTCCTAAAACCAGCAACAATTAATTCAGCAAAAATGGGAGGAGGAAGGCAAAAGGTTTGGGGATGACCCTGCAAAAAGAGCCATTTCCAACACAGCCAAATTGCACAAATAAAATAAAATAATTTCCAGGCGGTCGAGAAACACATCAGAATTATAGCAAAAATAAGCATGGAAACCTGGAATGCACCTAAGAATGAGCAAATGTCACCGCAGCGCTCAAAGTGTGGAGTAGGGTGCAGGAAGGAAACTAAAACAAGGCAGGAGAGGAATGAGTCTGCTAAAAGACATCTGAAACCCTAAAAGGAGACAATATCAGTAAGATCTTTTTTCAGTCGAAACACAGTCTTACTTGTTTTGCCAAATGCAACTGCCATTAGAAGTAAAAGGGACAAAACAAGTACATGGATTAAAAAAGTCATAAATGGCTTGGATAGCCGAGCAGGCAGGGCAACAGTCCTGAATAATCATATAATTTCACTTCACCCACCTCTTTTTTCTTGGCCTGCTGAGGATTGAGAAACTCCATTGTTTAGGAGACCAAGATCACCTCAACGAGGAGCCACACTGAATGTTGTCTCTCCGCCATTTGTCTGGTACCTCGCAAAAACAAGTTGAAACGTAGGTATTCTTGCAACTTTTTTCATTAGCGCCTCAAGAAGACACAGTTCCTGCTTTTTCCAAACGAAGACAGAAAGAGCATCTCAGCACTTCTCAGTACAAAATATCAGACTGCAGTTGTCAATGCAAGTATCCCTTTTAGAACTGATTACAGTAAGTAAGTAGATAGGTTCAACATAAAGAGTCCTAACTCATCTTCAAAACATAAAAAAGCAGCAGTCAGACTACCTAATGGATAGAAAAAAAGTATGTTTACATAAATCTCTTACAATTATAAACAAGTTACAGTTACAGAGTCCCACGGCAGTGGAAGGGAGTGAGGTCTTTGATGAATCTGAGACCACCTGAACAGGGCGAAAGCCAGCAAGCCCTTGTAGAACACATAGTTAAGCACACCAAAAAGGTAGTAGGCAGCAGGCCAGCACAGCAAGGCAGGTCGTAAAGTGGCAGTCCCTCCTGCAGCTCAGCAAACAGCAGGCCAACGCAGCAGAGCAGTTAGCAAAGTGGCAGTCCCTCCTGACAGCACAGCAGTCCTTCTGGCAATGTGCAGATGTACAGCCAGTTGTGTCTGGTTACAGTTCCACTGAAGTGTCTACTTAGAGGGGGTCAGAGACCCAGTACTTATATCCAAAAATGCCTTTGATGTGGGGTGACTTCAAAAGAATTCTCTGAAGTGCCCAGGTTCACCTTTGAGCCCAGTCCTGTCTGCCAGCCTAGCGATGGGGGTAAATCAGTCCTTTGTTTGAGGACAGGACATTACCTATTCACGTGAAGTGTTAGCTCCTCCCCTCCCTCTTGCCCAGGAAGACCCATCAGTATGCAAATTAATGCAGATGCAGTTGAGTGTCCTGTGTTCTGGCTGTCTAGAGGGAATGCACAAATGTAGCTGTCACCCAGCTCAGACATGTATTGAAAACAGGATATCAGGCACACAGAGCAGTAAGTGCAGAGAGATGTCCATTTTCTAAAAGTGGCATTTCTAACATAGTAAAGTTAAATCTAACCTCACCAATAAGTAGGATTTATCACTACCATTACAGCTTAAAAGATTATTAAGGAATTCCCAATGCTATCTTATGAGAGGGATAGGCCTCACAGTAGTGAAAAAGAAAATAGGCATTTTGTCACTTCCAGGACATGCAAAACATAAAGATACATGTCCTACCTTTTAATTACATAGCACCCTGTCCTTAGGGCTACCTAGGGACTAGCGTAGGGGTGACTTATATGTAACAAAAGGGGAATTTAAGGCTTGACAGGTAGGTTTAAAATGAAAATCGAGGTGACAGTAAACTGTGCACACAGGTCCTGCAATGGCAGGCCTGAGGCAGGTTTGAAAGGCTACTTTTGTGAGTGGCACAATCAGTGCTGCAGGTCACTAGTAGCATTTAACTTACAGTACCTAGGTATAGGGTATACCACCTTACAAGTAAATTAAAGATGTCAATCAGGTATACACCAATTACACACATGTTTAGGGAAGAAGCACATGCACTTTAGCACTGGTTAGCAGTGGTAAAGCACTCAAAGTCCTATGGCCAACAAAAACGGGGTCAGAAAAATAGAAGGGGGAAGGCAAAAGTTTGGGGTGACCCTTCAAAGAGGGCCATTTTCCAACAGTCGTCTTAAACTGTAAATGTTCTAAATGATAACATCATAGTATAACAGAAATGGTAGTTTGGTCTAAAAACACATAAAAAGGAAAACAATGATGGATTGGCGTTGTGCTATGTTTATTAAATACAATCATATATCACTGTAGTAGCCTAATATTAACTTACCATCCACTAAGAAGCCACCATAAGGTACTGTACTGCCATATTGCTCTATTATATTCCAATTCTTTCTGAAAAGATCTATTGGCACCGAGGTACCAGGAGTAGGTACTGATGGAAGGACAGATGCAGCAGGTGTTGGTGGAGGTGCTGATGCAGTAGAAGAATTAGAAGGTGCTACTGGAGGGACAGATGCAGCGGGTGGTGGTGGAGGTGCTGATAAACCAGAAGATGTCGAAGGTGCTACATTAACCGAAGAAGTGGCAGCTGCTGATCTACCTACTTCAGCCTCTTTTATCTCCTTCGGATGCCTTCTTTCCGTACTCATCAACCTGGTGGAATGAATTGCCTGCAAGTGTTTTCTCACTCCAGTGGACATGCACAACATCTATGTGTTTTTTTCACAATCTAATTGATTTGCTTTTCCCCAGTGTTTCAAGATGACTACTACCATATGTTAGTCTTGAACTGTAAATTTTCTAAATGATAACATAGTGGGGTAACAGAAATGGTAGTTTGTCGGAAAACACATAAAAAGGTAAACAATGATGGATTGATATTGCATTATGTTTATTAAATACAATCAGATATCACTGTAGAAGTCAATTATTAACTTACCATCTACTGTGAAGCCACCATAAGGCACTGTACTGCCACATTGCTATCTTATATCATAATTCTTCCTGAAAAAATGTATTGGCACTGCAGTATCTGGAGCAGGTAACAGTGGAGGGACAAATGCACCGGGTGTTGGTGGAGGTGCTGATGCAGCAGAACAATAAGAAGGTGCCACTGGAGGACAGATGCTGCCGGTGGTGGTGGAGCTGCTGATGAACCAGAAGAAGTTGAAGGTGTTGCATTAACCAAAGAAGTGGCTGCTGCTGATCTTCCTGCTCCGGCCTCTTCTATATCCTTCTGACGCCATCTTTCCGCATGCACCAACCTGGTGGAATGAATTGACCGCAGGTGTTTTCTCATTCCCATGGACATGCACAACATCTATGGGGATTTTTCACAATCCAACTGATTTGATTTACCTCAGTGTTTCATGATAACTACCACAATATGATCATCATGAACTGTAAATGTTCTAAATGATAATATAGTAGTTTAACAAAAAAGGCAGTTTTGTCTGAAAACACATAAAAAGGAAAACAATGATGGACTGACTTTGTGTTATGTCTAATCAATATAATCAGATATCACTGTAGTAGTCTATTATTTACTTACCATCTATTGTGAAGCCACCATAATGCACTGTACTGCTGCATTGCTGTCTTATATCACAATTCTTCATGAAAAGATGTATTGGCAGCATGGAACCAGGGGCAGGTACTGGTGGACGGACAGATTCACCGGGCTTGGTGGAGCTGCTGATGCAGCAGAAGAATTAGAAGGTGCTACTGGAGGGTCAGATGCAGTGGGTGGTGGTGGAGGTGCTGATGAACCAGAAGAAGTCAAAGGTGTTGCATTGACTGAAGAAGTGGCCACTGCTGATCTTCCTGCTTCAGCCTCTTCTATCTTCTTCTGACGCCTTCTTTCAGTATGCACCAACCTGGAATTGTCTGCAGGTGTTTTCTCATTTCCGTGGACATGCACATCTATGGGGTTTTTCTCACAATCCAACTGATTTGTTTTTCCCTGGTGTTTCATGATGACTAATACCATATGATAATCTTGAACTGTAAATGTTCTAAATAATTAAATAGTAGTGTAACACAAATTGTAGGATGGTCTGAAAACACATAAAAATGAAAACAATGATTATTGACTTTGTGTTATGTTTATTAAATACAATCAGATATCACTATAGTAGTCTATTATTAACTTACCATCTACTATGAAGCCACTATATGGCACACTACAGCCATATTACTCTGCTTTTATCACAATTCTGACTGAAAAGATGTATTGGCACCATGGTACCTGGAGCAGGTACTGGAGGAGGGACAGATGCACTGGGTGTTGGTGGAGGTGCCGATGCAGCAGAAGAATACGAAGGTGTCACTGGAGGGACAGGTGCAGTGGGTGGTGTGGAGGTGCTGATGAACCAGAAGAAATCAAAGGTGTTGTAATATCTGAAGAAGTGACCGCTTCCGATCTTCCTGCTTCGGGCTCGGCTATCTCCTTCTGACGCCATCTTTCGCACGCGCCAACCTGGTGGAATGAACTGTCAGCAGGTGTTTTCTAATTTCCGTGGACATGCAAAACATCTTTGGCTTTTTTTCGCAATCCATCTTATTTGTTTTTCCCTCAGTGTTTCATGGTGACTACTACCATATGATCGTCTTGAACTGTAAATGCTCTAAATGACGAAATAGTAGTGTAGCAGAAATTGTATTTTTTTTCTGAAAACACATAAAAATAAAAACAATGATGGATTGACTTTGTATTATGTTTAATAAATACAATCAGATATCACTGTAGTAGTCTATTATTAGCCTTAAACACCCCTTTTATTAGATATAAGTCACCCTAAGCTAGGCCCTTAGGTTGCCCATAAGGCAGGGTGCTTTGTAATTAAAAGGTTGGACATGTACTTTTAGGTTTTACATGTCTTGGTAGTGAAAAACTCCTAACTTCGTTTTTCACTACTGTGAGGCCTACCTCTCACATAGGATTACATTGGGGATTCCTTCTTGCATATAATAAGCTGCAATTTGCAATTGGGAACTGGTAGCTATATCATGTTTGGTGTTATTGGATTTGTGGTGAAGAGCCCTATTTAATGGTACAGTCAGGTTTTTGATAACATTTTAAAATTTGCCACTTACAGAAAGTGGCTATTTTTCTCCTCTTAGCCCTTTTGGGCCTATCGACTGGCCTGGGTTATATGACTGGGTGTAATTGGCAGAATTTGTGAATTTCTCCCAGACAGTCGCACAACAGAGGGATTTGGTGTGCCTGGATGGAACATCTGCTGGGAGGATGAGGGGGGAGTTGAGCACAGCTCCACTTACAAGTGAATAGCCTGTGCTCCGCCTCCACACAAAGGGTTTAACAACTCTGCATTGTCACTTCAGCCAGCTTGGAGCTAGGGCAGGGGAGGCAGGAAATTGCATGCACTTGAAAGCCACTGTCCAGAAGCGTCTCCCACCTTCCAGAACTAGGGCACCAGTGTATAAAAGAAGGATCTCAGACACCAACTCTTCAGTACACTTCTGGACGTGTGCATACTATGCCAGGAGAAAGGATTGCTGTGCTGCTACAAGGACTGCCACTCTGCTGGACTGCTGTTCTAAAGGAGCTACTGCCCTGCTGTGTTGGCCTGATGCCTGCTGCCCTCTTGCCTGGGGAGTTAGTCCTCCGACAGGGTTGGCTGTTCCTTCCCCTTCAAAAAGTGGGTCAAGGGTCTCACTTTTATACAGGCAAAGAAGACAGGGGATGTGAATGCCCTGTTTGCACTTTCAGAGATAGTTTATGGTGGTTCTCTTTTCAAGCATCTCTCCAGACTGCTCTCCAGACGCACTCTTTGAGGACAGTGATACTCCTTACTTAAAGGCATTCTCCACGCTGGAGCACCCATGAGAGGCACAAAAAGCTCTTAGGTTTCAGCACCTATCTGTCATCGGTCAAATGAAGAAGTGGTACCAGAGAAGGACAAAAGGGTCCCTCATCTAAGGGGTCCCCTTCGCCTTGAATTACAGGGTCTGAAGTGCCACCCTTCACCCCCACCATTTACCAAATGACAGCACTTCAAGAATAATATTTAGCTGCCCCTTCCTCAGCAATAGGCTAAATGAGTTTCAAACGGAGCCTTATCTTTGCTGTCCTCACTTCAGTGTGTAGGTCTCCTCACTTCAGCTCTAAGAATACCAGCAATGCACCTCCACTGTCTGGAAAAACAACCTCATCTCCATCTGTGCAGAAAGTTAGGCTTTGGCCATTCTAAAGGGATCTCATAGTCCTCCTGTACTCTGGCCCACTCTTATCAACATGCATGTACTACGCAGGACACTTAGATGTACATACACAACATACATTAGGAATGTTAGCAGTAGGGTCTGGGTTAGCACATAGAATCAGAACTTTATAAGAACAGGCAAGCAGGCCTTCACAAACAATGGCATGCTGCCAGCAGCACTCTATGTACTTATCCAATCACAGGAGTCTACTTTCTGTTCAATGAGGGCTCGCTTGGGGCCCCATGTAGGTCAGAGGCAAGGACCATGACCTCACTCATGGAAAGGGACAGTTCTAGGCTCTCTGTATACACACTAGATTAGTGTGAGGTTAGGGCTAAAATCAAACACCAGGATACCAGATACAGAAAGTCAGGCACTCAGGGAAGGTGAGTATGACTGTACATCAAGCAGAGGACACTCCATTTCCAACAACAGGTGAGCTACAAACTTGGCTGAAAAATATCCACAAAAAGACATTTTAGAAAAGTGAAGGGATATTACAACTGTTGCGAATTCAAATTAACACATCATTATAAACCCATTATAAAATGTGCATAGCATGCCCATAGTTAGGTGCAGACTGACAACCTTAAACTTCTAGGCACACTTCACTAGATAAAGGGCTTTGTACAGATCTGAGAGCTCTGCATCTATTAAGATATTAAAGTATATCAAATGATTAATAAAACAAGTTATGGTAACAGACTTGAAATCAGAATGAGAGGCCAATAGAATGGATGTGGTAACTACAGAAAAGTTACCTTCTCCTTTGCAGACCATCATGAGAATATAAACATATACCAGATGTGACACTAAACATTATTTATTTATGACACTGTCCTAGACATCAAAAATAGCACTACTTTAGACATCACACATAAAAAGGTATTCCCTTTAGAAATTAGTTACTTTGAAAAGAACATAAACCACAAATCTGACTATCTATTTCAGTGTCTCAAAAATGCGTACACTGAAGACCGTCAGTGAATTAGGCACACGAAGACAGAAAATTAATACATACAACTGAATGCCACTGTAGCATGTGCCACTCGAAACTAAATAGCAGCCACTACAAACAAGATTGAAAAAAGCAACAGACTGACACCACACTGACAATGGATAAAAAAATTTGGAGTTGCATCCTCCTCACCCCTTCTGCTGTGGTCAATACCTTACCTTCAATAGCGGCTGCAGAGAAACTTGAGAGGTTCATTCTCCACTCTGAACCTGGTTGTGAGTAACACATACCAGAGCAAGACAGACTTGACACAGCTCCATGATACCAAAAAGCACATACAAACGACAGATCAAGAGAAAAACTATGGCAATATTATGAAAATGGTATGGACACCATAAAGTAAATCATTACTGTGCAGAGAAGGTACAAGGTGTTAGATTAACACCATAGGATTGACATAGCCAGGAAATGTTAACACAGGATTACAACTGAAAGAAGCAAACTACAAAGATTTAGAACTGCAGCAATGTTAGAAATTGGATTACTGGTTGACTAGGTGGGAGCCCTGGTTAAGCAGCAACCACAATTCAAGTCAAGGTAAGGACACACATACCCCAAATTACCTGTGCTCAACCCCCTGGTAGTTTGACACAGAGCAGTCAGGCTTAACTAAGAGAAAATGTGTAAAGTATTTGTGCAACACTTCAAACAGTAAAACAGTGAAAACACCACATTAAAAAATCCCACAGTAGGTTAGAAAAATAGAGTAAAATTTACTAACTAAAGCAAGACCAAAATGACAAAACTCCAATCAGTAAAACTGGAGGTATGATTTTTTTATGAATAAACTGTAAAATAGCGGCTAAAAGCCTAAAGCGCCAATCAGGGATATCTGGTCGCGCCGGACTGGGTCAAAGTCAAAAGTTCAAGCTGACTGCAATGGAGTGTGAATCGGATACAGTCCCAGACTAGTCCCGCTGAAGGTTTACCTTCTCAACTTTTGTGCCAAGTCCAGTTCGTGTTAAAGAAGATTGCTGGCAGTGGTCGACATGGTGCAAAGAGTAGGCTGGGCGTCGCAGATGTGAGGGCTGGAGCTTTGCATTGGCAGTCCACGCCGGCGATTGATGCTTGCTGTGCGAAGAGATGGGCTGTCGCCGGCTTGCGCTGAATGTTGGTGCGAGCTGCGCACTTCACGTAATCGAAGAGCCCAATAGATTGAGTTCAAGAGCTCAAGAGCCACACCTAGTCTCCAGGCCCTGAAAGGCACCTCTTGGGGTCAGGAACTCGCTGAAAAGGGGTCCAGGAAATGTCCCTGAGGCTCAGATTAGGATGCCAGCAGACTAGCCCTCTGAGTCACTCTAGGTCCTGGGTTCAAGATGGGTTGCATGACCACTTCTTCCTCTCCAGGCAAGAGGGCAGCAGGCAAGCAGAGCAAGATAGCTGCTCCTTCAGAGTAGCAGGCCTTTCAGCAGCACAGCAGTCCTTCTTCCTGGCAGAGTGTCCACAGGTCCAGAAGTGTACTCAAGAGTTGGTGTCTAAGGTCCTACTTTTATATACTGGTGCCCAGGTTCTGGAAGGTGGGAGAATCTACTAGACAGTGTCTTTGAAGTGCATGGAATTCCCTGCCTCCATGCAGGGTTGTTAAGCCATTTGTGTGCAGACAGGACACAGCCTTTTCAAATGTAAGTGAAGCTGGGCCCAGCTCCTCCTTCCTGTCCTGCCAGTGCTGCCCACCCAGCCTCACCTAAGCTCCCATTATGTGTGGCTGTCTAGGAGGAATACACAAAGCCAAACTGCGAACTACACCCAGTCATGTGACCAGAGATAGGCTGCAGGCACCAAAGGGCTAAGGCACAAAAATGCCAACTTTCTTAAAAGCTTTACATGGATTAACAACCATGCACCACAATGATGTCTGACTGCGGCACTTTATGATACCAAATCTACGACCTCCGCTAATTCTGGGCTGCGCCACTCTAAAACATCAAAGACGCATAACCCACTGCGCCTCTCCCAACGTTATGCCGATTCATTAGGGCAATTGCTTAACACAAATGTTATCACATCATTAGAACCAAAGATCCAATGGTTCTTCATTGATCTACTCTTCAAAGGGTCTCTGCTCTACATAAGAATTCTCCGTCCTGAAGATGGTCTTACAGATGTACAACATAACAAGACCGAAATGTCGACATATTTACCCATTTCCGTCTGTGAAATGAGACCATTTGTATAGGAAAGTTTTGCCTTTTTAGGTAAATTTCTGTGTAAATAGGTTATCTGAAATGGCTAGAATGCATGGGTGATAAGTATATACCTTTGCATAGGACTGTCAATCTCTGTCATCCCTGTTGTATATGAGATAATCTGTGTACCCTTAATTTTGTTCTTTTGATTATAAATTCTAACAACCCAAAAAAAGAATACACCCGTCCTTGTTTTGATTTACTCGCTTTTGATCACTTAAATTGATTTTGAAAATGTAAGTATTTGAGGCCATTACCTGGGCACTCACAAGTAACAGTTTGATACAATGATTTTACAGGTCTAAACAAAACCCCTTGTAGGCACCTTTACCCTAAAATAATTTTTCTTAGCCAAGCCCACAAGGGTATATTGGGTTACCCAATAAATATAAACAACTTTCTAAAAATGCCATTTGAAAAATAGTAACCAAATATCTCTTCCCATTTGAAATTCACACTTATAAAATGCAATGAGGAAACTTCAGTGCTATCCTATGGGAGAGATAGATCTTGCAGTAGTGAAAAATGAATTTAAGAGTTTTTCACTACCAGGACAATTAAAACTTAAATGTGCATGTCAAACATTTTATATGCACTACGCACTGCCCTTTAGCTGTTAGGGGTGACATATTTATTCAAAAGGAAGGTTTGTCCCTGGCAAAAGGTTTATTTTGCCAGGTCGAAAAGGCAGTTTACATCTGCACACACAGGCTCTGCAATGGCAGGCCTGAGACACGTTTAAAGGGCTACTTAAGTGAGTGGCACAATCACTGCTGCAGGCCGACTAGTAGCATTTAATTTGCAGGCCCTGCGCACATGTAGTGCACTTTACTGGAGACTTATGAGTACATTTAATATGCCAATTGGGTATCAGCCAATGTTACCATGTTTTAAGCAGAGCGCACAAGCACTTTAGCACTTGTTAGCAGTGTTAACGTGTAGAGTCCTAAAACCAGCAACAATTAATTCAGCAAAAATGGGAGGAGGAAGGCAAAAGGTTTGGGGATGACCCTGCAAAAAGAGCCATTTCCAACACAGCCAAATTGCACAAATAAAATAAAATAATTTCCAGGCGGTCGAGAAACACATCAGAATAATAGCAAAAATAAGCATGGAAACATGGAATGCACCTAAGAATGAGCAAATGTCACAGCAGCTCTCAAAGTGTGGAGTAGGGTGCAGGAAGGAAACTAAAACAAGGCAGGAGAGGAATGAGTCTGCTAAAAGACATCTGAAACCCTAAAAGGAGACAATATCAGTAAGATCTTTTTTCATTCGAAACACAGTCTTACTTGTTTTGCCAAATGCAACTGCCAGTAGAAGTAAAAGGGACAAAACAAGTACATGGATTAAAAAAGTCATAAATGGCTTGGATAGCCGAGCAGGCAGGGCAACAGTCCTGAATAATCATATAATTTCACTTCACCCACCTCTTTTTTCTTGGCCTGCTGAGGATTGAGAAACTCCATTGTTTAGGAGACCAAGATCACCTCAACGAGGAGCCACACTGAATGTTGTCTCTCCGCCATTTGTCTGGTACCTCGCAAAAACAAGTTGAACTTTTTTCATTAGCGCCTCAAGAAGACACAGTTCCTGCTTTTTCCAAAGAAGACAGAAAGAGCATCTCAGCACTTCTCAGTACAAAATATCAGACTGCAGTTGTCAATGCAAGTATCCCTTTTTAGAACTGATTACAGTAAGTAAGTAGATAGGTTCAACATAAAGAGTCCTAACTCATCTTCAAAACATAAAAAAAGCAGCAGTCAGACTACCTAATGGATAGAAAAAAGTATGTTTACATAAATCTCTTACAATTATAAACAAGGAGGTCTGCACAGCTTCCCTCCTTTTCTAGTTGCACAAATCAAATGGAATTCACATTTATAAAACCTTCAATCATCCAATGAATTTTTGCTACATGTTGCTCCAACGTGTAAAGTAAGGTAAGGAGAGAGGGCGTTTTCTGCAGCAGCAGCCAGACTTTGGACCTACATTCCATTTTAACTATGTTCCCAGCCATTGCTATTAACTTTCAGGAAACAAATAAAAACCTGACTCTTCACACAATAATATAGCTTTGTTATCCAAGTGTTGCGTGATGGTTCATTTAGAGCCAAGAAGGAGTAGTGTGTTCTACAATTAACCAATAATAACATCTTGGCACTAGAATTAAATGAACATTTCTTTCATCCTATAACAGACAATGCTGGAAGACAAAGGCATATGAGTGATTATAGATGACACTTTGGAAGGCCCAGTACAAAGAATAGGGTAGCAGGTACTGAATGCCATATGAATGGATGTGCACTGTGCGTGCTATAGTTCAATAACCAGTGATCAAAACAAAATGTATTTAGGTGCTTAATAGTTTCTGCAGTTCATTGCCTAGGATAATTTAAAGGTTCTTTACTTGGTGGCTAGGAGCAGGGCATGCACCATGGCGACTGCCATGTCATCACGACCCAGTGTGAAAGACCTCAGTGTACATAACTAGGTTTACAGCTCCCATTAAAGTACGGACCTCCACATGCTTCTTCGTGGATTCCTCCCTGTTGCTTTTAAGCTGCAGTAGGATTAGGGTGTCACATTTGTAATGCTGTCATAGCTAAAATCGAAACAAGAGAGGGATTTGTCATCAGGGATATGTAGGCATTATAAAGTAAGTAAGAACAATGGGAAAAAAACAAAATGAGATCCACATTAATGGCTTGTGGTGTGACAAGAGGCAACTGCTCGGCAAAAGTGTGCTCTAAAATGTAAAGAGCCATCAGAGTCCTATGCCAAAAAGCACATTCATGCTAGGGTAAGAGCAGTTTGTGGTGGTCAATGACATTAAACCATTGACCATCACCTGAAGTGAAAATCCTGCAGGCAAAGAAAGAGGTGACTCGAGAAGCCTGTGCATTTATTTCTACATCATAAAAACAATATACATTCAAATCATCAACATCATCCACTGAACAGAACATTAGCAGTCTGAGATCAGCAACACAGGGTTGTCTACAGTAGATGACTGAACAGTCCTGTTACCACGGATAAATCAAACTTAGTGTATTATATTTACTACACAAATGTTGAACTAGAAGAGTTTGTACCTGCTACACTACTACAGAGGATCTAGTTGCTAGCCTAGTTTGGGTGGAGAGATAAGAAGGGGTTGTGGACATGGTTTCAGTTGTAAATCTAATTCAGGAAGTAAAAGACACACAATTGATGGACGGAATGCAGAACAAATCAAAACATTCACCCCCAGTCAAGAGATCTGGGTTAAATCCATCATTCTTTTGCTCACCATGCCACCCCAGTTTAGACATGGCCATATGCAAATCAGTCTTGACCCTGTGCCTCATGGGAACAGTCCAGCCCGAACTGCTAGCCAGGTCCCTCCTGGACCGGAATCAAGCTTCCTAGGACCTGTTTCGGGGTTTCACCCCTCTTCAGCCAGGATAGCTTGAATCCAGTGGCACAGTGAGCCCGGGACCCACGTCTAGGCATACCCGGCGCACTTAGGGCGAGGAAGCAAAAGACACACAATTGATGGACGGAATGCAGAACAAATCAAAACATTCACCCCCAGTCTAGAGATCTGGGTTAAATCCATCATTCTTTTGCTCACCATGCCACCCCAGTTTAGACATGGCCAGTCTTGACCCTGTGCCTCATGGGAACAGTCCAGCCCAAACTGCTAAGCCAGGTCCTCCCTGGACCGGAAACAAGCATCCTAGGACCGGTTTCGGGGTTTCACCCCTCTTCAGCCAGGATAGCTTGGGACGGGTATGCCCAGACGCGGGTCCCGTGCTCTCCATGCCATTGGAGTCAAGCTATCCTGGCTGATGAGGGCTAAAAGCCTGAAACCGGTCCTAGGATGCTTGTTTCCAGTCCAGGGAGGACCTGGCCTGGCAGTTCGGGCTGGACTGTTCCCATTGGGCGCAGGGTCAAGACTGATTTGCATATGGCTGGGTCCAAACTGGAATGGCATGGTGAGCAAAAAACGATGGATTTAGGCCCAGATCTCTGTACTGGGGTGAATGTACGACATTGTTCTGCATTCTGTCCATCAATTGTTGTTTTTGCATTTGTCACCCCGAGTGGGACGGGTATGCCCAGACGTGGGTCCCGTGCTCTCCATGCCACTGGAGTCAAGCTATCCTGGCTGATGAGGGCTGAAAGCCCGAAACCGGTCCTAGGATGCTTGTTTCCAGTCCAGGGAGGACCTGGCCTGGCAGTTCGGGCTGGACTGTTCCCATTGGGCGCAGGGTCAAGACTGATTTGCATATTGCTGGGTCCAAACTGGAATGGCATGGTGAGCAAAAAACGATGGATTTAGGCCCAGATCTCTGTACTGGGGTGAATGTACGACATTGTTCTGCATTCTGTCCATCAATTGTTGTTTTTGCATTTGTCACCCTGAGTGGGACGGGGTATGCCCAGACGTGGGTCCCGTGCTCTCCATGCCACTGGAGTCAAGCTATCCTGGCTGATGAGGGCTGAAAGCCCGAAACCGGTCCTAGGATGCTTGTTTCCAGTCCAGGGAGGACCTGGCCTGGCAGTTCGGGCTGGACTGTTCCCATTGGGCGCAGGGTCAATACTGATTTGCATATGGCTGGGTCCAAACTGGAATGGCATGGTGAGCAAAAACGATGGATTTAGGCCCAGATCTCTGTACTGGGGTGAATGTACGACATTGTTCTGCATTCTGTCCATCAATTGTTGTTTTTGCATTTGTCACCCCGAGTGGGACGGGTATGCCCAGACGTGGGTCCCGTGCTCTCCATGCCACTGGAGTCAAGCTATCCTGGCTGATGAGGGCTGAAAGCCCGAAACCGGTCCTAGGATGCTTGTTTCCAGTCCAGGGAGGACCTGGCCTGGCAGTTCGGGCTGGACTGTTCCCATTGGGCGCAGGGTCAAGACTGATTTGCATATGGCTGGGTCCAAACTGGAAGGGCATGGTGAGCAAAAAAACGATGGATTTAGGCCCAGATCTCTGTACTGGGGTGAATCTACGACATTGTTTTTTTTAATTTTTTTTTATTAGTTTTGCAAATACAAAAAGAAAAGACATACACAATAACAATGCGAGCATGTATCATATCGTCATTATGCTTACATAGTGATAAACAAAAATAAATAAAATCCCCACAAATCCAACAAAAATACAAAAGACATCAAATTATAATACTACCACAAAACCATCCTCACATCATACCTGAACAATATCGTCAAAGTCGCATTGAGATGTTAGAGCATCATCCCTCCATTCTCCCAGACCGCAACCCCGTGTCTCTCGCTACAGCACCCATGGCACCTAGTTCGTGTCACTCTGCTCTGCTTCCGCTGCCCTATGTTGAAGGAATTGTCTCAGGGGCTCCCATATGTCTTTTGGTCTACAAACTGGGGGCAGCTCTTCTGCGTAAGTCTCCATGTTGTCTTTGTAGTAGACCATGTCTTTAATCCAGTGGTCTACTTTCGGGCTGCGTCTTCCGCCCCACGTGATAGCCACTCTTCGCTTAGCCATGAGCAGCGCCAAGCGTACGAATCTACCGCATACTCGCTTTACCTGCGGCGCGCAAGACAACAGGCAGACCAGCGGGGCACACTGTAGTTCTACACCCGCCATGACCTCTATGTCTCTCACAACAATCGTCCAAAAATCAGCCACCTTTCGACAACCCCAAGCAAGGTGCAGAAAGTCAGAATCAGACTGGCCACAACGCGCACAGCAGCTAGATTCATGCAACCCTAAGCGATGCAGGCGTGCTGGCGTGTAATACACCTGATGTATGTATTTAAAATGTATGATCCTCAAGTTCCCATTCATGACAAGTGTGCCCGTTAATTCACATACATACTTCCAGTCTTCCTCCGATATCGGAGCGGGCAGGCAGGCATTCCACCTCTCCCAGCTTCTGTCAGGCTGACCCACACACTCTTCCCTTATTAGCCTGTATAATCTGGAGATCAGTTTTTTATTAGTGGGGGGTAGTGAGCACGAACTGTAGGGACATCAGAGTAGGAGGCTCCAGAGGGTAGGTGTCGTAATGAGCCCTGATGGCGTGTCTGAGTCTGTGCAGCGCGAATCGAAACAACAACGTGGGATTACTTATGTATTGTAAAGCGTCCGGTGTGATAAACGTCCCCTCCGGGTAGAGATCCCGCATCTGCTGGAAACCCGCCTCGCTAAGCAGTCGCATTGACGGCGCCTCCTGAGTGACTGACAGTGCCCCGTGGTGTTCTATATGCATGGGTGGTGCATATATAGGTAATTTACGCGCCAGTCGTCCAATCTCCTGCCAAACAGCCAACGTTGTGTCCACCGCATTGATTTCTGTTCTCGGAATGCCACGTGTCCGGTGCGTGATCATGCTACGCAGCGGGACAGAGTTGGCATCTCCCTCCTCCACTGCGACATGTGGAGTGAATGCGTGTGGTCTCACCCAATAATACACATACTGGGACTGCGCACTAAGATAATAGATATAAAAGTCAGGCGCCCCAAACCCGCCTTTGTCATAATCGCTAGTGAGGACAGACCAGCTCACCCGGGCATGTTTGCCTCCCCAGACCAACCGAAGTAAGGTCCCACGGAGGGTGTTAAAAAACCCTTTCGACAACACAATCGGGATGTTCGTGAATAAATACAAAAACCGCGGCAAGACTACAATCTTGAGTAAAGCAATGCGATACGCCAAAGAGAGCGGTAACGCTACCCATAGATCCACCTGTTGGTCCAGTTTGGCGTATGCCCGCCCATAATTCTCACGTATAACTCTATCCGGGTCTCTATGGATCCAGACTCCAAGATATTTAACTGGGTCTACGGACCACATCAATGGATATTCCATATCAGGTTGAGTCGTGGATTCCGTTAAAGGTATAACTACGGATTTTTCCCAATTCACAACCAGTCCTGACAAGTGGCTGAATCTTACATACTCTCGCAGGAGCTGAGCCAACCGCGAGGGCTCACGAACAAATAGCACCATGTTGTCCGCGTATAACGAAATGGCAACTGGGCGATAACTAAAGTTTAGCGCCGTTTCCCTATGTCTCTGCCTAATAATGCACGCCAGCGGTTCCAGTACAATCACAAAGAGTAGCGGCGATAGAGGGCAGCCCTGACGCGTGCCCCTCTTAATATCAAAGGGGTCTGATGTCAAACCACCAACACGCACTCTAGGGGAAGGATCCGCATATAGCACCCTGATCCATTGTATAAATAAAGGCGGGAATCCCATACGCTGAAGAGTAAAAAACATATACTTCCACTCCACTGAATCAAAAGCCTTGGCTGCGTCCAGCAGGACCGCCACGGCAGACATGCGTGGCTCCAATATATGAAACATGGAGAAAATAGTCCGCAAATTGTGCGACGTAGATCGGTCAGGTATAAAACCTGACTGGTCCGTTAAAACCAGGCAGGACATCAGGGGCTGTAGTTTAACGGCCAGGATCTTGGCCAATATTTTGGCGTCTATATTAATCAGTGAGAGGGGTCTATAAGAATCGCATTTATCTGGGGGTTTGTCTTTCTTGAGAAGCGTTATAATCAGCGCCTGCCGAAGCGACGGCTGTAGTGTTCCCACATCATGCGCCTCCGCATATACTTCCAATAGATACGGGGTGACCAGATCAGCGTATGCCTAATAAAATTCGACCGTAAGGCCATCCGGCCCCGGCGCCTTCCCGTTGGGCAGGGCCATAATAGCAGCTTTGATATCTTCTGCGTCAATCGGCAGGCTCAGATATTCCCTATGTGCATCTGACAGCCAGGCGCACGCTACGTCCTCTAAGTAGCCGTCCATCTCAGCCGCCGCCCGCCTCTAGACTCATATAGATCCGCGTAGAAGGCGCGAAATTGTTCGGTAATAGCAATCGGGTGATAATGTTCTTTCCCATGGGAGTCTGTGATCTTATCAATATGGGGTTGTTCCATACGGTCCCTAATCTTATTTGCCAACGTACGGCCCGGTCTGCCCCCCTCTCCATATCTACGCGCCGTGTGCCTGCGCGAAATGTAACGTATTTCCGATTCGGCCAGGGTGTCATATTCCAAGACCAGCTCGTGTATCCGGGCCAACGTGTCGACCGAAGGGGCTGTTGCGTAGTTTCGTTCTAGTGTCTGGAAGCGTAGCCTCGACTTTAGAAAGCTGCTCTCTGATGTCTTTCAATATGCCCGCTGCAGTACCAATGCACACTCCCCGGATTGTGACTTTAAAAGCCTCCCACAATGTGGAGGCACTCTCTACAGATCCCATATTGAGTAGGAAATATTGCTCTATAGCGTCACGCACCGCAGCCTCATATATCGGATCAAGCAGTGCTTCCGATCGCAGACGCCACGTGAAGGGGCGACGAATGGCCGTTGGGATACTAATGTCTAATTGAACCGGGTTGTGATCCGATAATGTGCGTGGCAGAGTCGTGATCTCCAGTACCCAGTCAGGCGCCTCCCCACCTAACAGCCAGTAGTCTAGCCGCGACCAACTGTTGTGCAATGGTGTTGCATGTGTACCCTCTTTTACTAGTGCATTGCGCACCCTCCACACGTCACTTAATCCAAATTCCAACATAGCACTCCGTACACACTGGGCCACTCTGGGAGTTCGGTGCGTTAGTGGATTAGATTTATCCAAATCAGGGTTCAAGTATGTGTTAAGGTCACCTCCCCACAAAACATTTGCTTCCGGCCATTCCCTCAGCTTTGCATACATTCGCAAGAAACACACTGGGTCATCCGCAATAGGCCCGTACATATTAACTATGGACACCAGGGAGCCACCCAGCCTCCCCTGTACCATTGCACATCGCCCTCTCCATCCACATACGTCCTGGCCGGCATGAATGTTACACCTCGTTTAATCAAAATCAACGTCCCCTGGCATACGATGAATAGGAAGACGCGAGCACATAGCCCGCCCACCTGCCAGCAATGCCGCGCCCCGCATGTCTACCTAAATGCGTTTCCTGTAACAGAGCAATGTGAACGTTATGTCGAGTCAGGTAAGCCAACACTTGGCGTATTTTCTTTGGTGAATTGAGACCCCTCACGTTCCACGTCAAGAACCGGTATCTCTCACCCATAAGGCAGTTGGGTACTCCATGATAGCCAAGCGATCAGTGTGGTCCAAGATAGGAGGGCGGATTCGGCAACACATGTATCTAACATATTATACAACTCAGCTCTCATTCCAAACGACAAACACACAACAATCACACAGATACCAAATAATACTTTTCCCCGGCACCCCTCCCACCTCCCCCCGCCCACTCCAACCTCCCAATTAGGTCGAGACCATCTCCTACCCCCCTCCCTCACATGTACCCCATCATCCATACAACTTATCAAGAGGGGAACTCCCGCTCGGGGGGAGGGAACGGCAGCGAACGCTCACTCTGTGGTGAGATTGCCAGACTTTAACCGTGGGGCACACCTGTGTGCCTGTAACCGTGAGATCAAGCAGCATTCAATACGCTGATCAAATATCAAACAAATCCTACATGCAAACACTTAAAGAAAGAAAAGGGGTGTAACCTCCCATCCAAAGCCCTTAGCAAAAACCAGAACTGACACCACCCGCAGCCCCGACACCAGCCACCCCAGATCATCAAAAGTATAATGGCAGCAACATCTATCTGTGTCCTCAAGAGTCGGTGAGGTCGACGGGCTCCCCGGTCCGCCCTGTCGGGGTTTAGCCTTGCAGATATGCTTCGAGAACTTCAAGGCAGACTTTGAGTCCGTAAAGAAATGCGCTTGTCCCTCATGTGAGATTTTCAATTTGGCCGGGTACAACATAGCATATGGTACAGAGGCAGTCTGAAGTAGCTTCTTCACTGGCACAAACTCCCTGCGCGCCGCCTGCACCGAGGGGGTGTAGTCTGGAAAAAAGGACAGGTTATCGCCCAAGTAGTTTATAGGACTCTTAGCCCTGGCCTCTCGCAAAATAGCATCCCTGTCAGCATAGTTCAGTAGGCGCGCAAGTATCGGACGGGGCGGTGCGCCCGGCTTAGGTCTGGGGCCCAAAGTTCGATGCGCTCTCTCCACGATCATTACGGATGACAACACAGGACCAAATAGTTCGCGCAGCAAAGTATCTACAAAAGTCTCGATTTTGGAGATGGCGGTGGACTCTGGCAGGCCAATTATACGAAGGTTATTGCGCCTGGATCGCGCCTCCAAATCCTTGTTCTTTGCTTTAATTACCTCCAACACCTTTTCCATTTGTAGAATCTGGGTCCGGGATTCCGCCTGCGAGTCCTGAGTATCCGACAGTCTGTTCTCCAAAACGTCCAGCCTATGCTCATGAGTGTCCACCTTCTTCTTCACAGCATCTAGGCTGTTCGCAAGGGCATCTATTTTACTGTCTATGGATTTCATTCCAGAGCGCAGTTCAAGCAGGATAGTCCTGGTGTCATCCTCCGAGTCCTCCGCTACCTCCGGCGCGCCCTGTGTCAATGGCTGGTCTCCCACGGCCTCAGTGGTACGCGTACTGCATTTATTTTCAAATTGAAGCTTCGGCTGCTTAGGGTCAGTTTTCCCCATAGTGGAAGAATATGCAAGCCGAGTGCAGGATTCCCTTTCAGCAGTACCACTCCCCGCGCTCAGACCCCAGGTATTCGGAGCTGCTATTTTCGCCGACCAGCACACCAGCAGAACGGCAGGGGGTCAATACCCCGCAGCAAGCGAGCCAGTGCAGCCGACAGTAGGCGTGTGCCCCTTAGTATGTTCCAGAGGGTCAGCGTGCTAGCAAAGTCTCAAATCTCCGCTAGTAGATGTGTCCACACAGATATCTTCAGGTAGACCCAACACTGCTAATGTTACTTTAGTATGCTCTACAGGGCGACAGCCAGATTCAGATGGCTCCAGAACCGCATACCCACTCTGTCTGCCAGGGGCCCAGCGGTATCTCGCCACTCGTCTTGCGCAGTAAGGTCCTCCGCTAGCGGCACAGCCCCAGTCTCTCTGGGAGCTCCAGTGTCACGCCAGCTCCCCCACGAGTGCTAGAGGTTCTTGCTCAGCCCTCACCCCGCGGCCTAGGGGCACCAGACGAACCCCACACACCCCCGCCCGCAAGAGCAGGCCAGGCCGTGAGTCAGGGCCGCAATCTCGCACCACCACTCCCCGGGACACCAGTCTGAAACAATCTCCCCTCTAGTGAGACAGTAGCGACCCCCCCACGCAGCGCCCAGGCCGGTCAGCTCGCTCTGGCCCCCCCAAGAGCGCCCGCGCTAAGAAATGCAGCAGGCGCCCAAGTGAGGCCACGCAGTCCAACCCGCCCCCAGCACCACGCAGAGCGCCCGCCCCACTCACCGCACCTCCGTCGATGCCTCCGGCGTCCTGGGCTCCGTCTCAGGTCAAGTCGGTGTGTAGTCCGCAGCGAGGTTCCTCCAGTGTTCAGGCGGCAAGATCAGTCCCCCGGTGCACTCTACTCACCAGCAGCCCCTCCAGACACGATATACTCAGCACCGTCGCGGGGGTCCAGCGATGATGGCCGCAAGCAACCCGGTGAGGTCAGTAGGTCGATTTAAACAGGTACCGGCGCTCCAACACCACGCGCCGCGTACCCAAAGCTTCACAGCAGCCGTCTTTCCACTCTTAGCCGCGGGCGGCCTCCATCTTGCCAGCGGCCGATCGGCGAGTCGGGCACAGCTCCGGGAGGGCTCCGCCGGTCAATAAGTCTTGAAAAGCGCAGCGATCGCTTCAGACGGGAGTCACAACCCCCCTATGCAATTTTCAACACCTCTGGTGTGCCAAAAACTGTGGTATTTGCCGAATATTCGGTCTGGCTGACGGAGCTCCCTCAAGAGGCAGCCATTCTGCCTCGCGCCGTAGCCACGCACCCCCGAATGTACGACATTGTTCTGCATTCTGTCCATCAATTGTTGTTTTTGCATTTGTCACCCCGAGTGGGACGGGTATGCCCAGACGTGGGTCCAGTGCTCTCCATGCCACTGGAGTCAAGCTATCCTGGCTGATGAGGGCTGAAAGCCTGAAACCGGTCCTAGGATGCTTGTTTCCAGTCCAGGGAGGACCTGGCAGTTCGGGCTGGACTGTTCCCATTGGGCGCAGGGTCAAGACTGATTTGCATATGGCTGGGTCCAAACTGGAATGGCATGGTGAGCAAAAAAACGATGGATTTAGGCCCAGATCTCTGTACTGGGGTGAATGTATGACATTGTTCTGCATTCTGTCCATCAATTGTTGTTTTTGCATTTGTCACCCTGAGTGGGACGGGTATGCCCAGACGTGGGTCCCATGCTCTCCATGCCACTGGAGTCAAGCTATCCTGGCTGATGAGGGCTGAAAGCCCGAAACCGGTCCTAGGATGCTTGTTTCCAGTCCAGGGAGGACCTGGCCTGGCAGTTCGGGCTGGACTGTTCCCATTGGGCGCAGGGTCATGACTGATTTGCATATGGCTGGGTCCAAACTGGAATGGCATGGTGAGCAAAAAAACGATGGATTTAGGCCCAGATCTCTGTACTGGGGTGAATGTACGACATTGTTCTGCATTCTGTCCATCAATTGTTGTTTTTGCAATTCAGGGAGTAGCACTTGAACGCGTAGAGATAAATGTTAGAAAAACTAAATTCATGGCACTCAACCATTCTAAGAAGTTTAAAGGAAAGCTATCTCAGGGCAGTGACTTATTAGAACAGGTGGACTCATTTACATACTTGGGCATCACACTTGCACCTAATCTATCCTGGGGCCAGCATATCGATGTTGCAATCATAAAACATAGGCAGAGAACTGGAGTAATCCAAAAAGAACATTGTGCTTCTCACACAAGGCCTGTTGCACCTGCTTTGAAAATCTACAAAGTGAAAGCTTTGGGAGCTGCCATGTATGGCGCCAAGCTCTGGGGGTTAGGCGACATCACAGGTTTTATAAAATCAGAGAACAAACTTATTAGAGAACTGGTCTCGCTTCGAATTAGCACTCCCTTGCATCCTTTATTTATGGATTTGGGCATGAAAAAGGTAATCCTAAAAGCCCATTTGCGACCCCTCTTATATTGGCATAGGATCTGGGTCACCACGGAATTGAGGCATTATGCAGCCACCTTAGAGGAGATAATCAAGTTGAACAAAGCTAATAAAGTTCCTTGGCTGTCCTCAGTGAGGCAGCTTTTGAAGGCAATTGGCCTCGGTGACCTAGGCCTTTGTCCTGAGGTTATGAAGATCCCTTCGAAAGATATGCTGAAAAATATTATTGGACCCACGCCTTCAAGCAGGAAGAGCGTGTGGTGGGGGAAGCACCGTGACACACAATTTCTTTTATTTTTTAAGTCTACATTTGCACTAGAGCTGTATTGGATTTAGTCACTACTCCTCTTGATAGAAAGCTCTACCATCAGTTTAGAATGGGTAAACTCCCTATTAAAGTGTTTTTAGCTAAATGGAAAAGTTTATCCAGAGAGGAGTACCCATTCTGTGTAGGCCAAAAAGAAACCATCCCGTTGTGCTATTTGTGTGTTCAGCATACACTAGATTTTGTTCCTTTTGGATTGCACCAGTCTGTAGGTTTCTGGGTATCTCTAGCCATATGATTGCCCTAAGAATACTACGTACTGATGCATCTCCCTTTTATGAATGTGAAGTTGCAAAATTCTTGGGGTTGATGTGGGCAAAAAGGAGGGCTTTCATTGCTGCTAAGGGACTTTAACGGTTGATTAGTGTACTATTTTTATATTTTTTAATTTTTACTTCATTATATGTGAATTTTGTATTAGAAATTTTAACGTAGCGACTTTCTGATTTTCCAATTATGGACGCGAATAGCCGGGTATTGACAATCCTGATAACTTTATTGTGCTTAAGTATGATCTGTATTCATTTATTTAATTTGTTCACTTTTATGGCTTAAGACGAAATAAAGTTATTTGAAATGCAATACTGCGCTTTATTAATTCAAATAACACAACTGTTCACCACCAGTCAAAATCAAATGACTGAAGAGCATTTATTTTTCCTATGTCAAAATAACAATCAAGTACGAGCATCACTTATCTAATTTCCTATTCTAAAATTGTTTTGGCAAGGAAATAAATATGGTGGACAAGATTAAATATTGTCTTTCACACAAAGAAAAATACCCTTCAACTACAGAAATTCCAAGACAAGCGGAATGGGTAATGTACACTGTTTACCAATGCAAACATACTCCTAAACACCAGCAACAACACAGCCATACATTCCAACATTTGGAAAGCAGAAAGAGGGAGGTTTAAAAAAAATAATAATAATCAGGGATATTTTTTCATGTTGACTTGTATTGAAATGGGCAACAACAAAAAGGGGGAGCTGAAGAGGGAAACAGAAAACAATGGAGCACTCTCCATTCACAATAAAGCTAAACACATACCACCCCATTCTCCAAACCCCCATGATGTGGTGTCTTTCATACAGCAGATTGCCTGTACTGCAGGTGAATCAACACTGCCATTTTCGTCTAGCAAGCGAACACACGAACTACTGGCATGCTTTCACCTGGAGGTAATGTGGGATGGTGTACTGCTGGGTGACAGTTAAGTCCGCCAGCCCTGATGAAATTGCTAACAATTTTTTCCTGCCAATGACATGTCGGCTGTTCGTTACATTATGGTCTGAGCATGTAACTTCTTTTAAAGTATGTGCCAATGGCCTTTACATTAAAAAGCAATTCAGAGCCCTTTGGACACATTTTTAAAATTGGGAAAGTGAGGTACACTCTTTCTGTTCTTTCCACTGGGCACCTTATCACATGAAGCAGCAAGAGGATAGCATATAAAGTCTATTCTATATAACTCACTTTACTCATCTCTATCATAGGCATATCTGGGCCGGGTAGGATCCCTTGTCTGAATAGGAAAGTGCTGATGATGACAAACTAAGCCAGTCGGTAACACTATCCAATAGGCTCCAAATGACTGCTCCCGTGAGGCACTTACTATTTTTTCAGTTTTTACGTTTTGTCTTGTTACTTGGAATTAGGCACCACACTTACTGGTACACTACACACTTATATCCCCAGTGTTACAGCCCCTAAGTTTAGAGGGAAAGGGCCCTTACAGCTTAATAGTTCCCTTAGGAGTCTTATTACAAGATAATTGCCAGTAGGAGGGGAATGGTCGGAGAATGGGTTATTATAGGTTTTGCTTGTATTGAAATGGGGACAATTTCAGGAGAGGCAAGGCTGAATTAAAGCCATTTTCAGCTATAAAAAGTCAGGAGTCTCCCGCCTGAAATGGGTCTGTTGCATACGTGCCAACTTACAAATTAATTTCACGGTGAGGAGGGGCGGGGCCTTCGAGGGGCAGGCCTTATGCCAAGAGCTACCATAGAGGCATTCAGCCCCTCACACCCCCTCCCAAAAGAAACACACACAACGGGTCATTGAGACTGTCGCTGATGTCCTGGGGTGTTTTCACACCTCTTATTGGACATCGGCTGCTTACTGCCTCCAAAAACAAAGTGGAAATTCACTGTTTTCAGCTTGTTTTCCCTGCCACCGTGTGACTACTTCTCCTCGCCGGATGACTGTATGAAGGGAGCCGCAATCGTGTGACACACATTGGCACAGTGTGAGTTGGCAGGTCTGCTGTCGGCATGTATGATCGAGGCTCCCAGGGGTGTGGATGACATGCAGAATGTGGCCTATGAGTGCTATGCAGAATGTCACAAGCACAAGTGATATGAGAAATGGGACCTGCACAGTCAGGCATGCAAAAAACTTTTGATATGCTATATGACATGCAAACAAGCAGTCACGGTAGGAGCCGGGTGTGAATCGAACAAGTGTTACTTAACACACAGGATATTCATAGGGTGACCTGGCATTCCAGATCTGCCAGGATAGCCCCAGTTTTTCAACTTCTGTCCTGTGTAATTTCAGCAAATTTAGTGAGTTTTCCTGATTCCTAATGCAGAATTAGTTGGAAGCCCCTAGTAGAAATCAATTAAAATAACGGATGATACTGTATAAAAGTAGCATTCAATTCATAATGCCTCCATTTCTGCATTTCTATTGTGGTGAACGGCATTTAAGGCATTCCGTGCCTCACAGCCGATGAAACATTTTACTCCTGTGGAACATCTCGGATCTGTTTTTTGGAGGTTTTCAAAATCTGATCACCCTAGCTATTTAGCATCAACAAATGCTAGCAACGCAACACGCGTCTTACACAACTGCAACCCCATTGTCTTCCATGGGCAGCCTGAGCATTGGTGAAGTGGAAGCCCATTCCGATAGTCGTCTGTCACGAGCATGACATGCCAGCAGTGTCGGCCTGGCCTATGGCAATCAGACAGTGCCTGATGGGCTGATCTGACAGGTCAGCTTGTGGGCTGTTTTTTTGACTGTTTGTGGGCCTATTTTATGGTCTACTAGGCCGGTTTTTAATGTTGAATTCCCTTATATAAAAATAAACATTGCCTGCGCAAGCTCACATCCAACGTCTTCCATACCTTGCAAAAACACCTGTGCCCATGTTTACTGTTGATTTCCCGGATATAAAAACAAACCTTGCCAGCAGCAAGCTAAAATTCAATGTCTTCCATACCTTGTAAAACACTTGTGCAACGTGTCTTTACGAGTTTAAAACTGTTCTAATTTGCAGTCATGGGACAAATTATCAGATCTTTAATTCACTAATGGGGGCCACTTTGAGTTTGGTGCCCAAGCCTATTTGCTGTCCCCATCCGACACTGCGTGCCAGTGTCCAATTCCATTGCTCACTCTAACCACAAGGGATACCATCCGAGTTGCCTATGCTCCCCTGCCCACTCCTCCCTCCCATCAAGAACAACAGGCTCAGAAATCCTAGCTCACCCCGGAGACAGAATGTCAGCACACTGTGTCAATAAATATCTCGTTCTCATCACGAGTAAATCTTTGACTCCCAGCCCAGTCCAAGCTGGGTGTTACAATACAAAACCAGGAGGCCGCCTCTTCAGACAGCTCGTGTGGACTCCACAACCAATCAGGACGTCTGAATTCAGCGTGACGCACGAGCATTGGCTGACGTGACTCTGGTGCTCCAATCCTAGGTCACCTTACAATTAGCAGTACCTCCCACTCAGAGACGGCTCACAGAATTTGTTCAGTGAGGCGGTATGGCTGTTATGCTTTCCGGAAGTGCTTTAATTACGGACAAATGGCATCCGATCCGTTGAATGATCAACAAGGAATGACGGACGTTAAGCTGAATTCCCTCAGTGTCGTGTAAATACCTGAAAAGTGGTCACCTAGTCATTGCTATTTAGGTGCCACCCATCTTACTACCACCCAACTGGTTAAACGCACAATTAATTATTATTTTTTGGGAGGAGGGAGGGGCCTTAAACACGAATTGCCAATTAATCCCTGAGCCTGCATCTATCCACCGTCAGCTTTACTCACAACACCAACAATCGAAGAGCTGCTTCTTCGAAAAGAAATATGAAGATCAAGGATGCCAAGAAACCATGTAAGTTTCTCTCTTGCCTCGAGTAGTGGAAGAATGTATCCTAGACACTCCTTGATAATTTTCACAAACCAAACCTAAATGTAATTATTCCCGATATCACCGGCCATTGTATTCTTTACCGTCGAGTGATTTGTCCCTGTACTTCCACTAATCATTACGCGCTATTGCTTTTCAGATCATGTCGTGGTTTATCTTTAATTTTTTTTGCATTTCGTGTTTTCTTTCGTGCGTGTGTTTTGTGAATATTTTTGGACATATTCACGTTTCCCTTATCTTTACCTAAGCTACGTCGTTTTCTAAATGAATGCATGTGTGTTCGATGCTCATTGTCGTCGGTACTTCCCTGTTATGCTGTCAGTGCGCACGACACGGTGACAAACTGGTTGAAGAGTGAACATGCAGTGACACATCGCAGGCATTTTCAATGCGTGCTGACTGATATGTTGCATGTGATTATGAGACACTGTTTGCTTGCTTACTTTAAATAATTTATTCCATACAAATACGATCATGTATCATCTATTTAGCATTTTTGTGCAACGCGTGTAAGCCCCAGCGGGTCTCACATAAGAACAATTTCGTTCTGCAAAAGAGCAGTTTGTATAAGAATGTTTTCACATAAGGATCGTTACGTATTGCATAACAACAGTTTTAACTATAAACGGTTTACGTCCAAATGCACACAAGAACATTCTTACAGTGCATATTTGCATGTTACATAAGACTGTTTCACCATCAGTTTCATGGCAGTAACAGTTCAACGAGATCTTGCCAGGAATTGCACTGCATTGACACAATACACACATCAGCGCTACATAAAATGATTTAATAAATAACGTTTGTTTCAGAGGGTCAGAAAATCGATACTTACAATGACCCAGTATGATGAAACGTATAAGCCTAGTAGTGCATGATGTGCATATATATTGCATTTTAAACACATGCTTGCAAATCCTTTCAATTATGCGACCTGTGTACACTAAGTTTCAAGTTTAAGTTTATTTATGATTTTGGAACTCCAAAGAGATCCACACAAATTAACAGGCCAACAACATATAAATACAACATTTTTATAAAACAAGGTTTCTACGATCATTATAAAACATCAGATAAAACCAAAATTGATAATTATAGCCTTCATATAAATGTCTATTAGTACATATTTAAAAAACACTTAAAGTTAAAAATCCTATGACAAAACATTTCATTTGGTGGTTCATAGATAGAATCTATTTGTGCAGAGGCCGAAAGGATAGATAATTGTAGACAAATTGGTCTCATCCATTTACGCCGATACAATAATAGAGCGGGGCAGATAAATAGCACATGATTAACATCCTGGATAGAATTATTACACAGATTACAAATTGGAGAAGAACCATACCATTTAGATAGTACATTGTTTAAAGGGAGCATACCCAGCCTCAATTATAGCCAAAAGCGGCGCACTCCATGGGGCAGGTTCCAAGAGATATAAGCCTGTGCTTTTTTTATCACACAGGAATCTATGGCCGGGTGGGTACCTCTCTTTAAAATACGAGCTTCCTTATCCCTGGTGAAACTTAATTTCCAAGTGGCCTGCTTCAAAATGGCCCGTAATTGATATGACGATAGGGTAAAAAGTAGGGATTCGTCCAGTTGTAGCAAATCAACTGCAATTCTAAAATTCTTAACAATTAATGACTGCTCCTTTAAACTTTCTAATATTTTTTTGGGGATTAAAAATCTTAGTGTGCCAGGATCACCCTTTACCAGACTTGTAACCCACCGCACTATCCCTGCAAGACCCTGTACCCAACTACTCCTTAAACCAAACTCTAACCTTAGTGCAGCCACGGGGCAAGCAGAGCTGACTGAGGCTAGGCTCCTCAAAATTTTGCCTTCTGTTGTATTTAAAAAAGACCATTTTTTTATATCAAGTAATTCAATACCATACAGCAGGGAAGCAGGAATTTTTGCACGAAATGCCTCCAATAAAAGTGCAAAATGTCTTTTTCCAGTGGATCTATATAGGGAGCCCAAGCTTTTCCCCTGTGTAGTAGCTTTATAGATGTTATTTTCTATATGGGCTTTGTCACTTAGGTTACCACACACCGTTTTTCCCAAGAAAATGTAAGATTTTACAAGTTCCAATTTTTGTCCACCTACAGACCAAACAAAATTCCCATACTGGAGCTTTTTTCTTCCATGCATGCACATTATTTTACTTTTAGATACATTAATCTTTAAATAGTGGGCCTCTGCAAATTTATAAAGTGCCTGCAGACTATTTAAACCCTTAGGTGTTAAATCCAAGATTAAAATGTCGTCGGCATAAAGTAAACAAGCGATAGGTTTTCCCCTAGTAATGGGGCGATGCCCTCACTTTGCGCCAGAGCGTGAGGAAGGTCAGATATATATAGGGAGAAAAGTAGAGGAGCTAATAAACATCCTTGTTTTAAACCATTTGCAGTAAGGATAGTTTGGGAGAGACCTATTTCCCTCCCATTAAAACTCTACACCAAGTGTCTGTATGAAGTGCACGAACTAGCTCCAAGAGGATGACCGGCATACCCAGATCCGACAGTTTTCTCCACAGCAAGAGCCGATCTACTTTATCGAATGCTGTGGAGAAGTCTATAAAGGCTGTGTACACTCTTCCTCCTCTAACTTTGACATATTTTTCGTTTATTACCTGTAGTGCAGTTAGATTATCAATAGTTCCATGTTTTGTCCTAAACCCGGTTTGTTCAAATGGTAAAAAATTTTCCACATCCACCCAATCATTAATTTGAATCAAGAGGCATTTAGCAAAAACTTTACCAACTGCGTCAAGAAGTGCGATTTGACGGTAATTGTGTGGGGCATCTCGATCTCCTTTCTTAAACAGGGGGACTAATATACTCCCCTTCCAAGAGAGGGGAGCCATTTTATTTGCGTAGCAATAATTAAACACCGGATAAAGAATTTTGCTCCACAATGAACTATTTTGTTTTAAAACTGTGATTGGTAATTCATCGGGACCCATTGCTCCGGAGGATCGCATCCCCTTGATCGCCATTTCAATTTCTTTTTCAGATGGCGATCCATACGATGAGGAGTCTTCTTTTAATGCAATATAGTTAATTGCCATTGCATTATCTGCATATAAGTCCCGAATAAAGCCAACCCATTTATGTTCCTCAATGGCAACGGGGAGTGGTCGAGATCTGGCTCCACATCCTTCTCCAATAAGAGACCAAAACGTTCTTACTTGGCCTTTATACTCTGCTTCTCTCAGTTTAACCCAGATGTTATCTTCCTCTCTTTTCTTAACTTAACCCTTACCCTAGTCCTCCTCCTTTTAATAGCAATATTCTATGATATCTTTCCAAGGAGTAATTCAAGTACTGTTCTCTAATTAATTTATTTATTTATTTCAAGATTTAAAGGCTGGAGGGATCTTGGGACTACTTTAGTACTTTTTCTTTGATTCGACCTCTTCGCAATTTCTATCACTTTGATCATAAATGCATTAAAACTGGCAATTTCTGTTCCATTCCAGCTAGACAAGTTCTCTACAGTGGCCTCTAAAACACTGTCCAAGCCCAAGATGGCTTTGTTATCCCAGTGACATCTCCCTGTTTTCTTAGCGAAACTAACAGATTCGCCGTTTAGTGCCCATGGATCGTTCGAAAATAAATTTAAATTTACGGTAAGAGTTAGTACTTTGTGGTCACTATAGAGAGAGTTACAGACCTTTAAATCTTTCAATAAGAAGAAGGAGGTACTTCCCACTACCACATAGTCTAAAATAGATTCTCCACTATAAGTTTTACAAGTAAAGGTAGCCGGTATATCCGAAGGCAATCTTCCATTTACTATAATGCCATCAACCTTCGTTAGTTCATCAATAAGCATTTTCCCTCTCTTATTTGTTCTAATATTTTGTGGAAAAAGCGCTTGTGGGATCTGCAGAGATTCTTCTTTTTCTTTATTTAGAAATATATCCAAGGTAGAGTTAGAGATTTTACAATTCAGATCCCCTACCAGGACTATATGAGGGGGAAATTCTACATCATTAACTTTTTTAATGTAGGAAAAAAACGTCTTTAAGAGTACATCGTGAGAGGCATCTGGTGGAATATAAGCATTTATCAGCATTAGCGGTAGAGATTTTACATTATCAGGATTATACAATGTTATTGCTAGAAAAAGATTACTAGGATCTTTATAGTAATCATAATTCCATTTTATCTTATTTGACAGTAAGCAGGCAACCCTCCCTTTGCATGTCCTCTCCTGGACGGGGTTGCTTTGCAATCTAAAATATAATAATCCTTACATAGCAATTCCTCTGTACTCCAGGTCTCCTGAAGACAAATCACGTTTGCATCTAATGCGCATAGATATTGTAACTTCTCCCTAGTATTCTTTATTGTGTACACTAATAAACTACTGAGATCGGCTGTATGTGCTGTATTTCTTTTTTATGTGGCCCCCCCCCCTAAAATTATTTTATTCATGTTTTGCTCAATCTAAAAATGTGTTATGTGCATAGTGCTTTCAAGTAATCACTCACAAATGCTTCTGTTAGTATTTGGAACTTTAAATTGCCTGAAGATTCTAAACATGATATAAAATAAGGTGACTATGCTGGTTGACCCTCAGATCAACAGACCAGGCTCCCTTATTTTCTTGCATTTTCGGTCAAAGCTTACAAGTTTCCTTATTTGTACACTGCTGTTGACAATCCCACTTCCTAACACATCAACTCAGTTCATTTCTGGGAGTTTGACATATGCCATGATTTTGAGTTGGTTGGTAGTGGTGAATTTTCAATTTCTGGAGAAAATGTGAAATCCGGCGGGAAATTCACCAGCTTAGTTTTCCTACAAATGTAGCACTTCCTCCACTTAAAGAAGTTTTTTTCTTTATCAACCACCTGTAAGTTAAACCCTTCGTCCAGTGACAGGGTTCAGTGTGATCTCCGCATTATGCCTGTGGTAGAGTTAAGTGTGTTGGTCCCTAACTTACTTTAGTTTATCATCATACTGAGTTTCATAAAATAACTGCCTTTCATTTGGACAGTGTATTTGAGGCTCGCTTTTGTGTCTGTAAAATGTGATTGTTCACTTTTACTCAAGGTGTATTCATAGTTTATAAATACTCATTTAATATAGCAAACAACCACATGATTATTATGAATAAAAGTTACTGTTTTCAGCAATCCATCAAAGGGTGTGCACATCACCCTTCCGTGAAACATGTTTAAAAAATGTACTTTCCTCATTGAAAGCAAATCTTGCTGCAGCGTTTGCTCAAGCTTACGTCCTAATATTTCATAGGGCCTACTGGACTTTACATTATGCATAGGCTAGAATTTCCCAGTTCCGCATGCTGGCATTGGGAAAGAGGAGACATTATATGCAAGTTGTAACATGTCCATACATTAGTGGGTCTGCATCAAATATATATGGCGATGTGGCACAGCAGCTCTAGGGAATAAGAAATTAGCTGATAGGATCGCTGTACTAAGATATAGGCTTGTTTGTTTAGTAACTAGAGTGTCCAGCCTCCTTAGTTTCACGATGGCTACTGATTACCAGATATTATTCACACACACTTTTTTTTTAAAGCAGCTTCCTGTAATGCCTATTCACTTACTGGTTCTGATCTTGGCAGCATAGATAGTTTTATTTTATGATTGTGGGTGAATATAATAAAAATGAAGGACTTTCCATAATATGCATCTGCCAACTTTGACCCCAGTCTCGCACCGCAAACATTTTGCTACACAAAAATAGAGTCTAATAACGTACACCTTTTTTCTATACCAGACCGATTTGCATGAAAAGGCAAAATCCTGTTACGGATTGACTCCAAAGCTTCATATAGGAAAAAGAGGTTGTTTTTTTTCTGTTTCCTACTTCGTGTTTTTTTAGCTTGCTACTAACACCATACTGTATCCAAATTAGAAGTTGAATCTAGCAACCATCTCTTTCCCAGGATGCTTAATTTTTGCATATTATGTTCTTTTACTATTAAGGCTAATGCTTTTGTTACAATGTTAAGGCTTACAGACTCAAACTGTGTTATATATATTTTTAATATCTATGTTTGACTTCTTATCGAAGTGCTAGTATTAACGACGGTTTGACACAGTCGCTTGTCTTTCTGTAGAAGTATTTTGCCATTGCCAAGAAAAAAGAAAAGGGTGCTTAGGTATGAGAAAGGCCATAAGTATCTACAAGTTCCTTAAGTCATCGGGCACTTAGGCTGGTAGGGTAGTTCACAATAGATGACTTTAGAGACCCTTTCATGTACTCCAGTCTTGAACTGGGTTCCATTGATGTTTGAAAGCCATTCCTGGCGGTGTAGCTTATTTACTATATCACCACCTTAAGGTTGAGTATAGCTAGAGTGGGACATGGTGGCTACACACATTTAGTCTTCTTCACAACATATAAAGACACGAGTGAATAAATTCAGCTGCCCAAGGCATGTTTTATGTGTATGCCTTCAAACCTCCGTATGAAGTGCACATTCCCAGATCTCTGTATGAATTCCAAAGGGAGTACTCTCTAGTCTGCGAGACAAAGTGGGAGAGTAGGGCCACAGTAACTCTTTAAGTAACAGTAGTTCAAAAAAATCTGATTTCCAGATCTGTGGCACTGGAATATTTTACCCCTGGAAGGGCTCCTTCATTCCTGAACTGGCTGAAATCCTCTAATGTAGGGAATAGAGAAGATGATTGATTGTTGTTACTCTGTGTCGTGGGCCTTGCAAAGGGAACGGTAAGCAAAGCCTGGCCATTGTTTCAGTGATTACCATTAATTACTTTGCATTGTGATTAAGTGGTACCAGTCTTGACATCAAATTCCATCACGTTGGGAAAGGTTGAATTCAGCCTTAAGGATGCTCCTGCATACTGAACAACTTGCTTAGACTTTGCCTTGATTGGCTAAAGCTGCCAAAACGTAAGCAAATGGATAACTTGGAAAACATTTAGACCACTTTGGTTAGTAAATATCAGGATTTGGTGGTTGTGGAATTCTGATCATTAAAAGGACTTCAATGTAGTTGGGGCTTTTTCATTTCTTCAGATCCTAACCAGAAAGACACCCACATTGCCTTTTAAGCCTTCATCGGATACAGTCATGAGACCCCTGCCTCCCTGAGAAATGGACGTCATTAAATACTAGGTGTGAAGGCAGGATTATTCACTAGGGCAAATTTCCAAGACCTAATTGATGGTGCTGTTTCATGAATTGATTTGACTTTTGCTTTAGTCACGTAGGTAGACACATAGTTTGACATTTGTCTGTCTTTTTCATTGTTTTGCATGAGATAACATTATATTTCATAATCTTTGGTTAACAGTTACTTCTGTTGACTTGGTTAGCTTGTTCCCTGTTTCTGTTAACCAATTTCTTTAACCATTTTGCGGTAGTTTGTTTATGCATTTTTCCTTTTGAAACTGGGTTTATATGGGGCATTCTTAATGTCATCTGTTATGTTTTTTGAGTGTTGAATCATTGCCCACCCACAGCTCCTTACTTAGAGCAAATTTCATTTCAAATAGCTTTATTCGACAGCATATGTCATAAAAGCATCAAATAGCATATATACAATAAAATAGCATCTGGACAATAAAAAAGAGAAAAAGATCATGTAATACAGAGGGTTGTTTAAAAGTCTCATAAGATAAAATTAATAGCAGCATATTTGGTTAAAACCATTAAACAAGTATCATAAAAGAGATTTCATTCTGGGACACTATATACATATAGGGGACAAGTCAGTTATAGTGAGCAGTATATAACAATGTATGTATAAGGTGCTAATGCTATCTATATCATAATTAATATTTAAAGAGTTACATTGCAAACCAATATAGTATATGGTTTAAACACCTATAATAAATCGTGTGTCTACATTGGGGTCACACTTTGTATGGCTCTAATTCTGATTAGCCAGGCTCGGCCTAAGAACTTGGCCACTCCACATGAAACAAGCATTTGCAATGCAATAGGTCTCGCATTACGGAAAGTTTGAGCTTTTGACTTTGCATTATTATTTGCAACACCAATAGCTTAAACTTTCAGTAATGCAGGACCTATTGCATCGTAAATGCTTGTTTTTAAATGTATCTATTTGCAGGGACATGACGGCTTTGCTCCACTCACAACAGTGTCACTCAAAGTGTCATGAGTAATGATTTGACATGTCACACAAATCAGACCGAAACGTGTAAATGTCACACATAAGCACAATGAAAACATGGCACCTATGACCAGGAGTTATATAGTCTCCATGATTGAGCTTGTTTCTTAGCCTCTTTATTAGAGTCTTTAATAATAGACATAAAAGCCCTATCGGTAGCACCCCCAATGATTTTAAGGACCAGTCATCAGTGTTCTAAAAAAAAACTACTAAATAGTACCAAAAGATACCAGAAATCTGTCAAAGGCAATGGTGGAATAAAATAAAAAGTAAAAGATTTCAGAGCGTGCTATAAAAAAAAAGTTATTGGGGTAGAAAAGAAACTAAAAGCAACAATGGATCAAATTATTTGAAGACACAAAAGCAAAGAATTCCAGGAATTTATGTAACCTTGTTACCCAAATTTCATCACAGAAAACCCAACTGATCAGCTGAAATATATCAAATGTGACCTGGGCAAGTTACACTGGAAAGCTATAGGCTGGAAACAATAAACTGAAATATGAACTGGACGCATTTGGAATGCAATTAAAGACTGCACTACCAAGTAATGATGCCCTACCCAAACACAAGACGAGGTAGAGAATACCATTAAAGAAATTTGTAGCAATGGGACTTCCACTACAAATGGTATCTTAGGGTTCGTTTTTAAGATTGCTCAGTTACAATGGGCTTCAATCCTCTTTCCACTATTCAAGTCTTGCGGGACTCCAATACCATCCGAGATAGTTGGGAGAGGTTGATTCTGGTGTGAATACATAAAAAGGATTCTTTAAATGCACCAGAGAACTTTCACATTATCACCCTTCTTGATATAGAGGGGAAATGCTTCACTAAGATCTCAAATAATGAGTTAGAACTGTGCGCAAGAAAGAAGCAACTGATCCCAATACATGAAACAGGATTCCAGAAGGATTGTAGTATAGAGGACAACCTGCTAGGTTTAGCCATCCTGGTTGAACAAGCAATTTAGGAAAGGGAGCACCCTCTTTATGCGGCCTTTATAGACTTTGCCAAACCATTCGACAATGTAGATAGAACTAAATTGTGGTCAAAACTTGCCAAATGGCGCATCCCATCCATTCTTTTGAAGGGCGTTATCAGCTTATCCACGCATCAATACTGACAAAGGCCTAAAGCACAGCTGTATACTAGCTACTTTACTCTTTAATCTCTATTTGGCAGACATGATTCCAGCAATCGGCTCAGTAAGGTCCTTACCGCAGAGCATCCCAAGAACAAAGATCAGAGCATTACAATAAGTAGATGATACTATTTTACTGGATCAGACCACAATCGGACTTCAAAGGCCCTTGGATGCTTATTGCGCATTGTGACTTAAACAACAGCAAAATAATCATCCCTAATTCTAAGGTCTTAATATTTGGTAGCAAATTAAATACAATTGAAAGCTGGTTTATGGATAAGGTAAAAATAGCAACATCCTGTACATATCTTGGCATTCGGTTTGAAGAAAGAGGTCGCTCCAAGGCACAGCTTCAATCACTCCAAAGCTAGGCGACTCCCGTGCCTTCTCTGTGCGCAGTGTAACACAGAAGCTGCCGAAAGGCCTGCCATGTTTTAAAAGGTATATTTCACTGTAGGGCTGTGAAAAACACTAAAGCCAAAATCAAAAGGCAATCGATAAAACCGCTCAAGTGAATTATAGCCTTACATTACAGTGCAGGCCTGCAATGATCGTTATATTCTATGAAGAAAACACATATTTGGGATCAAATTTTTAAATTTTCGAACTTACGTTTTTTCTCATGGCACATGAGGCTGCAGTGCAAAATGTGAACTGTCTCAATGCCCAAGGGAAAACTAGGTGAAAATAGCTGAGCATTTCACTTAAGAGCGTGGGATTTTTATTGGCTGTTCAGCTGTCACTACATTTTAAAAGAGAGAGATGGAGGAATGTTTGGACTGTGGGAAATCATTCACACAGACAGCGGCACCCTCAATAGCTGAGCACGGGAAGGTAAAAAATTATGAATTACAAGGGCACAAGACAGACTAAATTACTAAAGTGAGATTCGAGCTCAAGATTTATGTGGAGCAGAAGGGGAAGTAAGACTCTGCAGCCTTGCAGGACACGTTGGTGCTCATTAAATGCACTGCCCTTCTCTGTACCAGCATCAGCTATTGATCAACTTTACTGCAAAAATAAAGGTGTCAAATCGATCCTCAGAGATAAACATGTCGTGACAGACCAGATCGAGCTAACCTCACAAACTAGTCGGCTCTCATGCTGGTTGTGCACTAGGATCATTGTTGCGATAGCTAAAGTAGAGGGAGATAGAATAGACTAGTTTGCCCAGGATAACACAATGCGTGCAAGTAGGTAATTCATAGGCACTAGAGTGCTGGACACATAACACGTAAGCCATTTCAAAATGTTTCCAGTCGCTTCCTCAAAACAATTTGACCATTTCGTTTAAAAGCGTGGGATTTTTATTGACTGTTAAGCTGTCACTACTCTCCTCTGCCCGAAAACTGCATCAGCTAAACACGCGATGTGTGGCGCTTTAGCACAAATATATAAAAAATGCTATTAGCTAAACACAGAGCTGCATGAAGCTCAACAAACAAGCATTGTTAACATCGTACATGAAGCGCAGCGTCAGAAAAACGGGTGCCCTGCTAATATATGAAGTGAGGAAAAGTTAAAACGAGCGCGGCAGCCTGCAAAGCAGTCCCAAAAACTCTCGTGCGTCGTGGCTGGCCTTTGGATGAGTACGCGCGGCAGACATGTGTTTCCACTTATCGCGCCCGCGTCTGGGCACGATAATTGGAAACACATGTTTGCCGCGCGTACCCATCTCAAAAAGGCCAGCCACGACGCACGAGCGTTTCTTGGACTGCTTTGAAAACTCACTTACATTAAGTCTTCGCCTCTAAGCAGCGCTTGCGCGCTACTCGAGGCTCGACCTAAAAAGGACACTGGGATCAGATTTTAGAATGCGCAGAGCAGACCGGAAGTCGCGGGTGCCCATGTCGCTACATATTGGTTTTATCCACTTGCTCCTAGCTGCAGCGTATGCGGGGCAAGCAAAGAGGACATGGGCAATGCACTCGACCAACGCTCCGCAGCACGGACAGTGCTCTGTCATGTTCTCGGCTGTATGCCACTTGGTAATATAGGTGTTAACAGGGAGCGTACCGAACCTAAACTGAGTGTACAGGGTCCTATCTCGTGGGACCTGGATCACATCTAGGTAAGGCTCCAAACATCTGGCTTGCTTAAACAAGAGGAACTCTTCTGACAATCTACCCAACATTGGCTTGCATAATTCTTGCCTGTCAAACCAGTCCCAATAATATCTCTTAAGTTCCGCTTTACACGGCGGAGTCTGGGTATCCCATGAATCTTTAAGGCCAAGTTGCATCATTGCTTTCTTCACATATGATAGCCACTTGACCTTATGGTTCACATCCAGATTCATTACCTCCGTTAGAGCTAAGGCATAGTTGGTAAGCTCTTCGGTACGCCGTATGCGAGCCCAGAAGAGCAAAGGTCGTAGCCTGGCTATAGCTCCAAACGGACGCCTACCCATGTCATACATTAATGGTATTAAAGGGGTGTTTCGTGGGAGCGTCACCAAATCCCTCAGAAATTTGTGCTCTGACCTACTTATTTCGTCCACATTTTCAAACCCCCATAGCTCGGCTCCATACAGAGCTGAGCTGACTGCTTTTGCTTCATAGACTGCGAGCGCAGGGGCAACAGGCCTACTATATGAGGAGCGATGTTCTTTGCTTATTGCCCCAGTCACGCGTCTATGATTCAATAGTATTTTGGCTATATGGGGCCTCCAGGGCATTTTATCCGAGAGTCGCATGCCCAAATATTCAAAATTCCCGACTCTCTCAAGGGGGGTACCATTTAGTAAGAAGTTGTTCCTGAAGGATTTAGGAGGATTGAAAGCCATAAGCTTTGTCTTCGTAGTATTAATAACTAAGCCCCGAGCATCACAGAAGGATTGATACCTATTCAACAATTTTTGAAGCCCAACTGGAGTCTTTGCCACCAACAAGGTATCGTCGGCGAACAGGAGTGTTGGCACTTTGTCACCCACTAAGATAGGCGCGTCGGCTGGGTCCTCCTGGAGAAACTTCACCACCCCGTTCACATACAAAGAGAACAGGGTGGGAGCCATCAAGCAACCCTGGCGCACTCCCTTGCCAACAGGAATCTGCTCCGTTAGCTGCCCTTGGACACCCCATCTCACTTGAGCATAAGTACCCTCGTGGAGACGTATTAATAAATTAAGAATTAATGGTGGGATGCCCATATCATTTAAAATCTGCCACAATTTGGTCCTCGGTACCAGGTCAAACGCTGTTTTAAGGTCAAATGCCATATAGAGACTACCTTTCCCAATTACAACAACTTTCCAATATATGAGCATTAACCTAAAAACCTGATCAATTGTCCCGGTATTGGCCCTAAAGCCCACCTGGTATTGCGAGAGGATATCCTCCTCTTCCGCCCATGATTGTATTTTCTGCAGGAGGACCCTACCTAGCACCTTTTGCATTACATCAGTTAGGCTTATAGGCCTATAATTCGAGGGATCTTCCTTGTCTCCTTTTTAGGTCTCGCCTAGCGATGCAGCGCCATGCGCTGCTCGCGTAAGCGAGATCTATTGTTGCCGACTTGCCTGCGAAGGGGGACAGGACATGTGCACGTGTATGGCAAGTCCTGGACAGGAGATGTGCACGCGTATGGTGCGAGCAGGAGTTGTAATAACGCCGCAAACCGTACGCGTGCACATCAGCTGTCTGTGCCGAAGCTTAACAGACAGGAGATGTGCACGTGTACGGCTCGCGGCGTTATCACAACTCCTGCTCGCACCATACGCGTGCACATCTCCTGTCCAGGCGCGGCGCGCTTGCATGCACCACTTACCGGCTCTTGAATCCTGCTCCGGCCGCATCATGCGGCATTCACGAAGGCGGCGGGGTGGGCTCCCGCCGGACTTCCTCTACTGCTTGCCAGTGTGGGGTGGGCTCCCGCCTCGCTTCTCAGACACGCGGGCTCCCTGAGCACACGGGAGCCCAGGACGCTTCCGGACGCGCGCTGCATGCCCCACCCATGTCCCAGGCAAGGTTGCCTGACTTCCGGGTCGCGCTGAGAGCGGCCCGGAGAACGCTTCCACAACAGCTCGGGCTGCGACTGCGAAACGGATGCAGAGACCTGCTTTCTGCTCCTTGGAAGGACGTTGCTGTTGGTTCAGGGATGGCTGGGCTGCAACAGCACATGCTCGCACAGCTGAGAAGGTTTCGAGCACGGTGACAGAGGCAGGCAACGCTCACTGCTTTGGAGGACGTCAATTTAAATTTCTCTCAACCCAGCACCTCTCCCACGTAATACATTCCCACATAAATCGAAAGTGGTCTGCCTCACTCATTAGGGCGCACTATCACTAAATAATGCACATGTGTAGCGTTGCTTGCAACCAGGACTACACCCACCTCACTGCTGCCCCTTTTTCAAACCCCTCTCTTGCTTCCTCTGCCTTATCCCTGACTGAAGACTACCGGGTTTTAGCACATACAAACACTGAAACATGCACATAGGTTACTAGATCCAATCTGACCCAGGATGCCAGGGATTAAAATACATTACCATCTGTCCATATTTTTCGGAAGGCTACATGCAAGGAACAGGCAGTCTCCATCCAGTGCCTACACAGCGTTTGTCTGCGTTACACAAAGAAATGAATACAATTTGCAGTCAGCAGAGAGGCCCGAAATTAAATGAGCAAGGGAGTCTGAACTGCCTTCTCAACCCCTGAGGATGTATGATGAACACTGGTGGATAGCTAGAAAAGCTTGCACTACACACAGGCAGTCATTACCACTAGCACCACACTGGCCCAGTCTCTGGCGTCAGTAAAGTAGTGCCAGGAGGTGCCCATGCCCTGGCAATATTTGGACTGCTCCCCATGGGCCCCACCACCAAAGCGGTTGAATGTCACCTGAAAGCCGATACAGAAAAAACACAGACTCCGCACCTTACCAAACACATTATTATGTGGAACTACCTGTCACTGCAGAGCAGCTACTGTATGTAGCAATACATGAGCCAACATGTTTAATTAAAATGTTTAAATATGACTTTCTGTGCATTTACGTATCTATATTTGTATATACAGATAGATATACACACATAAAAAGTCAGTAAAAATTATAAACAAATGTATATTATTAATATTATAAATATATATGCACACACACACACGTGCGAGCACTCATGCCCACGCACTGAAACACATTCTTTTTAAAGACTGTGTTTCTAGCTGCCTTTCTTTGGAGGTGGTCACACTAGTTTTATCTGTGGCTTATTGTTTACCCCATTAAAAATCTCTTTTAGTGATGCCACCAGGCCCAGCCACTATCCGCACTCTACTATTAAGAAGTGGAGTTGAAGTTTGGTTATAGAATGTGCCATAATACAGATGTGCAATTTTTAAAAAATGCACACTCGTACTGTTATTTTTCTTTATACAAATCTCGGGTTGTCATGGACCAGTGATGGACTCTCCTGGTTTAGATCATCAATTGAGTAAGAAGCAGGTTTCCCAGTGCTGTTTACTTTGTAAGTAACAGACCTTTAAGGACTGTAAGGCTTCAGAGAAAGAGGATACACAAAATCTGCCCCTTTTCATCTCTCCAGTTTATTTTTTATGTGAAGGGTGGTTAGGAGATTGGCCTTGTTGCATGGCGGTCTCTTCATTGGTCGCGAGGGAGGATGGTCCGTTCTATATCACAGCTTTATAATATGAGGAAATCAGTTTATGCCGAGAGCAGAAGCTACGCATGCTGGTCACCAGGCTTTAAGTTACACTTATCAGTGACTGCCTTGTTATGAATCATCCATAGAACTCCTCGGAAGGTCTCCTGGGAAAGCCATGCAGTACGCCTTACTGTAATCAAACCATCATAACGCAATAGCTCTTATAAGAAAGACGCTACGATTCATGGACAAGTCAGATCTGTCTAAGCCAGTCAAAGCACGTAATTGCACATCTTTACACATATGTTCCGTTTCGTTACATGAAAAGAACATTAGTTGAAGACAGCTACTAGATTTGTAACTTCTGTGACCGGAAGGGGAGGGTTCCTGGGAGCTGGATATTAAAGAAATGCTCCCAGAAAAACAGACATAAGACTCTGTACAAAGCATCTTTGGCATACAGAAGGAAACGTTGCTTAGAACCTACGGGTCGATTACTACCTAATTCTAATTACTAACGTGCCCCGCGTCTTTTTAATCTTTTTAATCATGTTACTGATTTTTCGAATCACTCTCCTGTTGGAAAGCAGTTTTATGCTTCCACAGACCTTTCTGTGAACTTGCTCCTCGTGTGATCTGATAAGGACACCCAAACCAAGCAAGCAACGACACGTCACCGACCTACCTAGATCCGACAGGATAAAAGGCATATATTGGAAAATTCTGCAGGTCGCTCTAGTGTAGCCTCTTCCTTAAGCACCGGGTCTGCAATAACGCCTATAGAATGACGGGCAGCGAAGCACCCTCAAGAGGAGATGTATACATGCACGTAGAAGATGGCTGGGATCGAAACACAGAACGAGACAGGCTCACATTTAACCCAAACAGGCAATTATGGAACTGTGCTACGACTGTGCAACAAGAAAAACAACAGATTATGGTATGACCAAAGAAATGAAGGCTCTAAATTGAAGTTGACAATAACATTTCTTATTAAAGAAGATTTTCTGATTTATTGTGCAAACTATTTTTAAAACATTAGCCAAAAATGACACATTAGGAAAAAACAAAGTATTCAATAACAGCATTAAAGGAAAACCCTTTAAATTTCCATTCTTAGGACCTTGAACTTCTTGTCTTCCTTGTTAACCCACTTCACCTCTTCTGTAACTACTTCCTTCCACACTTGACGTGCCTGATACAGACCAATATATTCCTCTTTGTAGATTAATATAAATACATACAGGGTATCTAAGTGATAGCAAACGTTTGCTCGAAATGTCAATCTGCACATGTCAAAAATTAAACACTATAATTAAAAAAAACATATCTCACTTTCATCATTCCAACCTTATTTAAAACTTCATAAATGTTCAGAGGTGAAGAGCTACCTGCACCATTAGATTCTGTACCCACTCACGCTAAATTGCCGCGTTTATTTATTTGTTTGTTTACTAGCGCCAAAGTTGGCGCTTTCACATTCATGGAGGCTGCGCCTTTCTTTAGACAAGCCGCGCCTAAAGAAAGGTGCGCGCCGCTATTAAAGTGAAAACGCAGCATGGGCGCTTTCACAAAAAAATCTGTTTGTCAACTTGACAAACAGATGCTTTTTTGTCAAAGAGCCCCATGCCACGGTTTCACTTTAATGTCGGCCACGCCCCTTTCGTTAGACGCGGCTTGTCAACAGAAAGGGCGCGGCCTCCATGAATGTGAAAGCGCCGCAAGGGTGCTAGTAATTTGCAATGTAATAGGTCTCGCGATTTGCGAGAGTTTAAGCGATTGTATTGCCAATAGCTTAAACTCTCGTAAATGCGAGACCTATGGCATTGCAAATGCTTGTTTATAAATAGGAACCACTTCTGCGCCTTTCCAAGAGTCTGGAACTGGGCATCCTGCAGCTATGGCATTGAACAAAAAGTAGAAATAACACGACCACCCTCTAGGATCAGACGAGAATAAATCTCCTGGCAGGCCGTCCGGTCCTGGGGCCTTAGCGGGAACTAGCTTCAGAATTGCTGACTCTATTTCGGCCCGCGAGAAGCGTTCTCTATTGTTCCCTATAGGAGGGATTTCAGGGGTGCCGCATAGCTCCTCCAGACATCCATCCTCTGTAGGGGAATATAGGTTCGCAAAATGGTTATACCAATCAAGTCCAGCAATATGATTGGGTATGATATTTAAGTTCCTATCTTTTCCCGACTCACTAGGGACCAAAAGAGATTCTTGTTTTTACTCAGACTAGCATCCTTCAGCTCTAACCAATATCGTTCGTCCCACTCAATCTTAGCTTTATGTAGGGCTACTTTGTAATCTTTCCTAGCACTTTTAACTCTAGAACAGTTTTTATTTCTGATAGCTAGGTACAAAGATTGTCTTTTAAGTTTGCAATCTAAGTTATACCAAGGATTTTGTGTTTTGTGGTGGACACGCAAAGTCCTGTCCTTACAAGGAGCCTGAAAATACGAGCTGAGTGTCTCTACAGTACTGACATGGACTATCGAGATCATATCACACTTAGATGTATCTGAAGCCACAACACTAAGTTCTGCTGTTTTCTCAGACAAGATTTTACAAATAGCCAATAAGTTTTCTTCGTGCAGAGAGACCCTGTCCCACTTAAGATGTCTCTTACAATTGGAGGGAATGATGTTAGTAATACAGGTTGCTGCCTTACTGGTCGAGGGATTTAATGTGGGAGCCCAAGGGTTAGTCATGGTCATGCATAAGGGATTATGATCGCTATCAGTCGTAGCACCTACAAACATGTCAGTCTTCTCGTCCCATAAGTTTACATCCAGTAAAATATAATCCATTCGAGAAGGACAGCCAACTCTATTAAAGGTGTTTGCCCCCTGTTTGTCTGAGGGAGTCCTTCCATTTGTTGCCCTAAGATCAAACTCTGTGGCCAGTGCATTAAGTTGAATGGCTAGGCAAGTCCATTTTTTAATGGGGGATAAGTTAAGTCGAGGGATTATCCTTTTACCATCAGCCCTATCATACTCCAGCAAATCATCTGAGCTCAAGGGCTCGAAAGTGCAATTTAGGTCACCTGCAATCATAATCCGATTTCCTGGCGGGCAGCAGATAATGCCTGCTCTAAAAGCGTGATAGTGGGTGATTGGTTACCCCCCTTAGTTCCTCTGCTATAAACATTGAACAACTCTAAAGTAACCCCGCCATTTGGGCCCCTGATAGTCAGTCTCAAGATGTCATGAGTTCGAAGTGGATGCATGTGGACTTGGCAACCTATGGCAATATTCACCCATACGATCAAACCTCCTGAGGGGCGCCCTCTCCCCACAGTGGTAGCTGGAATGCAGTAACAAGCAAAACCTGTTTTGTGTAGAGGCGCAAGACTCCATGTCTCTTGGAAAATACAGATATCAAATCCCTCAATTAATTTATTAAAATGAGGGAGTATAAGTTTGTTTTGCAAACCTGCAACATTCCACGATAAAATCCTAAGTTTGCTGGACGAGGGAGTCAAGGCTAAGCTATCATTTGTCAGTTCAAGCAGATTTGGTTGTATTTGCGAACCAGACGCTTCAGGGTGAGCTAAAAGTTTGTCTAACCCCGTCTCACATGTCTTCTGGCTGAACTCAGTGTGCAGACTTAGTCCCATGTTCCCATCAGTTTCCAATACGTTGTTATGTGCATCGGAAGTTAATGAGGAGTTTTGTACATTATCTAATGTGTCAGGATTTAATAGAGAGATTTGTGTGTCGTACTTAGAGCTACAGGAGTTGGTATTTTGAGCTATATTAGGGGAATGGATGGTTTCTAGTCAGTCAACTGCTTCTAAGCACGACCCTTGTTCCAAAGTGCCAATTGTTCCACCCCTAATGTGCGAGCGGATGCTCCTAAATTGTATAGATGAGGCAGATGGGGGGGCAAGTTCTAAATTCTAAAGCAAGAAGATTCTCTGCTAAGTCAGTAGAACATAATGTAAGTTCTATAAAATCATGTGTTTGAGCTGGGGATGAACATCTGCGAGTGCAAATAATATCCTCCCGTATCAAGGAGCGACAGCCCCTTACTTGTCGAATCCAGTGTATCACTTTATTTTTTAGGGAGTCTGAGCTCTCGTGAGCAACATTTAGACTAAGTTTGGGGACGTTAGTCATATGAATAGTTTGGCCCGATAGATATGGGGTAATAGATGAATAACGAGTCTGCTGGTATGAGTTAACAACAGAGTTTCTGTCCAAGGGTATGCCAATAGGTATTACTTGCTCCGGTCTCAGACTGAGTATCAATTTTTTTGGGCATTCTCTAGATGTCAATCCCTGTGTGACAAAATTATTTTTAGGTACAATATTATTTCTATTGTTATTTGGTTTCTGACTTTTGGAGACGGGTCGTAAAGGATGTAGGGCATGAACTAACGAATCCGCTTTGATTATCCCTTTCAATTGCAAGTGTTTTAGCCGTTAATTCCTTATTCCTATTAGGAAGAGAAGGGTTACTTGGGTACTGCGGAAGAAGTGTGGCCAGAGGTAATAAAGTTTTAACCATTGCAGTGAGATCTTCAATCATCTGTCTCATAGTGGATATTTCCCCCTTGAGTAAATCAATAGACGTATAATCACCGTGAAGAACAGAAGTCCGTAAATCTGCACTGCCTCGCAGATGTGGCAGTACTTGGGCTGTATTTGTTAGCTGTATATCTGTACCTGTACCTGGATTAGAATCAGGCGCAGCTAGCACAGCAAACCTATTTGAACAAGGAACTGTGGGATAAGAAACACATTCATCCAAGTCAGTGATAGGAGCTGAATCTTTATTAGCCTCATCCTGTGAACCTTCTATTAGAACAAGTGAAATATTGCTGTTGTTATCGGAATTGCCCTTTCTAGAAACTTTCTGGAACATAGCGGGGATGGTGACTGGGCATGGCGGACTTGCATGGGCAGGTGAAGAGTAACCACTACTACGTGGTAACAGGGGTTCTGAGGCCAGGATATCCTCACACTCAGTGATGAGAGTGTCAATTCTATCGATGACACAATTACCAACTGAGTGCTTCTTATTTTTCCTAGCCTTCTTTCCCTTACCTACACCACTGTTGGTATTACAACCTGCCTCTATGCTTTCCATAGTTTTCCGTTTCCCCATAGCCCAGACGGAAGAAAGGCAGTTCCTAGGCAGTAGCCCTAACACTGAAGATAAAGGAAAACACCAATGACCAGCAACAATGACGAAATACAGAAACCAGTTCAGGATTTAAACAGTCCAAGCACAATGAGCATCTGCAAGCCAATTACATTGACTTCGACAACCCCATGTAAGAATGGTGTTTGGCACAGTACCTTGTCCAGATGAAATATAAATTTAATGGGGAGTGTTCAATCCGACTTGTTAGGGGGGTGGCCCTGCCCTGCCTCTTCCTGGCAATGACTGGCAAGGACAGGCCCGCCCTTAGCCCGGGCTTCGTCCGGGCGCCGTCCACGCGCGCGTCCTGCGCTGCGGGAGTCTGCAGGGGTTTTTGTAGCGCCTCCAGGCGCTGGTGGAATTACTGTCAGCTGTGTGCCCCCGAGCCTAGAGCGTGAGGCAGGCTGGAAGATGTGGTCCTCCGGGACCAGGCAGAAGGCCGAGGCGAACAGGAGCGGCAGAAAAGAAACCCGCGCTGCGGGAGTCTGCAGGGGTTTTTGTAGCGCCTTCAGGCGCTGGTGGAATTACTGTCAGCTGTGTGCCCTCGAGCGTGAGGCAGGCTGGAAGATGTGGTCCTCCGGGACCAGGCAGAAGGTAGAGGCGAACAGGAGCGGCAGAAAAATTTCGAACTAAGGGCAAGAAAAGAATGCTTTGCAAATGTTGTTTTGCCTTCAACTAGACTCGAGCTTTGGGATGGGCTAGTGGGTCAACCAATGCAGGTGGGGCTAACATTTCAACCAATGGGGCGGAGCTATCCTTGGAGCCAATGCAAGAAAATGAGTGATTTGACAACTAAAAAGCAGGTTCTACACATTACTGTACAAAATTCAATAACCAGTTTTCCCAAACACTTTTTGCCAAATCTCCAAAAATTCCTTCTGTAAAATGACAATGAACTCAGTAAATATTTTTGATTCCTTCTCCAGAAAGACGCTCCTGTGTGACTGTTGACCAAAGGTACTTTTTCATTCTGCTCAGCAGTAAGTTGCAACATATGCTTGTTTGAGGCCGCATATGTGTACATGTCTTAAAATATTGAACTTAGTGAGCTAAATAACCTGATTTCGGGATGTGTGACTGGCAAGTCTTGAGTTTGTTTCCTAAAGCTTCTTGCATTCATCCTGAGATTAAATAAATGAGTACCAATAAGTTGTAAGCAATATCGCCTGCCTCATATTGAGCTGGTCTCAAATGAGATGACCGAGCCATGTACATACAGTAAGCCACCTGGCCTAAAGAACTGGCAAAAAAGGTAGTTGCCTTGAAATACCTTTGCAGTGAATGGTGTTCTAGCATGCAAAGGATACAAATGTTCCTTCAAGATCCAGAACACAGAATGTGATGGACGGTGTCCTGTAAAGAGGTCACTTCAAGAGAAAGAGAAATAGTGCCTCTTAATAGCATATGTGATCATAACAACACCCAGGCTTTCACTTCTGTTCTGAAGCACACAGCACATCAAGCACCAAATCCGCTAAAATATCAATGTTGTTTTAAATCCTGCAGTGGCAATGTGCATTATAAAATGCAACCTTTCTTACAAATTTCTCCAAATTTACTTTGAGAAGATTGATTATATTCTGTATAATGGTTGTTCCTTAATGTCTTTACTAATTATAGAAATTAGCTTGGGTAGAGAAAGGGGTAACCCCGAAAGGGGCACAAGAGAGGCACCACGCTGACAACATGATTATCAGTTTGTCAGAGTAACACTGGAACAAGTAGTGCACCAACTAGTCTTTTCAGTGTACAGTGCTTTTGCATTGGTAACCTATTATACACAACATCTGAGTTATGATGCTTTTGACACTCCAGGCTTAGTTTGGACATAGAATAAGGTTTCACAAGCATTTTTCTGCCAAACTCCCAAACCGCACTATTCCAAAGCAGCAGGACATAGCGGTGTAATGCCTTCATAAGGGAAGTGCAGGTATACTGCCTTTGCACAGATGCCATCCTGGAGGGAAACAACACCAGACATACGTTAAAGCAAATTCTACATTTGTCTTGCTGTGCACTCTGAGAAACTGATCATAGAGGCATTTTTTTAGGCTGCAGAAATATGCCTCTGGTTAGATAACTTAAATGTTCAGCCTTCACGTAGCTGAGCTATCTCTGTCTACCCCTTGGGTAGAGCTTGAGCTATCTTTCAGGTGACAATGCTCCATTACCAAAGGAAAAGAGCCATAGTCCATCGTATCTACTCAATTTGTTCTAGAATTTCCCCCTGCCCTGTATTTTGTGTCTGGGTGCACCCATTAAATATGCTGAAAATCTATATAACCAGGATGTAAGTTGAGTTGAATTGTCACTTATAAAGTTCAATAAAATTCCTAGGGAATCTTGGTGCTGATCTAAAAACATCAGAAAAAAGCTAAAAATAATCAATAAAGTAGAAATTAGATGTATTTTTCAGCTGTCCTCTATTTTGTGCAGGGCACGACGGAGTGCATTCCAAATATCTTAAACAACAATAGAGAAACAACATCCCTGCCTACACCCCCCCTCCAACGGAGTCGTTCTAAATCGGGAGAATGATAGAAGGGAAGAGCATAAAGGAAGGGATGGCTTAGAGTTGGAAGCAAACACATAAGCGGCATGGGGTCTGTTTCGTATTAGGCTTTCTGTGCAAAGCAGAATGCCTTATAAATGGTTAGTCAGCAAATTTAAAAGCTGCTTGGGAGTCAGTATATGTCTTTAATTAATGAGTCAATTTGAGGCTTCATGGTGACAAAGATGTATTCCTTTTGAGAAGTAAGGCATGGGTGTTATGAACTGAAGCTTTTCGTTTGTCCTTGTTATGGAAACCTAAAAAAGGTTTGTACTAGGTACAGTCTGATTTATAGATTATTAAAAAAATATATTTTTAACAGACTTGTTTTATCTTTAAACAGTAAATGGGGAAGATTAACCAAAACATCGTGCTGTGCAAAGTTTAGAAATGTGATTTACTTTATCTCCACTGGGAAGTAGCCTGAAAGTTAAGCAGATTAGTGTTTGTGATGCTTTACATCAAGGTGGCATCCGATAGATGGTACACAGGCTTTACCATGCAAAGACCCATGGTTTTTGATGCAACTAACAATGGGAGCCAGGAGCTTGTGCCAAAAAATTATGCGATCTCAAGGCATGCATTAACAAGCATTGGCATAGCCAATAGGTCTCGCCTTGGGGACCTTATAAGTGTTTAGCCATGCAACGGTTGATGTTGTTGCACCAAGGATATTGTGCTGCATAAATAAATACTTATAAGGTCCCAAAAGCGAGACCTATTGGCTATGCCAATGCTTGTTTGTGTTCCCACAGTTCTTCCTTAGGGCTGCCCTCAGTGATGCGACCGAAGGACCCTCCGTTTGTCTGCCCCCTTTTTTCTTTCTTATGAGTGCCTTGCGCGGGAGCCGTTTACTTTCATGAATGTCTTTGGTTAGGCAAATGCTTCCACCAGTTAGTTGCACTTTGAACCTGGGGGCTTGTGGTTGACGCGTGTCTTGGCTATGCTACGCGCTAATAACATATTATTGTGTAATCTCATGTTTTTCTCCTAAGCCTATATTTGTAACAGCAACTGTAACTGAAGTAATTTTCGTAACCTGTAACCCGCTGATCCTCATGTAAAGCGCTCTGATACCTCTGGGTCTAGCCAGCGCTATATAAAACTCTTCAAATAAATAAAATAAAAGTAACGCAAATTTGTACTATGCTGGATTCTGCGCTACTTGGTGTTAAAAAGGGACATTCAATGCGTGATACATAAGCCTTCTACGGCAACCATCCATGAGCTTTGATGCAAATGCCGAGCTACTAGCAATAGTAAACAGGTATTTGCACCACAGCCTCATGGAGGTAGATGTATCAGAGGAGAAATGTTTTAATATCTCCAGACCTTGCAATTGTTGTACAGTACACATACAAAGTGGGAAAATTATTACAGCATAGGTCTTGCACTGGAAGTTTCCCCTTCCATTACAAATATGTTTGACAGAGCGCGCACACACTTGCACTATGGTGCAAGGATGTGTGCTTTGGCACTAAGACAGCCTAAAGAGCACCAGTGCTGGGGGAGAGAAAACTGCCATATTTTCCACTCTCCCTTTGACACAGCTCAGCACAAGAACTTTGGCTGCTGCATTTTGTCACATCAAAAGTTAGTATCTTTCCTTCTTAATATTCAGGACTTTTATGAATTGCAGAAATGTTGGGTCAGTTCTGATTTTGAAGGGATTTGAACACTTTCAACCTAAATTGGTAATGTGATAGATTTTCTTTCTTTGTTTTGCATAATGTATGCAGCACCCTACCCTTATGAGAAGCTGGTTCACTGTGAAATTATAACTATGGATAAATCATATAGGCCTCGATTAGGAGTTCCCTTTTAATTCTATTTTGTAAGTGGTCCACGGTAACTCCGCAAACCGATAAGTTTATCCAAGTACTCTAGCTGCTGAAGGCAGCCAGAATCCCTGAAATGCTGTGTGGAAACTTGGAGTTTCAGTTGAATAGATCCTGGAAATACCAATTTCCATGACAATTCTTCATTTCTCAAGGCAACCCCAGTATTCCACCGGTTATACCTCTTAGCTTCCCCACCAAAGCCCCCTCCCTCTGCTATATCCAGAGGGCAGAGTTAACGGGGTGTAATGCTGGTACCTCGTGATGGGGTTCAGTGTACAATTACTTAAGCGTGGGCTGGAACAGTCTTCAGTCGGTGCAACAGTGCGTCCACTTGTGCAACTTTGCACCTAGTGGTTTATTAAATATTATGCGGCTGTTGCATGTGATTTGGTGCCCATTCTGCCAAAGTGCATTAATGGACACTTCTGCTGACCAAAAAGTAAAAACATCACAATGTGCACTGCTTCAACAATCTCCATCCCTTTGTCAGGAGGCACAATTCGAATCAAATCCTTGCCTACGAATGGCAGACAGAGCAACAGAATCATTTCCAGATTGCCTCACTCACAGTAAAAATATTGCATTACCATTTGTTTTTTCTGGGAGAGGGAAACCAGTGTATTTTTTGCAATAAAGTAGCACAGGTCGCTGGGTTTGAATTACAATCATCCAAGACAAAGCAAGGTCTGTTTGCCCTCTTATTTTTGGTGTACAAGAATGGGCTTTTCTCTTTTTGTCTAAGAATAAAATCGCTTCTGCAGTAGAAACATGCAAAATGATTTTGAGGTTCATTTTTGTCTCTGTTAATATAGTTGTACTCATAAATGTAATAAAAGGAACTATATTTCCAGATGCATTATATGTCAAGAAATAATCATGAAAGGTTTGTGGTGCTTTACTTTCTCTGGAAGTGAATTTCAGTTTACTTTAATTTGTAATTTTTAATTCTAATACTATTTGAAGACAAACCGGTAACATGCACTGCAACAGATGTGAAAACACAGACACACACACATACACACCTACTAGCATACTTAGAAATTAGGATTTCCCATTTGTTTCTTTATTCAGCCAGAATTTACTCCCAACATAATTTGAGGCGTGTTTCCTCGGTGCAAGTACATTAGAGAACAAACTTCTAAATGCAATTTAGTAATAGGATCATTCTTCTGTTTTTTCTGAGACTCGCAGAGTGAGTCAAAACAAAAGATTACAATTATGTTTCTCCCTTCAACATATCCAAGGATTTCTAAACGTGTCAAATGTCCTGAAAGATGTGTTTGCCTAGTCTAAAATATCAAAATAATAAATTCTAATAAGGTATCTTGTTTCAGCTGCACAAGCCTTCTACAGCCGGTGACGACGGGACCAGGTTACCCGACGTGGAGCTCACTTGTTCAAGTCAATTAGAGGGTTTTACCAGATTGTTTCTGGAAGTCTTGCGTTTCAAAACAGGGCCTTTGTTTACAGCGCCTGAGAGTCAATATCTACTCTGCATGTCCCAGAAAGAATGCTAACAATTTTTATATCGTTCACTGTTGACTTCTTCGTGTTCATCAAACATATATGAGACAGTTTGTTATGACGTGTATTTGTGCTTCTTTGTAACACTTCGGTTAGAATTTCCACTTGATTTATTTATTTCCAAAATCTTTTTGAGTGAGCTGCACGCAGAAGGAATATGACAGAAGCTAATTTTTGTAACAGTTACTACATAGCAGTCAGCTTACAATGATGGAAGGACACCGGCTGATTTAAATTATCACAGTATGCCACTGGATTTCCAAGGTCTAATTAAAACAAGCATTGGCCGCGCGGCCGTGAAACTGACACGGCCGCGCGGCCGTGAAAGTGAAAGTAATCGCGAGCGTCCAGATGGCGAAGGAAGCCATATGGCGCCTGATCGCGTGTGCACGCTCGCGTGAACGCAAGCTGGTCGCCAGCAAAAGCCACTGTTTGCACTTCCAAAACCCGCTTACTAAAACTCTCGCCAGAGCAGCGCATGCGCTGGCTCAGGCGAGACCTAAAAAGGAGAAAAAATGTTAATTCTCCAAACTTTGCACACATTGCCCGTGTGCTGCACTGTACAGCACACATGAGAAAAGTTTTAAAGCACGCCTCAACACAGTATTTCGTACTGGAAGGGTAACCTATGCTTGATAGCACCCACCACGTTTGAACTATGGTGCAAAGATGTGTTTGTGGTGTTATGCAGTCAGTTTGTGCACCGGTTCTCAGGAAAAGAGCAAGAGCGCCATATCTTTGTAGATATGGTGCGGTCGTGCTCTCTCCCTTTCATGCAGTGCAGCACAGCAACTTTATCTTGTGTGTTCCATGAAAACTCAAAATCTGCCCCTAAATCTCTTTGTAAATTTTGCGGCATCCTATCTTATACTGTGTGTGGTACAACTATAAAAATAATTACTTTCATGTTCACAGTGCTTTCTGTCACAGACTGGGACCTCATAGCAGTATAAATACGTCACCCAATGTCCAACAAAATGTATTTAGTGCAAATTTGGCACAAGGGCATTAGAGCAAACAAATATGCAGCACAAGAACCAGGTTAGGTTCCACAGTTCCAGACTCGTCAACTCCTGGTCGTTAGGCGACTTTCACGAGTTACAGAATGTATTGGTTTTTTCCCAGCCACCTCTTTGCCCTCAGTCCCATTGTACTCAGGATCACAGTTGCCTTGCTGTATTTATGCCCTTCACCTTCTTTATGACCTGTGAACTACTTTCTAATCAAACTTTCATTGAGGCTCCATCTTTAGCGCAGCCCAGCACACAGCAGGTGAAGGCCTGTCTCTGTCTTGGCAGCTGCGGCAGCCCGGGCTGAGACACGACAGGGGAAGGGAGGGCGCTAAAGCCCTTTTAGCCCAATTGGCGATGCACGCCTGGATCTACCAGATTGCAGCTTTGCTATAGCACCATAATAATGTTCTGCCACTCTTCTCCCTCTGCCTTTTAGGTGGATTCTTTACACAGAGGCAACAACAACAAGTCCTAATTAATAGAGTTTCAGTAGCTGTTACATAGCCGTCCATGTTAGAAAGCAGTGGGTTATATGTTCTATTTAAGTACTGTACTATCAAGTGATTCCCGGGGAGTGAATTGAAGTGTCCTCTAGCTTAATTTCAGACAGAATGGGTCAGAGGAAGGTAGCTTTCATTTTAGCTATGTATGACCCTAAGCAGTCACTGCTTATGGTGAGATTGTGATTAGTCCCTAAACTGTGAACCCTTATGGCCAGAAGGAGGAAATCCACTAAAGAGGAATATTCAGCTGAACTTCAATTTTCACTACCAGCTGATCCTAGAGGATAGAAGCATGCTTTTTGGCAATTGATTAAATAATCCCTCAACCTCCAGAGTTACCAATCCTAGAAGTACCATTAACTTAGGGGGTAGAAGTTAACTGCAGTTACAAAGATTCTCAAGAACATTGAAAAAGTACAAAGGGGATTGGTAATTCTGTCAATTTTCCCCTCTGGTAATCCCTTATTCTACCACAGAGTTTATCTGGAGAGTTCAGCTATTTTCCTGAGCTGGAGTCCCCACATGAAATAATTTATCCAAGGTGTTCTTGCAAGTCTTGGATTTCCTAATGGTGCCGGTAACAGTTACCTTGTAATTGGCCCCTTACTGGTCAAATAAAATATAAAACATTCCTTGCATGACCTTTCATTTAAAGGCAATTAGATAGTCCTGAAAATTTTGAATAGATGCTACCAGTCCACACATGAGAAACTGTTGGAAGCAGAGGATTTCGAGCTGCATGTTTAGTACAAAAGCAAAATGAGACTTATTTGAGTATTAAAAAACTGTTCTCATCAGACACAGTTGGCATGTGTTCTACAGCGGATTAATAATTGCTACTTTCTAGAGTCAGTCCAGTCTAACAATCTATTGAAAGTGTCAGGTGAGACTGAGGAGCTGTGAATGAAGAGAGGATCACCTTTGGACAGAGAATCTTGTGACTAGGCCTCAAAATCCTGTACGGTAAAGTTGCGGATAAAGCCAAGCAAAAAGCATGTAGGTACACAAAAAAGTAAATTTGTTGCCATCTGTAAACATCTGGCTATAAGTCCTGTAGAAGGTTCCTTCCAGTACAGTTAGTCTTTTTGTATCTTCTGCAGAGAGTGTAGTGTTACGGTCAGAGCTGCCGACTTTGGAACTGGGATCCAGGTTCGAGTCTGTAGTATCTGGATATTTACAGTTGGCTGTTTAAGCTAGGCAGGAATATATTGGGATGGAGGTAGGTATTGTGAGACTATCATGTGGGTTTACTAATGGCTGTTTTGCATTTGGTGCTTGAAAGCATAGCTAATATGTGAATATAATCCACATTAGGCTGAAGTGAGTGGGGAGGAAGACCTGCCTAACAGTGTCAAGTTGGTATCAAGCTATGTTGTTGTTCTGGCATTCCTACGTTGGCCAGGTATAGCCAGTAGAGGAAGCTACAAGACAAATCTGAATGACATGCATTAGCTGCTGTCGTCATTGGGAACATTTTTGTAGAGAGTTATTTGAGTGAGTTGTAACGAAGGGTGACAAACAAATGTAGTTCACAAGATACTGGAGCATCTGCTCATTTATTTAGTTCATGTATGCATATAGGCACTGATTCCAGCAGCTTTCAACAGTACAGCTGGGGGAATAATGTTTGGAAGGTATATAGTTCTAGTTTTAAAGTCATTATTAATAAAATTGAAGGCACTAGATATCTTGCACTGTTTGGTAAGTATAGTGGCAATTGAGCAGTTCAATTTATTGGGCATGTCTTCTACTGTCTAGAAAGCGACAAATCCGTGCATTTTACAGGTATTGATGGCATTCTTTTATGATAACTTTTTATTAATTTTCAGTTAAGGAACGGCATAACCAAAACTAAGCACCCAAGATCTGTCCATAATTACATGAGATCCAAATACTCCAAACCTGCATCTGTGCAACAGGTCAATAACCATATCAGGCCTACATAGATTAACTAAAACATTCTTCCCTGTTAATCCTAATCAGTTTTCCAATCTCGTATTATGATGTACCATATCTACCTGTCCCACCACCATCTTCCCTCTGAGCCTTCCCTCCCTCTCCTACTCTCCCACTCATGGTAATAACAGTTGCTAAAACAACATAATGCATATCCCACCCACAATATGCGGCAAAAATTGAACAATATCCGCCTAACAGTCCGTGTAGGACATGTGTCAAATCCAGTTATGCATGCCATCCTCCGATCTATCTATAAAACTCACACCTCACCAGAGACTTTGCTCACTGTGAACTCTATTCCACCCATGTTTCTTTAAAAAAACGCCTCCCCAAATCTTATCAAAAGCATGTAGGTGGTCATTCAGTGTATAGATTATCTACTCATAAAATGCCACCTGGTATGTTTCACACAAACCGCTATCAACTGTTGGTATCTTTCTTGTTTTCCAGTGGTGTAATATGCGCAGTTTAGCTACCGCAACGGCAGTGACAAATCATCTGCCTAGTTGTGGGGTAATTTTCGGATAGGGCAATGTGTCATGTAATAATACCCTGGCTCCCTAAACGCCTGACATATCATGCATCACACTCCAGACACCGTCCCAGTAGGTACTTAACCTAGGGTATTCCCATACTATGTCTACTGTATCACCACCTGGTTAATGGCAACTCCAACAGTCTTCTCAATACAGAGAAAGTTGGGCCCTCGCCAACCTCAGTGGGGACCAGTGCCTTTAGATATGTAAGGGGAGGGGATACTGGAAGTGCAATGGGCTTGGGGGCCTAAAACCGTGTGAAGACTGTGTGATAATTGTCTGTATTTCCAAGAATGGATGTTGGTAAATTTGAAAGTGTGTTGTGCCTCATCAAATGACAAGAGCATTCCGTATTTCAGTAGTTGGTGTATCTTGTGAATGCCTTTAGCTGTGAATTTCTTCCATTTTGGTTCCCTTTCTCCAATTTAGAATTTACGTACATGCAGTGCACTATCAATCGATAGGAAGCGGTGTGCTTTCTGGGTGGGACATTATGATCATATGTTTGTCCTTCAAGTAGAGTGTACTAATTCCTCCTCAACCTTTTAGTATCTTATTCTCTATGTGCTCCCATCTCACCGCCTCCAAAGTGTCATATATTAAATATTGAAGGTGTGTTATTTGAAATGATTGTCAATAAAATTCCATATTTGGTAGTCCTAAATCCCCACTGTCAGTATTTGCGTGCAATTTGTCCATTTTCAACCGGGGTCAGTAGTTTGGATCTTAGTCTCGTTTTAGAATCACAGCAGTTTTTGCCTTGTTGGTTTTTGTCAAGGGAGAGGCACCTTCCCAAATGTTGTTAAACATTTGACAGAAAAGGGGGACTATAAATCTCTAATTGAGTTTATAACCTTTGGTGAGTTAGCCATCTGCGAATGAGGCCTTAGATGATGGGATGTTATCAATAACCTGCCCGATTTCTTCCTGTGTGATTTCTACTTCAATTTTCGGAAGGTCAATATCAGAAAGGAAATCGTCCTATTCTGGAGGCATCCTGAACATTCGTCTGTGTATTGATTTTTATAAAGGGAGCTAAAACTAGATAAAATATCAGCCGGGTGCGTGAACATCCTCCCTTTTCATTTTTAATGGCCAAGTCGTGTGGAAAGCTTTTTGCTGCTGTAGTTGAAAAGCCAGCAGGTGGCCAGCTTTTTCGCCTCGTTCATAAAATCGTTGCAAATAAAAGAAAGCCTTTTTTGCTGATGATGTATACAATACATTGAAATCAAATTTCTTTTGAAATAGTTTTCTAAGTGTATCTGTGAATGTGTCTTATTATATTGGGTTGTGAGGAGTGCTATCTGCTGTTCTAGATGTTTCTGGTTGGCAGGTGCTTGCTGTTTCAAAATAAGAGTCCCTCATCTGATGTCCTCTTACACTGGTATTCCCTGCCTCCCAAATGACGAGGAGACATCACTAAGCGACGATTCAATTCTATATATCTATTCACCATTCCCTGCACCTTACGTTTAGCCTCAAGTAGTTTATTTCTGAAAGTATTATAATGCTATTGGCCCAAGGAAGGTGATGAAATATTCAAAGAAAAATTTATTCGTAGAGTATCATAATCTGACATGCCATTTGGAGTTATGTCTATGGCCTTAACACGCTGCAAGAAGTGTGAGGACACTAAATAATATTCTATCCCAGTACTTGTTTGACGTGAACCTGTGTGGTGACATGAAACCGTCTCTTGGATCTGGTAAAGACTAGTCCAACAGCAAGTATTGAAACGTGTCTGTCTCAATTGCCATGTATTGTGTGGTGGTCAGATTTAGCTGCGACGGAGTCTATTACGAGGTTATATATCCCCTCCAAGGGGGAAGAATGTTCCCTATGAGGTCAATCATCAAAATCGGCAATGATTTGAGTCTTGATACTTTATATGCCAAGCTTAGGGGGAACCATTAAGGGCACGGTTGCACCCTCTGTTACACAGAAATGTGGTAGTCACCTACGGGTGCAGCAACTCTTTCTCAGTGGCTGTGAACATGAATAGATAGACTTATTGCAGAGGTAGTTCAGAGCCATTATCAGTAGGCACAGAGGATATAAAGGAACGCAAGTCATATCTGTAGTGTCCTGAATTAACTAACCTGACCAAGCCCGCCCTTACTAATGAGGTAGCGTATTAACATTGAAATATCACCCTTCCACCCCCAGACACTGCTCTTACCTTTATCTATATTGCTGACAAACAAGGACCATAATTCCTAACCTGTAATATTAGCACTAACTGTATGTAACATCTGACGCCATACTCCACCTGGTCCGTTTTCCCGATCAATGTCTTAGGCCTTCATCCCCAGACAATTGTTATAACCATACTATAGAAAACAAAATCCCAATATCCAGTATGCCTTAAAGGTAATCTAGATTTATCTCTGGGGGCTAGTGGCCAGTTTCTGTGTTTGGATTTCTGCCCTTAGGACCAGTTCCTGGTAGCCTCTTGAAGACTTTCTCATTCCTGTACAGCTTGTTTTCTCTTTATCCTGGTATAAGGTGGTTTTTACTGTCTCATCTGGCCGGCTCATGTTCATGTCTGACGCTTCCAGTGTGCCTAGAAATGTTCCAGGTTGACCCGGGTTCTAAAATTCCTTTGTGTGTCCATTTTCGGTAATCCGCATCATCGCCAGATCCAATAATCCATAGTGGAGACCGAGAAGTTTCACTGGGGGGGGAGGAGGGGGAGGGGGGAGGGGGGGTGTGTGTGTCGCGAGAAGAAGCATTTCTGACTGGTGTTAGGTTTGAAATTCTCCTCTCCCCATGATATCACTTGTTATGCTATATTAGATTAGCAATATGTGGTTAAATAGATGCCATTTGCGTTCACGTTATGCAACCTATTGAGTTATCCCTGTAACATGTAAGCTTCCGTTAGCCCGTGTGACTCCATTTTGTATTTCGTAATCTGTATTAGACTGCCTAGGCTGTGCTCGTACTAGGCCTTAGTATTCAGAACTGCTTGCCTCAGCAGAACACTGTACTCCGTTTTTATTCTCTCCCTCGTTCAAGGCTGCTACCTAACTTGCTAACAAGCAATTATTCTGCTTCTGCATACCATTCTCAATGTGTAACTCTGCTCCCACGTTAGGAGACGCTGGGACTCTGCACAGTGGCCTTGGACTACTGATAGAATGTACCCATCTGGCAGGTGTTAGCTCATCTCTGTGCCTCCTTTGTCTATGCCCGGCCCAGGCCGGTAGTTTTCCACTAGAGGCGTGGCCGAAGTCTCCCAGAAAGGTTTATTATGTATTGGCAAATGTTGGGGCGTCAGTCCCTCGGCAGACATCTTAGGGTGAAGGTCTGATAGGACTCCTCTGCAGAGTATATGCTGAATAAAATGTAAGTTGTATTCTTTACTGGCTGACCGACTCTTCATTTTTGGGAAGGTGTAGCAGGAGGTTGTAAGTAACCCGCGTGGCCCTAGAGGGCCCCGTCCTTCACTGGGCATGGTTTCCCTTTAAAAGTCAGGATTCATGTGTTTTTTATGCCCTTTATAAAGAAAAGAGCCTCATCGTTTTGCTGTTATGGTCACAACACGAGCTTGCTGATGGCGGAGAAAGCAGACAATAACCTTCCTTGGAGTGTCCTTACTGTTGTTTGTCCGCGTCTTGATCCTGTGAGCCCTTTGTGGTTCCAATCTTGGTGAGGTCCAGAATAAAACAGAGCATGAAAGTCGTCCATCTTCTTGGGTATTCTGGAAACGCATAGGTTGTCCAATTCCAGCCATGAGGCAAGTTGTCAGCAAAACTCCAAATGCGTACAAAATTACAGTTGGCAACAAATATACAACCTCTCCTACGAAGGTCTAACGTGGATTATCTTAGACAAATCTTCTACTCCAAGGATTTATCCACCGAGTAACCAAAACCCTTGCTTACTAAGTTAATCTGTGAGATTCCAGGTAACAAAATACAATTCTACAGCCTTCAACACTTTAATAAAAATCCTCATTTAAACTTTAATAAAAGTATTTAACGATAAGTAAGTCAGGCCTTCTGCCTTTGCCATACATTTTCAAAATAACCTGATCAGATTTATGGCATCTGACATTACATTTACCAGTGAGCCAATCAAACCTCTAACCTTCATCATTTGCTTGTCGCCATAACCAACTGAGGCCTGCATTGCACATAAGCTGACAATGATCAGGCATATAGTCATAAAATTACAATTATATGCATAGGTATGTAAATCTATGTATCTGAAAAGGACCTAACAAGGATTATCATGATACAAATCTTCAAATCTGAATGCTTATGAGATGAGCTAACCACCAGTGAACCCTTGTCTACATCCTATTACATAATGTAATGGCAATCCACACTTAATGGTTTATTGGCTTCAACAAACCGTTTTCACAATAGGCTTACTGCCTTTGCCGCAAGTTTTCATAATAAAGATATCCGATTTATGGCATCTGACATAAACCTTCCTAAAGAACCAATCAGACTCAAAGCCTTTATCATTGGCTTGTCACCGTAACCAACTCGGACATTCTGATTTATTCGTACATTTTCTTCCCACAAGATGACCATCAGCCATTCAGTTAAAAGTATGTATGTGTCTGTGTTTTTATAGTTGCCCGGCATCAGTCACCTCTGGGTATTTATAGTTAGGAAATTGATATTTTGGTGTGCTAATAACTTTTAGATGCCGTTTGATGAATCTTCACGAAACTTTCCAAAAAGAAAGTTCATCCACCTCAGCTCCTTCCAGGAAAGTTCCAGCAAGCGGGGCCAAGAAAAAGTGTTGATACTGAAACCCAATTTCCCAATGCATTGTCCATTGGGATTTTTGAACAGCGCTACAGCCAAAACAGCTGAACGGATTCACGCCAAATGTTTGCAGACAGTTAGATCTTCTCCCAGAAAGCGTGCTTTTGTGATTTGGTGTTAATCCATTCAATAGTTTTTGAGAAATTAAGATTCAGAATTTATAGATATCTGGACCGTTGAGCTAAGATTAAAAAAAAATTCAAGCCTTTTGATTATCTGAGGGAACTTTTTCAGAGCAACCCCCCTGATTTGGTGACCGAAACATGAAAAGACTTGGGGAGTTGGTCCCCTGTCCTGAAAAGGTTTTTGGAAAAAAAACACAAGAGGGCATCGTAGAGATAACCCGACCCTCTAACCATAATTCCTCTGGGACCACCCGGCCCAAAATAAAAAAAAATAAAATGGAGGATACGGGGTTGCCACGATCCCGAGGGAGAGGAGAAAGGAATTACAAAAAATAAATGTGGTGTGGATGTCGGGGGGGAGGTTTGCTGGCTAGCCACCCACAAACAGGTGATTACAGGGCCCGGCCTCAGGCTGCACCATATTCCATGCCGTGCACAGCCAAAGGCCGTGTGCGGTGAGAGTTGGCTATAGTAATTAGATCTTATTTGAACATTAATTACACCCTAGAAATTAATTGGAAAAACAAAGGTTAAAGTGATGTTCTAGTTAGGTATGGTAATAATATCTTACTTTGCATTATAAAACCTCAGAAAAAAGCAAAGGTTAAAGTGACGGTATAGTTAGGTGAAAATCTCAATTAAAACGCAACATTTTAATTGGGGCTCCTGGTTTTATGGTATTTATTTTTGGGCCATTTCCATCTGTATTTATGCATATTTATTTTTTGGTCAATTTATCTGTATTTATCCATATTTATTTTGTGTTTTGCGTATAAATGAAGTTGTAAAACTGTACATTTCCATATCTATTTAACTGATAGACGTGCACTCATACTTTGATGTCTGTCTTGTTTTAGCTATTTAAGATGCCAAATATTACATAACAATACATCCACTGGTAAATACTAGCATTATACCGTAAATGTATGTTGACATATGCTGTTATTTAAAGAAATTCATCTTGTGTTTTAATTTCCCATGCTGTTCTTCTGCTCAGCTGCTTCCCTATAATTCATGAAAGACAGCACGGAGAGTCACTTAAAAGAAGCACAATTTTCTGTATTTATCCACTTTTAAAAATAAATGCAGACAGAAAACACATTGTTTTCTGCCTGTATTTATCTGTAGAAATCAGTAAAAACGGAAAACAGGGAGCCTTAATTTTAATCTAAAAAAACACTGAATTTTACCAGTTATAGTTTACTGAGATAACTAGAACTTGCACCAACGGAGCAGGAAAAATAAGTCGTCCACAATTTAGTATTTTTTTTTTGGGAGGAGTTGTGAGCAGGACAAAGTACATATCATTCCTTTTTATAACCTGTCCAGTATGCTATCCATTGATGCCCCACACCATGTTGCTGTGCAATGTGGCTTCACGATTGCAATGCTCCTGCTAATGAAAAAAAAATGTGCACACTGTTCACATTAAGAGTCAGCTGATGCTTCATGTGCTACACTATTAGTCCTGCAAAGAGAAACTCCTAAATCCTTAAATGAACCCATTCTTTACTACCAATAGGTTTACATGTTTTCAAGAATGATGTGTATTGTAAGAAAGATATGTGGAATATTTCCTTTCTACTAAGTACCATAAAAGTTGTAGTGTAGTTTATTGTTTTTAACTTCCCAGTTTTTTAGTGTTACCTTTAATCATAGTGAGCTCCAAAGAGAATAAAATCTGTATTTGAGTTTTTGTAAAATAACATAAAAAATATTTCCGGTGAAAATATAAACCGTGTTTTTGGTGGCACTGCATTTCTGCACAAAAGTTATATTTTTGGTGAGCATAAACCATACTGGCATTCTTCCTGCCAAAATATGGTTGTGTTAGTCTTTGGGCTTTACAAAAATGGGGCGGAGGGCAGGAAATACATGACAGAGGAGAAAATAGAGCAAAAAGCAGGAGGATACGTAGGGATGTGTGGAAGAAGATACTGTCCTACAAAGAAAAAGACACTAAGTACTGAAGTATTTTCCTCATATGCAGTTTTCACATGGAAATGTAGTACCTGTATAAAGAACATAAATATACTCGTTTAGCCAGTTCTTTCAAAATCACTTTAAAGTAGCTGTGAATTCGAATTTTACATCCTTTAGAATTTTTGTTTCTGACTCTAAACCTACAAGGTTTGGGTGCTGTTGAGTTAATGCTTGAACACTCATGGTCCAAAAAACCTTTGAGATATCTACAGTGAGGGAGTATTTTAGATGAACAGTCCTGGATAATGTTTAGTATCTAGTGAATGCTTCTCATCTGATAGAGACATCTAGCTGCAGATTACTAACAATAGAATATTCCCCAGACAGACTAAATCCGGAAATTGTTCGTGAGCAGTACCCCTGCACGCCGGTAGATGGCGTCGTCCGCGCCCGGAAGTGACATTTGCGGTGCCTATATAGGTCCCACCCAGGTGCGCTTGCGTTGGATCTTTTTTTTCCGTGCCAGCCAACGCAGTTCTGGGAAGAGCTACCCCTTAGTCACTTTTTGACTAGGTTCTTTCGACATTTTTACGAGTCCTTTTCGGAGGTTTACCTCCTGGTGTCGCAGGGATGTCATCGAAGAAGAGTGGCTTCAAGCTATGCTGCGCCTGTCACAGACAGATGTTGGTGACTAACCTGCACCTTGTATGCCTCTGGTGCCTTGAGCGGGACCACGGCCTAAAGCCCTGCCCTGACTGCCGCGCCATGCACCTGAAGGAGCGATCCCTTAAGCTTAGGCGGCTCGACATGCGACGCCGCGACGTTGATGGCCCCAGTTGAGAGTAAGTTCCTGGAAGCTGTCGCGGAGCCCGAGGTCGTCGTTGCATTCTACATCGTCGAGCCGTTTGGGTAAGTCCAAGTCAGACAAAAAGAAGAAGTTGTAGCGTGCTTCGACTTCATCTCGTCGGTCAGCTGACAAGGAAGCATCACCACGAGAGGCCTGGCTACGCAGTTGAGCCAGCGTCTGTGTGTGCTCCGTGCTGCCCCGAGTTTCCGAGAGCCGAAGCGACTCCCGCCTAATTGAGAGAATTTTATGAGGCCATGCACCTCATCTTTGGGCCCCGCGGGTTCTGGAGCGGCCCCTAATGGACCCACGTCGGCGACTCCAGGCCTGGCGCAAGGCAGGCCCCAAGGATCCACAGATGGATCTGTATCCGCGCTGGTTGTGCTACCTTGACCTTCCCCCTACGCCGATCCCGGTGCCCGGTCCCCCTACGCCGAGCTAGTGCTGCCATCCCCATTCTCATCCGGAGCTGGAGGGGCTTTTCCGGTGCCGGCTCTGGCACCGACTGGAGCCATGCCTTCCGGGCCAGAGCCTGATACCTATTCTTATTGACTAGGACTCGGGGAGGATTGGGAGGGGTCTCTGGACCCTGGAGAATACCAGCCTTATGAAGAACAGCTTGATCTGGGTGAAGCCAGAGGACTGGATACTTCTCCAGATACTGGCATGTTTTCTCCTCCTACGGTGACTACGGAAGAGGGAGCTTCCTTCGCAGTGGTGGCGCTTAGCTTGCCCATGAGGGCAGTCAAAGCTTATGTCTTGACGGAAGTACTTCAGCCGGGAGTGTCCCCATCAGAAAAGCTTCTTTCTTTCAATGAGACACTTACAGACGTCCTGCTTGGGACTTGGTCCAAGCACAACATGGGCTCCTGTGAACAGGACGATTGTCCGCCGCCATCGCCCCGCTCTAGAGGACCCAAATTTCCTCACCCAACACTCTACCCCAGAGAGCTTTGTGGTCTAAGCCTCCACGTCCCATGTAAATCCTGGTGCATTCCCTACCGCACCCCTGGACAGAGAATCCAAGAGGCTGCACAATCTTGGAAAGAAGATGTTTTCTTCCAGCAGCCTGGCACTGCGGTGTGTGAACACTGTGTGCCGTTTGTGGCACTATTCCCACTCGCTGTGGGATACGGTTGCACAGGTGCTGCCAACAGTTCGGAGGAGGCCCGGGCCTTGCTCTCCCAGGTTATTGCCGATGGGAGGAATGCAGCAAAGTTCACCATCCGATGTCGACTTGACACCACCGACTCGCTAGGCAGAGCGGTTTCGTGGAGAGTCCCCCTGCGACGCCACGCCCGGTTGAGAAGGACTTGCTTTTGTAGGGATGTCCAGTCCTCACTCATGGATATGCCTTTTGATGGCTCCCGTCTCTTTGGAGAAAAGGCTGATTCGGCGCTGTAGCGCTTTAATGACAGCAGGGCTACGGCCAGGTCCATAGGCCTTACTATGGCCTCGTCTTTACCCACCGAGCCACTGTGGTGCACAAGCTGTACAGCCTCTGCATGGCTGCAGATGCGGTTCCTACCAGCCCTCTGGGTCGGGTGGCCAGCAGTCGGAGTCAGTCTACCAACCCCCCTGAAGCCTCCAAACTCTTCTAGTCTGCCCACGTCTGATCATGGACACCCAGTCGGTGGCAGGCCATAACATTGGACAGGTCGGTTTTGTAGATTGTCCAAAGGGGCTACTCTCTCCCCTTCGAGACTACTCCTGCCTCCATGCCACCCACTTATGACAAGCTGACTGAGGACCACGTATCTCTTCTCCACCAGGAAGTGACAGCTCTTTTGGCCAAAGCAGCCATGTAGAGAGTGCCGGCGCCAGAAGTAGAACAAGGTTGCTATTCCCGCTACTTTCTGGTGCCCATGAAGGACTGTGGCGCCTTCGTCCTATCCTCGACCTACACTATCTCAATTTCTTCCTCAAGAAGGAGAAATTCAAGATGATCACTCTGGCTCAAGTCCTGTCTGCCCTGGGCCCTGGAGACTGGATGGTAGCATTGGACTTGCAGGACGCCTACTTTCACTTTCCCGTCCTGCCTGCCCACTGCCGTTACCAGCGGTTCACGGTGGGCCATGAGCATTTTCAGTTCGCTGTTCACCCTTTTGGCCGCACCAGCGCCCCTCTGGTGTTCACCAAGGTGATGGCAGTAGTTGCAGCTCATCTGTGGAGATTAGGTGTGCCAGTCTTCCCCCTATCTCGACAACTGGCTGTTGAAGGCGGGCTTGCTCCAAGATGTCGTCTCCCACCTCCAGACTACAGCGGACCTCCTGTATTCGCTGGGGTTCACTATCAACACCCCAAAGTCACACCGGACTACCACTCAGACTCTCCCTTTCAGTATAGCTGTCCTGGACACTGTGCTGTTTCGGTCCTATCCTCCCCAACGGCGAGTCCAGGATATTCGCCCTATGTCTCCCATGTTTCAGCCTCTATCCTGGATTTTGGTGAGATTGACTCCGAGGCTGCTGGGCCTCATGGCCTCCTGCTTCCTGCTAGTGACACATGCCCGTTAGCATATGCAGGCTCTGCAGTGGGATATGAAGTTCCAGTGGGCGCAGTATCCGGGGAATCTCACCAACATGGTCCAGATCTCAGAAGGAGGTGCAAGGGACATGCAGTCGTGGCACATGAACCGCAGTTGGGTCAGCGGCAGACCCCTCTGCCTTCCCCAACCATAACTGACAGTAATGACTGATGCGTCACTCCTGGGATGGGGTGGCCATCTAGGAGAGGTGGAGATCAGAGGACTCTGGTCTCAGGTAGAATCCAGACTCCACATCAACCTGTCGGAGCTCCAAGATATCCGATTAACGTTGAAAGCCATTCTACCCTCTGTCCAGGGAAGGCTAGTGCAAATGTTCACAGACAACACCACAGCCATGTGGTACTGCAATAAGCAGGACGGGGTAGGGTTGTGGACCCTTTGTCAAGAGACCCTGCGTCTCAGGATATGGCTAGAACAGGGCATATACCTGATGATTCAACATCTGGCAGGTTCTTTGAATGACTGAGCGTACAAACTCAGCCAAAGGTACCTAGCGGATCACAAATGGAGTTTCCACCCAGAGGTGGTGCAATGTCTCTTTCAGCAGAGGGGAGAGCCTTGGTTAGATCTGTTCGCCAACTCCGAAGATGTGCAGTGTCACCAGTTCTGGGCGCTGGAGTTTCCAAGGAGGCTCTAGCTCGAAGACACTTTTCGTCTCGAGTAGAGCTAAGGCCTCTTTGACACCTTTCTGCCCATACCACTCCTGCCCAGCGTTCTCAAGAAGATCAGAAATTTCTGAGCCCAAGTCATCCTTGTGGCTCCGGACTGGGCATGGAGAGTTTGATATCCCGAACTGTTGTGTATGGCCATTGGCCCTCTGATCAGGCTGCCCCTTGGATAGGGTTCTCCACCCGTACCTGTCAACACTCTGCCTTCTTGCGTGGAGATTAAGCGGCGACAATTGATAGCCTTCAACCTTCCGCCTGATGTCTATAATGTTATCTTGGCAGCCAGACGTTCCTCTGTCAAGACGGTTTATGCCTGTCGTTTGGCTGAATTTGTGGCATGGTGTTTAGAAAGACACATTGATCCCCTTTCTGCCGCCTTTTCTCAGGTGCTCCTGTTTGTTCTTGCCCAGCAGGGCTCTGCTCTGGGCACTGTTAAGGGATAGCTATCTGCAATTTCTGCTGTTCTTTGGTTGTGTGACCAACATCCCCCTTTTCCAATCCCCTATTGTACATCGTTTTTTGAAAGGTTTGCAACATATGTTCCCTCCTACTCCCTTCGTTATGCCCCAGTGGGATCTCAGTCTCGTCCTCGCCTTCCTTATGTGCGATCCCTTTGAGCCTCTCCAAAATTATCCAGTCAGACTCCTTACCATCAAAACTGCCATTCTCGTGGTGATAACATCTGCCCGGAGGGGCAGTGAGCTCCAGGCCTTGTCATCCAAGCCTCCTTATCTTAACATCTGCCCAGACAAACTGGTGATTCATACGAGAGCTTCCTTTCTTCTGAAAGTGGTCACTCCATTTCACATAGGCCACAACATCACTCTGCCTACTCTTTACACGGCACCTCACCCCTCTAAGGAAGAGGAGCAACTTCACCATCTGGACCCAAAAAGAACATTGCCGTTCTACCATGACCCCACAAAAGTGTTCTGGGTGGACTACCAACATTCCTTCGTGGGATATCTCAGAGCGAAGAAAGGATGGGCTGTACAGAAGCGGGCTGTCTCCTGATGAATCGTGCTCTGCATCAAAATCTGCTACGCACTGGCCAATAACCAACCCCCTGAGGGTTTGCGTGCTCTTTCAACCAGAACTAAAGCTGCAACCACTGTGTTAGCTCATGGAGTTCCGGTCCTGGATATCTGCCAGGCAGCAACATGGGCCTCTTTGCCTCTTTGCACATGTTCACCAAAGATTACTGTCTGGTCAGTCCGGTCCATAGAGATGGGCATTTTGCCCTTTAGGTACGGAAAGACTTATTCGTGTGAAATTGGTCCTCAGACTTGCCTCCAGGGAGGTATTGCTTGGGTATCTATTCTAAGGTAAGTAATCTGCAGCTAGACGTCTCTATCAGATGAACAAGTTACCTTCGGTAACGCCTTATCTGGTAGAGACTCTATCTAGCCGCTGATTCCTTACCGACCCACCCATCCTCCCTGCTCTGCGAACAGATTTCTAGGGACAGGGTACTTCCCTTTCAGGGCCCTAGTTTTCCACACCAATGGTCCGTGTACTTTGTGACTCCGCCATTCTGGCATGGAAAGTCACGAAAAGTAATTGACGTCAGCGCGCCTGGGTTGCGCCTGTATAGGCCCTGTGAACGTCACTTCGGCGCAGACTACTCCAACGATGCCATGCGGATATGAACGATGCTACCTACCGGGGGTACTGCTCCCTAAAAGATTCCGGATCCAGTCTGTTGCCTGGGTAGTATTCTAAGGTAAGTAATCTGCGGCTAGATAAAGGGCCACATGTATCAACATTTGTAATAGCGATTCCCTAATTGCGATTTACAGCGAATCGCAATTAGGCAATCACTATTACCAATGTATGAAACTCCAAGAGTTTCATATAGTTATTCGTAGGAGGTCGCAAATTGACCTACCTCATTAATATTAATGAGGTAGGTCGCAATTTGTGACCTCCTAGAAATCGTTAAAATCGCAGGGATGGTGGCCTGCTGGGGTCAGCAGACCACCATGTCCGTGATTGCTTTCAAATAAAGCAATCTTCTTTTTAAATGCAACCCATTTTCCTTAAAGGAAAACGGGTTGCGTTTAGATAAAAAAAAAATGAATAGTTCACTTTTCATTTTTAGGTCTCGCCTAGCGACGCAGCGCATGCGCTGCTCGCCTTGGCGAGATCTATTGTTGGTGGTTTCTGTTCGGAAGGGGGACAGGACATGTGCACGCATACGGAGGACAGCCGATGTACACGCGTACGGCTCGTGAGATGTGCTCGCGTACGGAGGACAGGAGATGTGCACGCCTACGGCTCCCGGCGTTAGCACAACTCCTGCTCACTCGCTCCCTCCCTGTGTCTCGTGAAGAGACAGAACAGCGTGTTGCTAATATAATGCTTCACACCACGCTCATTCCACATCCCAGCCCGAGGAAGCAATCCTAGCGCTTTGCCCAGAATGATGGGGAAGAGAAGGCCCACCGCAGGTACTAGCGCCTCGTCCCTGGTAAGCAGTCACTCGGCGCCTTCATAGGGTTCAACCTGCTCTCATAGCCCTGTAGGAGAACCCACGCTTAGTAGCACTAGAAGTCCCCATGGCTCATCACTCGGGAGCTGTGCAGGACATAAGCGTGATCCGACCGGATCCTGAAGCTATCAGTGAACCGGATCCGGGCCGACACCAGTCACTTCACTCCCGCCTTGGAGACAGATTCGGAATGGACTCTACCCCTGTGTATAAGAGCTACGCATGCGCTGTAAGAATGTTAGCGGTAGCTGCCTGCATGAGTACTCACACCAAAAACAATATAAATAGAACCTATTCTTCGCGCAACTTCTATTATAGCGCTAATCATCCCAATGTGCGGTGTCGTGGAGCTTTATAGCACACGTGTGATAGTAAAAATGCGCACCCCCTATACTTTAAATGCTACATAAGACAATGAGGGTTAGGTGTAGGAGTCACACAGCATCCTCACAAAGAGGCACTATATGCTAACAGCTTGGACTCGAGAAAAGTCCGAACTCAAAGCGTAACGCAGTGGCGGGGATCGCGTGCACTAATCAAACGTGATCACTACCCACGGGAACCTTTTTTGTAGCAATAAAGGAGGGGAAAAAAAAAAGGGTTCTAAACCCACGCCTAGAAGTGTGCACGAGGCTTCTTGGCGCTGCTGCTCACTTTGCTTTATTAGAAGAACTGCAGATTAGTAAGTGCGAGTAACAAAAGGTTCTCTGTGCCAAAAGCAGTAACCAGCGGAGCTATTCACATCAAATACAACTCTGTGACGCAAGCTGCACTTTGTGCTTCGCACGAGGCCCATTGACCCTCTGTGCTACTTTACGTTGAGCTAATACAGTCTTTTACTAAAAAAACACACATATCCGGAGAAACTCCATCAAACGCCTTTCAGCTGTGAGTTATCATCTGTCCCCTGAGCTGCTGGGCACACAGATCTCTGCAGCAGGAGTGCTAACCCCACAAAACATTTTAGTTTTACAACCCAGGCTTACTTCCTGTAAACAAAATCGGTTCCTCTCATCTCCTGGGGTTTCTTCTCTTAACAGAAATTCTTCATTCTCAGCCCCAAACACAAACCAAACACTTCTCCGAGAAACACAACTTGAAAAAAAGCGTTTTCTGGAAAGCATAAGTGTGTGAAAAAGGAAGGGCCGTGGTTCCCCAGCTGCCGAGCAGCCGAGAGGCTGCGACTGACTGCGGGGAGGGCCTGACAGCACAGGTTTAGTGAAAGTCTGCGGAATTTCCAGCAATGAAAACCCCAAAGCAGGTTTCTTCAGCGCCCTCACTCCACTGCAGCCATCTCTGCCTGTGCCCAGCTATAAAGTCCAGGGTGTTGTGATCATGATTCATCACCGTCATTCACTCCCCCCCCAGCCTTCGTTCGTGCATTCATTCGTTCGTTCGTTTGTTCATTCGTTCATTCATTCGTTTGTTCATTCATTCGTCCATCTAATCACAAACTCCTTTCACCAAGCTCCAAACTGGTGATGAAACAAACTCAAAGCGAGCTGAACACGGCAGACATACTCAAGGGGGCAATCCTTGCAGCCAGGCGCAGCCAATAAAGTCTAGTTTCCATTTAAAGTCCCGGGTAAAACATTAGAAAAATGCTCCTGGAGAGTAAAAACAACAAGCCTTTGCAATGCAATAGGTCTCGCATTTGCGAAACTTTGAGCTACTGGCATTGTAAATAACAAACCTTTTATTTATGTGTTGGTTTTGAAAACATATAAATAAAAGGCATTGTAATTTACAATGCCAATTGCTTAAAATTTCGCAAATGCGAGACCTATTGCATTGCAAATGCTTGTTTTAGGAGCAGGCAGTAAAAAAGTTTTTGCATACATTCACAAAGGGGAAGGGGTCTTCTGAAGACTCCGTCCTGTTTGTGAATGGGTTACCACCAACTTGAAGTTGGTGGTAAATGCGAATGTTTCGCGACCGCATTCACGGTCCCAAAACATTCATACATACTGCAGCGATTCAGTATTTGGAAGGGACGCCCTAAACACGCCCCTTCCAAATACCGAATCGCAAACCCATTTTGCGATTCAGTAACAAGTTACCAAATCGCAAAATCGGGTTAGATACATGTGAAAACCATTTTTTGCATTTGTAAACGGGCCAATTCTGAGAATTGGCCCATTTGCAAACGCAAAAATGCTTGATACATGTGGCCCAAAGTCTCTAACAGATAAGGCGTTACAGAAAGTAAGTAACTTGTTCATTAGGTCTCTGACATGGTGCTTAAACATACTCAAACGTTTTTGTCATGAAAGTGTAAGTTGCCCTTTTGGGGTGGATTGTTGTGGGCCATTTACTTTTTAGGTCTCGCCTACGCAGCGCGCATGCGCTGCATAGGAGGGCCTTTAGCCGTCGCTCTGCTCATTTTCAAGCACACACTCGTGCTTGTGGCGGCATCCACCTTGCGGGAGCGAGCAGGGGCGCGCCACAAGCACGAGTGCTGTGCTTGAAAATGAGCAGACTGCTCTCCCAAGCGCTCGCGCCTCTCTCCTCGCCCACACGTCCCGGCCACTCACTCGCTCCGCCCTCTCCGTCTCCTTTTTGCTCGCGCTTCTTGTTAAACTTGTTTTCTATGTTAGAGTGTATGTGCAGCTGCTCCCGTAACACTCCCGCTCCATTTGTTCCACCCCCTCCCCGGCCTCTCTCCTGCTGTACTTTCACATCCTCCCAGTCCGTCGGCGCTGCCATCAGTCTGACTGTTCCAAGGCAGTCCATTTTGGTTGCTTTTATACATCATAAGTTAAAACTGTTTCTGTCGGATGCTGTTGTGTTCTCCTTATTGTGCTGTTTTTATTAAATTGATCAAACACAGCTGAGTTCACAAGTACAGAAAGAGAAAACCGAATACTACTGCCAAACAGACAAGAAATTGTAGTAAACCTTGAAAACAGGGAAGCGTTGAACCACGCCTACCTCCCAATCAGCTGTCTGGACCTGAAATAATAAAATTGTTCCACCAAACCTCGATAATGTCACTCCTGTCAAGAAAAGGCATTCGACCAGCAATGGCTTTTACTCAGAAATTTCCTTCAAGAAATATCACTCTCAGCTAAGCTTGCTCACGCTCAAAAGACAAAATGCAAACAAACTTATGTTACATTGAATGAATCTTTTTTTAAAAACAATGAAATGCGCAGACAGCGCTTCTAAAGCCATTAAATCTTTTCAGCATTTAGTAGAGTCCTGAACACCTCTGGTGATCTGTCTCCTCACGGGACCAAAACAGGGGTACATCCCCCACCCCCTCACGTCTTCTGAACTGTGATCACAAGGAACCGGACATGACCCCTATTTATACCTCTGACCCTTTCTTTTTCTTTCTCTTTTCTTCTCGTTTCTCTTTCCCTTACCTTCTCGTATTGTTTTTCTTTTCTCACCCTCTCCTTTCTCTTTCTTTAGCTGTTGTTTTTCCTTCTGTCTCTCATTACTTTGTCCCTCTCATTTGTCTATCAGTTTACTTTCTTTCCATCTCGTTTCTTTCTCTCGTTTTGCTTTCTCTCCCTTGCATTTTTCTTTTGCACTCTCGTTTGTCCATTATTTTGCCGTTTATATTTCTTTTGAACTCTGGTTCCAGCTTTTTCTCTCTTCATTTCCCTTTCTCTCCTCATTTTGCTCCCTATATATTTGTATTCTTTCTCTTTCAGTCTGTGCCTGTCACTCTTCCTCACTCATTTCTTGTTCTAACTCTCTTCTCTCCTTTCATCACCTTGCATCTATTTCTTAAAGCTTCCTTGCCCCTCTGTCCTTTTATTTTTCTTTCTCTCATTTCTCTCTTAGTTTGCACTCCCTGTCCTCTCCCACTCTCTTTTCACTCCCCTATGGTTCACACTTTCTACCTTTTCAGGCTTCGCCTTGGAATGTTGCATAATGTGCTGTATGGGTAAATACTTATAAGGGACTGACACATAACTTTGCACCGACAAACGCACTTTTGCTCTAACATTTGCACTGATGGATTGATGCAAAAAATGTGTTTTTGTTCCAAACAGCTCATGCACAACTTGTTTTTTGCATGGGTTGATCGGTGTAAACTGTTATGCAAAATTGTCATTCTGATGCAATCTGTACTGAAACTAATTAATGCATTCATACATGTACAATCCGTGCTACAGCTGTCAATTTGAATGCAAGCTGCCTCTCTATAATGTGCTCTGATGCCTCTCGGCCAAGTTCGCGCTATATCAAACTGCAAAAAAAGTTACTAAGGTCTATTTTCCTTATGCATCAGTGCCAACAGCTTACGCTGCCCAGTAGTGCTCATCACACATGGTGTCCACCATTGTTTAATATTGAAATATCACATCAGCAAATCTGTTCCCAGAACTTGGAGTGGCCTTACCAGCCGCTGCATACCTTAGAAGACTGGTGAACATCAACAAGAAAGCGAGTTTGTGGCAATCACAAACTTTGCAAGGCGCATTTACACCATGGATATGACCTAACTTTTAGTCTCATCTTTGTCAGGAGCAAATTTGTTTTTAAGGTGGAAATGAGCAGCAACACTGTCAAAATTACTAGGGGTGTCGGAGAATGGATTTCTTTTTTCCCTTGGAAAAAGTGAAAAAAAGAGTTTGCAAGTGCAAACACATATTTTATAGCTATTTAGACAAGAGTAGCTGTTCCCCACTTACTTTTACATGTTTGTTAATAGTTGCAAATGTAGATACACTTGCAAAGCTATAATTTAGATCTCTTTTAGTGCACTCAGCATCAGCACAGGACCACCTGAGCAGCACCACCTCAGCACAGCACCACCTCAGCACAGCACCATCTCATCTTCAGCACAGCACAACCTCATCAGTGCACCAGCACCATTGCAGCACCAGCTCAGCACCAGTGCAGTAACACCTCATCAGCACTGCACCATCTCAGCATCAGCACAGCACCATCTCAGCATCAGCACAGCACCACCTCCGCATCAGTGCACCGCCATCAACGCAGCACCAGGGCAGCCCCACCTCAGCACCAACTCAGCACCAACACAGCACCAGTTCAGCATCAGCACAGCACTTCCCCTGCATGAGCACAGCCCCAACTCAGCATCACTCAGCACCACTTGTGCACCAGCTCTGCACCCGGGAACCAGCGCAGCACCACAGCTTGACTCTGCATCACCACAGCATGACTCAGCACCATCTCAGCATCAGCACAGCACCATCCCTTGATCAGTGCACCACCACCAGCTCAGCACCACCTCAGCAGCAGTGCAGAGCACATCAGCACAGAACCACCTCAATATCAGCACAGCACCACCTCCGTATGAGTGCACCACCACCAGCGCAGCTTCACATGAGCATCAGTGCAGCATCCTCAGCAGAGCACCAACAGATTCACTCAGCACCACCTGAGAACCAGCGCAGCACCACAACAGCATCATGCAGTGCCACCAGAGCATCACTCAGCACCACTTTAGCACCAGTGAAGCATCTCCTTAGTATCACTCAACACCACCTCAGCACAGCACCCCCTCCGCAACAGAGCAGCATCACCTCAGCACCAACTTGGCATCACTCAGCACCACCAAATCATCACTCAGCACCACCTTAGCATCATTCTGTACCACCTCAGTATTACTCAGCACCACCTGAGCACCACTTTTGCGCAAGCACACCACCACCTCAGTATCACTCAGCACAGCACCATCTCAGCATAAGGGCACCATCTCCTCATCAGTGCACCACCACCAGTGTAGCACCACCTCAGCACCACCACTGCACCATCTTTGCATCAGCACAGGACCATCTCTGCATCAGTGCACCACCACCAGCGCAGCCCCACCTCAGCAGCAATTTAGCACTAACGCAGCACCACTTCAGCATCAGCACAGCACCACCTCAACACAGCACCAACTCAGCAACACCTGCACACCAGCATCACTCAACACTACCTCAGTATCACTCGGCACTACCTCAGTTTCACTCGGCACTACCTCAGTTTCACTCGGCACTACCTCAGTTTCACTCGGCACTACCTCAGTTTCACTCGGCACCACCTCAGTTTCACTCGGCACCACCTCAGTTTCACTCGGCACCACCTCAGTTTCACTCGGCACCACCTCAGTTTCACTCGGCACCACCTCAGTTTCACTCGGCACCACCTCAGTTTCACTCGGCACCACCTCAGTTTCACTCGGCACCACCTCAGTTTCACTCGGCACCACCTCAGTTTCACTCGGCACCACCTCAGTTTCACTCGGCACCACCTCAGTTTCACTCGGCACCACCTCAGTTTCACTCGGCACCACCTCAGTTTCACTCGGCACCACCTCAGTTTCACTCGGCACCACCTCAGTTTCACTCGGCACCACCTCAGTTTCACTCGGCACCACCTCAGTTTCACTCGGCACCACCTCAGTTTCACTCGGCACCACCTCAGTTTCACTCGGCACCACCGCAGTTTCACTCGGCACCACCTCAGTTTCACTCGGCACCACCTCAGTTTCACTCGGCACCACCGCAGTTTCACTCGGCACCACCTCAGTTTCACTCGGCACCACCTCAGTTTCACTCGGCACCACCTCAGTTTCACTCGGCACCACCTCAGTATCACTCGGCACCACCTCAGTATCACTCAATCAGCTGAACAGCACCACCTCAGCATCACTACAGCACCACCTCCTCATCAGTGCACCACCTCAGCACCAGCACAACACTATATCAACATCAACATCAGCACAGCACCATCTCAGAATCCGCACAGCACTATCAGTGCACCACCACCAGTGCAATCTCACCTCAGCAACAACTCAGCACCAATGCAGCACCACTTCAGCATCAGCGGAGCACCACCTCTGCATTAGCGCATCACCTCAGCTCAGCACCAACTCGGCCTCAGCAAGCACCACCTGAGCACCAGCGCAGCACCACCACCTCAGCATCACTCAGCACCACCTCAGCATCAGCACAGCACCACCTCCTCATTAGTTCACCGCCTCAGCACCACCTCAGCACCAGTGCAGCATCAGTGCATCACTAGGGCAGCACCACCACCTCAGTACCAGCACAGCACCACCTCAAAATCAGCAGAGCACCACCTCCGCATCAGTGCACCACCACCAGTGCAGCCCCAACTCAGCACCAGCGCAGCTCCACCTCATCAGAAACTCAGCACAATGCAGCATCACTTCAGCATCAGTGTAGCATCACGTACTCACAGCACCATCTGATCACCAGCTCAGCACTACCTGAGCACAAGCTCAGGAACACCTGAGCACCACCTCACCAGCACCACCTCAGCATCACTCGGCACCACCTCAGCATCACTCGGTACCACCTGAGCACCAGTGAAGCACCACAACCTCAGCATGACTCTACAGCATCACTCAGCACACCTCACCATCAGCACAGCACCACTGCAGCCCACACCATCTCACCATCAGCACAGCACCACTCCCTCATCAGTGCACCCCCACTAGTGCAGCACCCCCTCAGCACTAGTGCAGCACCCCCTAAGCACTACCTCAACATGAGCACAGCACCATTGCGACATCAGCACAGCAACTATCTCGGCATCAGCCCAGCACCACCTCCGCATTAGTGCACCGCCACCAGCGCAGCCCTACCTCAGCACCAGCACAGCCCCACCTCAGTAGCAGTTCAGCACCAATGCAGCACCACTTCAGAATCAGCGCAGCACCACCTCGGCATCACTCAGCACCTCCTGGGCACCCTCTTTGTACCACCTGAGCACCACCTCAGCTTGACTGAGCACCACAGCATAACTGAGCACCAACTCCGCATCACCTCAGTATCACTCAACTTCACCTCCACACCAGCACACCACCACCACCACCTCAGCATCACTCAGCACTACCTGTCATTCAGCACCACCTGAGCATCACGTCTGCAACACCGCACCACCACCTCAGCATCACTCAGCACCACCTCAGTTTGCCTTCAGAATCTGGCATCTGTTGCTTCTCCCCTAGTGTAATTCAGGTACTATTGCCCAATCTCCACCCTCCTGTTGCTTATGTCTTCCCCTCTTCCATATAAAAAAACTATAACAAACCAGCATTAGAACAGGCACGAAGAAGTTGCCAGCCTTGCAAGGACGAAAAAAACTAGAAGATATTTTTTATGTTAATTATTTTTTTTAATAGGGTCGTTCAGTTGTACATAATGCCTTCTTGGTTATATTTAAGGTAACCACATTTCTTTTAACACTTTTTTATTATAACTTTTCAACATGCTGCAGAGCAGCCACCCTGCTCTACAACATATCTTAAAGACATTGGCAAATCCAATAGCTCTGGCTAAACACTTATAAGGTCCCAAAGGCGAGACCTATTGGCTATGCCAATGCTTGTTTATTTACTGCTTAAAATTGTTGCAGGCCTAATGAATTCATGCTTTCTTCCTACAGCCTTTCCATGGTTTGGCATGGACATTGGAGGGACCTTGGTAAAACTAACCTACTTTGAACCTATCGACATCACAGCAGCAGAGGAACAGGAAGAAGTTGAAAGCTTGAAAAGTATACGCAAATACTTGACCTCCAATGTTGCCTATGGTTCCACTGGAATTCGGGACGTGCACCTTGAACTGAAGGATTTAACCCTATTTGGGCGAACTGGAAATTTGCACTTCATTCGATTCCCAACCCAGGACCTGCCTACTTTTATACATATGGGGAGAGATAAAAACTTTTCAACTTTGCACACAGTTCTTTGTGCCACAGGGGGTGGTGCATATAAATTTGAAGAAGAATTTCTTACAGTAAGTGCTTTCTGTATTTTTTTAAATAATAAAATATAATGGATACATTTGTTGTTATAATTATTGAGCCCTGTAGTCAGCCACATACATATCCGCCTTTTTCTCCTTTAGGCACAATGTGATCCGCATGAATCATGCAGGCACTATCTGTAAATTGATAACATGTAGTAAAATGTTGTCGGTTTTTCATCAATAACCTCGATTTTCCAGTTTACAATGCCCCCAGAAACAGTCTAGATGAAATGGAGAACATTGAGAAGCGTGATTAATTTGCTAATAGCTTACTAGGGGACCTTGGAGTAAAAACCGTGGGCACAAATCGGCGTAAACGTCTCCCTGAAAGTAATGGCAGAAATATAACCCTCCTTTGTGTTCGTTCCACTCAGCAGCACTGCAGTCAAAGATACCATATTACTTTCTAAAAGAATACACATTATTGGGCATGCCGTATCTCTTTAATCACCTGATTACCCCCTGTGCCTACAAGTTGGTATGTGGAGCTGAGCAGGCCTTGCCTTGTTCCAGAACTGGCAAATGGCCTCAAAAGATCTTCTTGCTCACAGCAGTGTGTAAATTAATTTCAGTGTCCCATTGAGCTTGTGGAAATTATGTAGGTCAGAGACCTTTGAAAAGCCAACTGTCAGTGACTTGATTCTGACCTCTTAAGTATGTTTGCTTTTCATATGGTTGTCATTTGCATCTAATTTTAATAAGTATTGGGTATAATTTTAGTAATCATTATGCAGTATGTCTCAGATATGTCTAGGTGATAATTTGCGTTTTATCACACGCCTGCCTGTCTCTCTATTACCTGCTTCTTAAAAGATGGTCGTGCTGGGGTACAGTCAATCACATATGTCTTTAATAGCCCCATTTCAGGTGCTGGGCACACAACCAGTTGTAGCTTTTAAGCACAGAGCACTTCACATGCTTTAACTTCTAAAAGAAAAAAACCAAAACTAAAAATCACAAAAAGAAGTGTACTGCTGACTAAACATCTGAACTAGCTGAAGGTGTCACACATAAAATGGGAACACCTGGCAGCTCTGTATTCACTTATCGTGTTCATCTGTAAAAAGCGAGCAGGCTTGGAGCAGAGTTTATGAAAGCTCAGCGTTTCCTTGACAAACTGGCTAGAGTGAGGAATAGATTGTCGCGTCCTAGGAGCCCCTTAAAAAATCCCAGTGGGAGTGATAACAGTACAGTTACATGACAGACGTGCTTTTGAAAGACAGTTATGGCTTGTTCAGGTTCTTTCACTTGTCGCTGAACAATGAGTAGTACCGGGTAAAGTGAGTCACATATCCGGATCATCTCAGAAAGGCTGGCTGGCCTGGGGCAAAATTAAGCATTGGAGATGGCGTTATCCCCCAGGGCCCTTTTGTTTATTCATCTTTGGTGCCAATGTGGAGTCACAGTAAATAATTGAGTGGTCTATTCCATTGCTCTATATATCCAGTTAGACAAAGCCAGGACAATAGATTCCCTAGCAATGGATGAAACTCGGACAGATCCACAGTTATGTGCCATGTTTTTGCTGGGCAAGTCAGGACTGCTCCAGGCCGTTAAACCTCAGCCTGTTCTCCAGACTACTCCTTTGCCATTCCGGCCCAGTATTTAGAGACTAAATCCATGAGGCTTTGGTATGTCTCAGAGTGCTACAGATGAGAGTTGGTCCCTCCCCTTGCTACTTTTCAGCAAACATCTCGTGTTTACAGGAGAGCATTAGATGTTGACTCTTGACCCCAGAGTGATCTAATCCATCATGGGTTTTAGTGGCTGTGCATGGGTAAGGACTTTTGCACTACAGATTTCTGGACTTGACGGATCACTCGGTGTTGGAAACTAAATTAATCTGGTACCTCATTGATCCCTCTGTCAGCCCCCATTCCAGCCAAGCCCACTGCACCAGTTGCCTCCGAAAATGTCCCTTAAGTGGGAGCCTCAAGCAAATGCAAGCATCCTTGAGCTGGCAAATCCACCTGAGATATTTTCGAAGAGAAGGGAAACCATCCTATTATGTTGATGGTGATCTTCACTTTATCATCTATAGTCTCACTCATTATGCATGGCAGGAGAAGAGTGCAGGTTGTGCTTCTCTAGAAGAGTGATGTATACTGGGGAAGGAGACAGTGTGGTGGCAGTTTTGGATTTTACTATGGTCACTGATGAAGTGAAGAGCCAGTTTGTGGAAAAGCAGCTGTAAATGAGGACTCTGCACCACTGCAATAACAACTAAAGGTCACCTTCCATGTCCTTATTGAGCCTTTTCAGCTATCATACATTTATTTGAGCATTCAGGGCTTGCTCTTCTTTGGTAACCTCTTCAGGGCAACACCTCTACCATTCAGAAACATCGAAGAGTGAGATTTGTTTTGGAGCTCTCCCATGCGGCGTTACTTGATCCACAAGCGACTCGGGCAAACTCTATAGCGAACCTGGCTGAGGGAATCCTAGTGCGAGGAGCAGACTGTCAAATCGCTCTTTAAGCATTTTCCTTTCCAAATTGCCTGACTCCTGCCTAAAAAGTCGCTCCAGTGGAAATAGAGAGCTTGCCAAACTGTCCTGGATCCAACTTTTTCCAGGTCAAGATTTTCTTGAAACCGCTTTTTAATTGATGTCTGCTGGTTTACTGCCCTTCCTCATGTTTTCATAGCCTGAGCCTTTATTAATCTAAAGCCCATGCACCGCTTTTCTTTAACTGAACAGACCTATCTCCTCTGATGCATGCAATCCTCACCTCCCGATTTTCTTTGTGTGAGGGTTGGATCCAGAATTCTCCTAGCACTCAAGACACTATTTGTGGTACTTTGCTTCAGTCGCAACCATATCACCAACACTCAACTTGGCAAGTACTTTTGAGTCACTTAATGCAACTGCAGCATCTCGAACTCGATTACTCAATTCAAGTGTACGCACATTTATAAGCTCTGCCCCTGACTTTGTCACAGAAGAAACGCGTATCTTTCAATTCACCAACTATAAATGAAGCACATGTACTCCTTGAAGTACTCTCTTGAAAACTGTCTTGAACTAGTTTAAGTTTTTTGGATAACCTGGCAAGTTTGTGTTTGTCAAATATGTTCCTACACGTTTTATGGAATGTTCCACAGTTTTGTTTTTTTTAAACAATTTTGTCTTCATGATAGATAGCAGTCCTTTTATTTCGTCAAAAGCTAGCAGATCGTCAAGCAAACCTTAGTGCCCAATTCAGAACCTTTACTATTAGCTGGACACACTACAACGTCTGGTAAATCTTGTTGATACAATACACACAACTCTCAATCAATCTCAGTACCAACATTTTGTGTACTAGATATGAACTCATTAATAATTACAAATTCACATCTTTTTTTGGTGGACATTTTTACTCATTGACAGCAGATAATCTCTTCACAATTTCAGAAACCTGTAACAAAAAAAAGTGTTATTGTACCAGGGCAGTACAACATACTTTTGTATTTACATCATAAGGTAGTTACTTACTGGGTCCATTAACAATTTCTCATACTTTGTCAGGGGTCAACTGAAATGCAGAATTTGTACAACTTTTGGCATTTTTGGGGTCTATATCATCACTCATTGTTTACCTTATTACTAAGCCCTGTGCAAAGTTTCATGTTGGTATCACATTTTGCACGTTTCTAACGATAAGCTACCTCACTACAAGAGTAGATGATCAACATAAATGTAACTTGAACCTTTTTCTTGTGTCATTTTCATACATTAAATTGCTGTTCTAGTTGACACACCTCAACCTGGTTAATGCTGCACTTTTCTTTTACAGATTGGGAACCTCCAGTTACATAAACTAGATGAGCTGGACTGCCTTGTGAAGGGCTTGCTGTATATAGACTCTGTTAGTTTTAATGGACAGGCTGAGTGCTACTACTTTGAAAATGCATCCGACCCTGACAAATGCCAGAAGATGCCTTTCAACCTAGATGATCCATATCCATTGTTAGTTGTGAACATTGGATCTGGGGTCAGTGTTTTAGCCGTTTATTCCAAAGACCACTATAAAAGAGTTACTGGAACAAGGTAAGAATATTGGAGGGAACATGAGTTGTTGATGGTTGTGGGATTATCTTAATTACATGTCACAGTCTAGAAAGGTTAGTGCTCTAGCACATAAACAGTCTGAAATTGACACAACCTTAAATAGGTGCTTGACTGCCTGACGAGTGAAGACCATTCATAATCACGGAAAACAGGAACATCAAAATGCTTCTCACACCCAGTAAAGTAATGTAAGGACATCCCTACTTTAAGATTACATACAGATGGCCTGTTCTCTAAAACCTTTAATAGGATTGTTGCACACGGAGGGTAGTTCATTTCCTTGCAACTTAACTGTGGTTTTATTTTTAATGGCCCCTGTGTTGGAACCTCTTTGAAGGAGAAGGTCCTGAGATCTCAACCTTTAATTGTGGAGAATCCTCCTTAAATGGAAGGATTTATTTCTTAATGAAGGCACAAATGATTTTAAAGGCCAGGCATTTAAGTTTATGTTGTAGTTTTCATTCACAGCAAATCATGATCTGCTGTTTGGGCCTCACAAGTCATGCCCTGCTCTGCTAGAAGGGCGAGTATAAGGTAGAGCAGCAAAGCCCAACTGCTGTAAAGACATATATTTTATACACTTTATAAGTAGACTGCTTTAGCTGTCTCTCCACGTCTTCGGTACAGTGACAGATAAGTGGCAGGCTGTAGAAACGGGCACACTGTATGTGCTTGTCTCTGCAGTCTGCCACATCCCTGTCATTCTACAGATGTCTCTGCTTCTTGCAGCTACATTGTCACTGTACAGACTCGGAGAAACACCTGCGACAAGGCCATGCTAAAAACTGGTCTGTAGTCTTCAGTGGTCTGGGGTACCATAGTACCTTTCTTTATCAGTCAGAGGCAGCGGAGCTGGACACCAGATGCATCACCCCCACAGGGGAACAAAGGTTCAATATACAAACCATTTTGCTCGTGTGCGAGCATGCTTGTGTTTGTGTGAGTGCCCACACGTGTGTATAGCCTTAGGTTGCAGCTGCTTTCTGCTTTGTATAGGAAGTTTCAGCCATCCTGTACCTTACTCATCCTGAACTGTGTGCAGATACAGACACCATACATGAGATTGCTACAAGGGAGCAGACTCCTTGGCATGCTTTGAACATGAAACCGATACCAGCCCATTTCCCTCTGTCTGGGCTACTTCTAACCAAAGAGCCTGAGCCTTGAGAAAATCTCATGTGGCAAAATACGCAGCATGAAGTGAAACATAAGTTCAATTTCGATTCTCTTGCTTCTCACCTTTAAGAGAAATTTAATGTGGTTTTTTCCCGGAATTTTATATAGCGCGAACTTGACCCAAAGGTATAAAAGTGCTTTACATGAGCACCAGTTGCGTTACAGACGGACATATTCATTTTGTTAGGCATTTACCTAGAATCCCAGGCTGTTGGGCATCCCTGCCGAGACTCGAACCCGGTTCCCCAGCTTCGAGGCCGTTAGGCCACATCCTCTCCCCAATGTTTTCCTTGTAAGTTTCAGTGCTTTTAACTCTCACTTGTTCATGCTTTTCCCTTCCTGGGAATTGAGGTCAGTGCAGTTTTTCAGTTAATAAAAAAGCACGCCCTACCCCAATTATTTAAAATTACTTGGGCACGATTGGGGTTGTTTCCTTACACCTTGGCCCTCTCTTACACTTGGAACCAACCTGCACCTTGTTATGTGTCGGGGAAACTTTGAAACCGGTTACACTATACAAAAGCCTGAGCTATTGGCACTGGCAATTCTGCTTTTCTTTATGTTCAAACCATTGTATCTCTGAGCCAGAGGTCGCAAGAGTCTATTTACTTGCTTTGACTTCTGGGAATATCTGGGCAACTCTCTTTCAATTTTCATTCTGTCATTATTGACTGCGCCCATTTATTAGTTAATTACCCCTTGGTTTCACTAGCTCCTCCTCCAGAAGACCTGCTTGACACAAGAAAGGGACACAACAGATAGAGTGTGAACCATTTCTTCTTTTGTAGTATGTTTTGAACATGAATGTAAAATCCACCTATGCTATCTAACACACACACTCCTTTCCAGTAGTCTTAGCATGAATAACAAGCATTGAAAATGCAATATGTCTCGCCTTTTATTAAGTTAAAGCCATTTGCTTTGCTAATGGTATTGTATAGCAAAGCAAATGGCTTTAACTTAATGAAAGGCGAGACCTATTGCATTTTTAAGGAGGCGTGTAGATCCCTTTATTATAGCCAAGTCTTCCCCTGACGTCTCAGACTCCGGGCCCTCGATGGCCCTGAGAGGCCAGGGCAAGGAGCCCCAGCCTCTGGGAGCCAAAGCAGAAAAGGAAGAACCCCCATTGTGTCTTCTTTGGCTTGGACACTACTGCCAGCAAAGCCTCGTAGAGCGCAGTGTTCATGTAGGTGGCAGCGCGGGGGCCTCTTGGACGCAGCGTGACGCACGAAACACAGCAGTGGCTGCACACGGCACAAGTGTCTCACACACAGGGCGATGATGCAATCAACAAACATCAGTGGCCACCAAATGCACAGAGTTCTCTCTCACTCACTCACACACACCTCTTACACACAACAATGACGCACGAAACACAGCAGTAGCTACACATGGCACACAGTGTTGTCTCACACACACACGCACAAACACCTCGTATAGCGACGACGCACTCAACAAACACCAGAGTCTAAAAGACACACAGGTTTGTCACACACAGACCCTCACACCGATGCACTCGACAAACACCAGACTCTAAAACACACACAGACGCACACAGCGATGACGCACTCAACAAACACCAATATCTAACAGCGCCATATAGTGTTGTCCCACACACAGGCACACCGCGCACACAGCGATGTCAAATTCAACAGACATCAGTGGCTATGAATGGCACACAGTGTTCTCACACGCACACACACCGCACACAGTGTGACACACGAAACAAACGTCAGTGGCTACCAATGGCACACAGTGTAGTCACACGCGCGCACACAGTTCGCACACAGTGTGACGCACGAAACAAACGTCAGTGGCTACCAATGGCTCAGTGTTGTCACACGCGCACACACACACTTCGCACACAGTGTGACACATGAAACAAACGTCAGTGGCTACCAATAGCACACAGTGTTGTCACATGCACACACAGTTCGCACACAGTGTGACACACGAAATAAACGTCAGTGGCTACCAATGGCCTAGTGTTGTCACACGCGCACACACACACTTCGCACACAGTGTGACACATGAAACAAACGTCAGTGGCTACCAATGGCCCAGTGTTGTCACACGCACACACACACTTCGCACACATTGTGACACATGAAACAAACGTCAGTTGCTACCAATGGCCCAGTGTTGTCACATGCACACACAGTTCGCACAAAGTGTGACACACGAAATAAACGTCAGTGGCTACCAATGGCACACAGACAGTGTTGTCAGTCAAACACACTACACATTGACACTCAGCGATGCTGCACACAAACACTGAACATACATACAAGAGTGCTGGAGATACGCCAGTGTCGCAGACATTTGTGAACCACACAGCGCTACACCACTGTGCCACACAAAGCGCTTCCCCGTGACTGACGCACACTGTGCTTGCATCCAGCGCCAGGCGGGGGCAGTGGGGAGGACGAGGCGCTGTAGCAGCCCCAGGAGGCCTCGTGCAGTCTGCCCTCCGCCCTGACGGATTAGACAGAACACAATTAGCTTTCAAACACAGCCCCCTCTCCTTGCCCCCCCCCGACTTGGTGTGCAGCTGGCTGCAGGGGATTAAACACACACGGCCCTCTCCAGGCACTGCCGTCTCTCGGCGCTTTCTGCCAGAGAGGAAGCCGCTCCCCCCAGAAATGTCAACAGGGAACCCGCTCAAAGATGACACAACCACCAGACGAGCGCGCTGCCCTCCACAAGCGCTTCAGGGGTAGTAAGCGCTACATAAATGCAATTACAACACGGCACAATACATTCTGCATGCTGTCGCAGGGGAGAAAGACTAAGGACGGGGGTTTCACTAGTAGCTATTAGTATTGAGGGGGTTATTTGTTATTTAGACAAGCGCGGCCGAAGCGGACCGCGCTTGTGCAAAGCGTGACGCACGAAACGCAGCAGTGGCTGCACACGGCACAAGTGTCTCTCACACACAGGGCGATGATGCAATCAACAAACATCAGTGGCCACCAAATGCACAGAGTTCTCCCTCTCACTCACTCACACACACACCTCTTACACACAACAATGACGCACGAAACACAGTAGCTACACATGGCACACAGTGTTGTCTCACACACACATGCACAAACACCTCGTATAGCGACGACGCACTCAACAAACACCAGAGTCTAAAAGACACACAGGTTTGTCACACACAGACCCTCACCGACGCACTCGACCAACACCAGACTGTAAAAGACAAACAGACGCACACAGCGATGATGCACTCAACAAACACCAATATCTAACAGCGCCATATAGTGTTGTCCCACACACAGGCACACCGCGCACACAGCGATGTCAAATTCAACCGACTTTGTGTGCAGCCGGCTGCAGGGGATTAAACACACATGGCCCTCTCCAGGCACTGCCGTCTTGCCAGAGAGGAAGCCGCTCACCCCCCAGAAATGTCAACAGGGAACCCGCTCAAAGATGACACAACCACCAGACGAGCGCGCTGCCCTCCACGAAGCGCTTCAGGGGTAGTAAGTGCTACACAAATGCAATTACAACACGGCACAATACATTCTGCATGCTGCAGCAGCGGAGAAAGACTAAGGACGGGGGTTTCACTAGTAGCTATTAGTATTGAGGGGGTTATTTGTTATTTAGACAAGCGCGGCCGATGCGGACCGCGCTTGTGCAATTTAGTAAATAAATAAATAATCAAGCGCGGTCGAAGCGGACCGCGCTTGTGCAATTAAATAAATAAACAAGCGCGGCCTAAGCGGACCGCGCTTGTGCAATTGAAGGTGACCGCGACGACAATGAAAAAGAAAGAGTGCTTCCGGGCTTTTCAAGATGACCGTGTAACTCCGCCAGTAAACCATCCAGTCCCTGTGGGCGGGGCCAAAAGTGGACAGGGTGGTAACCAGGAGGGGCTAAAAAGCCTCACTTACAATCATCACACTCTCTTTAGTATACGTTATGACGCGGACCAACCAGAATACCGGGCGGAGCTGAAAGCACACTTCAGAAACCATATCGATTCCAAGAAGCCCTCGCATGGCGAGAACAGCGCATGCGCGCTGCTAACGCCAGGCGAGACCTAAAAATGTATATGCTATGCTAGATTTTGCAGCATTTCATTCTTTGGCATTGACTTGTGGAAAATAATCTGCTGAATTTTGAAAAGCACGTTTATGTAATACGACTGATCAATTTTCATAATCCCAAATAATCCACTCTTGTAGCCCATTTTCCGCATGACGAAAGGCGAAAACATAAGCCATTTCCCGGTATACAAAAACACTTTGTCACCCAGTTTGTCTCTTCCTGTACCTAGTAATCGACTGCAGCTGAAACATAATGCTTCTGCATTAATGATGGAAGTCAGGATTTGTGTTTTTTCTAAACTCAGCATTTGCGTTTATTCCTGATCAGCTAACGGAAGGTATGTTGCTTACTCAGACATCTGCCTGCAGATAGATACTGTGTCCTACAACTGGCAAATCAAGAGCTAATTCTTTGGCCTCTCTCTGTTGGCGAGTTTTCATTATTTTAACTTGTTTCTGTGTACGTTCTCTCAATCCTAAAAGGGAGTTTGCCTTTATCCTGCATAACTTGTCCTCTTGTTGAGTAAGTTCATGCCGCAGGACATACCGTTTCTACTTTTCAGTGATTGTGATGTTTAATCTCTTAACAATTACTGCCTTGGACTTTGTACACTTGATTAATGGAGTGAATGTTTAGTGGACTATAGAGCTCTTACATTCATGCTATACACGCTACTGACCCAGGCCGCAGCTGAAATCTATGTTGGTACATTATTGGAATTTTGATTCACTTTAGATGACTTATTTCCTTTACAATACAGTAAATGAATCTTTGAAAGTAAAATTATCTATAAGCTATCTTGCAGAAACCCATCACAAAAAGCCTTTTGCCATTTTCACCATGTGAGTCATGGTTGCTTGTACCAGCGGTTCATGACTTCTGACGGCCCACTGAATCATTACTGGAATCTGGGGACTTAATTTCTAAGAAAGTTTTGTTCTGCTTTCTGATACTTCTAACTGCAGATTCCTCTCCTGTAGAATATTCCCAGGTGCTAGACTGGATCCACAAGTTTACACAGTAATGCTTCCCTGTACCTGTAGATGGCTCCATGCATCTCCATGTTGGCTTTATTCCGCCCTGGAAGTAATGATGGAGCTGCATGTAAGTGCCACCACTGCGCACGACTAGGTCCCTCCCTAAAAGCACATGGTTTAAGCCTTGTAGGGCATGTGGCAAAAAAAGTCTGACACAAACCCCACAAGATGTGCTTGGAGTCCTGTGAGGAGTGTACCTTTATGAACCCAAATGCTGTCTGGGAATGCCAGGCGATGCTATATGTCACTGAACACTGAAAGTAGTCTTGGAAGTCCCACTCCTACTCTCAGTTGAGGGTGCTGACATGTTCCATTCTTGATGCTGTTCCCATAACAGTTCTTTGTCATTCTCCAATTTTTCTAGTAAGTTGAAGCAGAAGCACAAAAAGGCCAACCGGGATTTGTCCCAGTCCTGCCACTCACAACCTGAGAAGTTGCAAGCAGGTAAGGGTGCCTCGCAGCCTCTCTCTCAATCCCCCACCAAGGAGTCGATACCCTCAACTGATCCCAATGCACCCAGAGCTTCCGGGTCCAACGTTGATATCCCAACTGATTGAGGTCTTTCATGAGGTTGTTGCACATTTTTGGCACTCTTCCAGCTCTCTTTGGTATGCCTTCGGGCAGCAGGGATGCGCGGAAGCCTCTAGTCGTAGTGTCCTCCCTCAGCACCTTCTGTGCCTCTTGAATCCGCCTCCGTTTCTGCTCTGGTGCAAGAGCCAACTTCCAACCTGGCACCAAAATCCATGCCATCCCTTTGACATCGACACCTGTGCCAAAAGAAGACCTCGTTCCTCTAGTCTCATCTGTCTCCGTTCCGAATTAATCTCTGCCCCGACCAAGGTCGCATCCCGAAGACGGCCCCAGTTCAGTCTGGCTCATACAGAACTGTGCCTTTGTTTCGGAGCCGCACCCCAGCGCTCCAACAACTTTTTGGTTCGGGCTCTTATCGGAGCCAAACAGCCTTTGAAGATGATTTTTTTCCCCCCTAACATGATGATAATTTATGTTTGGACAATGGGCTGTGTTCTCTCCCTTGGCCATCAGCAGAAGAAAGCGTCTCATTTGCCGTGATAATGAGACGTACAACAGAGGTATTGGATTTAAAACTGCCAACTATGGAAGTCAAAGCTAGTGTACTAACAGAAGTTTTGCAACTGGGACAGACTTTATCAGAACTCTTCCTTCCATTAAATGAAGCCCTGACTGACGAACGCCACAACCAGGCAACCGGTAATCCTGTTTTGGTTTTTGTGTGCGTTTTTTTGACACCGCACCCCATACCAGAAAGTTTGGTGTTTCCGGTTTGCACAAGTAGGGTGAACCCTAATTCTTTCCCCACAGAGTCAAAACACACTGAAGCATTTCGGGAAGCGGATGTTTTCCTCTGCTACTCAGCCCCTCCAGTCAGTCAATGCCAGCTGCTTGTTGGAGAGTTACACTCTTGCTCTATGGGGCATGGTTGGATTGCTGGCAATCGCCAAGGAATTTAAGGCTACCCTGGCTCAAACGTCCAGGATGGTCAGGATGCTGCAAAGTACTTTATCCGGTCTTGGTTAGACACTACTGACTGCTTGGGCAAAGCAGTTGGTACTGGTGTGGTGCTTCAGCAGCAGGCTTGGATGAGATCCACAGGCTTCTAAGGTGATGAGCAAGCATCTTTAATGGATGTGCTGTATTATGGGTCTCCCCTGTTTGGCAAGAACACTGATTCAGCATTGGCACAATTGAAAGAAAGCCAGCCCACAGCGCATTCCTTAAGCTGTCCGATCTCTGCGAGACAGTGCCCTATCCCCTTTTGAGGCTAATCTAGAGGGTTGACGTACCGCAAACGCAGAGACACGCTGCTGCTGCAGCAGACACCTCAGTCCTTTGGGAGTCAGGGATTGGGATCAAGCAGACCGGTCCCAGGCCATGATGGGCAGTACACTTCCCAGTCCCCTGCATCTGTGGCATCAGCCTCAAAGCTGCTTTAGTTTGCCTCAGCACACACAACCACCCTGTGGGAGGATGGATCAGACGTTTCCTTCGGTGGCAAAGGATAACATCCGACAGGTGAGTACTACCGATCGGTACGCCTTGCTGTTCCTTGTAGAACTGAAACACCTCCCACTCGTATCAGCATGTTTCAGAGAAGCACCTGTTCATCTTGATCCAAGAAGTGCAGGCCGTTTTGGCCAGTAAAACGGGTCCCGGCCCCAGGAATAGAGACTGTTACTCTTACTATTTCCCCTTGTTGACCTATTTTAGGAGTCTACCCTTGGTCCAGGTGACTCAGTGGTGGCTTTGGACCTGCAGAACATCTACTTTCATGTACCCGTCCTGCAATCTCACAGATGCTACTTATGGTTCAATTTGAGCCAGGAGCATTTTTCATTTGCCCTACTCCCCTTCAGCCTGATCAGTGCCCCATGGGTATACACAACAGTATTGGTGGTGGTTGCAGGACATGGAAGTTAGCAATTTCACTTTTCCCCTACCTCAACAGCTGACTGTTGAAGGTGTGCTCATTGCAGTCAGTCGTAGACCACCTCCAGACGAAAGCAAACCTTCGGACTTCCTGGGGTTTACTGTCATTGTGGCAAAGTCGCACCTGACTCCTTCAGAGGACACCTTTCATTAGAGCCATCCTGGATACTTTGTAATTTCGGACCTTCCCTCCACCACAACGAGTACAGGAAATTTGGACTATGATCCTGATGGTTCAGCCTCGGTCATGGGTTTCGGTAAGAGTGGTTCTGAGGCCTCTGGGCCTCTTGTCATCCTGCATTCTACTCATAAACTGTGCCAGGAGGCACTTCATCTATGGAGTTGGCTTCTCCTTGGTCGTGTTCCACCTGGTGGGATTTCTGAACACCAGGGCGGGCTTACTCACCTGGCTGCGCCTTGCAGATCACGAATGGCAGTTATGCCCCGAGGTAGCACAGGGCATCTTTCAGCAATGGTGAGAACCCTGGTTAGATCTTTTCACCATTGTTGGGAATGTGCATTGTCAACACTTTTGCTCGCTGGAGTTCCCACGAAGGCTCTCTCAGAGATCATTCTGGATAGAGTTAACCTTCGGACTCTTCTATGCGTTTCCGCCACTGTATCTCCTGCCCCGAGCTCTGAAGAAGATCAGGAACAACCGGGCCAAAGTAATCCTAGTGGCTCCGGATTAAGCAAGGAGAGTGTGATACACAGGCATGTGCATCGGTCCTCCGATCAGGCTACCACTTCGGGAGGACCTCCTGTTGCTGCAGCAAGTCAGAGTACTGCTCCCACACCTGCACACACAGCACCTCCTTGTGCCGTGATTGAGGTGCTGCAGTTTACTGCAGTCAGTCTTCCTTCCGAAATTGTGGATGTCATCCTGGCTGCCAAGTGCCCTTGTACGAAGTCTGTCTACTTCAGGCACTCGGACGAGTTTATAGGTTGGTGTTGCACCCGCAGTTTTGATCCATTGCAGTCTAACCTATGGAATGCCCAATTGTTTGTTTGATCTCTGGCCCAGCAAGGACTTGCATTGGGTACTGTGCAAGGTTACATGTCAACCCTTTTGGGCAATTTACATTTACAGGACCAACCACCCTTGTTCAAATCGTCTATTATGATGAGATTTCTAAAAGGTTTCTCATTTATTTCCTCATACCTTTTGTGAAGCCACAGTGGGATCTTAATTTGGCCGTAATGTGCATGCCATTCGAACGAATGCACAGCTGTCCTCTACGACTCCTGACTCTGAAGACTGTGTTTCTGGTTGCAGTGACTTTGGTTTGTGCAGTGATCAAACTCAAAACTCTGTCAGTGCAGTTGTCGTACACCATCTTTTTCCCAGACAAAGTGGTGTTGAGGACTAGGGCAGCCTTTTTGCCAAAAGTTGTGACTGCTTTTCACATCCGCAGTCCATCACTCTCCCAATGTTCTTTGCTTCACCGCCCCACCTCAAAAGAGCTTTAAGCTTTTACGTTAATTGAACCAAAGACTGTTGAGTGGACAATCAGCTCTTTGTGCAGTTCTCGGGGCAAAGAAAGGAAAAGCAGTGCAGAAAATGCATTTGTCAAGGTGGATATGCATCAAGATCTGCTATGCATTGGCAAGAAGCAGCCTCCCTAGAGGTTAAGGGCACATTCCAAAAGGTCCTTTGCTTCCATCTCACTGGTGCACGGAGTGTCTGTCCTTGACATCTGTCAGACTGCAACCTGGACATCGGTGCACACATTCACGAAGCACTACTGCCTTGACATCCAGGACCGGAAGAGCATTTCACCCGTTCAGTCATGCAGGACCTTTTGATAAAAGCCATTTGATATATCCACCATTTTGAGAGGCACTGCTTTAGTATCTGTTCTAAAGGTGAGGGATTTGTGATTAGAGTTATCCATCAGAAGTGCCAGTTGCTTCCCTACGGTAACTCTTTCCCTGAAGGATACTCTATCTAACCACAGATCCTTCACCGCCCTTGCTCATCTCCATTTTGTGGAATGGTCTCTTTCCCACCTGAAAAGGTCCCAAATTGAAGATATGCATACTGAAACCTTTGATTATTGTTGGGCTCCGTGTCTGAGAGTGCAGACAGAGTTGAGAGAGAAACTGATGTGGACGTGCAGGGGTAGTAGTTCTATGCCGCTCCATTGTGACTTGCAGGGTGGGGTGAAGTCCAAATGGAACCTCACGGTGCCACCTACCGGCGTGCGAGAGCATTGCTGTTATGTTGTTCCCGATCCAGGCTGGCACCTTGGGATATTCTAAAAGTGAGAAATCTTCAGTTAGAGTATTCACCAGACATTGTGTTACCGAAGGTAAGTAACTTGTTAATGTGAACCTCAAAACAATACACAACAATACATAAACAAGCATACATCAAACAAATATGCAAATTATGAAATTTATTTCACAAACAAAAAATATAAATATCTACATTTTATTAGGAAAGTTGGAGCTTTTCAAAATTTGATTTTGGTTCTAAAAGACAAAGCGGTGTTATACTCTAGTAGATCTTTGTCGAGTCTGTCATCTTTTTTTGTCAGTGTATGCCAGTGCTTCAATTGAGGCCATCAGTGGTCCATGCTGGATTCTGTTTAATGTAGTTGTACCTCTCCCACAAATCAAGCTAAGGATACCAACTTTATTTTTAGTCTCCAATTTCAAATTCCTTTACATTTACAGAGCGTTTTTAAAATGTTCAGTTTTACATTGTGCTGTTTTACGTATTTGTACTATATTATCCTGCTAATATTTAATTTCATAAGCAGTCATGGAATCCCCGAGTAAACATCTTTAACCATTGGGGGTCTGCAGCTGCCAGATTAAGAACCACTGGCTTATACTCTTTAAAGCTGAAGCCATGTGTTTGTTGATTGGTGGAAGGTATATATGAGTTCTGTTATGACTGCTCTTTTGGGTCCCAAAGATTGTGAGTGTTGGGTTAATTGGTAACCACCTATAAGGTGAGCTGCGACCAAGCTGCCGAAACTAAAAGCTGGTGCATTGTCCTCTCTAACACCAATGAGAAATGACCAGGACAACCAAATTACATTTTTTTTCTACTGCTCATTCTTCATTCTTGATTACTTCGAATGCTGATAGAAAGATGGCCCACTTGGACTTAAATGAAGTAGCCCAAAAAATGACTTTCCTACTATATCCGTTAACTCTGTTGTTCCTAAAGTGTACGTACAAAAATGTGGCTGTTGGTGTGCAATTAAAAAATAATCACTGCACATGTTATCGCATGACTTAATGTCCTCTCTGATACTGAATTTGAGGAATTATGTTATGGCTGTTGATAAAGTCACAGGTATCTTTCAACACTTTCTGTGATGTGATCCTTGAACTGCGATCTTGGAGGGTGAGGCATAGCACCCGTGCTTTTTGGAGTTTAGTTATGACATTTGTTGAGGTCTCATTTCCTATCCCCATAGGTCAGAGGAAGGTAATGCGTTAACAATGCATCGCTACACTATTTATCAGACCATAATGCCCACTGCATTTTTTAATGTAAGGTAAGTTGCCAGCCCATTGTTGCGCACATGTCAGTAAATCATGGGTAGGTATTTTAATCCAAGTAAAGCAAGCAAACCAGAGCCATGCCTCCGCTAGCTCTAGTTGCTAAGAATGCCTTTTCCAGTAACCACCGTTGTAGGTCAAAGTGACCGGGAGGCTTTTAAAGCCTTTTCAGCACCTCAGTAAAATATGGTGCTGAAAGTCAGGGTAGTGCAAAGGGTCATCATGCTAGTTTTTGCAGCACAGTGGTCTGCCAAAGTGTTTCTGGTATGCCACTTAACTGAAGACATTAGCAACATTTGAATTGCCAGATGTCTTATGTAAACCAACATTTCATGCACATCTGTTTCTCTGTAAAAGCTGTTAGTACCGCCCAGTAGTACTATCAGGTTTACCTAACGCTTTGCTTTTTTGGTTGAGTCCACGAGACGGCATGTGCACTGTCTGTTGCAAGGGATATTGTGGTTTACCAAAAAAATAGAGGGGCTTGGGGCCTGCCCGTTGCTTACCACTGGTTGCCTTTCCTGGTCATTCTCATGTGCCTGCTTCTTATTTGGGTCCTAACTTGTTAATCTTGTGTATTTGTGCCTCCCATGGAGCATTACCTCTTTACAATCTCTTTGATTGGCAGGCATCGCTGATTCTACTGCTTGCTTTTCAATCACTACTTTTTTAGGTCGAGCCTCGAGTAGCGCGCAAGCGCTGCTAGAGGCGAAGACTTTTAGTAAGTGACTTTCAGAAGCAGTCCAAACGCTCGTGCATCGTGGCTGGCCTTTTTGGGATGGGTACGCGCGGCAAACATGTGTTTCCAATTATCGTGCCCAGACGCGGGCGCGATAATTGTAAACACATGCCGGCAAAAGGCCATGACGCACGAGCGTCTGGTCAGCTGAGCAGGCTGCCGCGCTCCCTCCTCCCCCCCCTCCGCTCCTCTGTGGTGCGCGCGCACCACGGTCTCGCCATAGACCTGCGGCCCCTTTCTTTGCAAGTGTTCATTCATTGTCTGGAAGCTCAGATAGGGGACATTAAAAAAAACACAGAGATCGCGCGTGCAAAAAAAAAAAAAGTAAACTCGACAACTAGAGACGCTCTTTGTTCAGTGCGTTGGGAAAGCAGGTCAGCAGCTGCCGAGAGAGCTCCCCACTGCTGCTTCAGCCGGCACTCTCTGCCGTTTACTTTTGCACTTTCAATAAAGGAACCCCTCACTGTGCCCAGACCGAAGTGGATGTCCGAGGTTCACTTACAGCTTGCTCTTGGACCATGGTTGTCACAACAAGGAAGAGAGCCCAGGAGAGGGTCAGTGCAAGCGTCAGCGATGCCTCTTTGTGCCCACGTCTTAATAATTCAGCGGCTAATGACAGAGTGGATTGAGCATCCCGGTACCCTGAAATCCCTCCCCATCAGAGGTATCATCGGTGCCTGGGCCCGCCTCCCACGTGGACTCTCCCCCGCCTGTTACATTCGGGGCTTTGTTGGTCATTTCCTAATTCTGGGGATCTAATCAAGCAGCCCATGCCGCCCGAGTACAGGCACTGCCTCCCCGGGACAGAAGGCCTGTGTTTAAGCTGCACACTACCTGTCTGGCATCCCACAGCTCGGGACACTGCAGCATTTATGGCCAACACTCCAGCGTACACCTGAATTGTCGGTCTGCAAGAATAAAACGCTGGCTTCCAAGCACAATTACCAAAAAAACAGGTAGGATGCTGAAGACCCGGTCTACAGAGCCCCCGGACATGGGGGTAGGGTGATCAATAAACACGATGCACTGCTGGCCTGCAAACCCCGTCTGGCGAGCCAGCCAGCCCGCTGCGAAGCAAAACAAGCATTGGCATAGCCAATAGGTCTCGCCTTTGGAACCTCATAAGTGTTTAGCCATGCAACAATTGATGTTGTTGCCCCAAGGATATTGTGCTGCATAACTAAATACTTATAAGGTCCCAAACGCGAGACCTATTGGCTATGCCAATGCTTGTTCTTTTATATAAGGACTCCATTAGAGTGTGTGTTTTCGAGCCGTCTCCCTCGTGTAATTCTCTCCCCTTGCACTACACGTTTCTCTGTTCCAGACTGCTTCTCCCCACCCTCCTCTCTCTTGTGCTCGCCAATGTGCTTCTCCCCATTGCTTACCCTGACCGTACCTTCCTTGTTTCTTTCTCCCTACCTCTATTGCTTTTGTGTCCCCTTCAGCCCTCTCTGCCTGTTGCTTTTCTGTTCCCTCCTGTGTTTTGCCGTTCGCCCCCACCCTCCTCCGTGTAGCTTTGCTGTTCCCCAAGCATCCCTCATGACGCTTCTACTCCCCATGTCCGCTTTAAAAATGCTTTTCCGTGTTTCATTTTCTTTTTTAGTTACTGATCAAACTTGGATTGGTAATTGAAAAGAGGTGTGTGCATGTGTGGTGCACTTGCATACAAAATGATGTGGGCTACCGCATCAAAGACTTAAGTTTTTTATTAGTTTTCTGAATTTTACCTAGGTATCATGGTTGCTGTGCAACTTGTCTAGAAATCATTGGCAAAGCCAATAGGTCACAAAGGCGAGACTTATTGGCTTTAGCAATGCTTGCTGTACATTTGTAGATCCTGAATTTTCCAGTTGTTACATCAGTCAGGTGGGGCTCAAGAATGCTGTTAGCTGTTCCTCTAAAATCTACCTTGAAGTCCGCTTCGTTGATGAACTTGGGTTTAAAGGAACCACTGTAGTTAACTGACAAAGTTAACATTTGCTTCTCTTTGTTTTTTTAATAGTTCTGAAAAGAAGAGTTGTCTTACTGTTTTGGACTTTTGCACAAACTGTATTTTTCTTGTTTGTTGAGAATTTACAGCAACAAACCCCTAATTATTTCCTCTTCTATACTCCACCTATTGATCCAAAATTGTTGATTCTCTCTTTGGGTTGGTTGTTGACTCTTTTACTACAACTAATGTGTTCTTTTTCCCGACCACTGTGTGGGTCCCTCTTTCTACCGCTTGCAGACCAAATCTTTTCTTCTATTTTTTTCCTAATTCCTCATGTTAAGGCACCTTCCTCAGCAGTCTAGATTGTAGTCTCACAAAACCTTTCTGTCACCCTGTTAATGTGATCCTACTTTACCTGTACTTGCTGTAACACCTTTCCTATTGAATGATGCCACTTAAAGGTTTTTTTTAACCTGTTTTCTGTGCAAGTTTGAATTCTTGACCTGTTGTGAGCCCTCTTTTTCACTCCGACTGTTCTGGCTCCTCTTTACATCTCCACTGTAACCTTTTCTCTCTACCTCTATCTGTTTGTGAACTTTCTTTACATCCGCATGTTGTAAGAAATTTCTATTTGTTGAATGTATTTTTTGTCTTTCTCTACCTCCGCTGTGACCCTGCTCTTTCCTCCAACTGTTATGAGAGTTATCTGCCACATTATTGCAGCCGAAATATCAAGTTACACAAATATTGGGACCATAATATTGACACTTGAAATATTGTTACGGTCGAGTTAATGCACAAGTTACTAACTTGTGTAACGATATATCTGTAAGAGACAGTAGTTAGTGATAGATTCCTTACCTTAGAATATCCCCAGGCGTCAGGCTGGATCCGGAAAGTTTTGCGTAGCAGTACCCTTGCGCGTCGGTAGGCGGCGTCGTGCGGCTCCGCGTCCGTCGTCGGCGTCGTGATCGCCGGGATGACGTCGCGGGCAGTACTTAGGCGCCGCCCCTGCGCGCTGACGTCAGTTCTGTACACGACTTTCCGCGCCAGGAACGCAGAGCCATGCAAGAAGCTGACACAGGTGTCTGAAAAATACTAGGGCCCTGAAAGGGATGTCCTTAACCCTAGAAATCAGTTCGCAGAACGGGGAGGATGGGTGGGCGGTAAGGAATCTATCACTAACTACTGTCTCTTACAGATATATCGTTACACAAGTTAGTAACTTGTGCATCTGAAAGAGACACGTTAGTGATAGATTCCTTACCTTAGAATAGATACCCCAGCAATACCAACCCCGGTGGTGGGTCTGCGAACAAAGATCAGACAAGGAAGTCCTGGAGGACAGAACGGCCAAAGAAGCCGTCCCTCCGGACCTGACTGTCAAGGCAGTAATGCTTAGTAAACGTGTGCAGCGAGGCCCACGTAGCTGCCTGACAGATAACCGGCAGCGGAACACCGCGGCCCAAGGCCGTGGTAGCAGCCGTTGCCCTGGTGGAATGGGCACGCAGCCCAACAGGAGGCTCCTTCTTAGCCAAAGAATAGCAGGTCTTGATGCACAAGGTAACCCAGCGGGAGATGGTCCTCTTGTGCACCGCCCGACCTTTTTGGCGCCCACGTAGCCAACAAAGAGCTGGTCATCCACCCGGAAGTGTTTCGTGCGGTCGATATAGAAGGAGAGCGCACGTTTTGGGTCCAGACGGTGGAGCCTCTCTTCCTCTCTGGAAGGATGCGGAGGCGGAAAGAAGGTGGGCAAAGTGATGGTCTGCCCAATGTGGAAAGCAGTAACCACCTTTGGCAAGAAGGACGGACGCGTCCGAAGAACAACCTTGTCTGGATGAACAGACAGAAAGGGAGGTTTGCAAGAAAGAGCCTGGAGCTCACTCACCCGCCGAGCGGAGGTGATGGCCACCAGAAAGGCTGCCTTTAGAGTCAGAAGACGAAGAGGACAGTTATGCAGAGGCTCAAAGGGAGCGCACATTAAAAAGGTAAGAACCAAGTTCAAGTCCCACTGAGGCATTACAAACGGAACAGGAGGGAAGAGGTGAGTAATGCCTTTTAAGAACCTGTTAACAACAGGGGACTTGAAAAGGGAGGGCTGATCAGGGAGCCTGAGGAAGGCCGAGATAGCACAAAGATAACCCTTGATGGTACCCAGGGCAGAACCCTGTTGGGCCAGAGAAAGAAGGAACAGAAGGACCTCAGAAAGAGGGGCAGAAAGGGGATTCACAGCCTTTGCTGTGCACCATGCCACAAATTTGTTCCACCTGCAGGCGTATACCACCTTAGTGGAGGGACGCCTGGCTGCCAGAATCACATCACAAACTTCGGGAGGCAAGTCGAAAGGAATCAACTGCCGCCGCTCAATCTCCACGCAAGCAGGTGTAGACTGGACAGGTTCGGGTGGAGGACCGTCCCCTGCTGCTGCGACAGAAGATCCTCCCGAAGAGGCAGACGGATCGGGGGATCTATGCTCATATTGAGTAGCTCGGGATACCAAACTCTTCGAGCCCAGTCCGGAGCCACAAGAATGACTTGGGCCCGGTCGTGCCGAATCTTCTTCAACACTCTGGGTAGAAGTGGTATAGGCGGAAAGGCGTATAACAGACCGCAACTCCACTCGCGACGAAAAGCGTCGCCGAGCGAGTGCCGCCTTGGAAATTCCAACGCGCAGAACTGATGACATTGCGCGTTCTCTTCGGTGGCGAATAGATCTAACCAAGGCTCTCCCCACTGTAGAAAGAGTCCTTGCGCCACTTCCGAGTGAAGACGCCATTCGTGATCCATCATGCACCTGCGGCTGAGTTCGTCCGCCCTGGCGTTCAGAGAACCTGCCAGGTGTTGAACCATCAGGAACATGCCCTGATGTTCCAGCCATGTCAAGAGGCGCAGAGCCTCCTGACAAAGGGTCCAAGACCCCACCCCGCCCTGTTTGTTGCAGTACCACATGGCGGTGGTGTTGTCTGTGAACACCTGCACTACCTTCCCTTTGACAGAGGGAAGGAATGCCTTGAGTGCAAGCCGGATCGCCCGGAGCTCCAGAAGGTTGATATGGAGCCGGGACTCCGCCGGAGACCAGAGGCCTCTGATCTCCGCCTCTCCCATGTGACCGCCCCATCCCAGAAGGGACGCGTCCGTCACAACTGTATGCTCTGGCTGGGGAAGGGAGAGGGATCTGCCCATGACCCATTGCCGGTTCGAGAGCCACCACTGCAACTGTTTTGCAGTCCCCTCCGAGATCTGGACGTGATCGGACAGGTTGCCCTGGTGCTGCGCCCACTGGAACTTCAGGTCCCACTGCAGAGCCCGCATATGCCATCTGGCATGATTGACCAGCAGGATGCAGGAGGCCATGAGGCCCAGCAGCCTCAGGGTCATCCTTACCGAAACCCAGGATAAAGGCCGAAAGATCGGAATCATAGCCTGAATATCTCCGGACTCGCCGTTCGGGAGGATAGGCCCGAAACCGCGTCGTGTCCAGAACTGCTCCGATGAAAAGGAGCTGTGGAGAAGGAATCAGATGCGACTTCGGCACATTGATGGAGAACCCCAGCGAGTGCAGGAGTTCGGCCGTAGTCTGGAGGTGGGAGACGACTGCCTGGGACGAGCCCGCCTTCAGCAGCCAGTCGTCGAGGTAGGGGAAGACTGAAACCCCTGCCCGGCGCAGATGAGCTGCGACCACCGCCATCACTTTCGTGAACACCCGAGGGGCACTGGTAAGGCCAAAGGGGAGCACGGTGAACTGAAAATGCTCGGGGCCTACCGTGAACCGAAGGTAACGCCGGTGGGCCGGCAGGACGGGGATGTGGAAATACGCGTCCTGCAAGTCCAACGCTACCAACCAGTCTCCAGGGTCGAGGGCAGTCAAGACCTGAGCTAGGGTGAGCATCTTGAACTTCTCCTTCCGGAGGAAGCGATTGACGTTCCGGAGGTCCAAGATAGGACGCATGTCCTCCTTGTCCTTTTGGGCACCAGAAAGTAGTGGGAGTAGCAACCACGCCCTACTTCTGGGGTCGGAACATGCTCGATGGCCCTCTTGGTCAAGAGGGCCGTGACTTCCTTCTGTAGAAGCACCAAGTGATCCCCTGACATGCGGTGGAATTGAGGTGGCATGGCTGGGGGGTGGTCTCGAAGGGGAGGGAGTAGCCCCTTCGGACAATGTCCAAGACCCACCTGTCCGAGGTGATGGTGCGCCAGTGGGGAAGGTGATGGCGGACCCTGCCCTCTACTGGCGTGCCGTGCACCTGAAAGGAGGGACTAGGAGGGCTTGGAGGCCGCGGACGGGTTGGAGGTGGTGGCCTGACCCGCACGCTGGTTGCCCGATCCGCCACGGCGGAATCCACGTCCTCGGCCACGCGAAGACGCCTGCTGCGCGGGCCGGTGGCTGGGCTGCTGACGTGAAGGGGCGCCCCTACCGTGGCCACGATAGGGGCGAAAAGCAGAAGGCAGCGGAGGGCGTGTAGCAGAAAGGCCCAGGGACTTGGCAGTAGCCCGTGAGTCCTTAAAGCGCTCCAACGCATGGTCTGCTTTGGACCCAAAAAGACCGACTCCATCAAAGGGCATGTCCATGAGAGTATTCTGGACATCCCCTGAAAAACCAGTGGTTCTCAGCCAGGCGTGGCGTCGGAGCGCCACCGTCGTTGCAATCGACCTGCCCAGCGAGTCGGCGGTGTCAAGGCCACAACGGATAGTGTATTTGGCCGCATCCCTTCCTTCCGCAATGGCGCGGGAAAGCAGTGCCTGGACCTCCTCAGGGCACTGGGGCAAAACATCCGCCACCGAATCCCACAGAGAGTGGGTATATCGGCCCAAAAGACAAGCGGTGTTAACGGACCGCAAGCCAGCACTGGAGGAAGAAAAACCTTTCTTCCCAAACTGATCCAGGCGTTTGGATTCCCTATCCGGAGGAGCGGTAGGGAAGGCGGTTTGGGAAGCGGAGGCTTGGACAACCAAGCTCTCAGGAGTGGGGTGGACAGAAAGAAACAGGGGGTCGCCCGGAGCGGGGCGATGGCGTCGTGACACGTTCCGATCCACAGGAGCCCCTGTGTTGGGCTTGGACCAGGCGCCCAAAAGAACGTCCGTGAGGGCGTCGTTAAACGGCAGCACAGTCTCCGCAGAGGAGGCTGCCGGCTGAAGCACCTCTGTCAAGATGTTAGGCTTGACCGTCAAAGTAGGGAGCTGGAGACGTAAGGCCCCAGCAGCCCTACGCAACACCGTACCGAAATTGGCCCCCTCCTCCGTAGCCACGGGAGGAGACAGCATGCCAGTGTCAGGAGAAGTATCCAGACCACTGGCCTCCCCTAGACTCTCTGTCCAGTCCTCATCATACTGACAGTTGCGTGTCAGAGGGTCATCAGACCCCTCCCAGTCCTCCTGGTCCTCCTCTGGTTCAAAATAAGGAGGAGGAGGGACATTTGGGACCCAAGGTCCCATCGGCGCCGGAGCCGGCGTCGAGCGACGTCGCTCCGGGTCCAAGTCCGGAGCCGGAAGGAACTGGGGGACGACGCCGCCCGGAGCCCAGGGCGGCGTCGAGAACGGCACCGGAGACATCGGCGCCGGCGGAGGTGTCGTGAGGTCGACCGGCGTCGATGGGGGTTGTGGAGCCGGGATCGAGGCCGGGGCCGGAGCCGGAGCCGGGATCGAGGCTGGAGGCTCGGGCGACGCCGGGCCGGAGCCGCCGGCGACGCCGGATCAACCCCATCAGGGCCCGCGGGGCCCGAAGGCGCACCGGAGGGGCCTGAAGGCCCGAAGAGGCGGGCCATGGCCGACAGGAACTCCTGTACCTTGGCCGGATCCGCCCCGAACCCGGGAAGGGCGGGTATGACGGGGGCGACTCCACAGGCAAGTCCGGGGCCGCGGGGGCGGGGACGGTGCCGGGAGGGGCCTCAGCCGAGTCGCGAGACCGGCGAGGCGAAGTCCGAGAGCGACGATGCTTCTTGGACTTCTTGTGTCGAGACTTACCGGACGAAGAAGACTTCGACGCCGACGACCGGTGTGCACTCCGCGAGCGACCCCTGGACCTCTCACGCGACCGGGGCTTCCGCGGAGCCGAATGCCGGGCCTCGAGGAGCTTTCGAGACCGCTCTCGCAAAGCCTTCGGGTTGAGGGCCTGGCATTCGGGACAAGACTCGGTGTCGTGGCCTCGGCCGAGGCAGAAGAGACACTCCCAATGCGGGTCGGTGACGGACATCATCCGCGCACAGGCGCCGCATCGCTTGAAGCCGGGCATCCCTACGACACCTGAAGGCTGGAAAAAAAAAAAAAAAAAACAGTGAAAAATCACCAAAAGTATGGTCAAAAATTGACCAGGGCACTGCTCTTCCCGGATCTGCGCTTACTGGCGCGGAAAAAGAAGAACTGACGTCAGCGCGCAGGGGCGGCGCCTAAGTACTGCCCGCGACGTCATCCCGGCGATCACGACGCCGACGACGGACGCGGAGCCGCACGACGCCGCCTACCGACGCGCAAGGGTACTGCTACGCAAAACTTTCCGGATCCAGCCTGACGCCTGGGGATATTCTAAGGTAAGGAATCTATCACTAACGTGTCTCTTTCAGATAATAGAAAATCCACACTTGCACTGAGAGTATATTGGGAATCAAAGTTCTGGCCCCATATATGTGTAGGTCTATAATGTGATATACAACCTTGGACCCTCTCTTTTGCCTCTCCTGCTGTGGACCCCTTCTTCCCCTATGTATTTGGTCATTCACTTAATCTGTACTGTCTGCTTTAAACCTATGTTCCAGTCTCCTTAAACCACCTCCCTCCACCAAATGTAGATCCTTTCTTTCCGTCTATCATTTGTAATGTATCATTTTTGGTATCTGTTGTGAAATCTCTCATACACCGTCCTGTAAAAAATGTTCTTTCCCATCTTTTCATTCCCCTTTATTACGTTGGTATTCCCTTTGACGATAATCCCGAAATGTGGAAGTTCTATGGATGAACATGTGCTTGCCCCATCTCTTATCTGTGGAAGACAAGAGGAAAACACTAATGGAATGCTAGGTGTGAGTGGGGATGCAAATGTGTACAACATCTTGTATGGCTCGTGTCTGGAGCAAAAGGGCTGTGCTTCCTAATGAAGAAGAAAGTCAACAGTTGGGATTAAGTGGTAGCAACATCACCTCTCACTGTGAAGCTCAGATGCTGTTACATTCTATACTGTATTTTATTTTTCAGTTAGTGCAGCTGCAAAAGTGTACTCTATATGTAACCGAATAATTGTGAGTAAGTCATACGTATTTGCTCAAATACTGTGTGCAGATCGAGGCACTGCATCTTCTTTCGATCACAGATTGTTTCATATGATCAGAATGTCCGGTCAGTTCATTTAGGAAAGTATCTTATGAATCCCGTATTTTCACTATACTTTCTAACGGTATCTCCTCAATATATTGTTTCCAAGATTGTTCCTTACATTCCTACTCTGTATAGTAAAAAGGAAAAGTTTGAATTAATTTTATGTCTTGCAGTGGTAGCTCTTACAGATACGTTCTTTGGAATGTCTGTCTGCTGTATATATGAGGACAGTCATTGCTCCAAGCCTTGAGCCAGAAGCTAAACACATGATTGTTCGTTAGGTAGTGATACAATCAGCATCTACAGACCTCTTGGGGTAGTTGGTGCTATGCAAATGCAATCAAATCTTGTTAAAACATCTATTGTTAAGAAGTCTGAAGCATATTGAGGAAATTTTAAATTGGTTTAATATTTTCCCAGATTAGATTAGATGTGCTGGCCTGCTTCGCTCCAGGGAACCCGCAGCTGAACTGCCGGCTGGTAAAATTTGTCACAAAGGTGGGAAAGAAAATGGCAATACGGGACAGTTTGGTGCCTATCACTCCGATTACCATCAACTCTCAGGGAAGGCACTTGGCTGGACTATAATTGCTGTTGGGTAGTTGCAGTTTTAATGTGCATGCGGTTTATGAGAGGCACATATTGTAAGCCACACAGCTAGATTGAAGTCTCATTCTGCCGTAGCCCACCGACTAACTCAAAGGGTGATCATATTAACTAATGGGCCTCACTAATGGCTAATGGTCCGACAGTACTATCAATTTGAACAGCATGTACTTTACTGGCACTCTAGAACCCACCCAACTTGCACTTTACTGATCTGTTTGCACTTCATCTGCTTGCTATGTCTTCTTAACTTTTTATTGTGGAAAGGGATTGTTAAACGGGCTTGAACCAGCGCAGCTTTCACGTTAATGAATTGTTTGCACTTTAGTCTATGACGTAGGTTTTACTAGAACTATTTTAACATGCCCACAGCTCCTATAATAACTTGCCTGCATTTTAGCCGATGACGAGGGTTTTATGATACTCAACCAAACTTGTTTGCAGCTGCCATAAAATCTTGTTGCATTATGTTATATCTTTTTAAATCTATGTGCACCTTGCTCTTCTGCCTCAATGGGCGTTATGGGCTCCTTGCTTCTTAACGTTTTACTGTGGATAAGGGCGGTTAACACGCTGGAATCTAGCTTGCACTTTATTGATCTGTTTGCGCTTCAGTTGATGATGAAGATTTACTGTGCTTATTTAAATCTGTCCACAGTCCCTACAAATACTTGATTTAAGACGTTACATTCTATAAAATTGATGTGCATTTCTTCTTTTTCATTGCTTGTTGAATATCATTGCAAGGGTTTTAAGTAACCAAGCAAATTTAATTAAACTCGAAACGTGTGTGGATCAAGGTACTGCATCTTATTTCGATCCCGGAGTGTTTCATATGATCTGAATGTCTGTTCAGTTCATTTAGGAAAGTATCTTATGAATCCCGTATTTTTACTATACTATAATGTCTGACAACTCCTCAATATCTTGTTTCCAAGATTGTCCCTTACGTTCCTACTCAGTATAGTAAAAAGAAAAAGTTTGAATTAATTTGATGTGTTGCAGTGGTAGCTCTTACAGCTACGTTCTGTATGTCTGGCTGCTGTATATATGGGGATAGTCATTGCTCCAAGTCTTGGGCCAGAAACTAAACACATGATTGTTTAGTTAGGTAGTGATGCAATCAGCGTCAAGAGACCCCTTGTGGTAGTTGGTGCTATACAAATGCAGTCAAGCGGTTAAGAAGTATAAAGCATATTGAGCACATTTTAAATTGGTTTAATATTTCCCCAGATTAGATTAGGTCTGATTTTATGAAGTTAGCCCCAATATATAGTTTTACAGTTACTTTTATACCTTGCTATTTCATTCTGATCATTTCTTTTAAAGAAATTGCTGTGTGTAGTAGAACCAGACATTCAGGGAGCTAAATTATCTTTTCCTCCTGTCTCAGCCTCGGTGGAGGAACGTTTCTAGGGTTGGTTAGTTTGCTTACTGGATGTGAAAGTTTTGAGGAGGCTCTTGAAATGGCATCTGCTGGAGAAAGTACCCATGCTGACAAGCTCGTCCGAGATATCTATGGAGGAGACTATGAACGATTTGGATTGCCAGGGTGGGCGGTAGCATCAAGGTAAGCACACTCTACTTTAGTCTTTTTTGTCATGACACATTTTCTGTAGCAGATATTGGCTGATTATAATGTTTCCTATTTTGTAAAATAGGCATTGGTGATGAGACTTAAATATATTTAGGAGTTGCATTAATGTTTGTAACATGAGGGAATATTGTAGGAAAATAGACTGCTTAGTCACAGTCTTCAGTTGTATATCGAATCAGTCGGTATGTGAGGCATGGAAAGGGGCATTAGTTCTCCTTCTGGGAAATGATTGACCTATCCTCATGCTTCGACCTGGCAATGGTTTGTCAACCATGAAAGATTAAGTCTACATACGTTTCATTTATGCAACCTCATACGGTGGTGGTGCGATGTAGCTTTCTATACCTTTAGCTGGACTTGTTTTCCATTTTCTGGCATTTCAAACTCTAGTCTGAAGCTAATTTAGTCAAGAGTGGAAGTTCGCAGACACTTTGATAACTAAGTTTAACAATGAACCTCTAAATACAGGTGCCATTTTTACCGCCCTGAAAGAATCTGATGGAAAAATATTGGAAAACCACATACAGGCATGCAGTGGTAGTTGAGAAAGGAACTTCATTTACAAGCTGTTGAAGTGGTATAGATGATTCATGTAATGCAGGAAAGTTGGGTACCTTAGGAACAATACTCCTTCCTTTTACCAGGGAGTATTAGTTAAAGATCCCATAAAACTGCAAGAAAACTGCAATGGCATTCATTGCATAACCCAAGATATTAAGAACTTGCCTCCAGTTGAAATTTATAGTTTTTATTAGTCTCTTAATGGCTGCATCACCTTTCTGAAGTAGCAGAAAATACGTTTCCCATGGTTGTCAACTACCCACAACCACTTAATGCCTTTATATAGTGATTTCATAACGGGTGCAAAGCTGAAGATGTGGATATGCACATATCCATTGGAGAACACCCGCTTTGATAAAAGGTGACGGTAAAATGTGGAGAAAGAGGGGGAATACAGTATTCCCCCCTCTTTCTCCACATTTCACCGTCACCTTTTATCCACATGTCACTGAATGGAAATGTCCTCTCTAAAACAGGGAAAACATACATACTCATTCACCCTTTATAGGACTCCTTGGTCTCCTATAGTTGATATGATTTAAAAGTAAGGAAGACCTAGGGTTACTTATTAATTTATTTGAAATTACTTTTCTTTTAATAAAGGGATGTACTTGGCCGTTGGTGTGATTCTCACTTGGGTGGACATCCATTAATTTTACTTGCAGTAACATTGAAATTCTTTATGGATAAGTATTCGTATACCTTGTCCGTATCACCAAATACTTAAGTTGCAATTTTCACTATGGTAAGGCATTTGCTTTATCTTTTACTCGCGTAACAAACCTTTCTGATTTACTGCTTTTTTTTTTTTTTTTTACTGTAGAGGAAAGATAGCATTTACTCCAGTATTGGAACTTTCATAGATTCACATGCTTGAATCATTCCCCGTCGTCGAGATGGGAGTCCCCGGTACATCAAAATAGCAATGCAAATCTATTACAAACTAGAAACTAGGCCTAGGCCCATTTCAGTTTTGTAACATATCCACCTCTTTTTGTAAAAGAGACCAAATAAAACAACCAACCAACCAGATCAGCCTCTCCCTCTAGAACCCTCCTGAGAGAACCTCAGACCTTCAGATTTTCTACCGCACGTTGTGCTAGGGAGTCTCCACTGAGCTCTGCTCAGTTATTCCTTATTCTATTACTCTTGCGAGATATTTTCAACTATTTTATCTTCCAGATTACTCTACAACTTGGTTTTTTCTCATTTCCTTATGGCAGACAAGGAGAACAAGCATTGGCATAGCCAATAGGTCTCGCCTTTGGGGCCTTATAAGTGTTTAGCCAGAGCTATTGACTTTGCCAATGTCTTCAAGCTGTGCTGTAGAGAAGTGTGGCTGCTGTGCAGCATGCTGAAAAGTTATAATAAAAAAGTGTCAGAAGCATTTTTGTTACTTTATATATGACCAAGAAGGCATTATGTAAAACTGAACGACCATATTAAAAAAAGTATTTACAATAAAAAATTTCCTCAGTTTTCTTTTGTTCTTGCAATGCTGGCAACTTGTTTCCTCCTATTGCAATGGTTGTTTGTTAAAGCTTTTTTTTTGAGGGGGCATAAACAATCGGAGGGTGAAGGTTGGGAACTAGTACCTGTATTATAACACTAGCAGCGGCCAGACGCTAGGGGAGAATCAACAGATGCCAGATTCCGAGAGCAGGCTGAGGTGGTGCTGAGTGATGCTGAGGTGGTAGTGGTGGTGGTGGTGACTGTTGCGGAGACGATGCTGAGGTGATGCTGAATGATACTCTGGTGTTGCTGAGTGATACTGCTGTGGTGCTGAGTGATGCTGTGGTGGTGCTGAGTGATATTGTCTTGGCGCTGAGTGATGCTGTGGTGGTGTTGAGTGATATTGTCTTGGCGCTGAGCGATGCTGTGGTGGCGCTGAGCGATGCTGTGGTGGCGCTGAGCGATGCTGTGGTGGCGCTGAGCGATGCTGTGGTGGTGCTGAGCGATCCTGTGGTGGTGCTGAGTCATCCTGTGGTGGTGCTGAGTCATCCTGTGGTGGTGCTGAGTCATCCTGTGGTGGTGCTGAGTCATCCTGTGGTGGTGCAGAGTCATCCTGTGGTGGTGCAGAGTCATCCTGTGGTGGCGCAGAGTCATCCTGTGGTGGCGCAGAGTCATGCTGTGGTGGCGCTGAGTAATGCTGTGGTGGTGCTGAGTGATGCTGTGGTTGCGCTGAGTGATGCTGTGGTTGCGCTGAGTGATGCTGTGGTTGCACTGAGTGATGCTGTGGTTGCACTGAGTGATGCTGTTGTTGCACTGAGTGATGCTGTGGTTGCACTGAGTGATGCTGTGGTTGCACTGAGTGATGCTGTTGTTGCACTGAGTGATGCTGTGGTTGCACTGAGTGATGCTGTGGTTGCACTGAGTGATGCTGTTGTTGCACTGAGTGATGCTGTTGTTGCACTGAGTGATGCTGTTGTTGCACTGAGTGATGCTGTGATGGCGTTGAGTGATGCTGTGATGGCGTTGAGAGATGTGATGGCGTTGAGAGATGCTGTGCTGGCTCTGATTGATGCTGTGGTTGCGCTGAGTGATGCTGTGGTGTTGCCGAGTGAGAGATAGAGTGAAGATATAATGCCCAATTAGAGAGGGTGGTGAGAGAGAAAGAGAGAGAAAGGGTGTACATAGAATAAAGAGTGGAGCGGGATAGAGAGAGAGAAAGAAGGGGAGAGAGAGTGAATGAAGGAGTTTGAAAGAGAAACAGATAAAGGGGTGAGAGAGAATGAAAGGCTAAAAAAGATAGAGAGGGGAGAGTTAATTAAGTAGAGAGAGAATTAGAGAGGGAGAGAGAGAGAGAAGGAGAGAGACAATAAGAGTGGGGGTGTGGAGTTTAAATAGAGTGAAGAAGTGACGCAGAAAAAGTAACCTTAAATATAGCTTTGTGCTTTGCGCGAATAAATATTAAAAAAAAAAACAGTGAGAGACAAAAATACTGCTAATTAGGCTGTGACTCCCAATATAAAACAAATAGCGATATAAGGTGAAATCAACCCACCGAAGCAATATTTCTAACTAGACAAAAAAAAGCTTGCATTTCAATGCTAATCGCTGTTGCTTTTCATGTGACTGTAGTCCAGGGCCCTCAGTTGGTAATGTGAGCTGCTGCTGCGATTGAAACATCAGAGTCCAGAGAGTTAATGAGCCATGACGAGGAAATGAGGAAGAGATAGGAAAAAAAATCAGAAAAATAAGGGGAGAAAGAGGGATATGCTAGGTCCACCCTCCAAAAATGATCAAGAATTACAAAACACCGAAATCTCGGTTATGGAAACCTAGCCAGTTTTTTCAGAAAATTAAATTTACTAATATAAGATTCAGAAAAAATAGTTAGTAAAGGAAAAATGTCCTTTCTTGAGTCCCCTCACTCACCAGGGTTTCCCATGGTGACATGCTTCATCATAGGGGCCATCCCAACCCGCTACGGGCTGAGGCGTGCTACGACTTGCGACACTACGTAGGAACACTACTTGTGAGTGACTATGTGTGGTGCAGTGATGGGGGTGGAGTGGGTGAGAATAAAAATATCTAGCTAGTGGGCAAAAAAGAATTTATTCAGGCTCCTAGCCGATATATTAAAAACTGGGTTGGTCGCTAGGGTGTCTGTTTTTAATTAGTCAGGGGTCCCTAGTGAACGTCAACTAGTTTCGAGCTACCCCAGTGCTCTTCTTCAGGACAAACAGGGTCCAGCCCTGTTTAGTACCACTCCAAAGTGACCTAAGGATAGGAAAAATTGCTGCAAAATACTAGCAGGCAAGAGTTAATACATACAGTACTTTGATCACGTAGTATCTGTAATAGAGAAAGGATAAAAAACATTATCAAGTACAGTCTATGTCCTGTATAGGTAGTTATTGAAACCATGTTGATGCTGATCAATTAAATCTAAAACAGAAAAACAGCATACGAGACCTACTTCATGCTATGTAGGTAAGTGAAAACGCCATGCTGCACATTAACTATATATAATCAAACACTCACTGCTGGTGTGTGTTGTTTAGAGCTCTCCCATAAGATCCTTGTGTGGTTATGTGAGCTGTGGGCATCTCAATAGTCATGTTATACTATAGGGCCAGCTTAGTTTAAACACAAAAAACTAAAAACCAAAAAAGGAATACCACATGACATTACCCTCAGTGAATAGATTGTAAATAATCTGAGACATGCCAGGCAATTAGGTGAATGCTTATTTGCCAGGAAATAGAATGAAATGAAAGAGCATAAACCTAGAAAAAACATACTAATATGTACAGACAAAACAATACGACAATGAAACTACAGTGACATAATAAAACACATACTAATTATGGAGCAACAATGTGCTTCATGGTCTGAGAGGGGCTGGAGAGATCATCGCCATTGAGAATGAAAACTGCTCCGGCTGTTGCCTGCTTCCCTCCCGACCGCATATTAACGAGTGAGTCCCTACTGCTCGTATTTAAAGGGCGTGTTCCCGCCGATTCATGATTAGGAGACTAAAGCGGAAACTAAAGAATAGAACAAAATGGCCGCCGTCTTTGGCTCAATGTGGCTGCCATTTTGGGAAGGTAAAATACTCGTTAGTGCCTATTGGAAAGGGTATAAAGTGATTAGAGGCAATACAAAGGTGATGAACAAATAACATACAATGTGCCTCACAATGATATACAAAAGAGGTCTAATACGAGTTCCTATCATTATGGGAAGGTAAAATACTCGTTAGTGCCTATTGGAAAGAATATAAGGTGATTAGAGGCTAAACAAGGAAGACGAACAAATACATACAATGAGCCTCACAATGATATACAAAAGAGGTCTAATACGAGTGCCTATTAAGGAATCACTAAGGTGATTAAGACGTACTCATATAAAACAAACATACAGATGAATGCTGTATTAACACTCCCTGAAGAAGTGTTTGATTATGAATGGAGAGTAATTGCAACTGATCGGCTGACTCTTAGCGTGTCATATATAGGGTGACTGGTATTTGCTCAGGAGTTTCCCAAATAGATGTAATGCCAGAGGAGATTGATAGCTTGACCTCTGGTTAAGAGGGAATTTGATCAGATGACTTTTCTAATTGCAGGGTGACTGGTATTCTTTCAAAAAACATACCCCTTAGATGTAATGTCAGAGGAGACTGTTATTTAGAGAACTGACCCCACGGAATATTATTATTCAAGCCTTGAGTGTCTGTACGTAATTTAAAAACCCAGCGTTGTTCTCTCTCTAGGAGTCGCTGTTCGAGGTTGTCATTACATTTGATATGTTCCAGGACCACCCACCTCATGTCGTTAGGTGTATGTTGTTTTTCGATAAAATGGGTTGACATTTTTGTTGTCGCCCGCTTACACCTGATGTTACTACGGTGCTCCACAATCCTAGTAGTCATGCCTACGTAGTGGAGATTACAGGTGCAGGTAATCAGATATACCACACCTGTGGTGTTACAATTAGTGAAACTGCGAAGTTCCCATGTCATTTGATTGTTAAATGTCACTTTTTTAGTTGCTGACGTGAGGTGACATACGCTGCAGTTGTTACACGGGTAATGTCCTGTAGGCAGAGTTTGTAGGATTCTTTGTCCATCAGACTTGGTGTTAATCTTAGGACGAGTGTGGACAAAGTAGTTCTTAAGGTTTTTTCCTTTTCTGTGACTGAACATTGGTTTGGGTATGTCTAGGTTGGCACTGTTCAGTGTCCGCCAGTGTTTATTGATTATTTTAGACACCTTGTTAGATGCTATGTTATAAGTTGTTATACATATTGGTCTCTTTTCTTGTGTGTTTTTATTTGTATTTAGTCTGGGTTCAAGGAGGGAATCTCTGTTGTTATTGCTTGCTCTTTTCTTGGCTGCTGATATGAGGTGCTTAGGATACTGCCTGGCTGTCAATTTCTCCGCCAAAACCTTTGCTTGGGTATAGTAATCAGTTTTCTCAGTACAATTTCTTCTTAGACGTAGAAATTGACCGAAAGGTAAATTGTCTTTTAGTTGTTTGGGATGAAAACTATCGTAAATCAAAAGACAATTTCTTGCAGTCGGTTTGAAATGCGTGGTTGTGGTCAGGCTACCTTGGTTTGCTGTGATGTTAAGGTCCAGAAAGACCACTTGGGACCTGCTCATAGTGTTTGAAAGAATACCAGTCACCCTGCAATTAGAAAAGTCATCTGATCAAATTCCCTCTTAACCAGAGGTCAAGCTATCAATCTCCTCTGGCATTACATCCATTTGGGAAACTCCTGAGCAAATACCAGTCACCCTATATATGACACGCTAAGAGTCAGCCGATCAGTTGCAATTACTCTCCATTCATAATCAAACACTTCAGGGAGTGTTAATACAGCATTCATCTGTATGTTTGTTTTATATGAGTACGTCTTAATCACCTTAGTGATTCCTTAATAGGCACTCGTATTAGACCTCTTTTGTATATCATTGTGAGGCTCATTGTATGTATTTGTTCGTCTTCCTTGTTTAGCCTCTAATCACCTTATATTCTTTCCAATAGGCACTAACGAGTATTTTACCTTCCCATAATGATAGGAACTCGTATTAGACCTCTTTTGTATATCATTGTGAGGCACATTGTATGTTATTTGTTCATCACCTTTGTATTGCCTCTAATCACTTTATACCCTTTCCAATAGGCACTAACGAGTATTTTACCTTCCCAAAATGGCAGCCACATTGAGCCAAAGACGGCGGCCATTTTGTTCTATTCTTTAGTTTCCGCTTTAGTCTCCTAATCATGAATCGGCGGGAACACGCCTTTAAATACGAGCAGTAGGGACTCACTCGTTAATATGCGGTCGGGAGGGAAGCAGGCAACAGCCGGAGCAGTTTTCATTCTCAATGGCGATGATCTCTCCAGCCCCTCTCAGACCATGAAGCACATTGTTGCTCCATAATTAGTATGTGTTTTATTATGTCACTGTAGTTTCATTGTCGTATTGTTTTGTCTGTACATATTAGTATGTTTTTTCTAGGTTTATGCTCTTTCATTTCATTCTATTTCCTGGCAAATAAGCATTCACCTAATTGCCTGGCATGTCTCAGATTATTTACAATCTATTCACTGAGGGTAATGTCATGTGGTATTCCTTTTTTGGTTTTTAGTTTTTTGTGTTTAAACTAAGCTGGCCCTATAGTATAACATGACTATTGAGATGCCCACAGCTCACATAACCACACAAGGATCTTATGGGAGAGCTTCTAAACAACACACACCAGCAGTGAGTGTTTGATTATATATAGTTAATGTGCAGCATGGCGTTTTCACTTACCTACATAGCATGAAGTAGGTCTCGTATGCTGTTTTTCTGTTTTAGATTTAATTGATCAGCATCAACATGGTTTCAATAACTACCTATACAGGACATAGACTGTACTTGATAATGTTTTTTATCCTTTCTCTATTACAGATACTACGTGATCAAAGTACTGTATGTATTAACTCTTGCCTGCTAGTATTTTGCAGCAATTTTTCCTATCCTTAGGTCACTTTGGAGTGGTACTAAACAGGGCTGGACCCTGTTTGTCCTGAAGAAGAGCACTGGGGTAGCTCGAAACTAGTTGACGTTCACTAGGGACCCCTGACTAATTAAAAACAGACACCCTAGCGACCAACCCCGTTTTTAATATATCGGCTAGGAGCCTGAATAAATTCTTTTTGCCCACTAGCTAGATATTTTTATTCTCACCCACTCCACCCCCATCACTGCACCACACATAGTCACTCACAAGTAGTGCTCCTACGTAGTGTCGCAAGTCGTAGCACGCCTCAGCCCGTAGCGGGTTGGGATGGCCCCTATGATGAAGCATGTCACCATGGGAAACCCTGGTGAGTGAGGGGACTCAAGAAAGGACATTTTTCCTTTACTAACTATTTTTTCTGAATCTTATATTAGTAAATTTAATTTTCTGAAAAACTGGCTAGGTTTCCATAACCGAGATTTCGGTGTTTTGTAATTCTAGAAGAGATAGGAAACCCAGATGCCAGCTGCGCGTGCACGCCATCGTGAACTCAAGCTGGTCGCCAGCCGAAAGCCAGTGTTTGCACTTCCAAAACCCACTTACTAAAACTCTCGGCCAGACCAGCGCAAGCGCTGGTGCAGGCCGAGACCTAAAAAGGGCCTTTTTAGAGCTTGTGCCACCTGCTCTAAGAAGAGGCTTTATGTGGATGACCCTCATAAGGACTGTATTTACTGCCTGTATCCTGACCACAGAGTCAAGCATTGCAAGGTATGTCGTACCTTCTCCACTAAGACCTTGAGAGACCGTGAGGTACGTCTCCTTACCTGGCTCCAGAAATTGAAATCCAGGAGAGAGCCTGTTTCTAGTGACGCCAGTGATGAGGCCTCATCTGCTTCGTCTTCTAGAAGATCTGCTAAAAGGGGAAGATCTGACCCCCATTCTTCAGAGGAGCGCCCTCAAAAAGCCTCTAAAAACACCTCCCATGGGTCTGACCGGCTCAGTCCTACTAAATCTCCTCACCGAGATGAAAAGGAGAGGAAAGGACTTATGACAGGAGAGAGTGGAGTAAGGAAGGCGAGCTCTGTTCCTCCTTCTTCTTCTCCTCCTGAAGGAAGAAAAACTTTCTAAAAACCTTCTTCTGTTTCTCTTGAGGAAAAACAGCCAAAGAAAATACTGTCGTCGATGAAGGCGTCGACACCGTCGACGAAGAAACCATCATCGACATCGTCGACGCGGAGTGACAAAGGCCAGTCTCCTCAGCTTACAACAGTTCGGGGGACAGGATCGTCTCAGAGAGCTCTACTGGTGTCGACGAATACAGTTCCGGCGCCATCGACGACGGAGGCTGTGACGGCAATGACGACGAAGCTGTCGACGGCGACAAGAACCGCGATGAAGGCAATGGCATCGACGGTAACGACAACGGAATCGACGACAGCGCCGTCGATGGCAATATCATCAGCGTCGACGGGAGTGAAAATTTCTGGTTAAATGGTCAGGAAGCGTCAAGTAACTCCTGAAGTCACTTCACCTAGCAAGGTGACTCCTTTACTACCTTCTCATCTCCTGGAAGAGGAGGATTCGAATGAGGAAGGACATTCCGGTATGCCCATAGCCCTTCAGAGTTGCACTTGAAGTGCCAGGAGGACGATTCTGAAGGATACGAAGGGGAACATTACTATGAACCTCCCAGGAATACCATAGGGAATATCAGGAAGAGGTAGTCTGTATGCCTTTCTCTTTGATTTCCGACTTACAATACATGCTGTTGGACTACAAGAGAGGGTTCCCAACTCCATCCTCGATTCCGGAACAGGTTTCAATTCCCCCAAGGCAACACTCTGGCACCACTGCTGCAGATAATTGCGGAACCTCCACCAACACCACCTTTTGTCCGATACCAAGATACTTCGGATGACGATCAGGGAGACACGGATCTTCCAGACCCACATAGGGAATGGGATGACTACATTATCCCCACTCCTTCTTCCCCTTCACCGGTTCCTGTGGATTCTCCGCCAGAGGACATAGGTGGTTTCCACAAACTACTGGAAAGGGCGGCCAAGAGGTTTGATCTGCCAATGCCATCGTCGCAGACGGAGTGTTTTTAATATGACTTTAAGGAGCCCTTTAAGAAGACGGTGCGGGCCATTCCCATTGTCAATTATTTATGGGATGAGGGTCTTAAGGTCATGAAAACCCCGGCCACGGTGGTCCCGGTTCTTCCACGTTTGGAGAAAAAATATAAGGCCCCAGAAGATAGCCCGGCTTGCCTGGTGAGTCATCCGAAACCAGACTCGGTTATATCGCAGGCAGCGTAGCAGAAGTAAAAAAATCCGGTAGCTCCCCTCACTACGCCTCCGGACAAGGAAGGCAGACGCCTGGACAACACAGGCAAGAGATTCTCTTCTATGTCGGGTTTATTGGTCAGGGCAGCTAACGCTTTAGCTATTCTGGGCCGCTACGACCGGCAGATGTGGTGCGATTTGTCTCCTTACATCGACCAACTTCCAGAGGAAAGTAAGATTGAGGCTAAGAAGATCCTCCAGGAAGGAGAGAGGGTTTCCTCGGAGGTCATAGGTTGTGCAATGGACATTGCTACAACAGTTTTCGATCTCTGGCTGGAGCTGCGGTCCTGCGTCGTCAGGGTTGGCTTAGAGCAACCTCGTTCAGATCAGAGGTCCAGAATTAAATACTGGATCTTCCATTTGATGGGGACGCTCTCTTCGGAAAGCATGTGGATGACGCTCTCCAAGATATAAAAAAGGACACGGACATGGCAAAGTCGTTGGGGACGCTCCAATACCGTAAAGTTCCTTTTCGAGGAGCCCGGGGTAGAGGGCTTCCTTCGTACAGAGGAGGTTAACAACAATACAAGTACTCCTCTTATACACCTGCCGCACAACCTTATCGCTCGCAGTACAATCAGCGACAACGTCAATCTGCAGCCTATTCTAAATTCGAGCCCAGAGGCAGAGCAGGACGTCAGGGGAAGGATCCCTCAAGACGTCAATAGCGGCTTACCGGCTCTGGCTACTGTTCCTTCCCGACACCAAACACCTGTAGGGGGAAGGATTTCTTTGTGCTTACAAAATTGGCAAAAAATAACGACAGATCAATGGGTGCTCAACATAGTTCAATTTGGCCATACATTGGAATTCGTTCAACCTCCTCCACCCACTCCTCCTCGCAGGCACATGTCAAAACATCTACGTCTCCTGCGCCTAGAAGTCCAAATAATGTTACAGAAGGGGGCAATAGAACCAGTCCCGTTATCCCAGAGAGGAAAGGGTTTCTACTCCCGGTTCTTTCTGGTTCGAAAGACTGACAAGAAGTGGCGTCCTATCCTAGATCTGAGGGATCTCAACGCCTATCTCATCAAGCAGTCATTTAGAATGATTTCCTTACAGGACATACTTCTACTTCTAAATTCAGGAGATTTCATGGCCACTTTAGTCCTAGAGAACGCCTATTTTCATGTTCCCATTCATCCATCGCACAGGAAGTTCCTTCGCTTTACAGTAGCCAAGAACCACTTTCAATTCAAAGTTCTCCCTTTCGGCCTCAGATCGGCATCAAGGATCTTAACGAAAATTTGGGCTCCGGTAGCGGCCTTCCTCAGAAGACAGCAACACCATGTATTTCCCTACTTAGACGACTGGCTGATAAGCTCCTTCCAAGGCAACAGCCAGGAATTCTGTGACAGCCTGCACAAAGCTGTTCAAGGATCTAGGTCTTACCCTCAACAGGGACAAGTCAAGCTTGCGTCCTTCCAAGAACGCCGTTTTTCTGGGAGCCATATTGGACACGTCCCTGAACAGAGTGTTTCCATCACTAGAAAGACAAACCAAGCTGGTGTCAATGGCTCAACTGCTTCTAAAAAGAAAGTCACTTTCAGTTCGCCTCTACATATCCCTTCTGGGATCCATGTCGTCCTGCATTCCTCTGATACCCCACTGCAGGCTACGAATGCGACCTCTTCAGGAGCAACTGGACGTACAGTGGCATCAAGTAGAAGGATCTTTCGAGGACGTGATCACGGTAACTTCACCAATGAGGCAAGCCGTTTCATGGTGGACTCACAGGGCGACCATTTCACAAGGTCTCTCTTTTCTGGCCACCCCAGCTCCTCGGATAATTACAACAGATGCATCTCTAGAGGGTTGGGGAGCGGTCTTACAGGACCTTCAGATAAGTGGCCGATGGCAACAGCATCATCGTCTTCTGCACATCAATCTGCTGGAGCTAAGAGCGATCTGCCTAGCCCTACAGGCGTTTCTCCCACGGATCAGAAACTCATCGGTTCTTATCAGGACAGACAATACCACAGCCATGCATTACGTCAACAAACAGGGCGGCACAAGGTCCCGTCTGTTGTCTGTAGAAGCTCAAAGTATCTGGGAATGGGCGATCCTGCATGGGATTTCGCTGAAAGCCGAGCATCTTCCGGTAAATCTCAACAAGACAGCAGATACACTAAGCAGACTAAAATCAGTCTGCCACGAGTGGGAGCTGGATCAGAAGACACTGGACAACATCTTCTGGCTATGGGGCAAGCCGTCCATAGATCTGTTTGCAACACCAGAGAACAAGAAATGCCGGTACTTTTCAAGCTGGCATCACCATCCGGGATCCTGGGGGAATGCGTTTTCGATGGCATGGTCAGGCGCCTTTGTTTATGCTTTCCCCCCCATTCCTCTTCTCCCAAGGCTTCTCATGAAGATGAAGGCGGAACCCTGCAAGATGATCCTCATAGCACCATCTTGGCCTCGCCAGTATTGGTACACAGAGCTGCTTCTTCTGGCGGTGGAACAACAGATTCTCTTGGATCCTATCCCATCATTGCTGATGATGTCCCAGGGCCAAGTACTACATCCGGATCCCAAATCTCTTCAATTGTCGGCATGGCTCCTGAACACAGAGAGTTTCTCGACCTGAATCTGTCCACAGGGTGTAGAGACATTCTTTCCCAAGCTCGAGCTCAGAGTACGAACAAGACATACCGAATGAAGTGGAAGAGGTTCTGTCTCTGGTGCCAAGAATCGGGAGTTCATCCTTTCTCTTCTTTGGCTCAGGATGTTCTTCCTTACATCCTTTCTTTGGCCAAAGCTGGCTTAGGCCACGCATTAAAGTTCATCTCGCTGCCATCTCTTGTTTTAGAAGAACATCTTCAGGCCCTTCTCTATGGTCAGCGAGAATAATAAAGCAATTTATGAAAGGGCTCTTTAGAGTTTTTCCTCTGATCAAACCTCCTCCTCCACTCTGGCGCCTTAATGTGGTCTTGGCTCAGCTCATGAAACATCCTTTCGAACCTATCCATAAAGCAGAGTTAAAATTCCTTTTGTGGAAGGTGGCTCTTCTTTTGGCACTAACATTTGCAAGAAGGGTTAGTGAATTGCAGGCACTCACTATCCAGGAGCCTTTTCTTCAGTTCCAAAATGATAGAGTAGTACTTCGTACTAGCCCCAAATTCATCCCTAAAGTGCCTTCGGACTTCCATCTAAATGAACCTCTGGTTCTTAAGACTTTTTTCCCTCAGCCTACTATACCGGCTGAAAAATCACTTCATTCTCTGGACGTTCAGCGTTGTTTAAAATTCTATCTCCAAAGAACTAAACGCTTTAGAAAGTCACCTCAGCTCTTTGTGGCTTTTAGTGCCCCTCGTAAGGGTTTTCCCCTGTCTAAGCAAGGCATTGCACGTTGAATTTCCAGCTCTATCCAGTACTGTCATCAATTGGCTGGGAAAACCCCTCCAGGGAAAGGTTCGTGCTCACTCCACGAGGGCAGTCTCCTCCTCTACGGCCCTCTTTGCTGGGGTACCTATCCGGGACATCTGCAGGGCAGCTACCTGGAAGAGTATCCATACTTTTACCAGACATTACTGCTTGGATTCTTCGACGCGCAGTGATACTGCAGTGGGCCAAGCAGTCCGGAGGAACCTGTTTCAATAGCGGTGAGCTTTCCATCGCATCCCTCCTTCCTTTTCTTTCCTAAATCCTCGCACATTCTTTGATACATGTATTTTTCTAGCTATACTGTCTGTATATAAGCTTTGAGGATGCCTATTACTTTACTGCGAATTCTTTGAAATTACTGTATTACGCTTAAGACTAAATGCTTGTCTTGATACTTTAGAGTCTAAATTGAGGAAACTATTTCCTTTTTTCTAATTTGTTTCTGTGCTTATGTAATATTGTTAAAAAAGATCAGGACAAGAAATGTGTTCATAACTGCTACCTACTCTGATTCAAGCATGAGAATCTATGAAAGTTCCAATACTGGAGTAAGAAAATAAGTTACTTACCTGTAACTTTAGTTCTCCAGTATTGGAAGCTTTCATAGATTAACATGCGACTCTCCCTCCTCCCCTGGGAAAGCTCAACCTTTTTTTACTTTTATGGTTATCCTATGGCAATACTGCTACAAAAATCTGAAGGTCTGAGGTTCTCTCAGGAGGGTTCTAGAGGGTGAGGCTGATCTGACTGGTTGTGTGTTTTATTTGGTCTCTTTTACAAAAAGAGGTGGATATGTTACAAAACTGAAATGGGCCTAGGCCTAGTTTCTAGTTTGTAATAGCTTTGCATTGCTATTTTGTTGTACCGGGGACTCCCATCTCGACGACGGGGAATGATTCAGGCATGTGAATCCATGAAAGCTTCCAATACTGGAGAACTAAAGTTACAGGTAAGTAACTGATTTTTCTTATGTTTTACAGGAACCCTTTACTAATGAATACTGTTAATTTGTGAGCAATTGTTAATTTAATGAAATCTCAATTGCCAATTGTTTCTCTCTCCAGTTTTGGGAACATGATTTACAAAGACAAACGAGAATCTGTCAGCAAAGAAGACCTAGCTCGTGCCACCTTAGTGACTATTACCAATAATATTGGATCAATAGCCCGGATGTGCGCAGTCAATGAAGTAAGTTACTCACAATTTTGGTATTGGAAATGGGAGCAGTCCTTGAAGAAACCCCCTTTTTTCCTTTCACCCCATCAGCTTGGGTGTAAACACAATTAATTGATTATCTATTACAGATACAAGAAGAATAAAGTTATATTTTGTATGTTATGTTTTAAGCATTGTGTTTGATGGCTGGGTAAATGAATGGATTTAGATGGTGCGCCAATAAGATGGAGATTCCTCAAGCCACTAGGAAGTAAAGCGGTTTCTCTCCTATTTGTGTGTTATCTTTGGAAAGTCTTTGTCTCAGCCATGTACAGATTGGGAATGATAGCTTTAAAGTGTTACCTATTTTTGCAATTTTGTTTTTTTGTTTTCCCCACAATGTCGGTCTCCTTCCGAATATTTGTTAGATGGTTTCACTTTTAGAATTTGTCACAGCAGATATAACATTGTGAAGCTGCTTATTTTTTCAGGTGCACTTTTATGCTCATAAGCTAAAATAAAGTTTATTTTGTCCTTTTAAATCCTGTCGTAATTTATTCAGAAGCAACGGTTTAGTCTGCGAACCCCATTCAGTCCCTTGGAATCAGCATAGCAAAAAGTACAAGTATCAATATTGTAATCCTCTAATGTGTTTTATAAAGTTTACTTTTAGCCGTTTTCCACGTCGGTGTGCATCTTTGCTCCCAAATTCGTTGGATGCAGATCTACTGTGTATTCATTCGTCTTTCTACCCACACATTCATATATGCATCTTGTATTTGAACTGTTTCTGTATGTACCTGTATCTGCATCTGTTTGTGTACATGGCTTGGTCTCTCTCATCTGTTTTCTAGATGCCTTTGTACGAGACTGTCTGGATCAAACATGCCACCATGGTGCCATGGTGGCATGTTTGAGTCACAACAGTCTGAAAGAATCACCCTAGCCTGAAACTTACTATGGAAATGCCAGCATGACATAATGGCCAGTTTGGTCCATTGCGTGCATGCTTATTTGTATGGCTGTTGCTCTGTATGCATGCTTATGTCCCACTGTCTTGCATACACATTACTAAAGCCAAACCCATTGACTTGCCACTGCTTTATCTCCCAGCACTTTGAGTGATTTGATACCTTTAGCTGAATATAACACTGTTTCTTCTGCAAAAAATTATGAGATCCTTGAACTGAAAATTAATTTGGAAAAAGGCAGTATTTTGGTCTTTAATACAGCTAAGAGTACTTTTTTGAGGTTTTATAACCTGTGTGCTGGTTGTGGCAATTGTTATCTTTTTGTGTGTTGTGTTTGTTTACTGGTGTTGCAAAGGAAATATTCACACAATCATCTCTTTCTTAACAGGTATCTGAAAATGCAATGCATTTAAGAATAGATATTTATGTAGTAGTCGGTGAGAGAGAGAATTGGTAGCAACATAAATAGGTCAGTTAGCAGTACTGATGCCAAAATTGGGCTCCGGGTGTCACAAGCAAATAAAACACTGATTCTTTCAAGCCACCCATGCTTAATACAGTTTGGAGCTGTCAGTTTGGGAGCAATTATTCGGAGTATTTTAAGCTCATCCTTCCAAGCAAAGTTGCCCTACAGGCTTAGTAAGAAATGCAGTATCATTTGCATCATCTCGGCTCGATGGGTGACCATGGGACAATAAAGACCATATTAGATGCAAATAAAGTATTTCATTAGGTGGTTTTGATGCATGCATGATTACAGCACCTCCTGGGCTACGAGTAAACTTTATGGAGAATTGCCATTTTAGGGTACACAACCAGATTGCGTTAAACCACACTTAGAATACTATTTCAGTGCGTCCCAAATTGCAGGGAGGAACAGGACTGCTGCCCATTGTCCTTGAATTGTTTACTCTAGCTGGCAAAGGAATGTGTGATTAACGTGTCCACTGTTGTGTTATATTCCATATAGGTACCCTATATAGGCGCAGGTAACATCGCAACCTTTCACCTACATCCTTCCCTACATTGCATACATAACGGTTCTTAGGCACTGACCTTTTACCTAGATTCGACACTGCATTCAGAACGCGGGTTTTTCCCTGGTTCGATTCTCGTACATTATGCATAAGGCTTCTTGGAAGCACAGCAGGACTAACAGTAGGATTACCATCTCCTGTATAATATCTCTGTATAAGGTTCAGGCCCAACGTCATCCTTTAGGCCGACACAGTAACACAGCAAGGTGGGACCCCTGGGGAGACCTATGGGTATATATACAACACATCTTGCTTAGGAAGATAGAGGAGACCGTGACTTCCCGGCTGACACACTGACCCGAGACGCTGAGGTTCCTGTATGCAGACGCTCCAGCTAGCAGTGGTCTAACATCCCTTGCGGGGTGTCCAAATCGAGACCAGGACGGGGTCCCACATTCTCTAAACTCTCAGGTAATGGGGTGGACTAGATCCTAGAGGGATTCTTAGCATAACACCTACACAGATGCTAGGTACATATAGGTACATCTATTTAGGGAGGCATCGTAAGAGTACGCACTTTCAGTACGCCCTTTCAGTATGCATTCTTATCATGTGTTTTATGTACTTGTATATATTCATGATTTCTGCAAGATGGTAGAGCTATACCATCCCTTTACTTTTGTAGTATTGCTAATCATATATCTCTGCTACTGTCTAACGGTTGTTGCAGCCCATATATTCTACACTAGAATAACAACTGTTTAATAAATACTTATTGAAACGCCCAGCCTGTTTATTCTGTGTAACTCTCTGAGACAAACTAAGTGAGCACGAGTGACTGAGCGAAAAGTAGTATATTGTTTCGACGATCCTGGGGGATCAGGGTTGTCATGTTCTAAGGTTGCCAAGAACTATTCTCTCCCCGATAAGAGGAGACTCTAGTGGCACTGTGAGCTAGCTAATACAGACAGGCTAATGTATCCGGGGGGGGGGTGCTCGGAATCCGTCCGCCACCAATCCCACAGTTTGTTATCCGAACGCACAGATCCTGTATAGGATATATAGGAACTACACGACATGGCGCCGCCAACGTTGGTTGGGTACTTATTTAACAGTAGAATCTGAGTAGTTCAGTTCAGAGACCCCTACTCACAAAACACCAGAGATGTCTGGAGTGGGTGGGCACAAACTCCGCCACAGCTGAGTAGGCTAAAAAATCCTATTTATTGGCTGTTGGTTAATCAAGCTTGAAGGACACAGTGTTCCTAAATTGTGCAAAACACCTTATCTTAGTTCCCTTGAAAAACTTCTTCTTTACAAAATGACTGAAGACAGAAATAATGGAGAATTAGACCCAATGCAACAAAATCTGCCCCTCACAGACTAGGACGATGCAGCCGCAATACAAATTGCACCAAATTTTAGGAATACAGTCACCCTGAAACTACTTGCGCATGGTTTATCAGCTAGGGGTGGCATAATAGTTTTCGTGATTGAGGCACACGAATCAAACAAAACAGAGGTATTTTATTCGTGGGTTACATTCCCAACAGCAAATGCAAGAACAAAAACATTTCACTCCTACACGGAAGGAGATGCACCAGCGGAATACTATCCATTCGAGGATATAGAGGTTCCGCTCACATACCAGAACACTTATACTGGTTTAAAGGCGCCCTACCCCACATAAGAAGAAGAGTAAGACTTGGCCCGCTCGGAAGAAAAGGGGCAACATGGCCGATATTAGCGGCCTACACACCACATCCTGACATTGACACAATGCCACCAGGAGACTTATTCATACAACATAAAGATTTAATTAAAATCTATAAGAACTTGACGCAATTCGTCATGAGGACATAAACAGTCCAACCAGCAATAGTTGCTACAAATGGAACTCAAATTTAGGGTACAGCAACTAAAATTACACCACAAACATTACACGCAGTGATGGGTAAAATGCCCACAAAACGTGAACAAATACCATTCTGGGTAGCTCAGAAAATAACGCAGCTAGAGGCAGTATTCCCGAATACTACCCCGTATGAAAAACACAGATCGCTAACCATCTGCTTGCCCATGGGGATAACACCACAATTAGAGGATTGTACCACTTGGGGTACAGTCTTTGCTGCCATATATACCAGAACTCATGGTATCCCGTCATTAGCAGTAGTACCAGACGTATTAAGACAGATACAAAACAAGTACGGAGCAGAGCCTGCCCTAAACTTGGGGATGAAGTTACTAGGTAACTATGACCAGGTATCAGCCATAATACTAGCTAATATTAAAGGGGAAGCGGCTTCAGTGGCTATCCGCCAACGCCTAAGGGAGTTCAATCCTTTAGATCAACATAAACTACCAAAAATAATTGAAACTGTGTATGCAGAATAAGGCAGAGACAGTTTGGGTGGGAAAGCTTTAAAACCCTAACTGATGGGCAGTCCTGAAAAGGACACTTCTAAGCAGACACCTAATTCTACTAAGAAGAAGTGGGACAATAAAAAACAACAAAACTTTAAAGTAAATAGATCTCAATCCCGAGGTAGATCTCCTCCACAGGAGCCCTCCGAAAAGAGGTACAACCTCAGGAATAGGGATAATATTAGGAAACCTAACAGGTATCAGGATACTGAAACACGTTCCTCTCGTTCCTTTCAGGGTTCATCGAAAAACTCCGAGAGGGAAGGACGGTCAGAAAGACAAGAAGAGCGTACAAAGTCCAGAGACAAGCAGCACGCTCAAGATTACACTTCTAAAAAAGAAGAGAAGCCAAAACAAAAGCCACAGTTCAAAAAGAAGGTTGCAGGTCTAAAGATTAGACATGCCCAGAATTCTGAGGACTCGACTACTGAACGGGGAATGGGCTCTGACGATGCTAGACAGTGCGACAGAAACAACAATAGCTCGCCAGAACCTGAAGGAATTTCTGGTGACAGCGGACTTGAATGATTATATCACGGTAGAAACACCCGATACTAGGGTCCCACATAAAGTATATGAAATAACGCTCCAGATGGAGGGCGACAAGTGTAGAACAGTGAGAGGTCTCTTTTGGGAGAACCTGACGTTTGGCTATGACATTTTGTTAGCTGAACAAGATTGGCCGCCAGCATTCGTCATGGATTGCCCTAAAGGAGAATCAGTAATTCTTCCGGCTTTCTCAGACCATATTCCCAGGCACTTGCAACACACATATGCGCAGGAGTGGGTGGTAGCCCAGGCTCCAGCATTATACAAAAACCATGTTGGATAGGATGAGTATTCAACCCACCACATAATTCCTTTAAAAAATACTACAACTGCACAATAAAGCAAGAAGCTAAAAAACAGGCCAGGGAGATCCTAGATCAACTTGAATACCAAGGGGTGATCGAAAATTGCACCTCACCAATGAACAATCCTTTGTTTCCTGTCATGAAACCTGACAACACATATCGTCTAGTTTTAGTTTAGACATTTAAACTCTTGCATTAAGACATTTGCAGTCCAAAATGTACATAGTGCCGCATTAATGAATAACATTGTGCGAAAAAAATATAAAACAACACTTGATATCTCCAATGGATTTTTCTGCCAAAATATAGCGCCTGAAAGCAGGTATCTAACAGTCTTCTCAGCGCTAGGGACCCAGCGTCAATTTTGTCGACTCCCCCAGGGGTATAAGAACAGCCCGGGGTTGTTTTCGGCCAGAGTAACTGAGTTACTTCAAAATTTGGACGAAGAGGCATTGTCCTATGTGGATGATATTTATCTGACGGACGATGACCTAGAGGAACACTTGAACAGAGTGAATACCATAATTTTGGGATTTGCATCTGAGGGCTACAAATTCAACTTTCAAAAATTGCCCACCTCAGTGTCCTGTTTGTAGGACATGAGCTTTCAAGTGGAGGAAAAAGCCTGGCAGCCAATTTTTTTAGAAAAGCGCGCGCTGCTCCAACCTCCAAAACCACCGAAAAACTTAGTCCGTTCTGGGATTCCTAAGTTTTGGTCAAACATACATTTTAGATTACGCAGAAAGAGTAAAACCTTTCTACGATTTAATAAAACCTGATTTTTCAGTAAAACAATGGACGCAGGAACATACAGAAACACTTTGTTCCTTACAAGCTGACATGATGGCTTCCAAACACTTACAGACACGCGTAAGCTTACGCTACCTGGTGATCCGTATAGTTGCGGGTCAAAGTGGGTACACCTATCTAACATATAATGAAGGTGAAACAGTACCAATTGCATACAAATCACATTTGTACACTAATGCTGAGATGCGCTTTGCATCTGCAGAAAAGATTCTGACAGCGGTTCAGACTGCGGTAGTGCGAGAAAGAGCCCTGGCTCCGGGGAAACGAATAATAGTAGTGACTCCGGTTCCAGCCTTAGAGGCTGCGACAAAGGCAAGCGTTCCTAACGCTAAAGCCTTACATCCAAGATGGATGCAATGGGCTAATTCTCTCACTGCAACAGACGTAGAATACAGGTACGACCCAAATTTAAAAACACAAGCATTCCTGCAATATGAACAAGAATATCCTCTACCAAACAAAATAATGCCTCTAGATCAGTATGAATATATCATTTACACTGACGGATCTGCTCAACCGGCCATAGGGAGTAAGCAACAATATAGCGCAGCATGTGCAATTGTTAAAGGTCGCATGCGGGATGGAAAGTTCCACCCGAGTTGCACAAAGACTCAGTCCCTAGGAGACTGCACGGCACAGTTGGCAGAGTTAAAAGCGCTGATACTGGCACCGGTAAATACGGATCGAGAATTCCCCAAACTAATTGTGTGCGATTCCTTTTACTGTGTGCAGTCTTACAATGAATACTTGCAATACTGGGTTCAAAGATGCAAAAGGTGGCACAATTAAGCATAAAATGCTATGGGAACAGGTAGTGGAGTTGAAAACCGAACTACCAAGGGCTCACGTGATACATACACTGAGTCATCAGCGTGATGGCGTTCACGTTGAAGGGAATTCATTGGCTGATGAAGCCGCAAAGGGGGCTGTACGCACAGCTTCCATAGCTGCAATAACTCGTTCTAAAACGAGAATAGACGGTGAGATTATGGTAGCTATTAATGCAACCCGCTAAAACAGCGGAGCAGTACCAAAAAGGTTTCCACTCAAGTACTCCTACAAGTTAGATGCCAATAACATTCCATTTGCTCAAATTCCTGGAGTAATTTCAAATATGGATCGTAGGTTAGGTTTAATTCTGGCAGCACACGAAGGGATAGGTTCTGCCCATGCTGGAGTTACGGCGACTGTTCCATTGTTGAAACAACGCTATTGGTGGCCTGGGTTAACGAAGCAGACTAAAGACTATGTCTTGAAATGCGACATCTGTCAGCAGATGAAAGGTTCCACCGTAACACGTCCAGCGCAGACAATGCTGTTAATATTTGACAAACCACTAGTGTGTGTTTATTTGGACCGCTGCGGCCCCTTACAAAGAGATGGGGCTTACAGATATATCATGGTTGCAGTGGATTCCTGCTCGCGATTCCTATGGGTGTGGCCACAGCGCTTGGCTGATGCTCGAACTGTTAAAAAAGATTTGCGAGTCTTCATGCGGACATACGCAATTGGCACATTACATTCTGACCAGGGCCCTGCGTTTAGCTCTCGGGCTTACAAGGAGGCCATGCGAGGATTGGGTGTAGCATTGCAATACTCCTCTCCGTACCATCCCGAGGGAAATTCGGTACTGGAGAGAAAAAACGGAGACTTAAAGCAATCTTTAACAGCTAGAGTATTAGGCACAGGTGAAAGTTGGGTAAAACATCTGTATGGAGTCCAGCGTGCTCTTAACAATATGCCAAGAAGTTCTCTAGGGGGGGTCACTCCATATGAGGTCCTATTTGGGTCAAGAATGTGGGTACCTGATCTTGATAGTGGCGGAGGAAAAGCCTTTTGACATCCATGATAGTTTGGCTGTTTTATAGGATCTAAATGAATCCAGGACACAACAAAATAACGTCCATCTGAATCAGACCGCCACTGGGGAAGTCAAAACAGTCGCGGCAAGATCTGTCTGGATCCCAAAAGTCTGGGATCTGGTCAGAGAGAAGATAGCGGACAAAAAAGAATTTGGGCCATCATACAGAAAACCTGTGCCGGTCCTAGCAATTGAAGGAACAAGAACTGTACTTCTACCGCCTCTTGCCGGAAAAAAAGGAGAACAGATTTATCTCAATTGACCTAATCAAACCACACTATGTGGCCGATACTAAGCAGTGGGCCACGTGGACTCCACAGTAGCAGACGCCCTCCTCTAGCTACAATTCAAGAAGTTCAAACAGAAAGACTCATCACGTTCGAAGAGCCTCCAACACGGAATGATGGACTATGCAACAATGCTATGGAACTCGTTCCTCTTGAACCTGAAATTCAACTTCAAAATCAAACTCAATATGACAGACAGATAGCTGTTAGACCAAATACAGATGTCTACGTCAACATGCCTCAACAAGAGCAAACCACGATTTCTACAAATCCTGATGCAATTCCAACAATTGATCGAACTGCTTCTGGCTACTTCATAAACTTTGATACGTTTTCTTTGGATCCAAGTGAACCTGAAACGACGCCAGCCCAAAAATCCCACAACCGGCAAATCTGAAAGAGACACGTTAGTGACAGATTCCTTACCTTAGAATATCCCCAGGCGTCAGGCTGGATCCTGAAAGTTTTTGCGTAGCAGTACCCTTGCGCGTCGGTAGGCGGCGTCGTTCGGCTCCGCGTCCGTCGTCGGCGTCGGGACCGCCGGGATGACGTCGCGGGCAGTACTTAGACACCGCCCCTGCGCGCTGACGTCAGTTCTTCTTTTTCCGCGCCAGTAAGCGCAGATCCGGGAAGAGCAGTGCCCTAGTCATTTTTTGACTAACTTTTTGGTGATTTTTCACTGTTTTTCTAAACGAGTCTCTCGACTCCGAAGGTGTCGGTAGGGATGCCCGGCTTCAAGCCCTGCGACGCCTGTGGTTGCATGATGTCGATCACAGACCCGCACTTAGAGTGTCTCTACTGCCTCGGCCGCGACCACGACACGAAGTCGTGCCCCGACTACCGGGCCTTGCACCCGAAGGCTTTGCGAGAGCGGTCTCGAAAGCTCCTCGAGGTCCGGCAGTCGGCTCCGCGCCACACCAAGCCCCGGTCACGTGAGAGGTCGAGGGGCCGGTCGCGGAGTCTTCATCGGTCGTCGGGGTCCAAGTCTTCGCACTCCTCCGGTCAGTCGAAGCATAAAAAGTCTAAGAAGCGTCATCGCTCGACGGCTTCGCCTCGCCGGTCTCGCGACTCGGCTGAGGCTCCTATCGGCACCGTCCCCGCGGCTCCGGGAGTGCCTGTGGAGCCGCCCCCGCTTTACCTGTCCTTCCCGGGTTCGGGGGCGATTCCGGCCGAGATACAGGAATTCCTGTCGGCCATGGCCCGCCTCTTCGGGCCTCAAGGTCCTCCCGGTGCGCCTTCGGGCCCCGCGGGCCCTGATGGGGTTTCCCCGGCGCCGCCTGTAACACCAGCCTCGGTTCCGATCCCGGCTCCGGTGCTGCCGCAACCCCCATCGACGCCGGTTGACCTAACTACACCTCTGCCAACGCAGAGGTCTCCGGTGCCGTTCCCGACGCCGCCCGGGCCTCCGGGCGGCGTCGTTCCCCGATTCTCTCCGGATCCGGACATGGCGCCAGACCGCCGTCGCTCGACGCCGGCTCCGATGCCGCTGGGACTTTGGGTCCCACATGTTCCTCCTTATTTTGAACCTGAATTGGAGGACGTAGATAACTGGGAGGGGTCTGATGACCCTCTCACACAGCAGTGTGAGTTTGATCAGGACTGGGCTGAGGAACTTGGGGATGCCAGTGGTCTGGACACCTCCCCTGACTCTGGCATGCTGTCTCCTCCATCCGTGGCAACGGAGGAGGGAGCAAACTTTGCAACGGTGTTGCGTAGAGCAGCTGGGGCCTTAAACCTCCAGTTGCCTACAGTGGCTGTCAGGACTAACATCCTGACGGAAGTGCTTCAGCCGGCGGCTACCTCCTCGGAGCCACTGCTGCCGTTCAACAAGGCGCTTTCAGACGTTCTTTTGGGCACCTGGTCCAAGCCCACCACAGGGGCTCCTGTGGATAGGAACGTGGCCCGACGCCATCGCCCTGCTCCGGGCGACCCCCACGTTTCTCTCTCTAAACCCCACCCCTGAGAGCTTGGTGGTCCAAGCCTCTGCTTCCCAAAGCGCCTTCCCTACCGCTCCCCCGGATAGGGAATCCAAACGCCTGGATCAATTTGGGAAGAAGGTCTTTTCTTCCGCCAGTGCTGGCTTGTGGTCAGTCAACACCACTTGCTTCTTGGGCCGATATTCCCACTCCTTGTGGGACTCGGTGGCGCAAGTTCTGCCCCAGTGTCCTGAGGAGGTCCAGACACTGCTTTCCCGCACCATTGCGGAGGGAAGAGATGCGGCAAAGTACACCATCAGATGTGGCCTTGATACCGCCGACTCGCTAGGCAGATCGCTTGCGACGACAGTGGCGCTGCGCCGTCACGCCTGGCTGAGGACCACTGGTTTCTCGGGTGATGTCCAAAACTCTCTTATGGACATGCCCTTTGATGGAGTCTGTCTTTTTGGGACAAAGGCAGACCATGCGCTGGAGCGCTTTAAGGACTCGCGGGCTACAGCCAAGTCCCTGGGCCTTTCTGCTGTGCGCCCTCAGCAACAGTCTGCTTTTCGCCCCTTTCGTGGCCACGGAAGGGCGCCCAGTCACGTCCGCTGCCCAGCCACCGGCCCGCGCAGCAAGCGTCTTCGCGTGGCCGAGGACGTGGCTCCCGCCGTGGCGGGTCAGGCAACCAGCGTGCGGGTCAGGCCACCAACCCCGCCCCGTCCGCGGCCTCCAAGCCCTCCTAGTCCTTCCTTTCAGGTGCACAGCACGCCAGTAGGGGGCAGGGTCCGCCTTCACCACTGGCGTGCCATCACCTCGGACAGGTGGGTCTTGGACATTGTCCAAAGGGGCTACTCCCTCCCCTTCGTGACCATCCCCCCAGCCATGCCACCTCAATTCCACCGCATGTCAGGGGATCACTTGGTGCTTCTTCAAAAGGAAGTTGCGGCCCTCTTGGCCAAGAGGGCCATCGAGCGTGTTCCGACCCCAGAAGTAGGACGTGGTTGCTACTCCCACTACTTTCTGGTGCCCAAAAAGGACAAGGTGGACATGCGTCCTATCTTGGACCTCCGGAACGTCAATCGCTTCCTCCGGAAGGAGAAGTTCAAGATGCTCACCCTAGCTCAGGTCTTGACTGCTCTCGACCCTGGAGACTGGATGGTAGCGTTGGACTTGCAGGACGCATATTTCCACATCCTCGTCCTGCCGGCCCACCGGCGTTACCTGCGGTTCACGGTAGGCCTCGAGCATTTTCAGTTCACCGTGCTCCCTTTTGGCCTTACCAGCGCCCCTCGGGTGTTCACGGAAGTGATGGCGGTGGTCGCAGCCCATCTGCGCCGGGCACGGGTTCCAGTCTTCCCCTACCTCGACGACTGGCTGCTGAAGGCGGGCTCGTCCCAGGCAGTCGTCTCCCACCTCCAGACAACGGCCGAACTCCTGCACTCGCTGGGGTTCTCCATCAACGTGCCGAAGTCGCACCTGATTCCTTCTCCACAGCTCCTTTTCATCGGAGCAGTTCTGGACACGACGCAGTTTCGGGTTTATCCTCCCGAACGGCGAGTCCGGGATATTCAGGCTATGATTCCGATCTTTCGGCCTTTATCCTGGGTTTCGGTACGGATGACCCTGAGGCTGCTGGGCCTCATGGCCTCCTTCATCCTGCTGGTCACTCATGCCAGATGGCATATGCGGGCTCTGCAGTGGGACCTGAAGTTCCAGTGGGCGCAGCACCAGGGCAACCTGTCCGATCACGTCCAGATCTCGGAGGGGACTGCAAAACAGTTGCAGTGGTGGCTCTCGAACCGACAATGGGTCATGGGCAGATCCCTCTCCCTTCCCCAGCCAGAGCACACAGTTGTGACGGACGCGTCCCTTCTGGGATGGGGCGGTCACATGGGAGAGGCAGAGATCAGAGGCCTCTGGTCTCCGGTCTCCGGCGGAGTCCCGGCTCCATATCAACTTTCTGGAGCTCCGGGCGATCCGTCTTGCACTCAAGGCATTCCTTCCCTCTGTCAAAGGGACGGTAGTGCAGGTGTTCACAGACAACACCACCGCCATGTGGTATTGCAACAAACAGGGCGGGGTGGGGTCGTGGACCCTATGTCAGGAGGCTCTGCGCCTCTGGACATGGCTGGAACATCAGGGCATATTCCTGATGGTTCAACACCTGGCAGGTTCCCTGAACGCCAGGGCGGACGGACTCAGCCGCAGGTGCATGATGGATCACGAATGGCGTCTTCACTCGGAGGTGGCGCAAGGTCTCTTTCAGCAGTGGGGAGAGCCTTGGTTAGATCTGTTCGCCACCGAAGAGAACGCGCGATGTCAGCAGTTCTGCGCGTTGGAATTTCCAAGGCGGCACTCGTTCGGCGACGCTTTTCGTCGCGAGTGGAGTTGCGGTCTGTTGTACGCCTTTCCGCCTATACCACTTCTACCCAGAGTGTTGAAGAAGATTCGGCGCGACCGGGCCCAAGTCATTCTTGTGGCTCCGGACTGGGCTCGAAGAGTTTGGTATCCCGAGCTACTCAGTATGAGCGTCGATCCCCGATCCGTCTGCCTCTTCGGGAGGATCTTCTGTCGCAGCAGCAGGGGACGGTCCTCCACCCGAACCTGTCCAGTCTACACCTGCTTGCGTGGAGATTGAGCGGCGGCAGTTGATACCTTTCGACTTGCCTCCCGAAGTTTGTGATGTGATTCTGGCAGCCAGGCGTCCCTCCACTAAGGTGGTATACGCCTGCAGGTGGAACAAGTTTGTGGCATGGTGCACAGCAAAGGCTGTGAATCCCCTTTCTGCCCCTCTTTCTGAGGTTCTTCTGTTCCTTCTTTCTCTGGCCCAACAGGGTTCTGCCCTGGGTACCATCAAGGGCTACCTTTGTGCAATCTCGGCCTTCCTCAGGCTTCCTGATCAGCCCTCCTTTTCAAGTCCCCTGTGGTTAACAGGTTTCTTAAAGGCATTACACACCTCTTTCCTCCTGTTCCGTTTGTAATGCCTCAGTGGGACTTGAACTTAGTTCTTACTTTCTTAATGTGCGCTCCCTTTGAGCCTCTGCATAACTGTCCTCTTCGTCTTCTTACTCTGAAGACAGACTTTCTGGTGGCCATCACTTCCGCTCGGCGGGTGAGTGAGCTCCAGGCTCTTTCATGCAAACCCCCTTTCTGTCTGTTCATCCAGACAAGGTTGTTCTTCGGACACGTCCGTCCTTCTTGCCAAAGGTGGTTACTGCCTTCCATATTGGGCAGACCATCACTTTGCCCACCTTCTTTCCGCCTCCCCATCCTTCCAGAGAGGAAGAGAGGCTCCACCGTCTGGACCCAAAACGTGCGCTTTCTTTTTACATCAACCGCACTCAACAGTTCCGGGTGGATGACCAGCTCTTTGTGGGCTACGTGGGCGCCAAAAAAGGTCGGGCGGTACACAAAAGGACCATCTCCCGCTGGGTCACTATGTGTATCAAAGCCTGCTATCCTTTGGCTAAGAAGGAGCCTCCTGTTGGGCTGCGTGCCCATTCCACCAGGGCAACGGCGGCTACCACGGCTTTAGGCCGCGGGGTTCCGTTACAGGATATATGTCAGGCAGCTACGTGGGCCTCGCTGCACACGTTTACCAAACATTACTGCCTTGACAGCCAAGTCCGGAGAGACGGCTTCTTTGGCTGTTCTGTTCTCCGGGACTTCCTCGTCTGATCTTTGTTCGCAGACCCACCACCGGGGTTGGTATTGCTGGGGTATCTATTCTAAGGTAAGGAATCTGTCACTAACGTGTCTCTTTCAGATGCACAAGTTACTAACTTGTGTAACGATATATCTGTAAGAGACAGTAGTTAGTGACAGATTCCTACCGCCCCACCCATCCTCCCCGTTCTGCGAACTGATTTCTAGGGTTAAGGACATCCCTTTCAGGGCCCTAGTATTTTTCAGACACCTATGTCAGCTTCTTGCATGGCTCTGCGTTCCTGGCGCGGAAAGTCGTGTACAGAACTGACGTCAGCGCGCAGGGGCGGCGTCTAAGTATTGCCCGCGACGTCATCCCGGCGGTCCCGACGCCGACGACGGACGCGGAGCCGCACGACGCCGCCTACCGACGCGCAAGGGTACTGCTACGCAAAAACTTTCCGGATCCAGCCTGACGCCTGGGGATATTCTAAGGTAAGGAATCTGTCACTAACTACTGTCTCTTACAGATATATCGTTACACAAGTTAGTAACTTGTGCGTTAAAGACATTATGCACTTTCTTAAAAAGACTTACCTGGTGTCACCATGGGTAGAACTATGGATAATCACTGGGATACTTTTCTTTCTTTTCTGGGTAGGCTTGGTAATAGTTTTTAGTATGCTTATTAATGGGAAATACATTCGACAAAGCTCTGCAACCCCAAAGGTGAGCTTACTTTTTAAAACCACACCAATCACCTAATCGAGAACCAAGAGACTTGCCATCAGTGAACATTACAGCAGTTCCTATACCTGATAGTATAGTGTGGGACAAGGTTGATTTCGATATATTTGGTCCGACTGAAATTTTAAGAATTCCTCGTTTATTTAAAATATCATTGAGTGATATCATTACCTCCAGTACGTTTTCCGATGATTGGGACTTTGAAACTGTTAATAACATGTTATCTGATTTGGAAAAATCTGCTGCGTTTTCTAGTAGTGAAACATTGGAAGAAACATCAGATTTCGAGAGTATGTATTGTTATCAACACTATGGTCATCACTTTTTGCATAGATCTGCTAATCCTAGAAATGTGTTCACATTCCACTAGTGGGAACATTGTCCAACACCGCCGAAAGGTAGTTCAAAAACATTTACACAGAAATTTCCATATTTTTCAGGGTTTAATATGTCTGACCCAGCCTCATATTATTATAGGGTTGTACCAACATCAGCACAGAAAAATATGTTGACTAACACCAAACAGATTTACTCTGCTTCCTTTATTGCTCAGCTGTCTGAACAAGGTTTCGACTTATGGAAAGACACCATAGACTTAAAATCAGTCTGGGGTACTAGAGAATGGCAGGTGCAGGGTTCAGAAGCTTTGTTTAGAGCATGCCTCATCCCTCAACAAATCATGTTTTTGAACAAGACCGTGCAACAGACGTCTTGCCTTAGACTAGCCAAGAACAAAGACTTGAACACACCTCAGTTCCCGACTCCATCACACACCGAGGGCAACATAACATCACAGGAAGAAATTACAGTAGATGACATCATACAATACAACAGATCAGACCCCGATTAGAAAAAATGGTTGATTTGGCCCACAGACACTAATAGTTGTCAGGCAAGATTCATGGGTAAAACCGAAGGGTTTAGTATCCATAAGCCAGATCCACGTTATGTACAAAGACAACATCCAGGGGTAGTGACATCCTACAGTGTTGGGAAGTTGTGCCTCGATTGGCTAAAAACCTCAACACTCACACAGGTGAAACAACACTTATCCTTACTGTCACAGGATGTGGATCTTAGGGATTTTTTAATGGGTCCCAGAAAGCCACGTCAGAAACGTTTCTATTACGCTGTCTACAATGAAATTTGGAAAATATCACCAGAGGCCGCAGAGAGGTTACGGGAAATGGACCGTATAAATCTCGAAAAATCTCTAGCAGTGGTAGACAATGGGTTAACTGCATTGACCTCCAGGATATATTCCTTAGGCAACATTGTATCTTCTGCGATAGACATACTAGAACAAGATTTGGCCATATTACAACACGGGCAAACACAGTTACGTTCTATTATTTTATTAAGCCTGGACGCTGCAATCTTTGCGTGCAGGCTACGTGACTTGGCATTTTATCAACAGCACGTCTCTGTTTTCTGAATACAATCTAACAGATAAACAGATGGAAATGGCACAAAGGGGAGCAAAATATACAATGCTGCGTATCGAAAAACTGGATAGATTACCATTCACATGGGCAGAATCACCGTCTACAGAATGGCTAATCCATGGCCACATAACTCTACAGGTCACTACTTTTCAGTTTCAATATTGCCTTGAACAAAAGCAGGCAGGCAGATATGAAGAAATGGGTAAGGAATACATTAAGGAATCTTGGGAATTACCATACAGATTTCGATGCCGGAGTGGGGATCAAGAAGTGTTTCTGAGCGGTACAAACTGCGAGAATGCTTTAAGTGGATCACTCATATGCCAGGATATAATGTTGCTCAGAGCTTGTAATGGTTCTGTAGCAAACCTGTCCTGTCATTTGAAGGGTGCCCCAGCTGCAGTGATTACTCCAGCATTCATGCTACTTTCGAATGGGAGTTACTTGATGCTGAACAGTCAAGGCTGCTGTGGCATGCTCCCAGGCATCGCATATCTGGTAACCGTGAGCTCCAGGGTTACTTGTTGTATGCAAGTAGTGTTTCCACCGACACATACGGTCAGGGAGGCGCCGTTATGGCCTTCGCTGAATGTTTCCTTAATACGGTTTGATACTCTAAGCAGAATGAAAGCCATGCTTCTACAGAAGTCTGTGCCCTTAACCTCCGCTCGAGAGACTTTTGATCTCCAGATCGCAAGGTCTTCGGCAGAGATACAGGCGCTCATTCATACAAACTGCCCTTTCCATTTCGCAGAAATGGTAAATCGTATCTTTAACATGTTCTGGACTTCTGAGCACCTTTCAGACGGTACTTGGAGTTATACCAAACTTCATACACTCCATATTCGGAAGCATCTTTGGAGGACTTCCGCTGATCCTTTTTCTAATAGCAGGTATCCTGATTGTTTTCTATTTGCTACGCAATGGACGTCCCAGTCACCAAGGCGATGGAAAGAACACTCCTAGAGCGTAAATACCGTGACCGCATGGTACAACTTCTAGGCATGCCTCGCCTAAGAGAACTAAGTGAATCTTGGTTCTCGTCATTTCGACCGGTCTGGATAGACTGCATCTTACCTGTCCTCCGATGCCTGTTTTGCGGAGAAGAATGCGTGTTAGAGCTTTGTTTGACACTACCATCATGTGCGCCACCGGACATGAATGCGTTACTGGAACCGATAACGGCCCATGTTCTGCAGTGTCCTCAGCGTATTCCAATGTTGATGGTGGCATTCCTTGAGCAACCACGGGTAGTAACTTCACCTGTTGGTCTGAACACCGGCTCCTCCTCTGACACCCAGGCTTTGGACGTCGTACAGGCCGCCCCAGCACTGGCTGTGGACAGCGTGGAACATCTGTGCTCAATTGATGTGCTCTGCGAGATGCTACAGGGTCTGTCTACTGCGGAAGCAAGCAACGAAAATGTTGCGTCTACCAGCCGGGACACATAAACATTTGGACTCATTTTGGCTCGTCGTGTGCTGGGAAAAATTTGCCCTTTTTCTGAACAAAGCTCAGAATTTGGAACTTTGAGACTAAATTGACATTCCTTTCATTTTTTGGGCATTCATGGCTTTATAATGCTTATAGTGATCCGGACTATATCAACGGACATTTTAGAGCTAGGGCTTGCAGATTTTTTTTAAACGTTTTTAAGTTTTTTAGCAAATTTTTAGAAAGTTTTTAAACATTTTTAATCCAAAAGATGTTTTTATGAACTTTGTGCGTACCACTATCTAGTAAGATTGGTAGTACAGTAATAGGTTACATATGTCGTCCATTCGGAAGAGGAGTGGGTGTTAAATTCCATATAGGTACCCTATATAGTCGCAGGTAACATCGCAACCTTTCACCTACATCCTTCCCTACATTGCATACATAACGGTTCTTAGGCACTGACCTTTTACCTAGATATGACACTACATTCAGAACGCGGGTTTTTCCCTGGTTCGACTCTCATGCGTTATGCATAAGGCTTCTTGGAAGCACAGCAGGACTAACAGTAGGATTACCATCTCCTGTATAATATCTCTGTATAAAGTCAGGCCCAACGTCATCCTTTAGGCCGACACAGTAACACAGCAAGGTAGGACCCCTGGTCAGACCTATGGGTATATATACAACACATCTTGCTTAGGAAGATAGAGGAGACCGTGACTTCCCGGCTGACACACTGACCAGAGACGCTGAGGTTCCTGCATGCAGACGCTCCAGCTAGCAGTGGTCTAACATCCCTCGCGGGGTGTCCAACTCGAGACCAGGGCGCGGTCCCACATTCTCTAAACTCTCAGGTAATGGGGTGGACTAGATCCTAGAGGGATTCTTGGCATAACACCTACACAGATGCTAGGTACATTTAGGTACATCTAGTTAGGGAGGCATCGTAGGAGTACGCACTTTCAGTACCCATTTTTATCATGTGTTTTATGTACTTGTATATATTCATGATTTCTGCAAGATGGTAGAGCTATACCATCCCTTTACTTTTGTAGTATTGCTAATCATATAACTCTGCTACTGTCTAACGGTTGTTGCAGCCCATATATTCTACACTAGAATAACAACTGTTGAATAAATACTTATTGAAACGCCCAGCCTGTTTATTCTGTGTAACTCTCTGAGACAAACTAAGTGAGCACGAGTGACTGAGCGAAAAGTAGTATATTGTTTCCACAATCCTGGGGGATCAGGGTTGTCATGTTCTAAGGTTGCCAAGAACTATTCTCTCCCCAATAAGAGGAGACTCTAGTGGCACTGTGAGCTAGCTAATACAGACAGGCTAACGTATCCGGTGGGGGTGCTTGGAATCCGTCCGCCACCAATCCCACAGTTTGTTTTCCGAACGCGCAGATCCTGTATAGGATATATAGGAACTACACGACAGTTGGAGCAATAATGTCATTATATATTAGCCTGGGTGAAATTTTAATTAAGCCGCAGTAATTTCACATTATTCTTGTGTTGTGAAATTACCGAAAGTTATGTAATTATTCCCGCCCGCGTAATTTAAAGTAGTTTTAGGAAAAATGCCTAACGCAAGAGCACTTGAATAGAGTGGGAGTGGCTGCAGCTGTTCCTGATCTGTTGCATTCAGCTCCATTTTCTTTTATTTGCGAGGGTACATTTTGCGCTAAGAAAATGCAGCTAAATGCAGGGGTAGGCTGCTGGCATAATTCTGCTACAGCAAATTATGCAAGATATGCCTACTCCTAATTATGTGGAGATGACGATTTGGTGTATTTCAATACCTATGCCAATGATACTGGATTTTATGGCCCAATCTGGCGAAATATTTGGATTGCAAATTATGAGGCCATTTTGATGAGTGTGTATGATTTGACATGATATCGAACCTTCTGTTTCAAAGGGTACTGTAAATAAATATTCATTGTGCAATTTGTTATATAATGTGTGCATTATAGAACTCAATTTGGGGGCTAATAGAGAAGTCGATGAATCTCCATTTATTTGGAGGATAATCTGGCCCATGTAGCTATGAATATGATACCCACATTTTAGTGTACATTATTTCACATACCAGTTATTCTCAACTGTAAAGTTTTCAAAATGTAAAACTAGGATACCTCAAATCGTCTTGAAATGTAGAAAAGCAAGAGTGAAGATTGGCACACTGACTTGAATAATAGTAGCCATAGGAGCGGTATATGTGCCTTATGTCTGTGGATCTTTGTTGCAGCCGGTCGTAAGCGCACCACAAACTGTGTGGAGAACATGCATGTAATATACATGTTCTCACATAAAGATGGCAGACAAAATCTAGCAGCATCGCCAGATGTAGTTAGTGTTGTGCCGATGACCCAATAGCTTGAATGACTAAGGTTTGGGAAAACACTCTGTCACTACGCCACACAATGAGCCAGTAAAACCTGACATACAAATATGCATTCTGAACTATATTCTCACATAGCAGATACCAAGATCTCTATTTAGTGGGTTGCACACCAGGGTGCTTTCTTTAAATATTGTAACCTAATTTTGTTGCAGGAGATGAGGCCAAAGTAGGTCAATCATTGAGGTTGACATAAACATATGTATAATTAAGGGCAGCCCAGAACTGTGCTTGTAAAACACCATCAGAAACCATGCATCTGAGAATGGGGGTAAATGGTGTAAATTAAACATGAATATAATGTCATTTACCTTAGAATATGTGCTGGCATGCTGTAAGTGTTCATAATAGCAAATCCTTTTCATGCAACCAGCTTGAGGTTGCAGGAACACAGTGATGGAGGACATTAATGGAATCCTAACTAAAAGCATTTCAGCCGAACCACAGTGATATTGACATTGCAATTACCAAAGCTGTCGCAGTTAGAAGCATAATTCCGGAAACTAGCAACAGCACTGGCAAATTGCAGAATTGTCCTCGGGGTGGAGGGTGGGGGAAGAGTTGTGGTGTTTGGGTGCCTGATTTGGCTATGTATGCTAAAACCATGAAGCACAGGCTTAGTTTGATGGTCTCGCTGGAAGCTGTGCGCACTAAAATGTTGTTTTAATGTCCTGATTTAACCCTTTCAGCTCAGGTTTTGTTTTTTAATTACTATACAGCAGCATTACATGTGGCATTAGCATGCACGAAGACACTTTTTATAAATTAGGCCCAGCATAAAACTGTTATAGAAGTGTATCCACCCCCTGTCCAAACCTAAATCGCAAAGTGTTTGGTTAGTACACCAGACTTGTATGTATTGTCAATTACATAGTTACAGTTTTGACCCACTTTCAGATCAAATTATAAAAGTCCTTGGTTCTCACCCAAGTGAGTATATCGCTGTGTGATTGATATAGAGGGGACCGTTTAATATGAATAATGTCCCAGAAGTCTCAGCAGCACTTCATAGGTGTAAGTCAATTTTGTGCTGAGCGTGACCAGAAGCTGGAAATTTAACAGCATTGTTGAAATGCCCTGTAGATTTCCCTAAAAGTGTGTAAGCCATGTCCGGTTTGTAAATAGTAACTCGAAAAGACTACAACTTGATTAACAAGATTATTGTCCTATATTACGGGGTGCCATTGTTCAAAATGATGCTGAGGCAGGTAAGGGGAATGGGATCTCTACTCATCATTGTATTATGAAAGGTCTTTCAGACTATTGACACATCAAAGACGAGTAATGTGCGTGTCCTTTACCCTTTCTTAATGTACAGGAAGCTTCTGATGGATACATCTGCCTGTGGATTCCTCACCTTTTGAATTACCCTTGCACCAGCATTCCACGGAAGCTTTTTTCATAGCTCTCCCACGTCGTCGAGGACGTCACAATAGCACGGCTCCGCGTGCTACTCCGTATGACGTCATCGGAGCCGTAAGAAAACCTCGTCAGTGTGCTGACGTCGGTTCCCTTTTTTCTGCGCCGTCGACGCTTAACGGTTTTTCTAGGACTCTCCATTTCTGTGTAGGTTAACATTGTTACAGTACGATCTGTATTTGTAGCAGTGCGATGGCTACGCAGACAAAAGTCAGGGTTCAAACCTTGGAGGGAATGTGGGGGTCATATGTCAATCACGGATCCCCATGAAGATTGCCTTTGGTGCCTGTCGTCGGATCATGACGTCGAGGGATGCTCGTCGTGTCGTCTGAGGAATCCGTAGGCTCTTAAGGAAAGGGAGGCGAAGTTATTTATGGCCCGGGTGAAGAAGAAGAGAGGCCGGAAGAGGACCAAGTCGAAGTCGCCGACCCCGCACACCTAGAGGTCGTCCAAAAAGCACAAGAAGCAGCAGCGTCATGGGTCAAGGTGTCGTTCTTCGAAGGGCAAGTCATCGAGGTCGGCGTCCCCAGTCCAGCGGCTTCATGGGAAAGATGACATCTCGCCTTCTCCTTCTCCGCGGGTGACTCCGGCGCCCAGGGAATCGTCTCCTGCACCTCCAGCTTCACTGATTCCGGCTCCGGAGTCTCCGGCACCACAGCCAGAACCTGCCTTACGCCCTCGGACTGTTACAGACCAGGCGGCTCCGGATCCGTACCCACCTTTTCCAGTTCCAGGTACGGATCCACCGCATTTTCTTAATGCGATGTTTGGCATGTTTTCCCGGGCGGCTAACCCATCTGGTGCACCGGCTGGCCCAGTGAGACCGCTTTCCTATAATTTGGGCATCCCCCAGCATTATGCCCAGGCACCATTCGTGCCTTTCATGCCAATGACTCCGTCATAGGCTCTCCTGACTCTGATGTTCTCGAAGCCGATCCCGTCTCAGGAGCGGAGGGTGGACTTTTCTCCTGTGCCGTCCGGCTCTGGGCCGCTGCCTGCTTGACTTTGTGCCGTGACGCTGACCGCTACTAAGGGACCTCCATCGACGCCAGCTCCGATGTCCCCGGCGCCGCGTCTGGCGCCGCCGACTCCAAAGATGCGATCCAGGAGGGAGGCACCGAGGCTTCTGGAAGAGGAGTATTTTCAGGAGCAGACTGAGGAGGGAGAAATTCTTGAGTCTGTGGATGACTTAGAAGGTCTTCAGGAGGCCAGTGGATTTGACACTCCTCCAGAGTGGAAGCGCTCTTCTCCCAAGGCTCTGCCTTCTCAGGAGGTGGCTCCACTACACACAGTTATAAGGAAGGCTGCTGACCTTTTAGATCTGCAGTTGACCACTGTGGAAGTCAGGTCTAACATTCTCACTGAGGTTGTGCACTCTCCTTCTTCAGTCATAGAGCCTTTGCTCCCATTCAATGAAACCGATTTTGGAGGTGTGGCAGAAGCCAATGACTGCCCCGGCAGTTTCCAGAGCAGTGGCAAGACGTTATAAGGCTGCACCTGGAGATCCAGCATTTTAACCTCTCATCCTTCGCGAGAAAGCTTGGTGGTTCAAGCTTCATGTTCTTCCAAACTGTCGGCAGGTTCCTTCCCCTCCATCCCGGGGGGGTAGGGTTTCCAAAAAGCTGCAACAGTCAGCTAAGAAGGTGTTTTCATCAGCAAGCATGGCTTTGAAATCTACTAATGACACATGCCTGTTAGGACGGTATATCCATGCTTTGATGGACACAGCCAAGGAGGTGGCTTCTAAGCTGCCTGAGGATGTTTGAGGTCAGTTTATGGAGGTGTTGACTGATACACAAGCAGCGGCCCATCTGGTGATCCAGTCGGGTCTTGATACAGCGGATTCAGTCGTCAGGGTGATGGGCTCTTCGGTGGCAACCAGGAGGCATGCCTGGTTAAGAGGATCTGGATGTTATCCGGACATTCAAGCCACTCTTCTGGATCTTCCCTTTGATGGCTCCAGGCTCTTTGGGGCAAAGGCGGACTCAGCTCTGCAACGTTTTAAGGATAGCAGGGCTACTGCTAGATCCTTAGGCCTACAGTCCCAGCCTGGGGGTTTTGGTTACCGGAGATTTCGTGGATTTGGGAAGGCTGCTCAATTTCGAGGCAGGCAGCAGCAGAACCCCCTGTATAAGTCGTACAGAGGGAAGGGAAGAGGTCGTCTGCGAGGGGCCGCTCGCCAACAGGTCTTTTCCTCCTCCTCCTCTCCTGTGTCCCCCCCCCCCTTGGTTCTGCAGGGAAGCAGTTCTAGATCCCCACGTTGGAGCATGTTGGACCCGTAGGAGGCCGGGTGTACCATTTTCTACAAAATTGGAAATCTGTTACATCAGATCTTTGGGTTTTGAAACTTGTAGAAAATGGGTACGCACTTCCTTTCCAGGAGATTCCCCCTCCTTACCCTACTCGCCAGGGCTGGTGTTTGGAGGACCATCTGTTGCTTCTGCAGCAAGAGGTCCTGTCCTTGTTACAGAAAGGTACGATAATAGAGGTGGTTCCAGAGCAGGAAAGGGGTCAAGGATGCTACTCCCGGCATTTCCTGATCCCCAAAAAGGACGGGCGATTGAGGCTGATCCTGGACCTCAGGATCTTGAATTTTTACCTTAAACAGGAGAAGTTCAAGATGTTGACCCTAGCTCAGGTTCTTCTGGCGCTGCAGCAGGAAGACTGGATAGTGTTGATCGATTTACAGGATGCGTATTTTCACATTCCCATCCTGAAGTCTCATCGGAAGTATCTTCGTTTTACGATAGGGTCTCAGCACTACCAGTTTGCGGCCCTCTCGTTCAGCCTTACTTCCGCACCTCGGGTCTTCACAAAGGAGATGGAGGTGGTGGCAGCTCATCTCAGAAGGTCGGGGATTCCTGTATTCCCCTATCTGGACGACTGGCTGCTCAAAGCAAAGTCGCCAGAGATGGTGCTGCATCATCTGCAAATAACAGCTCGGCTGTTGTTCGACTTGGGTTTTTTGATAAATGTACCCAACTCTCACCTGGTGCTCTCTCAGCGCAACATGTTCATAGGGGCAGTACTAGATACTACTGTGAGTCGTGCTTTCCCGCCTCAGAGGATTTTAGACATCCAGAATATGATCCCAATGTTTCAAGATGAAGCAGCTGTTTCAGTCCTGAAGGTCTTACGCCTGCTCGGTCTGTTCACTTCCTGCATACTGTTGGTCAACCATGCACGCTGGCACATGAGGGCATTCCAGTGTTGCCTCCACAGGCAGTGGTTTCAACACAACGGGGATCTCGGGGAGGTGGTCAGAATCTCCAGAGGCACTGCAGCGGACCTGTTATGGTGGAGTGTTTCAGGCAACCTGTCTCAAGGGAAGCCCTTTTAACCTCCGTCTCCGGTGGCCACAGTGATAACGGATACCTCCACTCTAGGGTGGGGTTCTCATCTGGGGGATCTGGGGGGGTCTGGAGATCAAGGGTCTTTGGTTTCCGCAGGAGAGATTGCTTCACATCAATCTTCTGGAATTGCGGGCGATATGTTTGGCTCTCAAGACCTTTCTTCCCTCCCTTCGCGGTCAGTCGGTTCTGGTCCTGACGGTCAACACTACTGCGAAGTGGTACATAAACACGGAGGAGTAGGGTCGTATCGTCTCTACAGAGAGGCTCTGCGACTCTGGTCTTGGGCTCAGGACCATCAGATTTGTGTGATTGCAAATCATCTGGCCGGAGTGCTGAATGTATGTGCAGACAGTCTCAGTCGACAGTTCTCGGCCGATCACGAGTGGCGGCTTCATCCAGAGGTGGTCCATCGCGTCTCCAGGATGTGGAGGTTTCCTCGGTTGGACCTTTTTGCCACTCACGAGAACACTCACTACCTGTCGTTCTGCAGTCTTCAGTATCCGATGCGGGGAGCGTTGGGGGACGCGTTTCAGTTGGATTGGGGCTCACAACTCCTTTACGCGTTCTCCCCCCCCCCCCCCCCCATACCCTTGATTCCTCGAGTTCTGAGGAAGGTTCGCCAAGACTGGGCCCAAGTCATATTGATCGCTCTGTATTGGCCAAGAAGGTTGTCGTACACAGACCTCCTTCACCTCTCATCGCACCCTCTGCTCTGTCTCCCTCTCAGGGTAGACCTCCTCTCGCAGGGGCAGGTTCTACACCCCCACCTGCAGAGCCTGCACCGTCATGCCTGGAGATTGAACGGGGCAACCTGAGATCTTTCTTTCTCCCACTGGATGTGGTGGATGTTATCTTATCGGCCAGAAGACACTCTCCCAAACCTGTTGATTCCTGTAGATGGGCCAGGTTTGTTAAGTGGTGTGGAGAGAGTTCTATTGATCCTTTGAAGGCTCATTTGTCTGATCTTAGTTTTTTCCTTTCCTTGGCCCAACAGGGTTTTGCTGTGGCGACTGGTAAGGGCTACTTGTCGGCTTTATCAGCCTTCCTTTGTTTGCCAGACCAACCATCGTTGTTTAAGTCTCCCATAGTCATGAGATTCATTAAGGGCCCTCATTAATAGATTCCCTCCCACTCCTTTTATTATGCCTCAGTGGGGTTTAAATTTGGTTCTTACTTTCCTGATGGGGTCTCCTTTCAAGCCTCTTCTTAGTTGTCCGTTGAGGCTTCTTACTTTCAAAACAATTTTTCTGATTGCTATTACCTCCGCCAGGAGGGTAGGTGAGTTCCAGGCTCTTAGTTCAAAATTTCCTTTTACAACGATTTATGCAGATAAGATAGATCTCAGTACCAGAGTTGCTTTCCTGCCTAAGGTGGTTACTCCTTTCCATCTAGGGCAGTCAATCACTTTACCTACTTTCTATCCTCCCCCTCACCTTTCCAAGGAGGAGGAGAGACTTCACCGCCTGGCCCCTAAGAGGCCGGTCAGCTTCTACCCGGACAGAACCAAGGACTTAAGGCTGGACGACCAGCTCTTAATTGGTTATGTAGGAAGAATGAAGGGCAAAGATGTCCACAAGCGAACGCTTTCTAAGTGGATCATCTTGTGCATCAAGATCTGCTACGCCTTTGCCAAGAAGGAGCCGCCTGAAGGTATTGGAGCTCATTCCACTAGAGCTAAGTCGTCATCTTCTTCTTCTTCTTCTTCGGCTTTGGCTAGGTGTGTCCTTGTTGTAGACATCTGCAAGGCGGCAACTTGGACCTCCCTCCACGCCTTTGCGAAGCATTACAGCTTGGATTTGGAGATGAGGAGGGACGGCCATTTTGCACGTTCTGTGCTGCAGGACTTTTTGGTATAGGTAGACGGACACCCTCCACCGGGAGTGGGACTGCTTTGGGATTCAATTCAAAAGGTGAGCAATCCACAGGCAGATGTATCCATCAGAAGAACAAGTTACTTACCTTCGGTAACGCTTTTTCTGGTGGATACTGTATCTGCCTGTGGATTCCTCATTGACCCACCCGCCTCCCCATTGTCTGCCTTCCTATACCGAAAAGAATTTTGAGTATAACATTACTGGTATTTCATTGTCATTTGAACTGATATGTAGATTGTTGCTAGGAAATGTCTAGTATTTCCAGTTTCCTTTCTTCTTTGAATAATATACTGTGTATATTTGTACATATATTGTATACTGTGTATACTTGCGAAATGTTGTCGGTTCCCCCGTTCGCCTCGAAGGCACGGAAAAAAGGGTGGAACTGACGTCAGCACGCCGATGAGGTCTTCTTATGGCTCCAATGACGTCATACGGAGCCACGAGCGGAGCCGTGCTATTGTGACATCCTCGTCGACGTGGGCGAGCTATGAAAAAAGCTTCCTTGGAATGCTGGTGCAAGGGTAATTCAAAAGGTGAGGAATCCACAGGCAGATACTGTATCCACCAGAAAAAGCGCTACCGAAGGTAAGTAACTTGTTCTTTAAGTCTACCCGTGCAGATTTTGTGCTAAAGGTAAATTTATTGTTCATGCTCACCTTCTCCTTTGATCAAGACACAATAATCCTTAAGATATTCATTGATATCGACAATGATTAGTTAATTTTTCTTGGTATTTTAATTTATTTATTTAATTAATTAATTTGGAAGTAGAATATTGTGCCTGTCTCCAAATGTGTCTTCTTGATCACATTATTTTTTTTAACATTTTCATATTGAAAACATTTAAAACAGAACCTGATTCAGGCAACACATACCTTCATTTGTACCAGGCAGCATAGCCGGTCAGTATCATCACTATGAAGCGTAATTGTTTTAGGATAGGGAGATAGTTTTAGAGGAGCAGTTCAGGGAGTTTGGGAAGCAAATTACATTAAATATGTTTAAATCATTTTTAAGAAATTGTTTTTTTTTTTTTATAATTGGCCAGTTACTTGACCTATAACTAGGGGATGGTCATCAAATACCAAGTAGATCACCTTGTATGCTTGCCCTTATTTGCCTTAATGCAGGGGAATAAAATAATTTAGCCAAGACTGCACACAATTAATAGAGCATTCAGTACTTTGCATGTGACTAACACCTAGATACTTGGCATTGCATCGTTTTTGTTGTGTAAAATTCTTTTGAAAACTCATGTATATTTGAGAATAATTCTTTTCTTCAGACGGCTCTCATCTCTTGCTCAAAACTTTAGCACATTACTATTATTTTCATTTCTGAGAGAGACTTCTAACTGCAGATTCCTCTTCTTTTGCATATTCCCTAAACATCAGACTGGATCCCGAAATGTTTGAGCAGTACCTCTGCGCGCAGGGAGTTGGTGCTGGGCAGCTCCGCACTGACGCCATTCCGATCCGAAAAAGACTTGCGGGGCCCATATAGGCACCACTTCTGTGTCCGATGTTAGTTCATTTATTTCCACGCCACCAGACGTGGATCCAGAGCTACCTTTTCGTCTCTTTGAGACTGTTTTTCTATCCAAATTTTGCAGTATGCAAGGAAAATGTTACTTCCCAAGCCAACTTGGTTAAACCCTGTAAGAACTGTTGCAAGCAAATGTCGGTGACTGCTCCCTATCAGGTTTGCCTGTGGTGCCTGGGGCCTTTGGAGACCACAAAGTTATACGCCGCCAAGACTCCACGCCATGACCAGTCTAAGGCCAAGTGTCTGTTTTGGTCCTCTTCCTGGTCTAGAAGTCGGATGAGTCGATCCCGAGGTCGTTCATCATTGCGCTCCAAATCTTCGGTTTAGTTGGGGGGGAAAAAAAAAATCCAAGTAGGCTTCCTCACCTTCCTGCCACTCTTTTTTTATTCCTGAGCAGACTTGAGCGTCTCAATGCCTCTTGATCACTCTTCCGAAGTCAGTTGGCATCTGAGCTCATCCCCCTACTTATCCTGTCACATCCAGACTTTCCAGGGCTGTCTGCAACACAGAGGCAGATCCAAGAGTTCCACAAGGCCAAGCTTCAACTCTTTAGGTCCCTTTCAACTCCCTCTGGCACTCCTGTGGACTTCTTAAAGCCAGGAGGCCCTCCACCTCGGATACCTCCAGCAAGTTTGCCCACGGCGCCTTTAGACCCTCTGAACACATTACCTGGCTTTCTCTAGCACCCGTGCTGACTCCGGTGCGGACTCCGGTGCCACAACCCACGCCGGTTCCTGGAACATCGATGCCAACTCCATCAACGTTGAAGGATGAGAGAGCCTTTGTGTTCTCTGACTCCGAGTCGACACAGCTACGACCGAGGCAGTGATTGGTTACTTCTGAATTGCAGCCTTCCACCTCCGACCCGCTTAATGTCCCTACTCCGCAGGCAGGCCCCACACGTCAAATTCCGTGTTTGGAACATATTCCGATAAGGAGTATGATGCAGGTGATGAAATTGCCCAATCCTATCAGAAGGAAAACTGGCATGACCTCCAGGATGCCAGTGGCCTTGACACCTTTCCTGATTCCGGACTTATCCCATGGTGCTGCCACTGAGGAAAGTGCCGAAGTACATGGCCTCTAGCTCCCCACCTTAGAGGTCAAATCTAATGTTCTAACAGAAGTCCTCCAGTCTTGGGAGACCAATACTGAGCCTTTGCTGACTTTCTATGAGTCACTGACTGACATCCTTTTAGGGACCTGTTCAAAAATCTTGTTCTGGCCCCCTAGTAAATTGCTAGATTGCAAGACGCCAACGCCATACTCCAGTTGTTCCTCATTTGTGTTTCAGCACTCCTCTCCTGAAAACTTGGTGGAGCAATCTTCTACTAGTCGACGAACCCTAACACTGTTCCCAACTACTCCTCCGGATACGGAATCCAAGAGAATGGAGATCTTCTTAAAAAAGGGTATTTTCCTCTACGAGGTTGGCCTTCTGGTCCATTATTGTTAGTTACCTGCTGGGTTGATATTACCAATGCCCTCTGGGATTCGATTGCACAAATCCTACTAGATATACTGGAAGACCTTCATCCTATACTGATCAGGACCATTCAGGATGGCCGTGACGCTGTCATATTTACGATCCGCTGTGGGCTGGACACCACAGATTCCTTCAAGCGATCAGTTGGCTATTCGTCGTTATGTCTGGTTGCCAACGTTCGGCTTTTTGGGCAGTGTCCAATCATCCCTTATGGACATGCCCTTTGGCAGGACATGTCTTTTTGGGGACAATGGGAGAACAAGGGTACCCCGATAAGTGAACCAGGGGTGAGCATATGTTTAGGGAAAACAGTGGTTCAATGTTGGCCACAGTGGGTCCAGAGCAAAAAAGTGTTAATCCCAAAGGGGGCACTAGCTTCCTAAATTAAACTCGAGGATTAATCATACTGAGAGCACAAAGGTAGGGGAACATATGTAGTGTAAAATATACAGTTTATTTTACACGGGTTAAACTTAATACTCTAAGTAGTATTCAGGTTCTCATAAAAAGTGAAAGTGGGCGTGATGTGACAAGGTGATAATGGATTAAAAACCATAACATCGCATTGACAACAGAACAAATGGAACTCCACGTGAGTTTAGACAATGGAAGGAGTTCCTGTTGGAAGGGTCGACGGCGTTTCGATCTTAAAGAATTAAGACTGGCCTGGTCGCTCCAGGCCAGTCGATAGCTGAGCGCCTCCAAGGAAGGGCTTCATTCCCGACCAGGACTCTCATACAAAATTCAGACACGACTGAATCCGTCTCTAATACCCCTGACTCCGCTGGCGCCCTAGAACAACCCCAGAACGATTCAAAACTTAGGCCCGCGTTCCTGTACTACTTCCGGCTGGAAGTAGACTTGCACCGGCGGTTTCTTTGAGGCTTCAATAACTGCAACAGCCGACCCTCGCAAGCGGCTTCCCGTGACTCCTTATAGAGACTACGCTCACGCCCCTCCCTGGGCCATTACCTTCCCCCTACCAAGATTTCAGACTGCTCATTATATGTCCTGAAGATGATCTTAATTCTTTAAGATCGAAACGCCGTCGACCCTTACAACAGGAACTCCTTCCATTGTCTAAACTCACGTGGAGTTCCATTTGTTCTGTTGTCAAAGCGATGTTATGGTTTTTAATCCACTATCACCTTGTCACATCACGCCCACTTTCACTTTTTATGAGCACCTGAATACTACTTAGAGTATTAAGTTTAACCTGTGTAAAATAAACTGTATATTTTACACTACATATGTTCCCCTACCTTTGTGCTCTCCGTATGATTAATCCTCGAGTTTAATTTAGGAAGCTAGTGCCCCCTTTGGGGTTAACACTTTTTTGCTCTGGACCCACTGTGGCCAACATTGAACCACTGTTTTCCCTAAACACTTTTTGGGGACACGGCAGACTTTGCTCTTGAGTGCTTCAAAGAGAGCAGGGTCACAGCACGCTCCTTGGGCCTTCCGTGAGACCAACCCCATCAAACTTTGAGCGCAGTTTGCGGTTTGGTAGAGGTAGACGTTCCTACAGCTGCTGCTGCTTTAACCTCAGCAAGGTACTCACCGACCCCGCGGTCTGGTACATTCCCTTTCGTGCCTTTCCCAAGGAAAGGGGAGTCTAACAAGCTATGATCCCGATCTTTCAGCCTCTGTCCTGGATTTCTTTGACGTTGACTCTGAGGCTGCTGAGACTAATGGTATCCTGCTGGTAAAGCATGCCAGGTGACGTATGCGGTCTCTGGAGTGGCATCTAAAATCACAGTGGGCCCAACATCAAGGGACCTCTCCGACCACCCACAGATTTCAGAGGAAACTGTAAAAAATCTGCAGTTGTGGTTGCTGGGCCGCAGTTGGTCGGCGGCAGACCCCTCTCCCTACTCCATGCAGAGCTGACAGTGATGACCAGTGCCTCACTTCTGGGCTGGGGCGGCCACCCGGGAAAAGTGGAGATGAAAGATCTCTGCTATATGTCAGAGTCCCAGCTCCATAGCAACCTCCAGCTTGGTGTTCAAAGGGAAGGCTGATATAGGTGCCAAGACAACACTACCACAATGTTGTATTGCTGCAAGCAGTGCGGAGTTCGGTCCTGGGCCCTGTGTCAATAGGCACTGCGCCTCTGGAAAGGGCTGGCCCAACAATGGGTTTCCCTGGTGGTGAACCACTTGGCAGGATCTTAAAATGCCAGGATGTATGAACTGAGACCATGGCACCTAGTGGATCACAAGTGACAGTTGCACCTGGAGATGGTGCAAGATCTCTTCCGCACATGGGGAGAACCTTGGCTCAGCCTGTTTGCCAGCGCTGAGAGCGCACAATGTTGGCAGTTCTGCTTGTTGGAGTTTCCAAAGCATCTCTCTAGGAGACTTGTTTCGTCTTGGGTGAAACTCTGAATTCCTATATGTCTTTCCACAAGTACCTCTCCTGAGTTCTGAAGATGATGAGGACCTTCCAGGCCCAAGTCTTTCTGATGGCCCCAGACACAGACACAATGGTATCCAGAGCTCCAGGGCTTGAGCATCTGTCCTCCAATCAGGCTGCCCCTCCAGAAGGACCTGCTGTCACTGAAACAGGGCAGGGTTCTGCACCCCTGGCCTTCGCAGTCTCCACCTATATGCTTGCTGATTGAACGGCAACAGCTGATAAGCCTTGACCTTCCTCCGGAGATGGTTGATATAATCTTAGCAGCCAGATGACCTTCAACAAAAGCTGTATACACCTGTTGTTGGGACGAGTGTGTGGATTAGTGTAGTACACCAGATTGACCCTCCCCAGGCTAAGGTATCTAATGTTTTGTTATTTTTCTCTCTATCCTGGCAAGCGTTTCCTCAGGTCAAAGTTAGATGGAAACTTTCATCTCTTTCAGCCTTTTTACGGTTGCTGGATCAGCTCTTATTATTTAATTCACTAGTTGTGATGCATTTTTGAAAGACCTGTAACATCTGTTTCCTCCCTCTTCTTTTGTCATGCTGCAGTGCAAACTTAACTTTGTCCCATATGTTTGATGTGCACTCCCTTTGAGCTGCTCCACAACTGTCCTTTACGCCATCACATCTGTGCAAGAAGTGAGTGAGCCTTAGGCTTTCTGTGTTAACCCACTGTACATAGCCTTCTTCTTAGTCAGGTTGGTTCTGCAGACGTGAACATTCTTTTTGCAGAAAGTTTTGGCACTGTTCCACATTGGTCAAACCATCACCCTGCCGGCGTTCTGTGCTCTGACCCACCCCTCTAAGGAGAAGTGACTCCATCTCTTGGAGCCAAAAAAAGCACTGAGCTTTTACATCGATAATACCAGGTGAACGATCAGCCCTTTTTGGGGTTCGCTGGAGCAAAAAAATGCAAGGCCATACAGAAGCGAAACCATCTCCCACTGGGTCATGCTCTGCATCAAGATTACTATGCAGTGACCAAAAAGCAGCCTCCATATGGCTACTTGCTCATTCTGCGAGGGCTAAAGCTGCTACCATTGCATTTGCCCACAGAGTTCCTGTCTTGGAGTCTTCCAGGTGGCTATGTGGGTGTCACTCCATACTTTCAAGAAGCGATATTGACTAGACTCAGGTTCGCAGAGAGGGGCATTTCTCCTGTTTTGTCCTGCAGGACTTTTTAGTTTGAACCAATTCACATAACCACCTCCTAATAGGAGCCTCTCGGGTAACTCCTTGAAAGAGGAATAATCTGCTCTTAGAAATCTCTATCAGAAGAAACGTTTACTTAACATTGGTAGTGCTCTTTCTGGTAGAGATTCTATCTAACCGCATATTCCTCACCCCCACTTCATCCTTGTTTGTAAATTGGACTCTATCCACTAATAAGATCCCAAGGCTAGGAAACTGCAGACAGATCAAAGCCAACTTGTTGTAGGGGGGGGCATGAACTGCCTTGAAAGCAACTGATGTCAGTACGTGGGAGTGACGCCTATATGGGCTGCACATGTCATTTCCGGAGCAAACCGGTGTCAGTGCAGAGACGCAGGCTCCACCTACCGGGCACAGAGGTACTGCTCAAAAGTTTCAAGATCCAGTCTAGGGAATACAGAAAAGGTGAGGAATCTGACGTTAGAAGTCTCTATCAGAAAGTATGTTACCGAGGTATGTAAATTGTTAAATATCCCAATTTTTAAATTGACTATTAAATGTATTAATATATCTGTGTGTGTATGTATATATATATATATATGTGTGTATGTGTATATGTATGTGTGTGTATATATGTATGTGTATATATATATATGTGTGTGTGTGTGTATATATATGTATATATATATGTGTGTGTGTGTGTGTGTGTATGTATGTGTATATATATATATATATATATATATATATATATATATATATATATATATATATATATATATATATATAATGTTATTTGGTTTGTTTTCGGTGTCCATTAGTGTATGGTTTGTTATTAATTATTATTGGGATGTAGTGAAAAGTTGACTTGGAAATTTAATAGAAGAGACCATGACAATTATAATGAATGGCAGAGTTTCTTTTACTTGTCTTTTTACTTTTTACTACTGTTGGTCGCTGACCCACTTTAATATGTTCTCAGCTGCAATCCAACAGAAAACATGGACATGCATTGCTTTTGTACGATGTGCTACTGATAATTTGCAAACGGTTGGATTACTTCTCATTGCTTTCGGCTTCTTTACAGTGCTGTCTTGTTAGGTATTGCTCAAGCAGCATTGTACAGGGCTATGAATGAGATGAGTTTTATCGACTGCAGACGCGTTTTATCTCGGAAATGTTTCACCGGAAGTTAGTTGCTACATAAACAACTGTAATATATTTAGAGTGGTTCAAATGACCGTCATGTTATGGATTAGTCACATACTGAATTAGCAATTTGATTTAAATGTGTGTTATTAATGAAACAATTGATGAGAAGTGTGGGTAAGGACTATTCAGCAAGGCGTAGGTAAATAAACAAAATAACATAACATGATCTTTGCAACCCTTTTGGTGCTTCTGTAGTCTGAATGAGTTAAGAATCTACAGTACCGTTCAATTACTTAACAGTTGACTTGTGATCAGGATATTAGTGTATCATTAATTATATTTTCTAAGCCTTTGCCCACTGATTCCACTTTTGGTCTCAATCTAATTTCCTCAGTCCTCTCCCCAATACAATGTGAGCTCCTTTTTTGGGAGCAAACGCAGATTTTAAAAACTTCCTTGCAGTAGTCAGGCCCTTGTTGCGTCTGGATTGCACCCAGTGGGAGTGCATTAACTGGACTACTCTATTTGTGATGGATTTCTCTTGAAACGTTATGTGAAGATCTTAACGTAATCTCATGATATACAGAAGTTTGTGAGATACATCATCTCGAAGTGATCATTTAATTTGTTTAAAAATCACTGTGGAAACATTTGATAGAAATTCTTTGTTGGTGGTGCATGTCTGCAATTTTAAAAAAAAATCTATTTTATCCTTATTGTACCGTAATTCTAACATCGTTAAACTACAATCGCATGTAAACGTCTAAATGTTATCCATTGCGTTTGAACATGAACCATTCTAGAACAGTGTTTTCTTTTAAAGGTGGTTCACTTTTGTCTATGCCATTAAAATTGGATAAGTAAAGTAAGCGATTTTGAAATGAAACGAAATAAACAGTAGGCTACAAATTCAATGTTTCCCCATCTTTGCATGTTTATTAATTTTCGCAAACTCTAAAATATCTCTGCCTCTGTGTGGGGGGTCCTTTACTACTTTTTTTAAATTTTTTTAACACATACTTCATTGATTTTCACAATTAATTCCAAGACTTGGACAATACTGCTATCGTTCTGTATATAAGGACATTGCAAAAAAGGAAGCCAAGCAAAGTGTCCAGCAGTGCCCGTTAAGGTATTCCAGCAAGAATGTACGTGTCCTTGTCGGCGCCTTAACAGCTAATACTAGCATCATAGGACAAGGTATCAATATTCATACCAATAAAGGAAAGGAAGAAAAAAGAAGAAACCGCTTCCCAAACTCCCCTCTATCCCTTCCAACCCTACCCTCCTTTACTACTTTTTAGGTCTCGCCTAGCGTTGCTGCGCACATGCGCAGCTCGCTCGGCGAGATTTATTGCTTACAAGGACTTTCAGAAGAGGGCTTTAAGCCCCACCCCTTATTTCCATTGGCTGGCGTCACCGTTTGTGGTAAACGGTGGCCTGCCATTGGAAATTAGGGTTTTTGGTGGACGCCCTTTGGCCTCCGAGCCGGACTCGGTGGCCTGCTTTGCTGCTGTCGCAAAGCAGTTTCTTATCTTTATGGGGCCATGTGTTTCGAATTAGAAACACATGGCCCCATAAAGACAAGAGATCCCCATGCTCCGGCTGCAGCGCGGTTCTCTTTCACTTTCGGGACCGCGCTTGTTAGATGCTGTCGCCTCGGGCACCTCACCCAGATATAACACGTTTTTCAACAAAGGGAAGTGGCCCAAGACATGCTTGGAAACTCCAGTGTCCAAGTAAAATTCTTTCTAAACTCTAAAAGGATCGCACGCCGTGTTCTGATTTATGTAGAAAAACGAACCCTCCCACCGTGAGATGCTTATTGTTTGACGCTGCACAGCTCCCAATAATCCATAATCGAACGAACAGCACAGCCAAACAAGAAGAAGCTGATGTCATATCTCATTAGTACATCAATGGTATTTTCTATAGAGTGGGCTTCTGTACAATAATATTCCACATAAAACATACAAAGTATTTAATAAATACATTTCTATAGCTTGGATAGACCGAGAGTGAGTCAACCCACCCAGCGCGCCTCTGGAGAAAACATAAAATAAATCTCTCGAGTGCTTGTAAAAGCGCCTTCGTGCACTGGAGCTGTGCTGTGAAGGTGTGCGCGTGTGTGTGCATCAGTGGTGTGCACACGTGCCTGCCTCTCCCTCTGTAAACGCCCTCGGGTGTGTGTATTTCTCTGCATGTTTCTGTCTGGGTGTGTGCGTGCATGTTTCCAGGTGTGTTTTGTGTGCACCAATGTATAAATTTGCTTTGTGTGCCCTAACTGCGTGTGTGCACGTGTCTGCTTGTGAGCGGTCCTTCGTCTTCTGGCTGTTTGTGTGCTCGTGGGTCCGTCAGTGTGTGCATGCATGGATGCGTGCGTTTGTGCGTGTGTGCCCGCACACATCCCTGTCTCTGAACCAGGAAGCAGCATTTCATCGCTCAGCAGCCAGTGTGAAATTATGGGATGCCTGACGTAGAAACAGACGTTCATGGGGCACAGCTCGCAGTGCCAGGTACGTGCCCCGCGCCCAGTAAGTACACAGACACCTCTGGTGCCAGCAGCTGCAGGGCACAGGGGCAGTGCTTTAAATGGGCCGGTACTGAGTACCGGCACTTCTTTTTCCCCCCCCCAAGAGTACCGGCACTTCTCCGTTACGAAATAGAGTACCGGTACTCACTGTCACACATAATCATGTGAGCATGCATCGCATTTCTACACTGCGGCGCATGCTCACATAGTGGTGATTTCACAAGGAGGGCTGTGACGCCATGGCGCCAAGGCAGAGCAACATGTGACCCAGGCGCGCAACGCCCATTGGACTCAAAGGGCTTCAGCCCCACCACCCCCCGTGTGTGCCCGGGATGAGACAGCTTACCGGGCACACACGCAGCCGCACCCGAGCACTTCACAGGTCTTTAGAAGACCTTTTGCTTGTTAATGAGGCTTGATGTGTTTCACCCCTTCTTAGAGCCCCTGCAGCTTCACTCTGCCTTTTGGTTGAAGAATCAGCCCCCCCCACGAAATTTTTTCTTAGCCCCCCCCCTCCCGAAATTTGACTCTACTTGCGCCTCTGGTGTGACCTCACCCGCCAGGAAGCTGTGCGGCGGGAAGAAAGGGAAGCTCTTTAAAAAGCACAATTTGCTCTGGCTTTCCCTTCTATGCAAAAATGACGGAGAGGATAGCACAGCAGCTGCCGGGTGAGAAAGGGGACAACTGAGGAGAGCTTTCAGAAGTGAAGGGGTATAAGCACAGTCGGCTGAAGAAATCGAGGGGTTATCTGAAGAAGAAGAAAGGGGCAAGCAAACGATATTAGAGAATACACTGCGGGCCCGGGGCAGTGGGTTTAAAATGAAGCACCTGATGGATGAGATGAGGATCATCTGATGATAGTCGGGGGTGGGTAGGTGTCTGAAGAAAGAGCCAAGGCTTTCGAGAATGACACAGGTCGTTGGAAGGGGCCTGTTGAGTGAGGACAGAGCGACAGCTGCAGTGGCAGAGACTGGTATTTTAAGTGGTGGAGGGTTATCCCAGAAAAGCAAGAGAAGGAATTTGATGAGATGAACGAGGGGACATTTAAGCTGAAAGATGGCGTGACCACCTGAAAAAAGAGAAAATGTAAAGAGACACATGGGGCATCGGAGGGGACATGGGGCTAGTAAGTAAGGGCTAGGGACATCAGAGGGTAGAGGTAGGCGAGTATCTCGTCATCCAAAAAAGTGTTATCTAAAGCGGGGGCAGCAGCTGAATATAAAAATAATTTTGAGGGGAGGGTGGTATTTTAAAGTCGTGTGTTTTTTTTTTGTTTTTTTTTATCAGCTAATATAAAGTTTACCATAATGTGACTCATTTTTTTGTAACGAAGTTAAACAATGAAAGGCCCAACAAACAATCATAAGAATTCAGATTGCATACTTGGAGGAAGAATGGATTTATCAAAATACTTAAACACAGTATAGACCTTACTGGGGCACACTGGAAGGGGAAGGAAGAATAATGTGCACAGAGTTGAAAATGCGCATTTACCAGAAAACACTGAATGTAGCTAACAATATAAGCATTCAAACACGACTAAGACATGACGTCCCATGGCTTGGTTAATGTTTCTCATTCATTTCTATGATGTTAGATCACAATTTGAATTGCTTCCAGAATGCTTGTGTCTGATATCAAGCATTTCTCTGAAACGAGGCCAATTCCAGATTGCCAAGTACGCTTTTTTGCTGTTATACACATGATCAGTCACACTTTTTGGTATTTCTTTGTTCTTTATACCCGATAAGTGCTACTCTCCAAACAAAAGCGCATTAACACCCCATCAGGGGTAACAAGCGCTATATAAATGCAAACCTTTTTCCCTCTTCTATCCCTCCGCTATCCTTCTGAATCCAAATAACTGACTAACCTATCCACCACTCAAATTACTTTCACATTTTACCTATACTAATTCAACACTAATCCTTCTTGGGTTCCGGAGTAGCGTGCTACTAGCCGAAAAAGCGCTTCAACGCCTCATCAGGGGTAGTAAGCGCTATATAAATGCAAATACAATACAATACAATACCTTTAATGTGGGTGGATTTGGCCAACTTCTACAAGCCCATGATGGGAAGTGTTAGTGGTTAAGGTGCTTTCATGGGTGTCTGAATATTGTTAAGGAGGCTAATGGGCAGAGAGTTACCTCCATTCAGGTGGGTGAGGACCAGGGCTTCGACTGACACGGACATCTGGAAGGAAGGCTGTCTGGAGGCAGAGCTCTTACCATACTGGGACAGGCCCATATCCAGTTACCTGCCACAGATGCAGAAATGACTAGATTCCCCAAACAGTAAATGTTACTGACATCCTACAATAATCACAAACGGGGAAATTCAGTTTTATTTCTGCATGTCAAAGACTGTCTGCCTTGGGGAAGGGACACTTACAGCCAGCCCTTCACCTCCTTTTATAGCAAATTGATGAAAATTCACATAACTTTCTGGGGAAAATAACTGCAGTTTTCAGCTAAATAAAGTAAAACCATCTATTTTAGGTGGGGCTTATCTTTCATTTGCTGCATTCTGGATGCACACCCAACACTCCAGCTTGGGAGTTCTGCACCCACAGAGTGCCACTACTGTGTTGTGACAAAAGTAGAATATGAAAATGGATTTCCATCCATGTAAAATTAGTGAATTGGCAAAGTGGTACACAGACTACTGTAAATATTGTCCCAAGAATGTAGTTGTCATTTCAGATGTGGCCAGAGGGCTAGACCCCTCAGGCCAGGCAGGGAGCTTAAGAACCACCCACACACTACATGCCAGGACACATATCCCCGCACTGGACGGAGGGATCAGGCAGAGAAGTCAAAAGAAGGACGGATCATGGTTAGCCGGGGAATCGCAGGTATGTCTTTCCAGGACAATGCTGTGGAGGCATCCATAAGTGTGCGTCTGTGAGCAGTACAGAGATATGAACGAGAAGTGCCAAATGTCTGCCCCTCCCAATGCCCCTCCCAATTTCCACTACAGCAGCTTAGAAATCTGTAGGGTTCCACTGCACTATGAGGTGCACCAGACTGGTCATCACCAGTTGACACAACAGCTGTATCTGGTATTCATTAAAAAAGTGAGCCACACAGTAGGAGTGGGAGCACCAGGGAACCCAAAGCACCCAAGGGAGGAAGCCAAGCCTTGGACTTGAAGAGAAGGAGCAGGCCTAAGGGAAGCTTTGAGCATCAAACAAATGTGGGTACAGGGTGCCTCCCATATCAGAAACAGTGGCTACAGCAGGCCTGCTGACCACCATCATCAGTGACACCGTGCTCATATGTACATGGTTATATGTGCCTCCATCCCTTTACTAGCCTCTCAGAATTTTGGACTAGGTTGTGCTGGGTGGCACAGTATCTGAAAGTGAATGAAAGGGTGAAATATTATTGCTCTGTTGTGAGACTCCAGATAACTTTCTTCTCCCAGGATCACTAGCATGACAACTGATGGCTTCCTTCCATCCGATGCGGGTCAGAGTTGCATTTTAGGATGTAGTCTTTTCTCCTTTAATTAATTTTCAGTAAAACAAGTCTCTGCGCCTTTTAATGTTTTGTTTAGTATACAGGTGCCTCTGACAAAAAGGGAAACCTGATAGTTACCTTTCAATAGTCTGTCAACTACTACAACTTAATACATGCAAGGGCATCAACAATAAATTGCAGAGGGAAGCAATTTGTCATAATTTGCAACCGAAAAAAATTCTTGAGCCCTTCAAATGTTTTTCATAAGACCCACCCTTAGTCCCGCCTCTAGCTCCGCCTCCTTGCCACGCCCCCAGCTCGATCTGATGAGTACCTGCACTTTTTTCCCCCCATTTAAAGCACTGCACAGGGGAGTGCCCGGGTCACGTGCTGCAGACAGACAGATGCCAGGGCTCACAATAAAGCCAACCCTACGACGGTGCCAGGGACTCCTTGCACGAGAAGCCACCGGTGCACGGCGGTGGCACACGCAGTGCTGCTGAGTGGTGCTAAACCTGGGCAGAAAGGGTCACATCTGCACAAAGAGGCCCCCATCTCACTGCATGTGCTTGATGGCACGTCAGACTAGCCTGTGCTGTGCGCCTTGAAGCACAGAGCACACAGGGGGCACCGCTGTTCTGGAAACAACAGTGCAATACCGTTCCAGTATCGTGAACAGGGGTTTCAAAAAGTCTCTCACTGGACCGACGGCCCATTACACCTCCAAGAGAGTCTCAGTGCTGCAACCTCTGCTGAGCATCACACCCAAGCACCGCTGTGACTCGCTACAGTACCAGTGCGTCACTCCCGCTGAATGTCTAAGAGGGTCTCACTGCTGCAACCTGTGTTAAGCACAAATTCTACATGTGATTACATCTAATATTCATAGGTACTGATGTGTGTTTTCAGTATTGTACGTTATGAACTCCTTTTGCGAAAAAAACTAACATTTTAATAAATATCTGACATTATTTTAACATGCCTTTTGCTTCTTTAGACATGACACTCTCATGTTAGATGTAGTAATCATGGGTAGATATTGTTCAACGTGTGGTCCCCTTGACTGCATAGCTTTTACAAAACAGCAAATAAGCAAAGCTGAATATTATCCAGGGATTCTTTACAACCTAGTGTCAATGCCTTTTATATATGTGTTGCTTTAAAAACACACATAAATAAAAGGCATTACAATGCCAATAGCTTAAAGTCTCCCAATTGCGAGACCTATTGCATTGCAAATGCTTGTTAAAATAGGTATTATATCTTTCCTAAGCTTGTCTTCAGTAACATTTTCTTTTTTTTTCTTTTTCTTTAAATGTATAATAAAATGGGAACCAAAATAATCTTTTGAAGCAGAAAAGCTGTTCAGTCCCTTTTTTGGTCTTGCCTACTAGACATCACTTTCTTTTCCTTGCTTCTTGTTCAATTACTTGCCTTCCTGTTTATTTGTTTGTCGCTCCACTGAAGCATAGCCTCTTTACGTTTCTTTTGATTAGTTGGCTTGTTTGCTTCCAAAGTTCACATTTAGGGAAATACTTTTTTCTTTTTCATTCAGGATTACGTGAGAGCGCATATTTTTTCTGGCTCTTTCTCGAGTGCTGCTCCCCGGCCCCCAAAGTACTTGTCCCCTCCATGCTGTTTCTCCTTGCCTCTCCCATCTTGTCTGTAAAAACACAGGAGCAGGGATATTTTTGCTGGGGGATAACTGAATAGCAGACTTTACGGGTTGTTTTATCTCCAGCTTTAACATATTGCATGAAAGCTCACACCTTAGCATAAAAATGCTTTTATGGTGTTGGGGACTAGGGACAGCTGCTGCACTTACTCAGCTGGAGTATGAACCAGAAGGTGTACATAGCATGTCACTTCTCCCGGAGGCCCATAAATCTGCTCCCTTGGCTATGACAGAGGACCAAATGACTAAATTGTGTGGAAAGTACATAAGGCCTTGGCAAGCATTTCCCCTTACATTTTAGCACTTCCTTATTCTTTTAAATTCTGTTGAGAGTTTCCAGAGTGAAAACTATTTGAAAATATACCATGTCATTTAATAAGATGGAAAACATTTAATTCAATCTGTGGTTTGGAGATACGATAAGAAATATGTTTGCTTTTCTACCATTACTTTGAAATGTGTTTTTCTTTTACTTTTTGTAAACAATACTTTGCAGACAAACCTTGGAAAAGACAAACACTCGGCACATATCTTGGAAAGCGAGGCATATTGGCTATGCCAATACTTGAAACATGGGCTCCGGTCTCCATGTAAAATAACACAATTGTGTCGGCCTCCTCTAAAGTCAAAAAATGACTTGTCTTAACGGGGACTCTCTACGTTTATTTTTGGCTCTATGGTGCAAAGATCAATGCACACTGAGCTTGCTCATTTTTTGTGTTTTTCTTTTTAGAGCACAATGTTTAAGGTCAATTTTCATTTCTTTTTAGGTCTGTCTTTTTAAATAAAAATATTATGCACCACTTCCTTCCATACAGGGGTTTTCAGTCTGCCCGCTTCATTCATTCATCTATCTGCTCTAGTGTTATTTACATTTTCCTTGTGCCCACAGTACAGCATTGAACAAAGAGTCAGTCCACTTCAGCCATTGACTTACCTCACTGTCTGTAATGGCATTCTGCTCTTGCACACTGTGTATAGCTACACTATAAAAAGTGCCTTTCAATGCCAGTGAGAACTACTGCAATGTGTGCTTTTACTTTAGAAATATGCTCCTTGTGTGTAATGTTTTTCTTGCAAAACCTATTTACAAAGTAATCATTGGCAGAGCTTAAAGGTCAGCAGCCAATGTCAGAACTATTTGGCACATGCCTTGGTCTTAGTCATGTTATACTAGTAGGACCCATTTTATGTGTCTATCATAATTGATATAGCTCGTGTGCGATTTCAGATTGAACCTAGTAGAATGTTTTGGGATAAATCTGTTCTCTCACAGAAGTATCCCATGTCCTGGTAGTATTTAAATCCCAAAAATTCATAATGAGTTAAAACCATCAGAAAAAAATAATCCTGTATTTCTGCAGTTTATTGGATGAAGCAGTGCCCTTTAGAATGATAAAGTTGAGCTCTCATAATTCTTGTACTATGCAAGTCTCTTAGAAAGTGCCTTGTGGCATCCTTTTGGAACTGCACTGAACGTCTGATTCACATACAACTTACTGTTGGTTTGTAAAACTCACTGTACTCCATGACCATCTCCAACTTTACATTAAATCTTTATTTTTCTCTTTAGAAAATCAGTCGTGTCGTTTTTGTGGGCAACTTTTTGCGAGTCAATACATTGTCAATGAAGCTCTTGGCATATGCACTGGATTATTGGTCAAAGGGTCAGCTGAAGGCATTGTTCCTAGAACATGAGGTATGATATGACAGGAAGCACCCTTCAGATGCTGTTTTAAATGTCTAGTTATTAGACAGTAGTCCTAGTTATTTAAGTATTATCTAAAGTGTTGTTCAAATAAAATATCCAACCACTTACACTTGAATAAGTCTGCAAATGACTGATTTTTCATTACGATTTGAGTGGAAAAATGGTGCTTAAAGTGATGAAATAAAGTCTCAGTAAATTGCTGACCAGAATTCTCATACTGCTTTCCCTATTGGACTGAAAAATGTGAACTTGAGAAGACTTGTCTCTCAGCTTCCTAATAAAGCAACAGTGACTTCAAGATTTGTATGCTTCTACGTGTGATTTTAATAAACATACTGTTTATTGGTATTCATATAGCCTGAATGTGGAAATCAACAAAACTCAGATTTACATGCACTCACCTAATTGTAAATCTGCATATTTTCCCTAGTGGAAATTCAGAAGTTCCTTAATCTCCCTCACCCCATATTTAAACAAGCAAACAGATAGAAAAATCTTTTCCCTACAACCTAATGATGTAGCAGTTTGCAATTCTCACCTTGCACACTAGCTGGATCTGTGTTTTTGCACCACAAATGCACATATTGTGTATGAAAACCCAATGTGTGGCTTCACTTCATTCCCATTAGATCCGTTCTGCCCCTTCATATCCCCACCCCGATCCTAGCCTACAACCATTACTGATAAAATCTGCCCTACTCACAAATGTTCTAAAGTACAAAGTTTAAACAGAATACTTACATTCCTATAGATTCTCGTCCAATGGCTTAAAATCTGCCATTTCTCCATTAATATTGATTTGCATGATTTGCTCTGTTCTTCTGATTAATATGTTTGGACTGCTTTTAAACCTTTATCTGAAAGAAACACATAGTGATAGATTCCTCACCTTAGAATATCCCCAGGCGTCAGACTGGATCCGGAAAGTTTTCGTCAGCAGTACCCCTGCGCGTCGGTAGGTGGCGTTGTGCGGCTCCGCGTCCGTCGTTGGCGTCGTGGTCGCCGAGATGACGTCGCGGGCGCTACTTAGACGCCGCCCACGCGCGCTGACGTCAGTTCTGTTCTTTCTTTTTCCGCGCCAGCAAGCGCAGATCCGGGAAGAGCAGGAACCCCCAGTCAATTTTTGACTGACTTTTTTAGGCTTTTTGTCTCTGTTTTTTCATTGAGTCTTCGACTCCTGGTGCAGATAGGATGCCCGGTTTTAAGTCCTGCGGGGACTGTCACCGTATGATGTCGGTGACAGACCCGCACCGTGTGTGTCTTTTCTGCCTGGGGCGCGACCACGACCCCAAGTCGTGCCCCGACTGCCGAGCCATGGCGCCGAAGACTTTGCGGGAGCGGTCCCGAAAGTTGCTGGAAGCCCGGCAGTCGGCTCTGCGCCGTTCGAGGTCCCGGCCCTGTGGGAGGTCGAGGGACCGTGCGCGGAGTCATCACCATCGGTCTTAGGGATCCAAGTCATCGCACTCGGGGTCAGGTAAGGCGAAGCACAAGAAGTCGAAACGCCATCGTTCTCCGACTACCCCTCGCCGGTCACGCGGCTGAGGGTGCGGGTGGTGCCTCCCTGGAATGGCATGGTGAGCAAAAAAACGATGGATTTAGGCCCAGATCTCTGTACTGGGGTGAATGTATGACATTGTTCTGCATTCTGTCCATCTGTTGTTTTTGCATTTGTCACCCCGAGTGGGACGGGTATGCCCAGACGTGGGTCCCGTGCTCTCCATGCCACTGGAATCAAGCTATCCTGGCTGAAGAGGGGTGAAACCCCGAAACAGGTCCTAGGATGCTTGTTTCCAGTCCAGGGAGGACCTGGCTTGGCAGTTCGGGCTGGACTGTTCCCATGAGGCACAGGGTCAAGACTGATTTGCATATGGCTGGGTTAAAAACTGGAATGGCATGGTGAGCAAAAAAAAAGATGGATTTAGGCTAAGATCTCTGTACTGGGGTGAATGTATGACATTGTTCTGCATTCTGTCCATCAACTGTTGTTTTTGCATCCCCCAGGGCTCCGGCGGAGCCTATGCAGTCGCCGCCGGACTACCCGCCCTTTCCGGGTTCATCGGCGACTCCGGCCCAAATACAGAAATTCCTGTCGGCCATGGCTCGCCTCTTTGGGCCGTCGGGTCCCGCTGCTGTGCCTTCGGGCCCCGCGGTCCCGACTGGGGGTCCTCGCCTTGCATCGCTGGTGTCTCCGGCGTCGCTGTCGGCTCCGGCCTCGGCGCCGCAGGACCCCCTTGGATCCCGGTCGATGCCGGTTGACCTTATAACACCTCCACCGACGTCGACCCCACTGGCACCACTTTTGACGCCGCCCGCTCCTCGGGACAACGTCAACCTCAGTTTCAGCCCTGAAGTGGACGCGGCGTCGATCGATGCCGTTCTCGACGTTGCTCGGGGATTTCTATCTCCATGTCCATGCTCCTTATTTTACACCTGTTGAACAGCCTGAGGAGCCAGGGGAGGACTGGGAGGGGTCTGAGGACCCTCTCGCAGCTGCTTGCGAGTCTGAACAGGACTAGGCTGAGGAGTTGGGGGGTGCCAGTGGTCTGGATACCTCACCAGACCTTGGCATGCTGTCTCCTCCTACCGTGGCTACGGAGGAGGGTGCTAGTCATGCTGTAGTGTTGCGTAGGGCGGCCAAGGCCCTACACCTCGAGCTTCCTACGGTGGCCGTCAGGACTAACCTCCTGACAGAGGTGCTTCAGCCAGCAGCAACTTCTGCGGAGCCGCTGCTTCCCTTTAATGAAGCCCTTTCTGATGTTATTTTGGGCACTTGGTCCAGGCCCACCACAGGGGCTCCTGTGGATAGGAACGTGGCCCGACGCTATTGCCCGGCTCCTGGTGACCCCCTTTTCCTCTCCCAACATCCCACCCCGAGAGCTTGGTTGTCCAAGCCTCTGCTTCCCGTACCGCCTTCCCTTCCGCACCACCGGATAGGGAATCCAAGAAACTGGATCAGTTTGGAAAGAAAAAAGTTTCTTCCACCAGTTCTGCGCTGCGGTCCGTGAACACCGCATGCCTTTTGGGCCGTTATTCCCATTCTCTGTGCGATACGGTGGCGGACGTGCTGCCCCACTGTCCGGAGGAGGCCCGGCCAGCTCTCTCCCAGGCTGTTGCAGAGGGGAGAGACGCAGCTAAGTTCATGATTCATTGTGGCCTAGACACCGCCGACTCACTGGGCAGATCGATTGCAACGACGGTGGCGGTTCGCCGCCACGCCTGGTTGAGGACCACTGGATTTTCGGGGGATGTCCAAAACACACTTATGGACATGCCCTTTGATGGCCGTTGCCTCTTCGGCGACAAAGCAGACAGCGCGTTGGAGCGGTTTAAGGACCCACGGGCTACGGCCAAGTCCTTGGGACTCTCTGCAGTCCACCCTCCTCCGCCTTCTGCTTTTTGCTCCTTTCGTGGTACCGGAAGGGGCGCCCCGCAGCGTTCGCAACAGAGCCACAGGTCGGCGCAGCAAGCATCCCAGCGCGGACGTGAGTTCCGCCGTGGCGGACCAAGGGGCCAGCGGGCGGGCCAGTCCACCACCACCCCGGCTACCACTGCCTCCAAACCTTCCTAGTCCGAACTTTCAGGCCCATCAAACGCCAGTGGGTGGCAGGCTTCTCCATCGCCTCCCCCACTGGCGCACCATCACTTCGGACAGGTGGGTTTTAGAGATAGTCCGGAGGGGCTTCTCCCTCCCCTTCGAGACTACCCCTCCAGCCATGCCACCTCAGTACCACCGCATGTCGGGGGATCACTTGGTGCTTCTTCAGCAGGAAGTTGCGGCCCTCTTGGGCAAGGGGACCATCGAGCGCGTTCTGACGCCAGAAGTAGGTCGTGGTTGCTATTCCCACTACTTTCTGGTGCCCAAGAAGGACAAGGGCCTGCGTCCTATCTTAGACCTCCGGCACGTCAATCGCTTCCTCTGCAAAGAGAAGTTCAAGATGCTCACTCTAGCTCAGGTCTTGTCTGCTCTCGATCCACAAGACTGGATGGTAGCGCTGGACTTGCAGGATGCCTATTTCCATATCCCCGTCCAGCCAGCCCACCGGCGTTACCTGCGGTTCACGGTAGGCCACGAGCACTTTCAGTTCACCGTGCTCCCGTTTGGCCTTACCAGCGCCCCTCGGGTGTTCACAAAGGTGATGGCGGTGGTCGCAGCCCATCTGCGCAGATCAGGGGTTTCAGTCTTCCCCCCATCTCGACGACTGGTTGTTGAAGGCGGGCTCGCCCCAGACAGTCTTCTCCCACCTCCAGACTACGGCCGACCTCCTGCACTTGCTGTGGTTCTCCATCAACGTGCTGAAGTCGCACCTGATTCCCTCTCAGAAGCTCCTCTTTATCGGAGCGGTTCTGGACACGGCGCAGTTTCGGGTCTATCCTCCCGAACAGCTAGTCCGGGATATTCGGGCTCGGATTCCCATCTTTCAACCCTTGTCCCGGGTTTCGGTCAGAGTGACTCTGAGGCTGCTGGGCCTCATGGCCTCCTGCATCCTGCTGATCACTCATGCCAGATGGCATATGCGGGCTCTGCAGTGGGACCTGAAGTTCCAGTGGGCGCAGCATCAGGGGAACCTGTCCGATCACGTCCAGATTTCGGAGGGCACTGCACAAAAGTTGCAGTGGTGGCTCACGAACCGGCATTGGGTCGACGGTAGATCGCTCTCCCTTCCCCAACCGGAGTTTACAGTGGTGACGGATGCGCCCCTCCTGGGATGGGGCGGCCACATGGGAGAGGCCGAGATCAGAGGCCTCTGGTCTCCGGCGGAGTCCACGCTCCATATCAACCTTCTGGAGCTTCGGACGATACGGCTTGCACTGAAGGCATTCCTTCCCTCTGTCAAGGGGAGAGTAGTGCAGGTGTTCACAGACACCACCGCCATGTGGTACTGCAACAAGCAAGGCGGGGTGGGGTCGTGGACCCTCTGTCAGGAGGCTCTGCGTCTCTGGACATGGCTGGAGCATCAGGGCATGTCCCTGGTGGTTCAACACCTGGCAGGTTCTCTGAAAGCCAGGGCAGACTAACTCAGCCGCAGGTGCATGCTGGATCACGAATGGCGTCTGCACCCTGAGGTGGTGCAAGGTCTCTTTCAGCAGTGGGCAGAGCCTTGGTTAGATCTATTCGCCACCGAAGAGAACGCGCAATGTCATCAGTTCTGCGCGTTGGAATCTCCAAGGCGGCACTCGCTCGGCGACGCCTTTCGTCGCGAGTGGAGTTGCGGTCTATTGTACGCCTTTCCGCCTATACCACTTCTGCCCAGAGTGCTGAAGAAGATCAGGCGCGACCGGGCACAAGTCATCCTTCTGGCCCCGGACTGGGCTCGAAGAGTATGGTATCCCGAGCTACTCAGTATGAGCATCGATCCCCCAATCAGACTGCCTCTTCGGGAGGATCTTCTGTCGCAGCAGCAGGGGATGGTCCTCCACCCGAACCTGTCCAGCCTCCACCTCTGTGCGTGGAGATTGAGCGGCGGCAGTTGATTCCTTTCGATTTGCCTCCTGAAGTTTGTGATGTCATTCTGGCAGCCAGGCTTCCCTCTACTAAAGTGGTATACGCATGCAGGTGGAACAAGTTTGTGGCATGGTGCACAGCAAAGGCTGTGGATCCCCTTTCTGCCCCTCTTTCTGAAGTTCTACTGTTCCTTCTTTCTTTGGCCCAGCAGGGCTCTGCTCTGGGCACTGTCAAGGGCTACCTTTCTGCTATTTCGGCCTTTCTCCGGCTCCCTGATCAGCCCTCTCTTTTCATGTCCCCTGTTGTAAATAGATTTCTCAAAGGCATTACACACCTTTTTCCTCCTATTCCTTTCGTGATGCCTCAGTGGGACTTGAATTTGGTTCTTACATACTTGATCTGTGCTCCCTTTGAGCCACTTCATAACTGTCCTCTTCGTCTCTTGACCTTGAAGACTGCTTTCCTGGTGGCCATCACCTCCGCTAGGCGAGTGAGTGAGCTCCAGGCTCTTTCTTGTAAGCCTCCTTTCCTATCAGTCCATCCGGACAAGGTTGTGCTCAGGCCCCGTCCTTCCTTTTGCCAAAAGTGGTTACGGCCTTTCACATTGGGCAGACTATTACCTTGCCCACCTTCTTTCCGCCTCCGCATCCTTCCAGAGAGGAAGAGCGGCTCCACCGTCTGGACCCAAAACGTGCGCTCTCCTTTTATCTCAACCGCACACAGCAGTTCCGGGTGGATGACCAGCTCTTTGTTGGCTACGTTGGCACCAAGAAAGGTCGGGCGGTACACAAGAGAACTATCTCCCGCTGGGTTGTCTTATGTATCAAAGCCTGTTACTCTTTGGCTAAAAAAGAACCTCCGGTGGGGCTGCGTGCTCCTTTCACCAGAGCTACTGCAGCCACTACTGCATTGGGACGTGGTGTCCCCCTGCAAGACATCTGTCAGGCAGCCACGTGGGCCTCGCTGCACACGTTTACCAAGCATTATTGCCTGGACAGCCAAGTCCGGAGAGACCGCTTCTTTGGCCGTTCTGTTCTCCGTGACTTTCTGGTGTGATCTTGGTTCGCAGACCCACCACCGGGGTTGGTATTGCTGGGGTATCTATTCTAAGGTAAGGAATCTATCACTATGTGTTTCTTTCAGATGAACAAGTTACTTACCTTCGGTAACGATATATCTGTAAGAAACATTAGTAGTGATAGATTCCTTACCGCCCCGCCCATCCTCCCCGTTCTGCGAACTGATTTCTAGGGTTAAGGTCATCCCTTTCAGGGCCCTAGTTTCAATTCACCAGTGGTCAGTATCTTGCATGGCTCTGCGTTCCTGACGCGGAAAGTCGTGTACAGAACTGACGTCAGCGCGCGTGGGCGGCGTCTAAGTAGCGCCCGCGACGTCATCTCGTCGACCACGACGCCAACGACGGACGCGGAGCCGCACGACGCCACCTACCGACGCGCAGGGATACTGCTGACAAACGTTCTGGATCCAGTCTGATGCCTGGGGATATTCTAAGGTAAGGAATCTATCACTACTAATGTTTCTTACAGATACATCGTTACCGAAGGTAAGTAACTTGTTCGATAGTGGCTTTGATGGAAATAAATTTCTGTTCCATGTGGGATTGGCTTTTGTAATAAAAATTATATCTTTTTGGTTTTTTTCTTAAATACAGGGCTACTTTGGAGCGGTGGGTGCTCTGCTCGGGTTGCCAAACTTCTCCTAGAGCACCAGATGTCCTTGGCAGAATAATTGCATATCCCTGATAGAAATATCCTTGTGTATGTTAAACGGAACCAAAGAAGATCACCAGCTTTTAAATGCTGTAAATTCTTCTCTTGTGAAAATTGTGGTTAAACTGATGAAAATTGCCGTGCTTGAAAACTGGGAGGTCTACTATTCTCCTAATGAGACCGCCGACTAGAGAAAACGTATGCCCTGCATGTTCTCCTGAAATATGTCATCTGCAGAATGCCCTTGATTCTTTCAATGCTTTGACGCTTCTGGAGGAAATTTTACTTAATTAAAAAATAGTATTAACGGGCAAGGTATTTTTCCTGTTTAGTCATACAACATTTTTGGGAAAACACCAGCGCTAAATATCCCCTCTTGTTTTATGTTTCTTCTGAGTAGTCAAATGACATACTTCAGGCTTGTTTGGAGCGCATCTAGTATATTTTCTTTTTAAGCTGGACTGTAAAGGAAAATTGCACGGCATTTATATAGCACTAGCTTTCAAGGATGTGTTTTAATGAGTGGAATGGTGAAGATGTGTTAGTTGTACTACTTTCATCCTTAATACAATTAGTACGACAATCCAACCTATACAGGATTTAACTTGAAGCTGTTGAGGTTTCCTCAGCAAAGGAATTCCTTGTATTCTCTCATCTGTGCTCATCTCTATTTTTCCTAGCTATTAATTAGTTTACGGAGATCATTAGTTGAGTTCCATATGCAGTGTTGCACAACAGTATTTTTAACACCAACTGTGCCCTTGAGATTAAAGTATTGGGGTATATATTTAATGGAATTTGTACAATATAATGCTCATAATATTGCAAATGCATTAAAATATTTGAGATGCTGCGGGAAAGAAGACACTTGTGAAGCCAAAGTAAAAAGCTGGATAGTATCTTCATCTTTGAGCACCTTAAGCATTAACTGGAAGTCGAGCTTGGAGGAACAGCCCAAAACCGCATAGCTTTCTTTGTAATGCTCTACTGATGTGTTGATTGTTATTTCATGGGGGAACATTTTCGTAATGTTGCTCTTTGGAGTTTTACTGTGCTGTTGCTGAACTATTCCGAAACAGTTTACTTATCCTCATGCATTGTCTTGTGAAAAGGTTTTGAAAACTGCCTTCTACAGCTTGCATTGGGCATCGCATGTACCCAAGTAAAGATCTATTTCCTCTATTTATTTACTGCAAGACGCCTCATTTTGGCGCCACTCTGTAACTGCGAGTTCTAAACCTGAGCAATTCGGCCTCCTCCTGGCAGCATTTTGAAACTGACTTTTTATCTTGAATAATAATAGAGGTTGCTATTCTTCAGCTTGGAAGCCACAATCGCAGGTGTACTGTGGTACTACAAAAGGTATTTCTTACCTTTGCCTATACTTTAAGTTATTGTTAAGCTAACATAACAATGCCTGAACTTATGTTTACTGTCCGCTCACTGTATTTTTTTTTATTGTTTAGATAGCAAAAGATGTAATAATACATGTCTTATCTGTATATTGGCACACACTGTACTTGCACATCGATTATGTCTTTATAATTGTAAGCATCCTATATCTTTTGGTTCACAAACTGGTAATGTAAAACCTCTATTACATGAAAGAACACCCCCCGATAAATAGTTTGTTCATGTATTTTGTGTCTCTGCAGAAGAGGGCTTTTTTTTTTTTAAGGCAATGAACATAACACTATCAAGAATACATCTCGTTCAGTATTCCTCTCAAGCTGGCCAAATGCTATCCTAGTACAGCACAATGTGCTGGGTCATTTCCAATACTCTTTTTGTACATGAATTTCAATTAAGAGTGTTTGTTTCATAGAGTGCTTGGAAAGTGGCACATATGTACACTTCAAAGTTTCATCTGTTCTAGCTATCCTGTTTGTGCGGCATTGAAATTATGTAGGGACAAACTAACACTTATGAAACTCGTTGTTTGGTTTATGAAGAAACCAAGGAGTAATGTACAGAAGGGGAAAAGGAAAAAGAAACATTTGAGGCAAATTCATACAGAATTGGGACTGGAGAAGCAGTGCCACATAGGAGTTTGGACCCACTTTCTAATTTTAATACTTCATTTGCACATTTTGAGCCACATCTGGGACAAACCACAAGTCATACTTTGCCTCAGTGTTCTCTTGTCAGGTTTGGAAAGGCAGGATGTATGGTGTATTTTACATCTGCTTCTACTAAGTGATTGAACTTCGCTTATGTTAAATGGTTAACCTGTAGGCTGAAGTATAAATGGAACTGCAGTAAGCTTTCAAAGCTTACCAACCGTGTAATTAGAAGGCTATTCAAAGTCTTTTGTGCCTGTATATTCTTATTACTAAATATTGCTTTCCGAAGGCACATGCAAATATCTCCAATGTTAAGTCCTCAAAACTGTTTGCTGAGACATGTTTGCAATAACTTTTAATATCAGATATACATTTTCACACATTGATGTCGGATCAGGAGTTTTAGCTTACTGATCATTATTGTGGAAATGAGCATCTGAAGTCCAGAGTATTTGTTTGTAGGATGTCATTCCTTGAATATTTAATTGAGTCTTTTTCAGCTTATTAAAGAGGCTGCTTCCTAATCTTATACACCCAAAGTGGAGTTTTAGATATATTATAAATGATTCGAGTTGATTTTGCTTTAAAATCAAGATTTATATGGGAGTGGGTAACTCCTGCTATTGTGGCCATTCATTTTAAATTACATAATTTGTCAGATTATAATTTAAGGACCCTTTCATTTCAAAGGTTGCCAAAAATGTTTTTTTTCCCTATTCAGTACCATACAATAATATAGAATGAGCATGATTGTTTCAAAATGATCATTCAGATAATTTCAAAGTAAAAAATAAAAATTAGAATTGTCAGTAAACATTCATACATTTCTTGTGGCTTATAGCCATATAATATCCACTACAAATACCTTGTCTAACCTAAACATAATTCGTATCCTAGAGCCCTGCTAATGGAACATCTGTCAAACAGAGAACCTGCTCATTTTCTAATGTATCACCTCCAAGTTAAACTCCGAAGTCTATCTGTACAGCAAGCTAAAGCCTACTTTACATTTTTATAGGTTAAATGGTCACTGGAACTACCAGCTCTAATCTTGGATTTTATGTATTTTTCATCTGTTAATGCTCTTAAGCTTTCTTAGGCACCATTTTAGGTAACACAAGAATAATCGATGTAATATCGTTTTCAAAGTATGATAGATGTAATATCGTTTTCACAGTTTTGTTTAGCCTTAAGTGGTACGTTTGGTCAAAGCTCTTTATCAAAAATTTACATTTGATACGCCAAGTTAAAGGACTCAAAATGGGGTTGGACTACATGCTTTATATAGAATAAGATATCCAATTTTATTTTTTAACTATAGGCATTCTGAAACAGGTTTGCAGCTCTCGTTGGAAGTGACCTGTTTTAATCTACTTGGAATACATTGAGATGTAATCCCATTAATCTATAAACTACATTTTTATTGTGCCTTATTTTTTAGCTTGGACTTTAAAATGTTATTTTTCACATTCTACTTCACAAATACAGATGGTGTCCGTGCATGCTGCATTGGTAAAGTACTCAAATTCTAAAATGTACTTTGCCTGTAATGATGTTTTTTTTCTTTGCTGCAAGCTCATTTTGCAACATTTCATAATAGTATTTTAAGTCACTATTTGTAGCTGAGTCGCGCACAAAATTCAAATTTAGACCAATGTTCTTTAAGAATAATTCATATTATAATTAACTTGCATTCCAGATCCTCGGTTATTAAACTTATGTATGTACCCCAAGACATGTCTTGATTTCACAATGTCGGGAGTTGTAGAAGACTATTGGTCTTGCAATGGATAATATGTTTCTTAAAAATGTAGTTGAAACGGAATGTATACCAATCTATTCAAGCCGATAATCTGAGGAAAGTCCATTCTTTATGGTGCTATCTGGGCCCTATTTACCTTTGTCAGTTCCATTCTCATCTAAGTCTTTCCTTATTCTGTAAAGCCTTTTTACTTTTTTGCGTGAAACTTTAAAACTATGTTCCAATGGCAGCTTGTTGAAATTTGAAGAAACAATCTTCCAAAGTCCTATTAGTTGGCTTGTAGCCCAGTCTAAAAATACAGATTCTCCCAGTATCCCATTGTAATTAATATGCAAAGATGGTATGTTGAAAACACTTTTAAAGGTATACAATGTACATCTTCTAATGGAAATACAACTGTAAGGGGTCACAGAAACAATTGAGTGCTTTTTTTTATATACACAAAAGAAATTTGCAGTGCAGTACTATCATTGCATGAGAGGCAAAGAAAAGGGGAAATGCTATCCTACACCTTTTATCTGCTTTTGTCATTTTTGGTTCTTGCATTTTGATTCCTTTACTGCAATCAAATTGCAGTATTTTTGTATTTGTGTTGTGTGTTCTCCACAGCATGTATTTATCTATATTCCCCTCTGTAATGTAATTTAAGGTAGAATATATTGTACATAAATATGGAATATAAAATAGATACAACTCTATGATTTAAACAATCTTCATATATTTATTTGTTGCAATTTTGTTACGCCAGGAAAGAAAGTACAGTGTTTCCAGAGCCTGCACTTACTTTTATATCTGCTTGCTAACTGTGAAGAAAACCTCAATTTTTTAGTGATCCTAAAATATTAAATGAAGATGGTTAGTCTGCAGGAACAGGGCTTCAGTTACAGGAAATAACTGATGTATTAATGATGCACTTGTAGACAGTAAAAAAAACTATGAATAGCTGTAAAGTAGAACATTATACTTTAAAATTCACTGAGCCGTTTGTTAATGAATTTGAATAATTTGCCCCACCAAGTCTAATCCTGTGTGAGACAGGATTTACAGTCACTGAGTTCCCTCCTCGCCACTAAATAAGACATTGCATGCTTTTCAGCCATAAATTCCCTAGTGTGACGTTGCTGCCTTTCTTATGCATCTTAACAATAAGGCCATTGTCACAAAGTAAATAACAATTGCTTTCAAATTCTAAATATTTTAGTGAACTGATCAGATTCTGTTTCCACAATGCATAAACTTGGCTTCAGTATTGCCTATAGTATTTGAAGCCAATATGTTAGCAACAAATATTGAGAAAATACTTGACTTTGACTTCTGAGTGCCTTTTCTCAATTTACTTGAAGCCAGCATAACAAAATATAAATAGGACTTAAAACCATTGGTAAAACGAGAAGTTGCTTGAAATTTGTAGTTATAATTTTTGAAGGAGCTTCAATATGTTGCAGACAAAAGTAGTTTTAGTTCAATTTCAGAAGATATCTTGCTGCAAGCACGACCGACTTAAAAAAAAATAAAAAATAAAAAAATAGAAGTGAATGGAAGAACAAGCTGCCTCTCTAATGCAGGTAATAATCCTTTGAGCAAGTTGCAGAAGAGCTGCATTTCCTTTGCAGGAGGTTTGCAGAGACTGAATTAGTAGACACATGCTTGAGTAAATTAGATGTAGAAACGGACTCCCATAATTGTCTTTAAACTTACTAATAATCTCCTAAAGTCCATTTTTAGGTTTGATGCTGCCCTTTTTTGTTATTCTTTTCTGCGATCTCAACTCATTTGTATTCTTTTTCTTAATTGACCTAGATTTGTTTTCTTTCCAAAGGCTTGTATGGAGCATTTGCTAGAAAATATACCAACTTCACTCTTGATAGTCCATTATATAGCATATCCAGTACCTCTTGATAGTCCATGACATATCATGCCCGGTAGGTCTCCATGACTACCAAAACAATTTGCATGTTCCAAATACTTCTAGTAGGTTTCCAAATCTTGCCAGAAAAAGAAGCGATTTACCATTTTAATGGAATCCCCACCCCTCTGACAGAGCAATTCCCATAAATATGTTTTCAGCTTATGCCTTTGGTGAAACACATTTTTTCGTCAGAAATGAAAAGTGTGATTAAATGCGATCTGTGTTCTTAAGCTTAAGAAAAAAGGTGTGTTGCATCCCTTCGTACTTGCTTGTACTTGCTTTTGGTGCATGACAAGTGAAAGAATATATGTATAGGCAATATTTAAGCTGTGGAAGCAGATAGTAAAATATTTTCTAAGAGTAGGTGCATTGAATTAAACAAACTTAGCTAAGACTATGTGCTATGTTCTCACTTCAATTTATAATTCAGTATCTCCCTTAATAGAGATGTTAAACCAAACAATGTTTTGCTCCAACTGCAGTTTTTGGACTTCAGTAAAATGTAGTATGTACTTATGTGGAAATTAAGACCTACAGTGAGTGTTAAATGCTCACTAACTTATTGTATTTGTTGCAAGACATTAGGAACTAGAAGCTGCAATTAGTGTAAGTCACACTCAGAGTTTTCAAATTTGGCATGCAATTGATCACTAAAAATGCCAAATAATCTGCTACTTCCTTAATGAGATATGCTAACGAAATAAATACAACCCTGGATTATTGAATTCTCCTTTCATTGCTCTTTTATGTTAAGAGTTCCTCCTTTCATTTGGTAAACTGAGTTCTTGTAGTGACAAGTGTTGTGCACAACTACATTTTCTAAAACAATCATCCTGAAGCAGATATTTTGTGGGCTTCAAATCTCACCTAACAATGTATTCTAGTGTAAATATTTCTAGACAAACTTTCATAAACCGTTTCCCATACGTCGCGAGACACTGTGAAACTGTTTTTAATGGGAATATGTGGCTGCCTTTGCACTTGGGTCTGTTTGTCACAGTTAATTATCTGTATTTCCTTAATTCATTTTCCAAATGTATCAACTGAAGGTTTAGATGCTATATTCTGGAAAATATATATTTTTTCATCTGTGGGTTGCCATGCCAAAAACACAACAGGGTATTACTTTTTTCTTGGTTGTGTTTTATTTAAAGTGTATGATATAGCTCCATTCTATTTAAGCTTTCTTAGTTAAACAATTCCATAGTCAATAAAACTAAATGTGTGCCTATTTTTCTCAAACAAAGTAATTGAGAATGTTATTACTCACCATTTTCGGTTTCTCAGTGGCCTCATTGAGGGTCTAGAAACTAAAAGGGTGAAGAAAAGGTTAGCCTGTCAGCGTCCCTAGTAGATCCTTCTTACACATGCCTATATGTGTGTTTTCTACTCTCTCTGCCAGATGGTTGACAGCTCACTGAAAGAGAAACTACTGTGTTTCAGATGTTTTTATTGTCCATTTGAAGGATGCTTTGTACTTGAGACACCTTGTAAGTTTCTAAAGTCCTATTTTTCCAGTCTACGCATCATTACTTGAGCAATATGCTGCCCTCTTTTTCTTTGCCTGATGATGTGGTGACTGTAGACTTCCTCCAAGACGTCCTGTTACTCGTATCCTTGCCATCAAACCATAACAAAGGATGGCCTATTCAATTTTCCTTTTCATCTAGTCTCAGACTTCAGAATGTTAGACTATGCCTATTAATTTATTTTTGTGTGAAAACATATTGTTTAGAACGATTAGTCCGGTTTATCACAATTTAAATAAATTTCATGTAGCTAACCGCCCTTGTCCGAGGAGACAGCTGTGCTTGGTTCTTGATTGGGGTAGGGCACATATACATTCATGTTGTTTGCCCTCTTCTTGGCTCTGACCTTATGTGCAGTAGTGATGCTGATGGGAACAAGTGGGTTACAGGTTACAATTTCAAGAAACTTTGATCTTGAAGTCAGACACCAGTAGGAAGTCTGTCCCTCTCCCAGTGCGACCAAAAATGGTTTCACCTACTATTCTTGTGACGCGCAACAACCACTCAGTATTGTAGAACTTGAAGTACCTGAAGTTCAAAGAACTTAGCTGGGCAAAGTTCTGTGACATGTTTTATCTTCTAAGCCATATTCAATTCAAGTGAACTCCATAAGTCAAAGTCCTATTTGTGCAGTTGGTTTCATCACCAACAGTTCTTCAGAGTCGTACCTTGAGTGAGAGTTGTAGCATGAATCTGGTGGCTTCTTGCTTTTTATTTGTAGTGTTGTTCCAGAACATATGAACCTTCTCAGAATCTCCTACTTTCCTTCTTTAGAGTTCCGACTGCCTCCGAAGTGAAGTGTAATTTAATGTAACTATATGTGTAGCATTGTTACACAAAGTATTCGATTCCCTGGATATTAGATGGAGAAAATGCTAATCAGCGTTTTCGTCTGAGTCGCTTTTTTAAGTTTCAATGCGTTGGTGCTTGCAATATTCATTTTTTTTCTACATATTTCTGCAATAATTTTATAGACCTTGTGTAGTTATCTTCCATTTCAGGAGAAGAAAGTCTGCACCTTAGCCAGATTCTAGCAGTATGTTGTGTAGGCTGCTTAATCCTTTTACATTTGACTCCCAACTTGCACATTATTTAATGTTGTTGATGCTTAGAATGGACTACTTTTTGATGCACCTGCACAAAGCATCCAGAAGATGCCAGACTTTACAGCTAGAAAATGAATTTTGTGTAAGCATTCTGCAAGCAGAATCTTCTGGGTAACAATTTTAGTTCTAACACAGTAGTTGGAATTATTTCTGTCCATTTTTAAAGAAGCCTCTTTCCATGGTTTTCTTCCATCATCTTGTGATTTTATTATTCACTGTAATATCGTCTCAACATGTCAGGGACCAGTGTAGTTCTAGGATTACAGCATAGAATTAGCAATTTGTTTATAACACACATTTCCAGCTGGCACGCATCATAAAATCACTGCAGGTGCTGATTACGTTTTGTAATCCAGTACCTAGAAACAGTTGTCATTTGATAAAGTACCGAATTACAGCATTGCCTATCGAATGGAAACTAAATGTGAAAACAGATTTTCAAAATGTAACTTTTTGAATTGGAAAATACTGGTTGTTGGATAGATGGTATCAAGAGCACACAAAAGTTGAATGATCTCATCAGATATGAAACGTTAGTGGCAACCTGTATTAGGTTACAATTAAGAATACTCTTTTTATTTTTTATTTTTTTATTGGGTTGCCTATCAGAATATTGTTCACAAAAATATTGTGGCCTAAACTAAATATCATTTACAAAAATATCACTCCATTCAGTGTACATTTTCTATTATTAACTCTAATTTAGTAATATTTTTGTTAAATGACGTTTAGGCAGTTATTCTGGTACCAGACCGTTTTGTTCACAGTAGAGAGAGACCAAGCATCTGTTATTGAGGAGGGGTGCGCGGGAAAACCTATTTATTTTAGATAAGTAATTCAATTAAAATGCCTTATTTAATTTATTTGTACTGCAGTACCTCTTGTTTGTCTTTTGATCATCTTCATTGTCTCTCCAAGACAATGTTTTATGCGTAAAAATAAAAAAGATTGAAAGAGGTTCTTTTAAGAATAACAGTAAATTATATATTAATATAATCTGTAATACATAATTTGTAAATTGTTTAATTTATTTGTTTTTACTTGTTTTCATGATACTGAATGCATTAATTTTGTTATCTACAGTAGTTCACTGTTCTAATTTCAGTCAAAACTATTCTGGCATGTGCTTTAACCATTCCATTATAGTGCTACTTGTACATATTTCACACCTCTTGTTTGTACAAATTGAAGATGATTTTCATTTTTTCAGTTTATTCTTGTATTGCCTTTAATCCTACAATAAAAATCCAGCTACTTTTTAGTAGCTTTAATTGCATCCTGTGTGAGCCTTTTTTGAGAGCATTATTGATAACTAGAACCAGCTTCAAACTTTTTTGAATGCAGGCAACAGAGGTTGATTTTGCTGCGTGTAATTCAATGTTGAGTGTGAAAAATGACAGTTCTGTCGAAAGTTTGGAATGGTGTTGGACTGAATACCAAACTGTAAATAGTGATAACAGAAAAAGGACTTGCAACTGAGAACAACAAATAAGTTTAATAATTTAATTAATCTCAGTTTACATTTCGCATGTGAATGTTTACATCGCCATAATTTTTTCAAATAATGTAATGACAACAATGGTACTTTCTCATTTTGGACAGGCTGAAATGTGACTAAACCATTTCCTCACCAAGGTGACTAATCTCTCATAGTGCCTATTGGTTTTTTTTTTTTTTTTTTAAATCTGGGTCAGTGACCAACAACGTTGGACCCATTGACAAGCTTGTTTTTACTAAGGATCTAATGCACCAATAGTGTTTGCACATGAATGTTTCTCACTGTGGCCAGTGGTGCTAAAGTCTTGCAAGTTTATAGTAGCAACACACCAACATATTCTGATAATATGGGGACTGTAAACTCCAAAATCCTTTGGCATATAAGGTATATAAGGTCTGATATACTTGTAGTAACCAATACATTTAACTTCTGAAAGTTACTTTCTAGGTTATATATCCTGTCCCATAAATCACTCTGGGTTTCAAAATAAGTTTTCATTACAAAGCTATAAAACCTGATTTTTATCATGTCATTTGCAGAACACATGTAATTAGAATTTTACCATGTTCCATTCTTTATAAAATAATGATTAAATCAGCATTTCACATTGTAGGAACGTGGGTTATTATATAGTCAGGCTGGTTCGACTTCACTATGTAATAATCTCACGATGACCCAATAGGTCCTTTGGATTCACACTAATAAATCCCTAGCTCAGTCCTGGGAGCGTGGCACAGAGCAGTCAAATTTTACTTGAGGAACATGTGTTAAGCATTTCAGAGTGCCAACATGGACGATAAGTAATTGACAGGACTCAAAAGAAATGCGACACCAATTTATAAATCTAAAACAGATTTTTATATAATTTTAGACACCAAAACGAAGACAATCGGATAAATATATCCAGAGGTATGAAAAAACAAATTGGTGCATTTCACTCTTGCAAAATGATAATGTTGCGGTCAATGGGAAATCCCACTAGTGACACTCGGTCTCTTGCAGGACGAGTTCAGGCACTTTCCTACACACATGCTTTTACAGTTGAACTCAATGTAGATTTTTACACCTTTGGCAACAGGTATAAACGTCTCTATTTGATAGAGACTTCTAGCTGCAGATTCCTTACCTTTGATTTCCCAGGCGTCACACTGGTTCCAGAAACTTTTTGCGTGAGCAGTACCCCTGTGCGCTGTCAGGTGGCTCCATTTGGCTCAGCGTGACGTCTCCGGCGTCGGTTGTGACGTTGCGGTCACCTATAAAGGCACCACTCAGATGCGCGGACGTCTGTTCTCTTCTTTTCGCACCAGTTAAGTGCTGATCCGGAGAAGAGCTACCCTCTGTCTGTTTTTGACAGACTGGTTTCAACATTTTGTCAAGAGATTTTTCTTGTTTGTTGAGGATGACATCTAGACAGGTAGGTTTCAAGCTGTGTTGCGCCTCTCACTCGAAGTCGTGCTTGGTCTGCCGGGCCATGGAGCCGAAGGCCTTGCGGGAGCGGTCCATGAAGCTCCTTGCGGCCCGGCAGTCGACACACTCGAGCATGACTCCTCTGAGGTCCTGATCAAGGAAGAGAAGGTCGCTGGACCGCTCCAGGAGCCCTAAGTCCTCTTCTTCACAGTCAAGGTCCTCGGAACACTTGGGGGGGAAAAGGCATAAGAAGAAGAAGTCCAAATGGACGACTCTGAGTCGGATCAACGTCAGTCCGCAGCGTCAGGAGCCCAGAGGTTCTATGTCGTTGCCTGTTCATTTTGAAGAGGTTTCACACTTGGGAGAAGAATGGGAGGGGTCCCTGGAGCCTTTGGAACACCAGTTGGATGCCCCTTGTGAGCAGTTTGACTGGTATGAGGACCTTGGAGAAGCCAGTGCACTGGACACATCTCCAGATACTGGCATGCTCTCTCCTCCTAGTGTGGCCATGGAGGAGGGGGCATCTTATGCCATGCCATGGTGGTGAGGAGGGCAGCAGAGGCCCTCGACTTTGAGCTCCCATTGGTGTAGGTCAAGACTAATCTCTTGACCGAAGTGCTTCAACCTGGGGATCCTCGTTCGAACCCCTTTTGTCTTTTAATGAAGCTCGGACAGATGTCTTTCTAGGCACATTGTCCAAGCCTAGAACAGAGGCTCCTGTTAACAGGACAATAGCATGCCGCCATCGCCTGGCCCGGCACCGGGTGATCCAAGTTTCCTCAGCCAATACCCCACCCCTGAGAGCTTGTTGGTTCAGACTTCAACGTTCCGTGGCGCTTTCCCTTCTGCTCCCCCGGATAGAGAATCCAAGAGGCTGGATGTACTTTGGAAGAAGAGGTTTTCTTCCACCAGCCTTGCATTACAGTCGGTAAACACCACATGCTTATTGAGCCGTTTCCCGCACACCTAATGGGAAACGGTTGCGCAAGTGTTGCCACAGGTCCCAGGTGAGGCCCGGGCCGTGCTTTCCCAGGCAGTCAAAGATTGGAGAGATGCAGCAAAGTTCACCATTAGGTGTGACTTAGATACGACTGACTCGCTGGGTAGAGCGTTTTTGTCTATGGTAGCCTTATGGCGCCACGCCTGGCTGAGAACATCTGGCTTCTCGGGTGATGTCCAGGCTAACCTCATGGACATGTCTTTTGACGGGACTCGTCTCTTTGGTGAGAAGGTGGACTCTGCTTTGGAGCACTTCAAGGAATCTCGGCCAGAGCCTTGGGCCTCTCGGTTACACCGCGTGGCCAGTCTACTTTTCGCCCCTTTCTTGGCAATGGAAGGGGTTATCGACCGCGTCATCCCAGCCACCGTCCTGCACAGACACCCCAAGTTGTCCGAGGACGTGGGCGCAGTGCATTCCGACCTCGTGGGAATGGTATCCAGAAGTTGTCTGCCACCCAGCCCCCGGCAGCTGCAGCCTCCAAGCATTCCTAGTTTGGTTCTGCAAGACCATGCCACTCCAGTTGGAGGGAGAACGCAAAATCATCTCTGCTGGAGATCCATAACATCGGACAAGGAGATCTTGCAGATCATTCAGGATGGCTATTCCCTTTCCTTTCTTTCTTTTCCTCCTCCTTTACCACCAACCAAGAACGGCTAGCAGAAGATCATCTGTTATTACTTTGAGAAGAAAATTCAGCTCTCCTGGAGAAGGGAGCTATAGAGAAGGTTCCGATTTCAGAAGTAGGTAGTCGTTGTTACTCCCGCTACTTTCTAATACCGAAAAAGAACTAAGGTCTACGTCCTATTCTGGAACTCCAGACTGTCAGTCTCTTCCTCAAAAAGGAGAAGTTCAAGATGCTCACGTTTGCTCTGGCTGCGTATTTTAACATCCCCATCCTGCCGGGCCACAGGCGCTACCTGCTGTTCAATGTAGGCCACGAGCACTTTCAGTTCCCCGTGCTCCCCTCTGGCCTTACCAGTCCCTCTCGGGTGTTTACGAAAGTGATAGCTGTGGTCGCAGCTAATCTGCGCAGGTTAGAGTTATCAGTCTTCGCCTACCTCGACAACTGGCTATTGAAGGCACCTTCACCCCAGGTTGTCTTCTCCCACCTCCAGACTGTGGTGGACCTCCTGCATTTGCTAGGGTTCTCTATAAACGTGGCAAAATCACACCTGACTACTTCTCAGACGCTCCCTATCATCTGAGCTGTGCTGGACACACTGCAGTTTCGGGCTTATCCTCCCGAACAGTGAGTCCTGGATATTCAGGTTATGATACAGATGTTTCAGCCTCTATCCTGGATTTCGGTGGGAGTGACTCTGGGGCTCATGGCTGCCTGCATCCTGTTGGTGAATCATGCTAGATGGCGTATGTGGGCTCTGCAGTAGGAACTGAAGTTCCAGTGGGTTCAGCATCAGGGGAATCTCTCCAACATGGTTCAGATCTCGGAGGGAAATGCAAAAGACCAGCAGTGGTGGTTGATGAACCGCGATTGGGTCAGAGGCAGACCCGTCTCCCTTCCCCAACCAGATCTCACATTAGTGACGTGCGTCATTCCTGGGATGGGGTGGCCATCTGGGAGAGGTGGAAATCAGGCGACACTGGTCTCCGGCGGAATCAAGGCTCCACATCCACTTGTTCGTGCTTCAGGGATGCGGCTAGCATTGAAAGCATTTCTTCCCTCTGGCAAGGGGAAGCTGCAACACAAGAAGCTGGTGCAGGTGTTCACGGGCAACACGACCGCCATGTGGTACTGCAACAAGCAAGGCAGGCTGGGGTCCTGGACCCTTTGTCAAGAGGCCCTACACCTCTGGATATGGCTGGAACAGCAGGGCATGACCCTGGTGGTTCAACACTTGGCAAATTCTCTGAACGCCAGGGCGGACAAACTCAGCTGTCGATGCCTAGCGGATCACGAATGGTATCTCCAGTCAGAGGTGACACAAGGTCTCTTTTAGCACTGGAGAGAGCCTTGGTTAGATCTGTTCGCCTCCGAAGAAGAACGTGCAATGTCAGCAGTATTGCACGCAGGAGTTTCCAAGGCCGCTATCTCTCGGTGGCGCTTTTCGTCACCAGTGGAGCTCAGGCCTCCTGTATGCCTTTCAGCCCATACCACTTCTGCCCAGAGTTCTCAAGAAGAGTCATTTTTGTGGCTCCGGACAGGGCACAGAGTGTCTGGTATCCAGAGCTTCTTCATCAGGTTGCCTCTTCGGGAGGATCTTCTGTCGTAGCAGCAGGGGAGGGTCCTCCACCCAAACCTGTCAACTCTCCTCTTCCTTGCGTGGCGATTGAGCGGTGATAGTTGATAGCTTTCGACCTTCCTCCCGAAGTATGTAATGTAATTTTGACGGCCAGGCGGCCCTCCACTAAGACGGTATACGCCTGCCGTTGGCAAAAGTTTGTAAATTATTGTACTGAAAGGTCTATTGACTCTCTTTCTGCTTCTTTGTCTAATACTCTTCTTTTTATTCTTACCCTTGCCCAGCAGGGCTCTGCTTTGGGTACTCTTAAGGGTTATCTTTCTGCTCTGTCTGCTTTCTTGCGGCTGCCGGACCAACCCTCCTTGTTCAAATCCCCTATTGTAAATGGGTTCTTAAAAGGGCTTGTGCATGTTTCCACCTACACCCGTTATCATGCCACAATGGGAGCTCAATCTGGTTCTCAAATATCTTGTGTGCTCCCTTTAAGCCTTTACATAATTGTCCCCTCCGGCTGCTTACCATCAAGACAGCCTTTCTAGTGGCGATAACATCTGCCCGGATGGTGAGTAAATTGCAGGCTTTGTCATCCAAGTCTCCCTACCTTATGACGTTCTTGGATAAGGTGGTGTTTTGCACCCGTGCCTCATTCCTTCCAAAAGTGGTGACTCCATTCCACCTGGGTCAATTGGTCACGCTGCCCACCTTTTTTGCTCCCCCGCATCTCTGTAAGGAAGAGGAGCGTCTCCATCGTCTGGACCCAAAAAGAGTGTTGTCGTTGTACCTTGACCGCACAAAAGAGTTCTGGGGGGACAACCAACTCTTTGTGGGTTATGTGGAAGCTTAAAAAGGTCGGGCAGCGCAGAAGCAAACCATTTTGCACTGGTTCGTTATCTGCATCAACATCTGCTACGCCGTGTTTAGAAAGCAGCCTCCAGATGGCTTACGAGCCCATTCTACCAGTGGGAAGGCTGCAACCACGGAGTTGGCTCTGGGAGTGCCAATACTGGACATTTGCCAGGCTGCAACATGGGCTTCATTGCACACGTTTGCAAAACACTACTGCCTGTACAGTCAGGTCGGTAGGGACGGACATTTCGCTGGTTCGGTCCTGCAGGACTTTTTAGTCTAGAAATTCTGTCCGCAGCCCACTGCCAGGATGTATGGCTTGGGTATCTATTCAAAGGTAAGGAATCTGGTGCTAGACGTCTGTCAGATGAACAAGCTACTTACCTTCGGTAATGCATTATCTTGTAGAGACAATATTTAGCTGCAGATTCCTTACAGACCCACTTATGCCTCCCCGCTATGCGGACTCATTTATAGGAGTAGGTTTGTTCCCCTTTTCAGGGCCCTATTTTTGACACACACAAGTCAGTTCACTTCATGGTTCTGTTCTTCTGGCATGGAAAAGTGAAAAGTAACAGACGTCCGCGTTCCTGGGTGGCACCTATATAGGTGACTGCAGCATCACAACCGATGCCAACGATGCCGGTGATGTCACGCGGAGCTACCCGACGGCGCGCCGGGGTACTGCTTGCGCAAACGTTTCCGGATCCAGTCTGACGCCTGGAAAATTCAAAGTTAAAGAATCTGCAGCTAGATATTGTTTCTACCAGATAATGCGTTACTGAGGTAATTTATTAATTAGTTTTTATTTTGATTGGGTCCTACAGTATTTAGTGTGTTAGAGACAGCTATAATTAATCACCTCCTATGTTTACATATCAAAGGACATGCAGAGAATGACTGACTTCGCTTCCTTACTACACTACACTCTCCCTTGACAGCGCAGCTGTAAAATGCAGGAGTGTGGCCCCAAGGTGTTAAACAGATATGGCCTCAATATCTCCAGGCACCTGGAATCTGGATGAGGGGGGGGACTACCGTGCCCATTTTTGGGTGTTGGTCCTATACTTGAGTTTTAAATATATAGCTCAACAGGTTCTTTGAACCTATGCTTTTCTGATTGCTAATTCTCATCACAGATTCCTCTCATTTTGAATCCCTCCCCCCGAAGGTACCATCTGGATTGGGAAAACGTCTGCACTGGTTCCTGCATGCCTGTAGCTGCTGCCATTGGACTCTATGACGACTTCATCGAAATATCTAGATATGGCAGCACATATCCACATACAAGGGTCACCCTTACACACTGATATCAGTTTCTATTTTTCTGCATCCTTTAACACCGATCTGGTGCTCTGCTCCCAACATTTTCAGTGTTTTACCAATTTTTCCAAAATTATTTTTCTGACAGTGTGCAGGAATGTCACCCCTAAGACCACAGGATTTAAGCCATGATGCCCCTCTAAGAAGCAGATGTCGGTCAATGGTCTACACTGTGCCTGTCTTTGGTTCCTTGGCTCCAAATACAATTTGAAGTCCTGGAATAAATGCTCTCTGATGTTTCCAGAAGCCATCAGAGAGCCTGAAACCATGCTTTACATTGCTGAGCACTGGAAACTGGGGGGGGCCCTGATCTGAATCGCAAGACCATTCATGATTGCTGTCCTCGGTTAAGTCCAAGATGAGGTTGAAATGAAAGATTTGATGCAAACCCATGAAGGCCAAGCCGGATTCAACCCCGTCCCAGTGTTTCCTTCTATGGAGAAGTTGCGCAGTCTGCACTGAAAAACTTGGCCTCCAGCAACATTGTCCAGTTCAGACCCGATTCCAAGGTTGGAGCTGATGTGTCTGAATTTGTAAGGCTATTGTCAACTCTGCAGAAGATTGAGGCCTTTAAACAGGCAATGCTTGAGCTTTGAGTTGTTCTGGTTCCCTCTGGGGGCCTTGGGGGTCACATGGATCTGCTGTGGCCTCCAGTTGGGTTTCTATCAGCTGGTCCTCTCCCGGTGACAGCTGAGCCTGTTCAGCCCTTCACCGGCTCCAGACTACACCTCCGCATCGCAAGCCACACCTGTTGAGCACAGCATCTTCCTTTGTTCCAATGCAGGTGTTGGATCCAGAGCTGAATTCATCCAGATTGCAGCCTGTGATGTGCTATGAAATAAATAAAGAGCAACCTATGACTTGGGAGTGTTCACTTGTCATGACACTAGTGCTATTGGAGGTTGGATGCCATTTTTCATTTCTGACTAACTCTCATGTGGCCAGGGACTGGAGCAGGTTCCCCGCAACAAATGACAATGAGGAGGTGGATAATCCCATCCCTCAAAATGCCAATGCTGGCCTCTGCCTCGACCTTCAGAGTGCCAGAGGTGTGGGCACTTTGCCTGAAGCTGCATTGAATTTGCCATTGGCTCCCTTAATGAGGATAGTGCATCTTCTGCAGTGGTTGTACGCAGGTACAGTTGCTGACTGAAATTTACAACTTGGGCCATCAACGACTGAGTTCTTACTGCCATTAAGTGTAGCCTTGACTAAGGCTTTTGTGGCAACCTGGATCAAACCTTGTTCTACACCATCTATGAATCCACCTAGTTTCTTGACACCACAGGCCTGCTGCTAAAGGCCTATCCTTTTGATGCAACATCTGACTCTGTAAAGCCTTTTGATGCGTGCTTTAGCTAGTAAGGTGGGCCCTACTGCTCCTCTGGATAGGGAGTCCAAAATGCTTGACACCATGGAGTCCAAAATGCTTGACTCCCCTAGGCAAAATATTTCTCTTCCACCAATTTGGTCCTGCTGTTGGTGAACTCTGAATGCCTCTTGGGCACAAGCGTGCTCAAGGATATTGTGAACAATATCTTACCCTCTGTCATGCCTGCATGGGGCCACATACATACTGAGGGTTGGTCTCAACATTGTGGACTGTTTTGGCAGCGCTTTCTACACCAGCATGGTCGTCCTACAACATGCTGGGATGCTTGCTACTAGATTATCCGAGGACTTCCAGACATCATTGATGGACATGCCATTTGGCAAAGCCATACTCTTTGGTAAGAAGTTGGATTTGGCTCCATAGCGCGGTAAGGATAACAGAATTATAGGTTGCTTTGCCCACCTGCCAGCTCTGCAAGCAATGCCAGACGTTCCAGGGCTATTCAAGGGCCCTTTCCTCCTGCCAGAGGCAGCCCCCGCAGCCTGTCCAGCATTTTGGTGGCTGCTGAGGGAGAGGTGGTGGTAGAGGTTGAGGCCACCCACACATGCAGTACTCCTCATCCTCACGATCTGCAGCCCTGCGGCTTTAGTTTCCCATCCGAAGGTTATATGGAACCAGTAGTGGACAGGATCCAATTTTGCCTACCCAGCTGACATGCAGTCTCTTCGCACAAGTGGGATGTTCAGGGTATTCAGTTTAGTTATGATCTGCCCTTTTTGTCTGCCCCTCCCGACGTTTCTCCAGTTTGTGGCCAGACACCAGAGGACCATGCTGCTACCCTGGCCAAAGAAATTCAGACACTGCTTATCAGGTTTGTGATTGATGTGGTACCTGAGGTGGAGAGGAGCACATGATGCTACTCCCGATATGTATTGATCTCCAATAAGTACCATTGAAGGGGGTGTTACACTTATCTTTGATCCCATGCTTCTAAGCACATTCCTCGGAAAGGACAAGTTTGCAAGGCTGATGTTTGTACAAGTTCTGACGGTCTTGCTTCCTGGAGATTGGATGGTGTCCTTGGACTTGCAGTACATGTATTTTCATGTGCCGATACTACAGTTCCACAGGCAGGGGGTTGGGTCACTTCTAGTTCACCCTCCTGCCCTTTGCTCTTACCGTGGATACATGGTTGTTCACAAAAGTGATATCAGTGGTCACAGCTCTTCTTTGCAGGTCAGGAAAACATGTATCTGTTACAGGGACCAGGTTATTGAAAAGATAACTTCAAAGGTTGGCGCAAAGAGTTTCATTCATGTTGGAGAGATCTGTGAAGAGGAGGCTTTCGGCGCGTGGAGCATGTCCAGCATCGCGTGCGGTCATTGCTGTAGTGCAACAAGCCAGTTGTTGCAGGAGCTTTGCGTTACCTGATCTTTGCTGACGGTCAATGTCCCCGTGAAGAGCAGGTCCCACTAGATCTTCACATCTGCGCTGGTCGCGGGTGGTTGATTCTCAGCACGAAGAGGTTACTTTGTGGTCGCGAGAAGCCTGAAATTTAGGATTTCCATCGTGAAGAGGAGTTCTCACTAATGCCAGCCAAGGGTCCAGGACCTGGGGAGGGACCTCTTGGGGGATCAGAATTCCGCAGAGGCCAGCAGCAAGGCAGGTCCAGTTGGTGCTGGGCAGATGCAGGGAGGCCTTTGGAAGCTTGTTGTGAGCCTCTAGCTCATACAGGAAGTAAGCCAACTGGCACTTGGAATAACTATCTAGCCTGTGATCAAGGCAAGCAGGTCCACTCTTCCTTCTTCAGACAGCAAGGCAGTCCTTTTGCAGCAGGGCAGTCCTTCTGAATCTTCCACAGGTCCAAGAGTGTTCTGATGGTAGGTACTGAAGGTCCTATTTTTATATCTGGTGATAGCCTTTGTTTGCGAAACTTCCATGTTCTATTCCCCCAAACTCCTCAAGACAACTGTAGTTGGTGTCTTGGGTAACGATATGATGTCAAGTCTCTTGTGCCTCCATGCACCTGGAGGCCAGCAAGGACCAGGAGGACAAGTTACTTTTGACTAAAGCCTACTAGGAGACCCCAAGCAGACTCCCTGTCCTAAGGCTAAATCTCCTTTCAGGGCATGTTCTCCTAACAGATCTACTGCCAGAAAGCACCATAGGAAGGTGACATTCCTAGTTTTTCAAACGACCCCGCACAGGTCGAAGCCTTCAGGCTAGAAATGCTGGATCTTTCCAGGACTGCCCCGTAGCCCTCTGGAGACCTTCACCAGAGGGAGTATGTTCCTGACTGTTTCACAGTCATCCTCGACAAGATAGTGTTTTGCTCTCTTAAGTTCCAAATGTTGGATTGGGGATTCCTTCAGCTCAACCATGATGCTATTCCTTCACTGGCTTAATCCCCGGCACCTAAGACAAATTCAAGCCCTCTAAAGCACTGTCTGTCAGCTGGTCCGGAATCCTCAGGATCGTGCGTTGCTATATATGGTCCACCTCCTGATAGCCCCAATGTCTGAGTAATATACGGACTTGATGGGGTGATCAAGCGGGGGAAGGAAAGGATGGGAACAGCGGGGAAGGAGACCTGCAACAAAGAAACATTGCGTTGAGAAAACAGCCTTCCCTAAAACATATAGTAGTGTCCCCCCCCCACTTAGAATATCTTCTTTAGGAATACCTGTAAAGGAAACAAATACGGTGTCTTTTCGGAACCTGATCCTTTGCAGTTTGTAATCCTCCTTAATCTATAGCATGGAATATATGTATCAAAATTGTCATCTTTTGTACACCTATACACAGTTTTCAGTAAGTCTTTATATCCAACGCAAAAACATACCAGGAGTTCTACCACAAGGGTTTTGAACAGGGGGGAGATCTTGCCAATCCAGGAACACCTGATCATCCCCTGTTAGGAAACATAAGCAAAACACAATCCCCAACTGCCTGCAGTTGTAAAACCTACATAGGTGTGTGGCATACGCCAGAATTAAATAACGCTTTTCCCTAATGCACCTTGGGGAAAATGGTAAGACGTTTAACACAGAACAAAACATATAACATGGGTTTTCTGTGAACACCCGCTCTATCTCCCTGCATGAGTTGATGTCAACTCGCCAACAAGGGAAATTACGTGAGAGTGGAATCACACGTGGAAACTTGCCACGCAGCTTGCGCGGACCGTGGAGTTACTACAAGTGCCTCGAGTCAGTACAACTAACCCGCATAGAGTTTGGCGGGAACAAGGTCAGGTCACTAAAAATAGAACAAGCTATCACAGAGCCTTTCTCCCTGCAAGAGTCGGAGCCCCGACTCCACCATCAGGGGAAAACAAAATGAAAGAAAGCTGCCGAAGGTTGCGCAGACCAGTTCTGCGATATCAGCTGCCACAACAAGCGTCAAGGGTATATTAACAGTGGTGCACACAGCACCCTTAACAGACCCCTTGATATCGTTGCGGCTCCAGGAACGAATAATCGGCACCCGACTGATGCCCCGGAAGTTCTTTTATTCTGGCGCTATCTCCCGGAATTACGTGCAATACGTCACTTCCCCCATGGTATCATGGGAGATGTAGTCTTTCTTGATTGCACCGGAACCAGTATGTCTGGCAGTGTTCTACGAGCGCCTGTGTCTTTGGAGGTGCGTTACGACAGTACATCCCTCTCCCGAAGAACACTGACAGAGACAAGGTTTTCTAGGGAATCGTTTATGAAACATGGCAGTGAATCTGGGAGCATGCACCCCTGCAGCGGGCTCCCAAGAGTTCTCCTCATTCCCATACCCCTTCCAAGCTACAAGATACCACAATCTTTTTCTATAGATCTTGGAATCCAAGATCCCTCTCACCTCATGTTCCATCTCATTATTCACCAATACTGGCACAGGACCTTTCTTGACCTGAGCATGAGAGGGTTTTAGTAACGAAACATGGAATGCAGGGTGTATTCGTAGGTTAGATGGCAGAGCTAGTTTCACCACCACCACAGGGTTTATAAGTTTGATCACCTTATAGGGTCCGATGTATTTAGGATTGAATACGCTATACCTTTTGAATCTAACATTCTTCGTAGACAACCACACATAATCCCCGACTTTGTACACTGGCCCTGACCGTCTGTGTTTGTCAGCATAGGCCTTATATTGGGTCTTCGAGTCTCTCAAACATTTCTGTACTCCCTTCAAGATGTTCTGAATGTGAGAGATCCTATCCTTTACCTCTGGATTCTGCCTGAAACGTAAAGGGTACTGAAAGGGAATAAATCTAGGATGAAACCCGTAAGTGCTATAGTACGGAGAATGTTTGATAGACCTGTGGGTGGCGCTGTTATATGCGATCTCTGCTAGCCATAAGCTGTCAACCCACTCCTCTGACGTGATGTCCACGTAACACCTAACGTACTGTTTTAAGGTTTGGTTAACCCTCTCTGTCTGACCGTCAGTCGGAGGGTGAAAGCTGGTAGATGTATTAGAAGAAATTCCCAGCGCAGAACACCATACCTTCCAAAAGTTAGCAGTGAACTGAGACCCACGATCGGAAACAATGACCCGGGGTAACCCATGTAATCTTACTATGTGTACAAGGAGTAAATGTGCTAACTGACCCGCTGTAGGTAAGTGTTTGCAGGCAATAAAGTGGGCCATCTTTGTTAGTGAATCCACTACCACTAAAATAACGGTGTGTCCCCTGTCAGCAGACATTCCTACCACAAAATCCAGAGAAACGTTCTCCCATGGTTGTTTAGGAGTGGGGAGCGGTTGAAGCAATCCTGCTTGTTGTGCATGAGTAGATTTCATTTGACTACATGTCACACATTCCTTCACCCAAGCACGTATATCTTTCTTAACAGTGGGCCACCAAAACTGACGGAGCACTCTTTCAACAGTCTTGTCTGTGCCGTTGTGGCCTGCACTAGGCACGGAATGACACCAGGTGAACACTTGTTTGCGTAGAGAGCTGATAGGTATCAACAGCTGATTCCCTCTTACCGGAAGTCCTTTCTTTACCTTCCAATCCTTATTCATCCCTAACCACGCCCTCCAATGTTTAGACTGGATATTGTTAGCAACACTTCTATGGAAGGTTTCTGTGTATGTTGCACAAACCACGTTCTGGGGGTTTACTATGGCGTGTACCAAACCTTTTTCAGGTAACAACGGAGAGGCTTGGCGTGTCAAAGCGTCAGCTTTTTTATTCTCGCTTCCGGGTCGATAGGTCACCAGAAAATTGTATTCCTCAAAGAATAACATCCACCGCAACTGAAGAGGTGTGAGATGCCTAGTAGCCTTCATGAATTGGAGATTGCGGTGGTCCGTGAAGACGGTAACAACGTGCTTGGCCCCCATCAGGAAATGTCTCCAATCCAAGAAGGCGTCTTTAATGGCCAGCAGTTCTTTTTCTGCGATCGTGTAATTACGTTCAGCAGAATTGAGTTTGCGGGACATGTAAGCCACTGGATGTAGTTGTCCTGTGTTTAGATGACGCTGGTACAGCACCGCTCCTACCGCTGCATCCGAAGCGTCTGCTTCAACTATGTATGGGCGATCCGGGTCTGCATGCATCAACACCGGCGCAGATACAAAAGCACATTTTAAAGCATCGAATCCCTTCTGCGCCTCCTCAGTCCAGCGAAAGAGTATTCGTAACAAACGCGTGAGAGGGGCTGCCAGGTTAGAAAAGTGATCAATAAACCGGCGGTAAAAATTAGCAAACCCCAGGAAACACTGGATGTCTCTGATGTTCTGAGGGGTAGGCCAGTTCTTGACGGTCGCTATCTTACGTTCCGACATTTCTTGTCCCCAATGGGTCAGCATAACTCCAAGGAATTCGACGGTGGTTACACCAAACTGGCACTTACTGATTTTGCTGTACAAACGGTGGTCTCTTAAGGTTTGCAAGACTGTACGCACATGTTGTTTATGGATCCGTACATCAGATGAATAGATCAAAATATCATCTATATATACCACCACGAAATGGTCCAAGTACTTCCTCAAGGCGTCATTGAGAAAGAACTGGAACGCCGCAGGAGCGTTGCACAAGCCGAATGGCATTACCAAATACTCATAAAGGCCATAGCGGGTCTTGAACGCAGTCTTCCACTCATCCCCATCGCGCATGCGAACCAGGTGGTATGCGCCCTTCAGATCCAAACGAGTGTAGATTACCGCCTTCTTTACTTGTTCCAACAGGACGTTGATTAGAGGCAACGGGTACCTATTTTTCACCGTGACTGCGTTCAATGCGAGGAAGTCGATGCAAGCCCTCAACTCCCCATTTGCCTTCGGAGAGCTGCGGGGGACTTAGCATTACGAATGAACCCCAACGCCAAATATTTGTCCAGATAGGCCTTCAAATGAGTGTTTTCAGGTTCGGTTAATGCATATACTCTCCCACAAAGTATTATTGCACCCGGCACCAAGTCTATCTGGCAATCGTATTGCCTATGGGGTGGGAGGACTTCGGCCTTTGCTTCGTTGAATACATCAGCGTAATCTCTGTAGTCTTCTGGTAACTCCACCGTGTGTTCTGCTGCGGTGGCAATGTGATGACAGCGGCAAAGCTTTGGCGGGGCTTGTACGAGAGTGAGCGCAATGGTTCCGACAATACTCGGAGGTAAACAGAAGTGTTTTCTCTACCCAATTCACCACAGGGTTGTGTAGCCTCAACCATGGTAGTCCTAAGATCACTCCATATTGAGGTGCTTGAATGATGTTAAAAACCAATCTTTCCACATGATCCTCTCCTTGAGAGACGTCCATAGCACCAGTGTGAAAACGAATGGGTCCGGAGTCGAGGCGTCTTCCATCCACCGCATACACCACCTCGGGAGTTTCTTTTTCCTGTAATGCAATTCCCAAGCTTTGTGCTTGTTGTTGGTCCATGAAACACCCGGTTGCCCCGGAATCCAACATAGCTTGAACCAGGCGCCATTCATCGTGAATAAAAAGGTGTATTTCTAAGTAGAAATGGTCTTTACTACTGGCTGCTTCGCCTTCCAGTGAAGGGATATAATTCCTGCTTGAAGTGGTCCCTTCCTCCTTCTCCAAGCTCATTCGTTTCCCTTCGGGGACCCAGAAGAGACGATGGAAACCTTTTTATGCTCTGTCCTAGGAAACTTCGGTCTTAATGTACACTCCTTAATAAAGTGCCCCTTCTTCCCACAATAGATACACAGCCCTTTCTTTCGGCTTTAGTCTCTTTCTTCCGCGGTAATTGAGGAACGAACCAATCCTATTTCCATTGGTTCCTGCTTGGAGGCGTGACTAGCGTCGGAAGATCGGGTGTGCTCCTCTTTGGCATAGAACTTGTCCTTCCTTTTATGTTCGCCCTTTCTCTCGCTAATGCGGTGATCCAACCTTAAGACCAGACTTATTAAATCTTCACACGAGGTGGGTTGCGGGTCTATTTGGGCCAACACGTCTTTCATCTCCTCCTTTAACCCCTGATGAAAAATAGCCGCTTGTTTGGCCTCTGGCCATTCTGTTTCTGTGATCAGCCTGCGAAAATCATTCAAATATGTTATCAAGTCTCTGTGTCCTTGCCTTAATTCCAGGAGATCCCGATCCGCTGAAAGCGTGGCTGACCTACGGTTAAAGGTTTTCTCAAATTCCCGTATGAACGAATCCCAATCGTACAACAACGGGTCGTCCCTTTTTACTAAGGGTACCGCCCATTGGGCTGCGTCCCCTGCCAAGTATGAGATTAGGAAAGCCACTCAAGCGTGATTGGTACTGAAGGCCTTCATCTTGCATGAAAAATGTAGCATTACTTGGGTAAGAAATACCTGTACCTTACTACTCTCCCCATGGAACCTTTCTGGTGTGGCTAAAGGAATAGGTGTATGTATTTCCACCACCACAGGTGCAGCCTGATGTGTATGTCCTATTCCTGCATCAAATGGGTTTCTTTGTAGCCTCTCAACTTTGTCCTGTAATGCCGCTGTTTCTGCCCTGGAAGCGGTTAGTTCTGTTTGTACTATGACTAGAGCGGCCATTACGTCCTCTTAAGGACGCCATACTCTACTCACGACCGGGAGGATAGCAATCCGTGGGCCGATTATTCTGTCAGCTGGTCTGGAATCCTCAGGATCGTGCGTTGCTATATATGGTCCACCTCCTGATAGCCCCAATGTCTGAGTAATATACAGACTTGATGGGGTGATCACGTGGGGGAAGGAAAGGATGGGAACAGCGAGGAAGGAGACCTGCAACAAAGAAACATAGCGTTGAGAAAACAGCCTTCCCTAAAACCTATAGTAGTGTCCCCCCCCACTTAGAATATCTTCTTTAGGAATACCTGTAAAGGAAAACAATACGGCGTCTTTTCGGAACCTGATCCCTTGCAGTTTGTAATCCTCCTTAATCTATAGCATGGAATACATGTATCAAAATTATGTCATCTTCTGTACACCTATACACAATTTTCAGTAAGTCTTTATATCCAACGCAAAAACATACCAGGAGTTCTACCACAAGGGTTTTGAACAGGGGGGAGATCTTGCCAATCCAGGAACACCTGATCATCCCCTGTTAGGAAACATAAGCAAAACACAATCCCCAACTGCCTGCAGTTGTAAAACCTACATAGGTGTGTGGCATATGCCAGAATTAAATAACGCTTTTCCCTAATGCACCTTGGGGAAAATGGTAAGACGTTTAACACAGAACAAACATATAACATGGGTTTTCTGTGAACACCCGCTCTATCTCCCTGCATGAGTTGATGTCAACTCGCCAACATGGGAAATTACGTGAGAGCGGAATCACACGTGGAAACTTGCCACGCAGCTTGCGCGGACCGTGGAGTTACTACAAGTGCCTCGAGTCAGTACAACTAACCCGCATAGAGTTTGGCGGGAACAAGGTCAGGTCACTAAAAATAGAACAAGCTATCACAGAGCCTTTCTCCCTGCAAGAGTCGGAGCCCCGACTCCACCATCGGGAAAACAAAACGAAAGAAAGCTGCCGAAGGTTGCGCAGACCAAGTTCTGCGATATCAGCTGCCACAACAAGCGTAAAGGGTATATTAACAGTGGTGCACACAGCACCCTTACCAGACCCCCTCGATATCGTTGGGGCTCCAGGAACGAATAATCGGCACCCGACTGATGCCCCGGAAGTTCTTTTATTCTGGCGCTGTCTCACGGAATTACGTGCAATATGTCACTTCCCCCATGGTATCATGGGAGATGTAGTCTTTCTTGATTGCACAGGAATCCGTATGTCTGGCAGTGTTCTACGAGCGCCTGTGTCTTTGGAGGTGCGTTACGACACTGTCCACCTACTCCCCCAGCTCATTGATGGCCCTGCTCAGCACCAGCCCTGATTTCTGAGGAGTCTCCATCCATGGAGGCAGCTTCTGTGTAATCCACGGAGTAGATAGTAAAAAATATCTGCGTGGCAAAGCAGGAAGTCGGGATTAAATTCACTAATGGACCATTATCTGAGCGTCTTCCCAGTACCGGCGGCACTGGCTGCCGGTAGCAAGAAGGATTGAGTTTAAGGCTCTAATTCTGGCCTTTCGAGCAATGCATGGTAAATGCCCAAGTTACCTGAAGCACCGGCTGTGCCGTTATCAACAAAACCGCTCACTGAGGCCCAACTCTCAAAACCTGCTCTGTACACCTCGCTTTGCTAAAGCTCGCTTAGGGGGCAGGTCGTTTACGGTGGTGGCAACCAAGCTCTGGAATTCCCTGCCAAACAATATCCGTCAGATCGAATTTGAGCCGTTGTTCAGAAAGTCCCTGAAGACCTGGTTCTTTAACCTTGGGTAGATTGCGGGGGCCCACCCCTTTTTTTCTCATCTCGCTTTGCCGCCTACTGCTATAGTGCCGGGACACCTCTGTTTGAGGTAGCTGTTTGCACTTTATAAATGTTTGTAATATTATTATTATTAAAGTGTAAGTCCACTTGCAGGAAATTTTTGGTTCTGATTCAGACTCTTTTGCTATGGAAAATGGGGACAATGAATGCTTGGAGGATGATGACTCCGAAACTGATCACCTCCTACCTCTTCATAATACAGATGCTGGCCTTTATTTTGGACTTACAAAATATCAGTGCCCTAGATTCTTCTCTAAAAGAGAAAATGTATTTCCCTTCTGGCCCTGCATCAGGTAAGTTATTGTCTTTGAAAACAGTTATTCAGAAAACAGTGGCGCCCTTGGAACTGATTTTGCCTTTTGCAGAAGTAAAGTCTAGCATTCTGAGTAAATTCTTGCCACTGTCCACAATTTCTGCTGAGCTGTTGCTCCCATTTAAGGAGGCACTCGTACACCCTTTAATGGATGCATGGGGGAAAGACTTTATGGAGCCCCGCAGTCCCTAGGCAGATGCCATTGGTCAGCTCCGGGTGGCCCACATTTTTATTATTCCTCCTGCCCATCACAGAAGACCTTAGAGGTTCAGATATTGTCCTCCAAGCAGAACCCAAATGCCTTTCCTATGGCACCTCTGGATAGAGTTCAAGAAATGGAACTCCTTGGGTCAGAAAGATTTCACTTCCGGTCACTTGGTTCTACTCCGAGCTAATGGCATCTGCCTTTTGGGGCACTATGTCCATGCCTTTTTGGGACTGGCATAACTGACATTTGTCAGTCTGCCAAGCACTTGAAGAAGCCATTCTCTGACCTGGGAGCGATGGCCAGGATGCATCAGAAAAGATCCTGATATGTGACATAGACTCTGCGGACACTGTAGCCCAGTATTTGGGTAGAGCTGTCATGCTGCGGCAACGCACTGCGTTTTTGGAGGATTTCCAGGCTATATTTATGGACATGCCCTTTAATAGAGAATGGCTATTTGAAGACAAAACCGACTCGTCCTTGGAATACTTCAAGAACATAAAAGCTTCAGCCTTGCCTTTGGGCCAGCACTTCCCTACTGAGCATTCCCAACATCAGAATTTCATTAATCACTCTAGGGCACTGTAGTCCCAAGAACAGCAACCATCTCAGCTTGTTCAAACACCTCAGCAGATGCAACACTCCTTTCGAGGGAGGGATGGATCCAAAAGGCATCCGCAGCATATCCAGTCCCCCCTGCCCTCTGTGGCCTCTACTCCTTCCAAACCTCTCATCATGTCTTCACCTATTGGTGTGGGGAAGGTCTCCCATTTTGTCACTCAGTGGGAGGCGATCACAATGGAAAGGCGGGTGCTCCAACTGATCTGCTTGGGCTATGCCCTTCCCTTCTTCATCACCAGACCACCCACCTTCTTTCAGAGTGGGCTTAGCTGCTCACACTTCAATCCTGGAGAAGCATGCCCTTGTCTTGTAGGAAAAGGGAGCTATATAACTAGTGACTCCCTTTGCTTCTTGTTATCCTAGAAGGATGGTTTCCTAAGACCTGTTCTGGATCTACAGCTTCTGAACCAGTTCTCCCAGCAGAACAAGTTTGAGATGCTGTCTCTGAGGCAGGTCCTGTTGTCCTTGTACTCGAGACATTGGTTGATGTCCCTGGAACTCCTGGACACCCATTTCTTTCTTCCAGTTTTCTTTGCCAATAGGTTCTACTTGAGGTTCACAGTGGGGTCCCAGCTCTATCAGATCGCAGGTCTTCCGTTCAAACTGATGACAGTATTGCTCATCTTTTCAAAAGTGCTGATGGTTGTGGTAGTGTTATGTGCCCGGGTTAGGCCCATGTTGCGAAGCTGCTCATTTCTTACATTGTCCTCTTTTGCCCAATCACATTTCTGCCATGACCTTTTGTACATATTCACATGTGTGACAATGTTGTATTAGTTTATCTGAAACTACTTCTGTTTACACATGGCATCGCATAACATTATCACGATGCCTCGAACACCAAATACAAGGCTTTTACGCACGAATGTACAAATGTCATTCTATCTTCATCCATGGGGTGACAGGGCGGTCTACATATCCATAACATTGCTAATCTATGCATATATCGCAAGGATGCTTTTTATTATAAATAATCAGCATCTCATAGGATTAGCAGAGGAGGCACTTCAGCTGACACAGAGGGTCCCTGCATGCTGAGACTTCACCATGCAGCGGTCTGACATCTCCGTGAGGGGTGTTCAGATCGTGACCAAGATGGGGTCCTACATTCTCTCCTGCCAGGTAATGGGGTTAGTTAGATCGTCCCTTGGGGGCTTACTTGGCTTTACACCTACACACACTCTAGGCACACTCGGAGTAGGGTTCACATGACTACTATCTTGTATTATATGCCTGCATATATACACTGTTTTAGCACCATCGTAGAACTGTATCTACTATTTACTCTTCTTGTGATTGTAATCATTTTCATCTGCCTCTGTCCATTGAGTATCGCAGCACATGTATTTTATACAAGAATAACGTTGGTTCAATAAATATATTGAAAACATCCCACTGTGTATTCTTTGTATATTTCTCTGAGAACAAATGAGCACGAGTGACTGAGTTAGAGGTTCTGATCTGTTACCACGATCCCTGAACCATTCGCTCCCTGGTAGGGCTAGGAGGGCTTATGGTGGCACTGTGAGCTAGCTGGTCTCTAGGTCAACATATCCTGCGGGGGTGCTCGGAATCAGTCCAGGTACCTCACCCAAAGTTTGTTGTCCAACAAACGCGCAGATCCTACGGATTAGTGGTGACTACATGACAGCAGCTTTGCTCCAGAGGTTGGGAGCCGATATACTTGGCTGACTGTCGGGTGAATGCGGAATCTTTGACACTGGCACAGAAACCTCTCCAGTAGTTGATGGCTCTGATCCACTTTCTGAGCTTTACCATCATGCTCTGACTTTTAAAGCGTGTAAATATTGTCTCTAACACCTGATTGGCATGCTTAACTCTCCTGTAAGGATATAGTGTATGGTGTAGAAAATACACTCATGGCATAGAAAGTTAAATGTCACTTGTGGACTGCGGCACTTTATGTTCCATCCACTAGTGTGTCAGGGAAAACATGCCTTTAGGCCTACACATGTAGCCCAAGTGCAGCAGTTTAAACCTGCAGTCCGACCTGTCAAAATAACCTTTTTTGACAGGGAAAAACCTCCCTTTTAAATATGAATAAGTCACCTCACTCCTATCTCTCCTATCGAGAGGCTCAGTTTTACTGGGACGGTGGTCAACACTACCCTTAGGAAAGCATTCCCTCCTCTTCAAAGCATCATATATTTTCAGGCAATGATTCCGATGTGTCCGACTCTAGCTCAAATTTCGGACCTACAGGTACTGCGCCTGTTAGCCTCGTCGCCTTGTACATATTGTTGGTGCCAGATGGTAGATGAGGGACATCTCTAGTGGTATCAGAGGAGGCAGAAGTCTATTATCAATAGTTCAGATTTTCTAGTTGTTGCAAGAGAATCTGCAAAAATGGATAGGCTTCCCAACCTTCTACGGTTTGGAGGGATTTATTAAACAATCTGCAGGCTCAGGATTTGGTGGTCACGGATTCCTTCTCACGAGGCTTGGGTGCTAATCTGAGTGACATGATGGCACAGAACTTTTGGTCCATGTCCGAACATTCCCTGCACATAAATGTGCTCAAACTGCAGGTGATCTGCCTTGCTGGGAAGGCCTTTCTCCTGTTCATCTCAAAGGGCAATGTCCAGATTCTTCCAAACAGTACCCCCACCATCATCCATTATTGCAACAGGTGGGGCACGGACCCTGTGTTGGGAAGCTATTCAACTGTGGAAATGGGCACAGCAATGTGGAATTGCCCCTGTGACCGTTCACCTAGGAAGTGTCCTCTGTTCTGTGCTATACTTCCCTCTGAATGTTTCGTTTGACAGGTCTCAGGGCCTGCCATAGACTTTTCAGCTGATCCCACTTATGTTAAATGCCCTGTTTAGTGTGCGGGAGGATTGAGCACAACAGTTTCTGATCATCCCAGACTGAGTGAGGAGGATCTGGTACGCTGATCTGTTGGCACTCAACAGTCTGTCATCTCTTCCTTTCCAGTGCAGAGCAGACCTTTTGCAGCAGGATGGTTAGGTCTTCCACCTAAATCCCTTGAAGCTGCACATGACAATTGACCGGTGCCAGTTAGTTTTGGTTTCCTGAGGAGTTTGCAGACATCATCTTAGTGGCCATGAAATGCTACTAAATCCATATACACAGGCTGCTGGAACAAGTCTGTGCAGTGGTATGAATCAGAAGGCTTAATCCGTTTACATCTCGCCTGGCATCTTCAGGTTTACATTTTTGCTTACACAACGGGGCCTTGGGTATAGGTTACCAAGCAACTTAACCTGCCTTTATGTACCTTCCCGATCAACCTTTCCTGCTTACGTAGCCACTAGTGGTGCTTTTTCTAAAAGGTTTCCTTTACGTGTTCTCTCCCTCACTGTGCCGCCATGGAATTTGAATCTAGTTTTTGACTTTCTTAATGGCATCTCAATTTGAGCCAATTCAGAGTTGCCTGTTTTGATTTCCTACTCTCAAAACAGTTATGCTGGTGGCAATTACTTCTGCTTGCAGATTCAGAGAACATCAGTCCGTTTCAGTTGGCCACACTTTCCATTTTTCTAACCAGATAAGTTGGTTCTTCGCAAGGCAGTTTCAACCATTCATTTTTCTCAATCTATGATATTTCCATTTTACCTCCCTAGTCCGCATTCTACCAAAGAGCAAGAATAACTGCGAAGACTGACCCCCCGGTTTGCGGTCTCCTACTACATTGACTGCACTCATCAGGACAGAGTGGACGAGAAGTTCTTTGTATGGTTTGTTGGAGTTGAGACGACAAGGGGGTGACCAAATGCACCATTTCGCGCTGAGTCCTCTTGTTTCAAACTCTGTTCTGCCTTGTCTAAGAAACACTCTGCCCAGGGTCGTGGCTGCTTTCACAGCTCTTCTCAGAGGCATTGAGGCTTCTAACATCTAAGGGGCTGCCATGTAGTCATCCTTGCATACTTTCGTAAAGCACTACAGCCTCCCATTTAAGACCTGCAGTGATGTGTCCTTTGCACAAACTGTGTTGCATGATTTCCTTGGTTAACCATTACTACTCAGTCCCACCTCCCAGTAAGACTCTGCTTTTGACCCATTCATAAGGTGAAGCATCTGCAGGAAGGTGTATCCATCAAAAGAAAGAAATGTTATTTACCTTCGGTAAAGATATTTTCTGGTGGATATATAATCGTCGGACACATTCCTCATCTCCCATCTTCTTGCCTCGTGAGCAAGTGTCATGATTATTAAGACCCCAAAGAATGTAAATGTACACTTTGCTATATTTGCCACTGCTGTGGCTTGCTCTCATCCTCAGCATACTTTGATAAGCAGTGATATTTGGTATTTATTTCTTGCATAAGTTAATTAAAACCATTGCAATACAGTAATAGAATTAATAAAAATTAAAACATTAGAACATAATAAAATAGAGAGCCGTAGTGCAAAATCAGCCCAGGCATAAGAATCGAAAGTTCTAAGAGAGTGCAGATTACTAAATTCGTTCATTTCGCTCAGAGCATATTTTCATGTTTGTTTGTCTTGCGCTCAACGACCGGCCCCATCGCCCACTGCCTCTCAGAGGTCCTTGTGTTAATGTTCTTCCAATCTCCTCTACTTCCTCGGGCTCCATCTAAGGGGCGACGTCCCCGGTAAAGTGCCTCTGCATTGCGATTTAGTTCAGTTTGAAGGAGTCTTTTGATGAGTAATATTTGTTGGGGGGGTTCCAGTCTCTGGTTGTTCCTCCAAGGCGGGGCCAGAGGCCTGTCGTTATACTGAGTACTCTGACTTGAAAGGGTAGCAAAGAATGTTCCTTTGGTCTGGTCTTGTCTAAGGATCATTCTGACTTCCCTTTAAAATAATCCGGGATCACCTTTTGGACTATCTGAAGGCCAGGTCGGGGCCCAGGGCGAGGCTGGAGAGCGTCCTTGATTTGTATGAAACGCCCGCAGCGAACCAGGATGAAGGGTTCTTTTTGAGTAAAACATATGGCGGAAGCCTCTAGGCAGGTTCTTGCATTTTCGCTCAGGTATAGGGGCACATGCATCATTCCCGCATTTTGCGATTTCTAAATAGCGAATTTTACCGATTTCGCTATTTAGAAATCGCAAAATGCAATGCATGTAGAGGCCCATAGGAAACAATGGGAATTGCATGCGCAATTTGCGAGTATTCCATAGGTACTCGCAAATTGCGCATGCAATTTCAAGGGTGCAAGGGTTCCAAAAGGATACCCTGTTGCACCCCTGAAATTCCAATTTTTACACATGTTGCGCGCACACATGCCCCAAGGGCATGTGTGTGTAATATGTGACTTTGAAAAATGTACTTTAGTGCTTTTTACAAAGAAATCGCAAATTACCATCAACTTCAGTTTGATGGTAATTTGTGATTCCTAATAGCGAAATCGCAATAATTGTTTTATTTAATGCATTACATTTAAGGAATCGCAAATTACGATTCCTTAAATGCAATTGCAATTAAAGTAATCGCAATTTTAGCGATTCCTTAATTTGCGAATTTTGCATTTGGGATGATGCTTCCCAAAAGCAAAAATTGCGGTCGCAAAGGGGCAGATTCTGCAAATCTGCCCCTTTGCGAACGCAAAAAGCAATGATGCATGTGCCCTATAGTTCCCTAAGCAGGGTTCTTCTCTCGTTAGCTATGGCTGGGCAGCAGCACAGAAGATGCAGCCATGATTCTCGTTTGTAAGCACATAGACTGCATGCCTCCCCTGTTTTTTTGTGCGCCCATGCTGGGCTAAATTCCGCTATCAGCAAGGCCAACAGTTGCATATATAGAATCTCTGTGCGGGTTTTAGGATTAAGAGCTGCAAAGAGGTAAAACTGTAGTTTAGAAACCAGGTATGATGCGTTGAGCAGGGCCAGGAAAAAAGATGTTTTTATAGTTTCCTAGTCTTGCCGGAATTAAATTATTTGTACTTGCTTGTTAACCCCTTCGGTGCTCATGACGAGCTCAGCTCGTCATGCTGCGCAGTGCTCGTGTGCGCATGACGAGCTGAGCTCATCATGAACCCGCCCGCTTAATGAAACGCCCCGCACAGGGCGAAAATCGGCCGCGCACCGAAGGGGTTAATGCACTTTTTCCAGGTGGCATATGTGATAAAAGGCAAGACAAGTGCTGTTTTGTTTATTTCTGTGGTAGCTAGGACTTTTTCAAGCGGAGTGTGCCACGGGGATCCAGCTTTCTCGAATATTTCTTTGAGGCAATTCTTTAGAGATTTCTCCGGAGCTTTCAAGATCCGAATGTAATATTTTAAAAGGTCTGCGTCGAGAGTTAAAGATTGCTTGGTCAATCCGAGCTCCAGTCTGAGTCTCGCCCTGAAGAGATATTTTGGGAGTTGGAAAATCTTTTAGTAGCACAAGCACTGTGCTCGTTCCAGGATTTCTGAACAGCCCCCCGGAAACGCGTGATGTCCATATGATAGTGCTGGTAGGAGGGACACTTGCGTGACTTTTCTTATGCTCTCTGCTGACGGACTCTTTAGCTTATTGTTTAATTTGATTAGTCCGTAGGTAATTGCTGTCGCTTTCTTGATCAGATCTTTTTTGTGCTCAGAGGGTTGAGCAGTTTCTGTAAACCAGACCCCCAAGTATTTGTATTTTGGGGCTGAGGTGATGGTCATAGCGCCTATATGGCAAATGATTTTCTTTTTGTGTTTTTGTCTTCCAAGTACCAGAATCTTAGTTTTTTCCGAATTAATGATTAAGTGGTTGGAGGTAAAGTACATGTGCAGACTGGTCAGTGCACGTTTTAGTCCTACTTTGGTGTGAGCCATGATAAGAATGTCATCCGCGTATTGAAGGACGTGTAAAGAGTGGTGGCCTAATCGTGGAGGGACCAAACGGCTGTTGGAGAGAGCCTTGGCCAGATCCGCTGTGTACAGATTAATAAGTAAAGGGGCAAGACCACATCCTTGCTTCAGACCTCCAGACGTGCAGATTTTAGCAGACAGAGATAGGGGGCCTGTTTCCACGCGTACCCAGGTGTCCAAGTACAGCAGTGGATAAAATAAAAAGGATCTAACATCAGTGCACTGGTGGGTCTCTGAACATCACGTTTGGAAGCTGTCATAGCTGAAGCCATGTGGTGCCACCTGGCCATGCTTGAAAGTGATTGCAGAGAAAAATGTTTTCAGGACCTGTCTGATGTGTGTGTGGAAAGAGAATTCATAAGGTAATGAATCTACAGGAATATTATAAATCCACCAAAATTGTTATCAAACAAATGTATGTATTCTTTTATCTATTGCTGCTAGATATCAACTGTTGAACATCTAAATAAATTCACCTTACCATCCCCTTCCATACTACCAGAACATTGATTTCTGCACCAGTCTTCAACAGCTTGAACTACTGCAACCGGTTTTTAGAAGGGGTCCCCCAATATTCATTTTCCATATTGGATAATAATAAGTTTCGCTACTAGAGCTCTACAACTGCCTTAGACATAAAATTTCCTCACACTGTCTTCACCAGGTTAAATGTCTATCTACCAAAAACCGGGTGTTGTTTAAACTACTTCTCAGTCTTCAAAACTGTGAATGGAATGTCCCCTTACTACCTAGTCAATATTGTTGCAAGGATAAGGTTGTCACACGCACCCTCTGTACTGTCTAACCAGCTAACCATAATTTCTAACATGCAAACCTTCCTACGTGACCTTAAGGGTCCGGTCTTTTAGTTTTCTGGAATTCTTGACTGGAATTTGTTCACCTCAGACCTGCTCACTGCCTCCTTTCTATCCATTGTAATGATTGGTCTAAAAACAACCTTTTTAAACAAGACTGTAACCATATCCCTGTACCAGTCATGTCCCAATATAAATACAGTTATTGTAATATATGTTAATGTGAATGTCTTGTATGTAGTATCTTGTATTGACACTCACCAAAACCAGTAACGCTATCTTGTTTCTTATCCAACATACTGTTTATTTTTTTTACTATGTACTGGGAAATTTCTTTCTAAAATGCTTCTACCTCTATGCTATCAATAACGTCATAAAAAGTAGAGTCCAGTGTTAACATGCCTATAAGTGGTTGTAGGTTTATGGTAAAGAGAGGGAAAAGAATGTAGGGCTCTACCAACCTTGACAGATAGGGAAAAACATCATATAGGGCAGGTGTGATCAAAATGGAGGTTGAGAGCTATAGGCTTCAGATTTCAGCCACGATCCACAAGGGAAACCCAAACTTGTGCATGAGCTTTGGAAAAAATTCCCGCCTGCCCTTTTGCATGTCTTATTTACTTTGAAATATGGAATTATGAATGGAATTCTTTACAGGACTTTAGTTGTCAAAGTGGTTGGCCAAAAATGTTGAGTTTATCTTTCTGTTTGCAGTCAAAAGAGAGATAGGATGGGCCCTGAAATAGGGATTTTAGTGTGTGAGTTTGAAAAGTTTTAATTGGTAGTGCGAAGTCTGATCATGCAAGGCATTATAAAGCTCGGATCAGAGATCTGACGTTCCTATTGGTTTAAAATGACAGGATTGAGGTGGCCTGTGTGTAGGCCTAATCACGCTGGGCTATTGGAGAGAGTGGCCACTGTTTGACTGTCCGCTGTGTTGCTGTGCTCTCAAGGCCTAAAGAATCTGACCGCCAAATTTAAACAAGTATCTGAGAAATCCCTGCTTCATCCTGAGCAGCATGGCACAAGTAGCAAGGTTTATGTGGTATTTGTGCAGTACGTAGACAAATGACTTTACAGGTAAGAACTACGGTGCAAAAAAAGGTTCAAATCAATGTTAATTTAAGAGAAACATTTATTAAGAAGGTCACAAAAATTGAGGAAAATGGTAATAGTTACAAGAGGAAAAAGCACCCTATGAAAAAGTATTAGAAAAATGATTTCAATTTTATTCTAGTGCAAATGAAAAAAAGCACAAATATAAAATGTCCTCCATGTGGGAGATTGGGGTCTAGACACCCTCTGTATTTAACCGGTGAAGGTTTTTTTGTTAGTTTGTTTTTACTTTGAAGACTTTTTTTTTTACAAGTTGAAGATCTTCAAGAGGGAATGTCTGAAAGGGTTCCAAAAGTTAGACACACTGAGGAAGCTGTCACACTGTAGCCTCAAATTCTCCACCAGAATGAATCTACAATGGTTCAGCACCCTAAGATATGTAAATTATGTCACTTGTGTTAAATAAGAGTTCAGCAAAGCTTCTTCAGATAGTTGACAAACTCAATACATATATTTTTTTACAGTACATATTATCCATTAAACATGTTAGATTTAGAATCCTTTATTTTCTTTTTCACATTCCATTAAGAACTGTAGCCAACGCATTTCATCCTAACGAACTTTGTCAGGGCTACTAAAACAAACATAAATACTACACTTTATTTACAATATATACAAAACAATAATACAAACAATACTATCATATAAAACACATGACTTATACATTCAATAGGACAATCCCTATACAAAACTTGATATAATAATTTAATAAAATGACATTTGGGTATCCATGATTTATCCCCCCAAAAAGTGCTCAATCTACATAATGCCAATTATGCTGAACTCCGCTATCATACAGTTGTACACTAGTATGTTTTGAAATGCAACAACATTTCTTTTCAATTAGCATCTGTATTCCTTAGATTTTGTTGAAACATATAATGATGGTTTATTTACGCTCACCATCAATGGTGCTATGGTGCATAACAATCATTTCAAACTCTTGCGATACATCCTATTATCTATGGAGATGGAGCTAGACACAACCAGCACAGTCATATAGTTCCCTTACCGCTAATCAAATTCCTTCTTAGAATGGATAAAATATGCTGTTGCATCTATCCTTTTGTACATAAATTGTTTGTGAGTCCAGCTGATTTCATCCTACAAAGAATAAAAATGTCAGAGTGATATTACTAAACAAGTCCTATTTAGTTATGACACAATTATATAATTTTTAGACTCCGGAAACACAATATGATAAGTTGATCAGGATTCATACCTCTCAGTTAGGGAGTGAGACTCAATGATTGTTGTATCAAATCAGTAGTTTGGAAATGTTCTGAGAAATATCATAGTATCCGATATTCAAATTTATAATTCCAATCCAATTGGTGGTGTCCTATTGCTGAAGGACCTACAATCAAAATTATTAAATTGGCATTATAAGCTCTCTAATCTTATTATATTAAGTTTATTCCATTAAAACTCAGGTAAAATATTATCATATTGTTTTACCTGTTGTACCTTCTATTCATTTCTATTTTAAAGGCAACATATTAGACAGTTATAAGGATCATGAATGAAGTCTCACATTGTTTCTATCAGTCACAAATGACATCTTGCCATATTCAAAATGAAATTGTTTTGCGATAGAACGAAAATCGCATATTCTGACCTACTCTATATGTTGTCAGAATAAGACTCAAAAGGACAAAGCCTTCTATATAATGTAATGTCAGAGTAAGATTCAAAAGAACAGGATCTACTAGTTTCCATAACTGGCTGTTACCCAGAATTATGCGAATTAGTAAGGTCTGGTGAAATACAATCTCAAGACAAACTCTAAGATATATTATCCGAATAGGACTCAGAGAGACAAGACCTGCCAATTTACATAACTTATTTTTTATCAATTTTTATTTTTGTGCATATTAATTAAGTCAGGAGAGACCAAAATATATTATTCATGTCACCTTAATATACTGACTCCAGGATGATAATGATAATAAAAATACCAGATGCCCCCAATTTCTTTATATACTCTTTTGTTGTTATGAAGGATTCCCAACAGGGAATGAAATCACATAGTCATGGGATTTGGATCACATGCTCCATTTGTTAGCTTGAGATTTAATCACATAATGGAGCATTTATCACATATACCAAGTCTTTAATTTATCACTCTTATACATCATGTTTAGTTAATCGGTCCTGGACAATCAGGTAAAAGTGTACCTGTGTGTTTTTAAACTACAAAGACGGAAAGATAAGTTACCTGCATATGGTGCACAGTTAAATGCTAGATAATATTAGATAATATCATCAAGGTATATGTACAAAGGCTATGTTACATTGCACGTGGAACATCAATGCGGAAAGAAGATGACTACCTATACATATCTAACATTAAATCCCAAGCCGTTTTACTTGCATGTTCCACAGTTTCAGCACGCATGGCGTCCCGCGGTGTAGTTTGAAATGAAAACCCAAGCACTGCGATCACAACGCTTAAATATCCAGCTAAGAACTACACACATGAAACAGATGTGAACGGAAGGCGCAAAGAGTACAGTAAGATGGGCGTCATCTTTAAAGAGATGTCTAGTATAATATAGCTCTGCAATATAGTTTAGGGTATAGCACAGATCCCCAGAGTGCAATCAAAATACTGCGATTAAACTCTCCAAAATACAAAGAAAGGAATTTGTAAAGGGTCAACATAAACTATTGGAGGTTAGTCATACTGTGCTCATGAGTTACATAATCAAAGCGATCGGTTACCCAATCGTGAGCGCCATCTTTGAATGACTTAGCTTCCGTAGCCCGCGTGTTTTGAACGCCATCTTTAAATGATCGTGTCAGATCTTCAGTAAAACCTATGAGGTGCATATCCATAATCATAATAAACTGGGAAATGACAGATTAACAGGAATGACCCAGGAAAGTAGGTAATACACAATTAAAATTCCATCATGATGATTTCAAAAGAAGAGACAGTCTGTATTATTTTGTCAATATAAACTATGGAAGTGGATTCCATGTCTGGGGTTATCATTGAGATTCTATGAATAATCTACCAGAAGAGGTCCCAATACAAAATTAATATTTGAAGGAATTATTAAGCCTCTATATGTGATCTATCAGGAGGTGACCCAATCTGAATTTGTTTAAAATTTTATTAAGCTGCAATGTAGGATTTATCAGGCAAAAGATCTCTTTCAGAGTTGCATATGCAATACTGGAGTCAGGTAAATAGTAAGGTTTTTAACCATGGATTTTAACATGGCCAAGGTGCATCGCTGAATTCACTAGTATCCAAAATTTCGGTAAGCAATACTCTCAGTTAAATGCCAAGACATTCCTGTTCAAAAAGTTTCTTACAATCTGTTCCTGCATTCTAATCCTTGGATTCATTATAGGGTAATACATGAATCAATGTGTATGGACCAACGCCTTAGACAGGGCTCATTTTCTGTGCCGGAGTCTTAATTACGCCATTTATATATAGAAAGAAAAACTCTAACATCTCCTATGGAGACAGAAAAGTAGATATCGCATTAGTGATTGCTATAAGTTATTTGGCATGGTGTAACATTCAATCCTTTATTTTTTTTTAAACCTTCAAAAGCTGGGAGTAGCTGTATTATAGAAAATAGTGGAACTCATTATTTGTGTTGAGGCCAGTGGAAATTGTTCTCAAGCGGCAGATCCAACCGGCCTCCACCTGTCTTAGCGCCAGTTCTCTATTACCCCCTCTCTCATTAGCTGTTATGTGCTCTATCGCATGAAACCAAATTCTTGTGTGAGTGGGATGTGTCTTATGTATGTTTACAGCTACTGGATATTTGTCATCCATGTATTTAATGGCCCTAACATGTTCCTGTATTCGAAGTTTCAAGCTTCGAATACTGCTCCCAACATAGATTTTGTTACAGGCACAGCCCACTATATAGACAGTGAATGTGGTATTGCAATTTATGAAAGAGTTTATTGTAAACTCTTTGGGCATATTATACCTGAACTTGGTCATTTTGTTAAGTCCCAGATGACAGATGGAACAAGTTCCACAAACGTGGAATCCAGATGGTTTTTCTGGAATCCAAGTCTTTTGTGCTACTTTTTTGACATTTACATAATTTAGACATAGTAGATTTTTTAGGGTACTGCCTCTTCGGTATACCACTTCGGGTTTACTTGAAATAGTCCGAACAGGCATATAACCAGAATTAAGTAAATACCAATATCTCCTCAAAATGTTGTAAACATGATTACTATATGCATTATATTGTGTAACAAAAATGATTTCCTTTTGCTTAACCCTCTTATGTGTGTTCTTTGGATTTGGAACAAGTGTGGTTTTTATGTCCAAATTCCTAGCTCTGGTTTTGTCTTTTGTTAAGTATGCTTCCTCATACCCTCTCTCTTTAAAGTTCTGTTTTATTTTCTTAATATTTTTCACCAAATTTCGATCTCGACTATGATGGTGTCTTGCCCTAACCATTTCTCCTCATGGTATGGCATTGATTGTTGTTCTAGGATGGGCACTTGTGGCATTTAGTACACTGTTGCATGATGTTTGTTTTCTAAAAACATCACTTTGTATGGTGTTGTCAACCACATACAGTCTTAAGTCTAAGAATTCTATTTCCCATTTGGAATACTTGATGGTTAGTTTTACATTAAACCTATTGTTATTCAGGTACCTGTGATGTGTGGAGAGCCTCAACACCACCATTCCAGATTTAAGTATCAAATCATCTATGTATCATCCATGGAAGATGATCTTAATACTCCAATCATGAGCAGCAGGTCCCTAGCCATGCTCAGTCTCATACAAACCCATACAAAAGTTAGCATAGGACGGAGCAAACCTGGATCCCATCATAGTTCCCTGCTTCTGTAGGTACCAACAACCATAATGTAAAAACACATCCAGAGTCAAAATTATTTTAGACATTTCTAACAACATCAAAGTGTGTTCAAGATGTTTGGCATTCCGTTTATATAGAAAGTGTTTAAGTGCTTCCAAACCACACTCCGTTTTGATACAAGTATAGAGACTTTCTACATCCACAGTTACAAAAATTAAGTCATCACTGTCCCATTGAAAATCCTCCAATTTGCCTAGCACATCCCTGCTGTCTTTCAGATTCGAGGGGAGGCTCTTAACAAAAGGCTGTAAAAAGCCATCAATATATTCAGCAATATGCTCTGTGGGACCGCCATTACCTGATATAATCAGCCTTCCTGGTGGGAAAGGGCCCCCCTTATGGATCTTTGGTAAAACATAAATACAGGGGTACTTAGAGTGATGTACCTGTAGATATTTGTATTCCAAGTCAGTTAAAAAACATGATTCATGCCAGTCCAAAAGTCTGGCATTAATATGTTTCTCAATCCGAGCAATAGGATGTTCTTTTAACTTCTCATAGCATGTAGTATCACATAGTTGTCTATTGATTTTGCCGAAATAGTCCCAAAGATCCATCAAGACAATATTTACTCCCTTGTCTGCCTCATGTATAACAAGGATAGGGTCTTCCCTCAACAACTGCAAAAGTTCTTTATCTTTCTTAGACATATTAAAGTGATGTTTGCAATGAAAGTTGTTAGTATGTTTGTCCTCCAATTGATGAAGATCTTGGGTAACCTTATTGTAAAATTCAGCTATAACTGTGTTTTGGGTGCGTGAACTTAGATTTGTGACATAAGCCACTATCAGCTGTTGTATCTTCATGTATATTGAGAATACTTGCAAGTTGTACAATATCCACATTATTCTCTTCTTCATCTAATGATGCAACTAAATGGATATCATCAAGATCCTCTGGACTTCTCTTAAAAAAAACGATGGAATTTTGATCACTAACTCTGAAAGAAAAGTAAAAAAGATAAGAGAAAAGATAGTGAAACTTGAAAAGGAAATTAATGATACTAACTTGAATGCAATACAAAAAAACAATGAGATTTTTTGCTATCAAATATATTTGAAGGATAAAAAACAAAAAAAAGATAAAATGAGATGAGGGTGATTATCAGAGAGGAACGATTTTCACCGTTGCTAGAAAGTATGATGATACTAGACTGATAACTGGTGCCAACAATATTGCAAGGGTTACCCACCTAGTCTTTCAGGTCCAGTTTCAACTGGTGCACTGGAATTCTTCCAGCGAGCACCAGCTTCCTCTCAGGACCTTTTGCACGCTCCCTCCTCCGGAAGGTAGTTCTATAGGTGCAAATAGGCTTCATGGCCTCCTTTAGCCTTATGGTTCATCTTGACTGGCTTCGCCTGTCCTGAAGCAAAATGCTAAAATTCTGTCATTTCAGGCAGACCAGTAGGCCACTATCTCAAATAATCAGTATGGCAGTGATACTTCAGTGCATCAGGCAGTGAAGTATACTCTCCTTTTCAGATCTAGGCATATATCTTCATTGAAATGGTTTAAGCAGGGCATTTTAAAGAGTAAGCCAGTCAGTCACTGGTGAAGCGCCCTAGTGAATCCTAATAAAATTTCTTATCCCTGGATATGTGCTTTGTGAAGCAGCACACTAGGGAGAGAGTTAGGAAATCCTTGCACTCTAAAGGAGTGCTGAGTAAATAAGAAAAAGGTAGTTCCCTAAATGGAAGAATACAAGTTAGCATATCAAAAGGTTTTGCAAAGAGGCTATGTTCCAGGGAGAGACAAACACAAGAAGAGCAAGGGCAAGTCATTGAATAAAAAGCAAGCAAACAAGAGTGGTAATAAAGCCAACCAATGTAAACAATGGGTGGGCTTTAACCCCACTGTAAGTTAACAATTGGTCATTTGCAACCAGACAACTTGTGCTGTGTGGTAGTCGAGACCTAAAGCTGGCATTCTGCTGGTCTCTCACCCAGACTGGCTAATGCTAAAGTAATCATACTGGGGGACAGTTTGTGCCTCTAGTACAAATTTGATTGTTGTGCCTCTGCTCAACAATAATGTAAACAATCCAAGATGAAATTCTACCAAGAGAAATAAAATGAGCTCCATGTACTGCAAAGGGAGGCCGAGATGTCCAAATGACTTTCCTATGAACTAGGCATCCCCAGAGGTCCAGTACAAGAATAAATGCCACTGAGTTGGACATGGTAAGAAGGGATTTTTCTCCACTACTATCACTGGAATCATATCACTTCAAAAAAGTTGAAGATTGATTGCTCCTCCAGCTGGTGGATTTCAACATGCAGGCAGTAACCACTGCTTAAAGTTCAAGCCCACTTTGATAGTTGTCATATGTGGCTTAAATGTTATCTGCAATATACCACTGAGTTTCTTGACTATAGCTCACCATAAACCTGTTAATGTTGAACAAATCACAGACCTGTTAGCTCTGCATTTTCTGAAAAAATCTTGCACATTCCTCTCCCCCCCCCCCTCATTTCACCATTTTGGATGGTGCAATGTTAAAAAATATGCATATTTCAATATCAATGAGCTTTAAGTTTGGTTAGGGTAATTAGACTATATATTTGCAATTTAGTTTGATTGACCTGATCAGTTGTAGATGATAACCACTGTGGCCACTGAGTCTACGTGGTGGATCTTCTGGTCTTGCCTCCATTAAACAAATCTAGAATTTGGATGTACAGGGAATATAGGTTTTATGGATAGGATTAAAAAAAGCTGTATACAAAGCTGGTTTTGACGTGCATAGTAGTCCCTTAATTGAAGGTATTGTGAGAAGCAGTTTATGAATCAAATTATTCTGTTTAAAAAAATTGGCAGATCACGAACAAGTCAGTCATTCTTTGAGTCCTACAATACTGCCACCTCTAATAAAGTTCAACGTGAAGTTGTGCATGTTTCTAAAGATAAAAATGTTCTGGGCACAGCAGGCGCTCAGAGAAAGAGTTTAATCTTACTTCTTTAAAGTGTTTCGGGTTCTTGAATTTGAACAGTATTACAACATCCTATCTCCTGCTAAATACCAAGCCAGTTGTCAATGCTGAGTTCACCCCCTTTATGGAGGGGAAATTGAAGATATCTATATGCAAAGTTCTAAATACAATGGAAGACTGTCACATCTATTTTTTTTTTTTTAATAGCTAATAGTAATGTAGAGATGTACTGTGGAAACACATACTGGAATTTAGGGTGTATAATCATTTATTATATTGAACACTCTGATGAGCGAGATCAGGGGAAGTTTACGTTTCTTTAGAAATGTATGCCCATGTGTCAATATGACAGCATAGTCTAATTCAAAGTTTGCTTTGAACAGCAATCATCACTGTTTTCCAACTATCCTGTTCAAGTGACCAACCGTGAACCTGTGTATTCTGATGGATATTTCTAATCGCAGATTTCTCAATTCAGAATATTACCTAGGTGCCTGTTTGGATCCAGAGAATTTTGTAGCAATGCTTCCGCGTGCCACTAGGTGGTGTCATGTGGCTCTGCACTGACTTCATACTGCCCCAGAAGTGGAAACAGAAACCACATAAAAGCACCAACCATGGAACTATGATCTGGAGCTCCACTCCCAACTTAGTCCGTTTTCCAGTGACTCTAAAACTTTTCCACAGTGTGCTAGGGAAATGATCTCACCACCGTGAACCACAGGATTCAAGCTGTGCTGAGACTGCAGAATGCAGATATCGATCAGAGACTTTCTTTTTTGGCTTGAATTCAGGGCATAACTTGAAGTTCTATGATAAGTTCTTCCTAATGGACCTGAAGGCAATTCAAGACTGGCAGGTGAAGTTGTATGTTGCCGAACACATGAAGAAGTTGCGACCTTCTCTTAAATTCTGCTGCAAATTGCAGTCCTAGTCATGGGGCCATTTCCGTGAATTTCTTCTTCCCTCTCGAAGTCCTCTGCTAAGTTCAAGTCTAGGTCCAAATGTAAGCGTAAGGAAGCGAAGCTGGACTCCACACATCCCACCACCCGGACTCCAAATAAAAGGCATGAGGGCATGAAGACGACCTCCACACTCCATTGAGGCCACTGGCACAGAACCAATCCAGCCATTAATCCTAATGCGCCCTGAGTTTCCCAGGCCATTGTTGACACTGCAGCAGATCAAAGCCTTTAATGAAGACATGCTGCAAATGTCGGGTGTGCTTCCAGCTCCCTCTGGCACGTCTTCCCGTCCCACAGAACCACAAGAGGCATCAGTCAGGTTAACTGCTGGTGAGTTGCTCGCCTCTGGACCCAATACTGTGCCCAATCCTATTGTGTTACTGATTATTACCCCGCTTTAAAAAACCACACAGGTTCCCAATATTATATTACCCATGCCAACACCACTGATGCCAGTGAATGATCTGGTGTTGGCACCAATTTCAGACCCCAAACCGATGCCAGCTCAAGCACGACTGATATCACGTTATGAGATGACAACCTATTGTCCTTCACCCCTACTCTAACTCTGCCCCTCTACTCTGTCAGAGCTGTCATCAGAGGCTCTGTTCTCATTTTGGCTTTGATCGTGACCCTGTGCCAGAGCAGTGTACAATGGCATGCCCTTTTGATGGTTGTCATCTCGTCGGAGAGAAAGCAGACTGCTTTAGAATGGTTTAAGGCTAGCAGAGCTACAGCACGTTCTTAGGGGCTGTTGACTCCTGCTAAACAATTTCTGCACGGTTTTGGAAATGTAGGAGTTGTTTCAGAGTGCTGACATAGATGCAGAGACAGCCTTCCCAGCCAATGATGCAGCAGCCAGCTCAGTACTTTTGGAGTCACAAACGCAAATCCAGAGGGCAACGTGTGGGTCAGCATGATACTAGTCTTCTAACAACTTTACCCTGCTACAACAGCCAACAAACTGCTTTAGTTTGCCCTCATCAAAACATTCCCAATGTGGGCGTAGGGATCCCCTCAATATTGACACCCCAAAATTTACCTCAACAGGACGCCCAAACTTTTAATGAATTGGAGATGGTGTTAAACCCCAATTTCATGAGGTTAAGCCAGATCCCAACAGATTAAAAATATCAGAAGTAAAGTCAAATAGGTAAAAGGTCCCACTAAATAACTGAGTTCTAGATCAGCAGAATAGTTAAAAGGTTTTATTATAAGATTCAAAACTAAGGCAATACAGAGTCAGTGCCATAAAGGAACTCAATAAATAGGGCAATACAGTGGGCACCAAAATCAGGAGAAAAACAGACAGAATCCCTAGTAGAAGTGGAAAGTCCCTTGATCCCCCCCCAAAATTGAGTTCTTTTATACATTATTTTACCATATGAAATTTTCAGAGCAGGCTCCTAAAACATCATATTGCCTTAGCACCTAAGCACTATCCCACTACATGAAGAATTCTTTTGCCTCCTTTATGCTGATGTCATCCAATGATGGTATAACAAACAAGATACATATACAACAGTGTGTTATATGAATGAATAAGGTACAGTGATCTAGCGGAAATACCTTGAAGAAATAGTTGCATTTTTGTGAATGAGCCAGGGAAAGTTCATCAAAGACAGCATGAACAATGACAATGGAAAAAAACGAATACTATTCTATTTGACTATGCGCGGCAGAAATGACAGGCAGTAAGATATGCTGGGGAAGGACATGGATGAGTATGATGATATTTGTGTAAGAAAACATGGCTACTTAGCCCAAATTGATGCCTAGTTGACAAGAATCTGGAAAATGCATTTCTACACATCATAGGAAATTAGTTTAAAAGTAAATAGTACTATATCAGTATATACATGTGCAATCAAGTGTGAACTGTATTCTGCACGTTAATAATGCACAAAAATATAATCACATAAAAATCCTTTGCTCCAACTAGCGGGGAGCAGAATAGAACACTTCCTCCTGGGTATGCAATCCATCATATCGAACAGACGGGTATTGCAGATTCTTCAAACAGGCCAAACGCTGCCTTTTCTTTCCTCCTCACCCAGTATTCCTCCCACACCGGCACAAGTTACAGCAGAATATCTGTTGATCTTGCTGAAGAAGATAGGCCTGCTGATCCCAAGGGTGCCATAGAGAGAGTACCAGACTTGGAGAAAGTTTCCTCATTCCCAAAAAAACCCAGAATCCTCAGGCCTATCCTGAAAATCACAGAATCCTCAGGCCTATCCTGGACCTCTGATCCCCTGAACACTTTCTCGCGGAAGGACACATTCAAACTCACATTGGCTCAGATCCTACCTGCTCTGGACCCAGGAGACTGGATGATGTCCTAGTTCTTGCAGAATGCAAATTGTCATGCACCTATCCTGCAATCCCATAGGCGGTACAAAGGGGCAGGAGCATTTTCAGTTTGCCACACTCCCCTATGGCCTCACCACTGTCCCTGGAGTGTTCACGAAAGTGATGGTGGTGGTGGCTGCCCATCTTTGGAGGCCAGGTTTCCTGTATCTCGATGACTGGCAATTAAAGGCGGGTTCACTGCAGTCAGTCATGAACCACTTCTAGATAACGGTAGAAAATTTATCAGTGTGTTTCACCACAATTTCCACCTGATTCCCTCACAGAAACTTCCGTTCATTGAGGTAATCTTGGACATGGTGGAGTTCATGGCTTTTCTTCAACAAGTTCATGACAATTGGGGTATGATCCCAATCTTTCAGGCTTGATCCTGGATACAATAGAGGCTGGCTCTGAGTCTTCTTGGCCTCAGGGTTTCATGCATCCTCCTTGTCAACCACGTGACGTGGCACACGTGGGCACTGTAGTGGAATCTGAAATCCCTGTGGGCTCAGCATCAAGGCCACCTTTCCAATAACTCCCAGGTCTCAGAGGAGACTGCTCAAGATTAGCAGTGGTGGTAACCGAATGAATGTTGTTCTCCATTATGGCATTCTCCATTCACCACCCAGAGCAAACAGTGGTGACATATGCCTCACTACTGGCTTGGTGGGGTCAGCTTGGGGAGGTGGGGATCAGAGGGCTCTGGTCTCCAGCTGAGGGCTGGCTTCACATTAGCCTACTAGAGCTATAGACTATTCTTTTTTCCCTGAAGGCCTAATTACCATCCATAAAAGGGAGGCTGGTTCAGGTTCTCTTGCACAAAACCACCACCATGCAACAAGCAGGGTCCTGTGTCCTGTGCAAGGAGTCTTTATTCCTCTGGGGCGGCTAGAGTGCCAAGGCATCTTTCTGGTCTCCAGCTACCTGGCAGGGTCCCTGAAAGGCAGAGCACATGCACTGACCAAATGCAGCCTGGCAGGTCACAAGTGGCATCAACATCCTGAGGTTGCACAGGGTTCCCCCACCTGGGATGTGGGGGAATCCTGGGTAAATTTTTTTGCCACCATCGTGAATGGTCAGTATCAATGACTTTGAGCATTGTAGTTTCCACAAGAACACTTCATAGGAGACACATTCCTGCTGGAATGGAAAACAGGCTTTATGCATTCCCGCCTTCTCTCTTGCCCTGAGTTCTGAAGATCAAGAATGAACAGACCCAAATCATCCCGGTGGCTTTGGATTGAGCCACAAGAGTGGTATCCAGAGCAACTGAGCATCTGTCCTCCGATCAGACTACCACTTCAGAAGAATCTCCTGTCCCAGCAGCAGGGCAAAATCCTCTACCAGTAACTGCGCAACTTACACCTCCATGCACTGAGATTGAGCAGTTAACCACTTTCAGTTTGTCCCTTGATGTGGTAGATATCCTCGACGCCAGTTGCCCCTCCACAAAATCCAGCTGTGCTGGGCCCTTAGACAAGTTTGAAACCGTTTGTGTTGCCCAGAACACTGACCCCTTGCAAGTGAAGCTGTTGGATGTTCAATTGTTTGTTTTATCCTTGGCTTAGCAAGGCCTTGCAGTGGGCACTGTGGAAGCTTATTTGTTGGCCCTTCTACATTTACAGGACCAATTGTCCTTATTCAAATTAACTGTTGTGGTGAGATTCATTAAAGGTTTGACCCATATGTTCTCTCCCAACCCATTTGTGATGTCACAGTGGATCTTTAATTTGGTCTTAATATTCTTGTTGTGTATGCCTTTCCAGCCTGTGCCTAGCTGCTCACTGCATCTTGAAGACCGTTTTCCTCATTGCAATTGCATCAGCTCACTTCACGAGTGAACAGCAGGTACTGTCAGTGCAGCCACCCTACATCATGTTTTTCCCAAACAAAGTGGTGCTGGTGACTCAGGTAGACTTAAGAAAAGTCACGACTTCCTTCCACTCCACTAGCTCCCCCTCACCTTTCGAAAGTGGAGGAGAGTTTCCATCTGTTGGATACCAAAACAGCTTTAAACTTTTACGTAAATCATACTAAGGACCATTGAGTGGATGATCAACTTTTTGTGGTGTTCCCAGGAGCAAAGAAAGAGAAGGATGTACAAAAGAGGACCTTATCAATGTGGCTAGTCCTCTGCATTAACATATGCTGTGCAATGGCCCAGAAGCAGCCACTGGAAGGACTGAAAGTCAATTCCCCTTTGGCTAAAGCTGCTTCCACTGTGTTGATGTAGGAGGTGCCGGTCCTTGAGATCTCTCAGATTGCAACGTGCGCATTGGTGGATATGTTCATGAAGCACTATTACTTTGATCAGCAGGAAGGGCACTTTGCCTGCTCAGTTCTGCAAGTTTTTGGTCCTGAGCCCACTTTACACACCCTCTACCTTGGGAAGGAATTGCTTTGGTATCTATTCTAAGTTGACATCAAGTTTAATATGTAAAATGATTCGCAGAAAAGCCACTTAATAGATGTATGGTTTATGATGGGGAATGAGGCCTTAGTGACAACACTATATGTGAAGTCAAGAACAGATTCTGAGGTGTGAACATTTTCACCCTAAACGCTTAAGGGATAACCTCCATTACGGGCAATTTTTGAGAATTCAGTGGAAATATCATAATAAGAGTGAGTACATCAAACATTTAAAAAACTTGAAAAATAAATTGAGTGACTAGTTACTATAAGAAGCTACTGAAGCATTGTTTAAGAGCTTGACTTACAGCACAAAAAATATTTGAGAAAAGAAAGAAAGAAGATAAAAATATCAGTGGTCAGTGTCACTACTTTTTGCCACAGTGTAAACCATTTTAAGTAAATCATCAAGCAGAATCGGCACATTTTATCCTCCCTAAAATGCCTCGTAGGCAGGCCATGTTTTGTACTCAAAAGTAAACATAGCATCAAAGACTACATAGAGCATATACTGACCCTAACTCCTACACTCTTGATACCTTGAGGGATCTTTGGAAACTCCAATCGATAGTGGGCAGGTTCTGCCTCTCCTAAAACCATTAAAAGAAAAGAGTTCTCATACATGGGCAAGAATATTGTGCACAGGACGTTTTAAATTACCAAACCAAAAATGTGATTTATGGTATCTAAAGTCTCTTCAACAGGCTTTATATTGACAACATTAACCAAGAAATAAGAATAAGAATGTGCCCAGAACAAATAAAGTAAAAAAACAATATCATTTGCTTACTCCACAAAGACTAATGGTGAAAACAGGCACATGGCACTATTCTGTTTTCTTTACGATTGTATTCCAGAAGAGTGTCCCAATGATCGGAGTGCTGATTCCATCTGGGACTACATTGGCCATGAGCCTCAAAGACATGCAGGGTTAAACTTGGACGAAAGTTTGTAACTAATATACATTCACAATGCATGTGTTTATGCACACATCCAATTTCTAAGCTAATTGTATCCAAAACAATGCCCCACTGATCGGAAAGCCACCTCCACTTTCCCATGGGGCTACATTTCCTGTGAACCTCCAGTGACGTGCAGTACATATAGACGCAGACGCCAACATCGAGTTTTAACAGACATTCTGCTGGTGTGTGGACTGTTGTTTGGAGGGGCCCCAAGTGGTGACTTTTATGATGTCCCTGTTCCCCCTGTGGGGAACAACTACTGGACAATCAACCCATCCTCTGAGGAGACAATGAAAGTTACAGCATGAAGAGTGTTTTTCTACCCCTTTTAATTAAGTGAAAAGAATCCTGTCTGTTTGTAATCTTCGAGTCCTCTTTAGGTGCACCAAAAATGAATTTTACCAAAAATCTTAGGTTCAGTCTTAGGTCACAGTTCTAGAAAAGACCCTACTAGAGAATTTGATATGTATTTTGTAACCAAACAGCAGTGTATGTCCTTACGCTGGATGACACACACTTTTATTGATCACACTTTTATATCAAGTGTCCTCTACATTAAATATCCTTTGTTTATACTTTTTAAGGTGTTCAGGAAGTACATTCCAAGCAGTTGAAGATGCCACAAATAACAAGGTATGTCCTTACATGGGGCTGCAAAACGTATATGATTATAGTTAATACAGTGAACCAAGCCGTTAAATATTCCTTTATCCTTCATGATCAAAACGTAATAATTCATATAAGGGCATGTATTATATTGCTCGATGTCATTGAGATCAGACATCCCACATTCATTTGCACTTATCTAACCTCATCTCATAGTACATGAGTTTCTGAGATGTCCTTCTCAAGTCAAAGGTCCGGTGAAGTGCTATCTCTGACACTTAAAAAAACCTATTATTTTGATTAAAGAATGTGGCAAGAATGAGAATAGTCAAATGGCATGCTCTAAGTATCAAACTTGGCCTTTCTATATGGTCACCACAGATTGTTTTAATTTTCCTTTGCACTTTTTTTGTTGGCTTTAGGACTGCTAAGCAGTAGTAAAATGTGTGTGCTTCCCCTTTAAACCATGTGCTGTACATAGGGACTTCTTTTTGCACATTTAACTTCCCTACAAGTACATTGTGAATGGTGCCTAAACTGCACCTATGGCAGTGAAAGTTAAATGTCATATGGGCTGCAGTGTGTATTTATCCCGCCCCCCCAAATATATGACAACAATCTATGTCTGCCAGGAGCACCAAAGGGGTCTGGAAGGCCTGCCAGTTTAAATGCACTACAGTGACACATGGCAAGAAAAATGTCTTTGCCTTGTAGCAGAAGCCTATTTTTATGCATTCGTTGCTCAATTCTAAAGTGTGCTTTACAAGCCCACATGACAGGGTGCTAGTATATAAAAAAATAGGGCACATTACATATTGGTGTACCCTCACAGTGAAATAAAAGTCAAAATCTATATCAATGTGCAAGCCTTGTAGACTTTTCCCTAAGTAATCTAAAATGGGATTCAAATCTTAATCCTCTAGCCCCTATTATGAAAAGGCTACAAAATGCTTGCACTTTATTTCATGCATAGTTTTTAATATCTGCCTTAATGGTGAAATCAAACTTCTGTTCATTTAGGCAAAAAAGTAACTTTATATATATCTTCTTTAGGCTTCCTGAGACAGAACTGTCTTAAAACCTGTTCTGCCACTCATCACACCTCAAGCGCTGGAATATGCATTCTTTGCTGAGAGAATTAACAACCCTGGCGAAGAGGACAATGGCATACCTCTGAGCCCAGGAAATGCCAATGGGTGTTAACTACTGAACGCTTAGCAGGGATTAGCTATCTGGAAGGGGACAGTGACAGTAGGCATAACAAAGTACAGCTTTGTTACTACCTCTTTTGACTTGGAGATCCAAAGGACAGATTTTCCTATTCATTCCCAGGTCCCCTGCTGATAGCCAGACTCCATTCACAATAGTATAGAAAATCAGTTTTGCCTCTGTCCTGTGAGTTCATCTAAATAGGGGAAAGCTTAGAAGCTGAAGACAGGCCTGCCTGATTGCTGTTGGGTTTAGCCATCTTAAAACAGAGGCAGCTGGGTAATTATACAGTAAAGCAAAGAGGGAGTGTGGCAAAATAAGGTAGAGACAGTAAGAAAATAGATAGGATTGGGTGGTAGAATTTATCCAATCACTGGCTTGTGTACGTGATAAATCTGGCACCGCAGCCACCGCCTTCTCGTCACACTCCTGCAGGTGGAAGACTCCATCTGAAGAAGGCCCTGCTGGAAGAAGATTCCTCACTCCTGCTGAAAGGAGAGGACTCACACAAGGACTCAAGAACTCCTAATTCGTCCTGGCACCCAGGGACTGAAACTGCAAGCAGTTGGCTTCCTGTGTTCCTGCTTCAGGGACGCACAAAGCAGAAGGACCCCTGATTCCAAGAAAGCCCATCTGACCACTGAGGACAGGTCTCTGCAGGAGACCTTGCTAAAGAGGGGCCAAGTGCATAGAAGCCTACCCTGAGAAGAAGGGGCTGCAGGTCTCACCAGGAAGAATGTTCCTAGTGCTCTGAATATGTTCCTGACATGTTGCTAAAGGGTGCCCAGGTAGGTTGCACCCAAGGTGGGTAAGAAAATCATTTTGTTTTCTGCTCAGACCTTTTTGCCATGCTGAAAACTAGTTTAGCGGTACCTCATGGTGAAGGTATCTAGCCTTGTGGAGCCTTGTCCAGTTAAAGCTTCCTGCATTGCCTGGCTGGAGGATTTTGACTTTAAAAAAAGTGACTAAGGGCAAAATGTACATGTTGGTGCCAGAGTACTCTTTCTGCCGACATGTTAGTTCACCCACCTGATTTAAATGCAGGAAGACCTTTGGTCTCCACCATGGTTACACCCCCTTGATGGAGTAAGGGCTGTCGAAGGTTGACCTGTATGTCCTCCCACCTAATTTAGAAGGTCGGACATACAGGACAGTTTTGACTTCCTGTCACCGCTAGGAAAACCCTGGCGTAAGGGCCAGTGGAAACTGCAGAATGCCACCCTCACTGAGATAACTCCTGTGGCAAGGCGGGGGATTTTTTTCAAAATCAAAGTCTGGCTTTGGAGTTTTATTTTTTAAAATAAAAGAAAATTGTAACTTTGCTGTACTGCTCCATCATGTTTAATGGAGCAGTATGACAAAGTTACAATACATTAGCATAAACTGCCTTGACGGCAGTTCTTGTCAATGCTTGAAATGTCTGCTCGCTCTATGAACATTTCAAAATTTGTTCGTCTGGACAGCCTGACTGCCAAATTTTAAATCAGGCCCTAAGTCTGACTGTTAAACTTGTGAGCAGGTCGAGATGACTAATCAATCTGGTCCGCAAACCGACCTCACTGGCTACAAAATCCAAGTTTGTCCCATCCCTACTACTGGTGACCAAACCAACAGCTTCAGTGGAGGCTAGATGATGACATATCCGACTTCAAGGGATCCTCACTTGCCATTTTATTGGACCTCGTCTAATCAGAAGATAAAAACTTTGACTGAAATGACCCACCTACTTATGCAACCGCTAAGCAATCATGGCTGGACTGAAATCGTGCCTAGGTCCTGGTGAACCGCTAACAGTGACTTTTGGTTTGCACTTTATTTTTTCTTGGTTCTTTTTGCCCTTAAACTTTAAGAAATCATATACCTGATTCCCCTTATCCTATTCTGATGTCTTTTTGTTCAGTAAAGTTTTCTCTATTTTTCTAACTTTGTTTGGGAATTGTATTCTATTCTGTTTCATAATTTAAAATTGTTGGTACTGCTCACCTTAGCGCACGCTTCTCTGGGGATTGGTTGCTGCTTGTGTCATTGCAACCAGGGATTGAGTAGAGATATTCTCAGAACCTAACCTGAGTAGGTTTATTGAGTTGGTAGCGGTACCCCTCTCTCAAATTAATAATTCTATTTCTAAGCCTTGACCTCCATGTAGGGTGCACCAAACAACTATCACATATTTGTAATGTATAATAAGACTTAGCACACAGTTTCAGCACTTATCAAGCAGCCTCCTGATCAAGTGTCACTCTCACACAGTGAGCAGTGTGACTAGCAGGAAACCCTTGCATAAATAGATTTCCAGCTTAGGCATGAATGTGCTGCACTGCTGAGCTCCATTTAAAACCTCCCCAGGACATGAGAGGTGGATCCAGATGTGCTCAATCTTCTAATTGGGGTGGGTAGGTGTAGCTGTTTAGGGAATGCAAGGGCTCCAAAGGCCCAATGTCTGTGACCCCACCCCAGTTTTAACAGGGCAATGCTGACTTTATTTGCTCTGATATTCATTAAAAAGACTTTTGACAGTTGTAAAATAATGTTGGTGATTTTTTACTTGCTTTAACTATATAGGCTTTTACTTCTAATTTGAAAATATAATGCTTTTTCTGTTTCTAGCCTTGATGTAAAAAATAAAGGCAATGCTGGTAAAATACTTGTGGCAACCCTAGGAGGAAAGCATGCTGTGTCTTACCTTTCTTACTGAGCCCCAAAATATACTGTGAGCAACTGATTAGCATCCTTTATACATCGGCATCCTTTATGTATCCCTCACAATGTTCTGTTGGTGGGGGGGTCAAGGCAATTCCACCATGTCATCCATTCGAATCGCTGGTGTCAGGTGGAAGTGCCAACGTGATTGTGCCCCACTTCAATCACCTGGAACATTCCAAGATGGGAGTCTCAACTTTCCAGTGGCACCTTTCCTGTAGCCCCATTCTATGAGAACACGCAGACTGAGGTTCTTTTCTGCCCCGCCACACCTCCAGGTAGCCAGGAAGTGTTTCTGTGGCATCAGGATCATGCAACTGCTGTCAGCAATTCAGTGATCTTTGGGCATCTGTTGCAGGGCAGCTTAATGCCCTCATTCTAAGCAAAACACTCTTCCACTCAAGTTGAGAGGGCTGGTGGTGTAGTGGGTTTGGAACACCGGTGCATCAGGCTTCCTGGGACTGGGTGCTTGGGAACGACCTCCAAGTCCATGGCGCCCAGTGGGTTGCACTGTGGTTTGTGAAGTCACATCCGTTGCATCCGTGCAGTTAAGAAAGCAAATTGCTTCCATATGTTTTGTTTTCAATTTTGTCAGCTGATATTCCATTTCCCCCTCATTATCAAAATAGATTAATTATCTTGATTTTTTCTGACATATGGGCCAGTGTAGCTGGGGCTGTAAGTCAAATGGGAAAGAAGGAAAGTCTTTTTTCTCCTTTTAGTGTGGCATGCACTTTGGAAAGACCGATCCATGCACTCTTGTTTTTAATAGGAAACAAGATATAAAATGGATGCTGCTGTTCATCGCCCACCCTGTAAAATATGAGTTTGCTGCCATATTTTACACTACTATTGCCATTTGCACATATACTGACATACTTTTGATTTGCTTTTTAGCAATTGTTGTTGCTGAGCTAGGTTTTAAGTGATGTTTAAAGCCTGATTTTATCTTGAAATTAACTTGATCTTTTTTTTTTTTTTTTAAATCTGACAACTAGGTCTGTAGGACTGGGTCAGTAGGTCAAGTGGAGAAGTTATTTTTTTTAATTTTTAGCGTGGGGGCTGTTTTGGAAAGACCTAACCATGCACCCTAGTTTCTAAGAGGAAACGAGATATAAAATGGATGCTACTGTGTGTCCACATTGTGGGTGCAAGTGGCGGGTGCGCCAAAGGCAAGCCCGTCCAACCACCGTGGCCACAAACTATCCTCCTTTAATGACAAACATAAGTAATAAAGAAAGTAAAAAGCTTTATATACAAAAGTGCTGAACTACTATTTTGCCCCTAACTAAAACTCCCTAAAGCCAAGACACAACAATCAAATTAAAGAAGAAAGATGTACTTAGCAATCATACTGCAAAAGAGAGTTCTAACCATGCGTTTGGCGAATTAACTCTGTTGGAGTATAGACAAACTCCAACAATCAACATCACAACTAAATTCCCCTCCCAAGTCCGATGCTCGCTGCCGGTGCTTAATTTGAGCCAGTGGTTTCCGGTGCTCGGCACCTGCACTTAATTTTCAACACCGGCACTTATGAGAGCTGACACATGGTGGCATTGTTTGTGTAATTTAAAGATGAGCAGAACAACAATTGTTTATTCATTCAATATACCTTAATAACAACTAGTACCTCTCGCTCAAGCCATTCTTATAGCTTTGGCGGCCTGGAATATTCTAAACTGTCACACTTGTAGGAGTGTGGTGGTTATTACTTGTGCTGTTACTGTCATTGGCAGTGCTGGCAGTGGCAATGGGTGGTGGAAGCTGCGGTGGCCTCCTGAGAAGGGCCCTGGCACTTATTTATTTATCTTTTTTTTTTTTTTACAAACTAAGCACTGGCTGTAATCAGATAACATTATACTTTGAGACCAAAATATCTAATGTTCATAATGAAATTTCAGGATCTCCCACAAGATCTCATCAGTCCTCTGACAAGGAAAAAATAAACTGGGAGGAATAAAATGACAGCAGAAGAGAGCAATTTCGAGTTTGAAGCCATCTTTTCAACAACTCTCACAGAGATTCTTTCAAGTATACGACCATCAGGATCATCTTATGACCCTGCACCGGCAAAACTACTCAAGGCCATGATGTGTTTAGGCCCTAAGATCATACTCCTTATACTCAACGGCAGGTTGGTGAATGGAGAAGTTCCTTCTGTCAGGGCTTTTTGCCAAATCAGAAAATAGTAAATGTCAGACGGAGTACAACATTCAGGATATTAGTGAATTTCTTAAAGTTAAAATCAACAAAAACCAAACTTCTACAAGTTCTCAACAATCCACAAAAGTTCAATATGCGTCATTGGCCCCCTGAACTGGGAGTGTGCCCCATCTGAGTAAAATCAATGAAAAACCTAGGATCACAATTGCCTAAAATTTTAACAAACGAGTAGCAAATGCAGCCTTTTCTAGAAGAAAACCTCTGTATCCTAGTCATATCAACACGAATACAGTCCTGTCTTTATTATGGCAAAGCAATTTACCAAGCTATATCAAAAGCACTGTTGCAACATTTACAAACCATTCACAATGCAGCTGCATTTCTCATGTTGAAACCACCAATGACACCTCCAATGTCTCCAATACATCATAGCCCACCTTGGTAACAGATCAAAGACCACATTTATTTCAAAGGTTTGGTTCTAGCACACAAAGCCCTCTACTCGGGCTGCCTAGAATTCCTGGCTGACAAATTCCAATGGCATACACCAGCTCACAACCTACGGTCTTGCCATCAATACCTAGTTACTACTGTGAGAACCAAGACAACCAGATGTTGTGGGCGGAGCCTTGTCGGTGGCAGCTGCCAGAAGATGGAACATGATGCCCCACTTTCTCCGATCACAGTCAAATCCACTTCAGTTTAAAAAAGATCTTAAAACTCATGTTTTGTTAGTGTGTCTCCCGGTTTACTCTGCTGCAGTAGACATTGTTTGGTTAGGTCCAAGATACACAGACGATAGTGTTCTATATAAATACATATTCCTATTCATGCTTATGGTCCTAGGCATCTTTTATAACTTAAAGATATCTGCCAGTTCAGAGGACATCCAAGGCGAGAGATGGCTTGGGGAAAAAACTGTGACTGCAATAGCCCCATGCACTGGGAGAGAATATGGGCGAAATATTTCTGGCTTTTTTCTTTCCTGAGCTGCTATGGTTCACTTGGCTGATCTGGACAGAATCGACACCAGAGCCAGTGGCATCAGAGGAACTTCGTCACAACAGAACTGAGAGTATTTCCATAAATGGACAAACCACATTCCTAGGGTGAAGTGGAGTGAAGGAGAGAAAGCATTTAACATTAACATACCATGTGTCTGAGTCTTGCTTATACACCGTTTGGTCACATAAACTGCAGTCATAGAATCAATCACTAGAGAATGGTGCACACTCAGACTGTAAAAAAAATGTTCAAGGCTTAGAAATGGTTTAAATGATGATGTAAAGAATTGGGGGGTCATAGATGTAATGTCTCCTGAAACCTAGATTCAGTTTTTAAACATCCCTCTTGGGGGGAATGCTACAACTCCTACACCCCCCCCCCAACAGTCCCCCCCCCAACCGTCCGTCCCCCCCAACCGTCCCCCCCCCCAAAACACTCCTTAAATTTGTTGGTGGTGCCCCTGCCATCGTCGGGCCACCACACGTAGAGAGAACACATCCGAATCAAACCCTGCAGGGCATTACGGAGTGCTCCCTCCCTGGAGCAGTGAATATTTAAGTACTGGCTCTCCTGCAGTTCGGAAGGGCTGCGTTTCTTTCTTCTTTTTTTTTATTCCTTTTTTTTAAAGGGGCTGTCCGGTCCCACCCAGCCATTTGGGCATGTGCCTACTTATAGCAGTTGTCCATTTATCTCTCTCATCTAAATGAGGCCCTAAGACTTGGTCATGGGCATCTTCATGAAAACTACACTGGTGCAATGGATGAGCGATCGCATGTATTTGTTTGCACTAAGTCCCGGTAATGTTAAATTTGATAACCTGTTGAGAGGGATTTAGTAACCAGGTACACAAAGGCGTTTTTGACTGACTACGGCTTAAAGATTCACCTAAGGATTCCTGACAGAACGTAAATGGTTCTACTATGTAATTTTTCGTGCAGAGAAATATACAGTATTAAACCTCCACGCAGGGGATGGTGAGTGGATGGAACAAGGAATGTTTTGCCTTTTTAGTATTTGAATGCCCACAAACTAGGAGCTGTCTGATTGCCCACAAACCTGAGAGTTTTATTGTGAGTATCCAGCCCTAATCCAACCCTTTACGAAACTGTGACTGGTTGGACTTCTGTTCTACTCCAGCAAACGGGCTGGGCTGGAGTGTCTCTCCTTCGAATCTGGGGAAGGGGGCAACGGATTACGTCCAAACTTGAAAAGGATGTTGGGGGGAATGTTTTTTTTCAAGGAACACTTGTTTTTCTTCTGGGGAAAGAACGAAAAGAAAAAAATGTTTATTTCCACATCGGGCTGTATTTTCAGGTGCGTTTTCGTACAATATGTAAGATTACACATTGGTGTAATGGGAGCTGGGTCAAAATGTCACATAGCATTTCTTGTACTACACTTGGAAACCTACGCCTCCAGGGTATTATTGGGAATATTTGTTAACTGTATTAAACTATAAATGTACCTTCAAATGTAAATCTCAGCACATTACTCATTTGCGAATGGGTTGTCTATTTACTAACTGGATGGACCAAGTTACATGAAACGAATTCAGAGTTCTCAGTTCTCACATTATAATCCAGCAGAGGGAGCTCCAGGATTACAAAAATATTGCACATGAACTGTTCAAGTTGTAGAAATATGTCTTCAAATAAACAGTATGTGCAGGGTACTCATTGCATCCGTTTCACAAAACTTTGAATCTCAAGCTTCAAACTTTGACGTTTCACATCATGCGTGTGCTTTATTAAACTAAGTATTTTTAATCATCCTCAAATTTAGTTCATTAAGACAAATACATAGTCTATATAAATCCATACAAAAAGTTAAAAAAAATTGTAAAAATCGAATGAAAAAACATCTCGACAGTGGTTAAAAACGACCCTTTGAGTAGAACTAGCAAGCAAATCATGATATACTTTTTTTAAAAAGCAATCCATTGTTGAAATAGCAACTCTATAGGGGATTAGGGTCTTCATTATAATAAAAAAAATCGAACTCTAGCTCGGTGGTTGTAGCATCACATCTCTTAACGAACCAGGTCCCTTATGTACAATGGCATTTTAGAATTCTTAACAGTGCGAATCGCTATTTCGGGCCGTTAGGAAATGCTAAATGCCATTTCCGTATGTACGCAAGGCATTCGCAGTGGTGCAAAATGCGATTTCGTATTTTGGAAATAGCAAAATAGGAAATCGCAAATAGCGATTTCCTAAATGCGAGTCTCAAACTGCATGTACAACCTATTTCCTAATTGCAACTAGTCGCAAAATGGCCATTTTGAAAATGCAATTACCATTGAATAACATCAGGTGGTAACCATATGCAAACTATAAAAACGCACCCAAAATGCATCAGGCTCTTTCAGAATGGCGGCCCTGTATGTTTTGGCAAGGAGAATAAGGATTTTGGCTGTGAGGCAGGGGAGGATATTTAGGGTGAGGGTCACCCAGTTTGAACAGAGAGAGGAGGAGATCCATGAGAGGTACAGACTCAGTTGTCGGGTGATACTTGGTTTAATTGCAGAGTTACAGCCTTAGTTACAGGCCCCAGCACTCAGTAGCAACGCAGTCCCACCACATGTGCAGGTATTGTGTTGCCTACACTTCTTAGCCTGTAGTAGTTACCAGGGGGTCATAGCACTGGCAGGTGGGGTGTCACAAAGTGCCCTTTCCAGGTTCCTGGACAACATGGTGAGCAAAGTCAACCAATATATATCAATTCCCAATACCCCCCAATCATTGCAATGCATGATGTTTTACAGGGTAGTGCACTTCCCAAATGTCATTGGCTGTGTTGATGGCACACATTGACATATGACCCCACTCCGCAAATGAGTACATATACAGGAACAGAAAGAGCTCACACTCACTCAAAATGCAGGTAGTGTGTGATGCCTCCTGTATCATAACGGACCTTGTGGCCAGAATCCTAGGCGGAGTCCACGACTCATTCATGTTTTGCCACCGTGGACTACATACCCGGCTGGCACAGGGTGAATTTAGCGATGGCTTCCTGCTAGGTAGGCTATCCTGTTTTAAGTTTAAACCTATAATAACTTATAAAACCCCATCGAAAGGGAAATAGCCCTCACCAGTGTAAACATATAAATACTGATAAACACCTGCACAACCACAAACTAAATGCCATTCAAAGAAAGGAAAAGAAGAGTGAAAGAATCATTTTTAAATCTTCCTGAAGGGGCCAATACAATGTAACTTTGTTATGCAAGGTAGCGCCAAGAAAGACTGGGGTAACATTATTCTGTGCTTGAAGTTTGTTGTTTAGGGATGTCACTAAAATATTGTTTATTCTTCCTTTTTCAGTTTTGTGGTCTTTGGTCTAAAGATGCAGAGTTTAGAAGCATGTTTTGGGCCTTAATTATTTTATAAACTGTGGAGAATCAGGAAATATCAAAATCATGTGTGATATTTTGGCTACGTTTGATTCTTTCACTGATAGGTAAAATGGCTGGTTTCATAAGAATCTTTCCCAATATGTACCATCACATTCACCCACAGACAGAGAATGGGTGAAACCCATTGATACATCAGCCCCCCTTTCTATTGAGCCAGTATTGATAGTAGGTGAATTGCCAAACACGCCAGGCTTTAAACATTCAATGCAAGGTGTAGTGTCAGGTATATGTGAAAAGAGTGCTGTCACCAAGCATCTGGGATAGTGGTGAAAACATGACACCAAACGTTTGGAAAACATGGAACGCAGTATCACTTGGAATACTGCTGCAAACAGTTCTTACCAAGTTCAACAAAGATTGGCGTGATATTGTTTGTATTTGCAGTGATTCAGCTACATATGTGAAAAAGTTGTGTTATGACCTGTCAAAATCAATACCTGAGCTGAAGTGCTTCCCTGTAAGAGATCCGTGCCACATGCTATATGGTATGCTGAACGCATCTTTATAATCTTCAGAGTTAATGAAGAAGGGTATTGACTTTGCAGTCCATTCTGGTGCACTGTTTCAGTATGCGCAGGAACTAAAACGCAAATATTTCTCATTTTGTGCTTTGTATGGCATCAAAGAAAGAGTTATCCCAACTGTGCCATTTAGCCAGTGGTTCTCAGTTCTAGAGGCTGTGAATGCTATATTATCCATGTGCCGACCATTTACAGAATTTTTGCTTAGTGATGATGCCAAAGGCAAGAAATGTGAGGATCTTCGGTCGCATATTGTTAGTAATGTGAAAAAAATACACTCTACTGCTTTCTTAGATTTTTACAGGAAATCATGACTGCTGTAGTGGACATAATCAAAACACTTAAGTCTGAAACCACCCTTGTCTACAAGTGTCCTTGACACTGCTACATGTTCCATGTTAGAATGCTTGCCACTTGGTAAGCAAAGAAATGTTGAGGAGCAATTCAGGAAATTGTATTTTACAATGCTTGAGATGGGGCTTGCAATGATGCATAGCAATGTCCCTTTACCAACCATGCCATTTGAAGTCAATGACGCCTCACTGTGGTACTGTGCACAAGTTCTAGATCCCTTCCATAAAGGAGAATTTTCTCCGGACTTTGAAAATTATAGCTTCATTTTTGACTGCTCCAATAACTCAGAGGGCATATGCACCCAGTTTAACGCATATGCTGCAGAACCTGTCCCAGAGAATCACAATCTCCAGGTGCACCAGTATTGGCATGGAAAACTATGTCAGTGGCCAGAGTTAGCAAATTATGTACTGGCTGTTTTGGCGTTGACCGTCTCAAGTGCCAATATTGAGAGGGCTTTTTCACAGATAAAAGTTTACATGGGAAGGAAAGAGTGAGCAAGCATTACCAAAGACTCACTGAAGAAGTATTAAATGTTGTACTACAATAAGTTTGATTTATAAAAATTTATTTGGACCTCATATACACTGTACGCACACTGTCTATATACCATGCACTATCACTGCAGAAAGCAAGCAATAATAAAAGCGAGACATTCAATAAATACCAGAAAAACATTTTCTGTTGTTTTTAATGGTGCGAAAATGTGTAACCACTGATAATCACTGTTTTTTCTATTAGTATTGAAAATCAACGGAAAACACTGAAAAAACCCCACCAGAATTTACCAATAATAGAAACTGAAAACAGGAAAGCCTACTACTAGGTATGAGAATCGCAGACTCAATACCTACAGTGGCCATGACGGTGTGTGTAATGTGATCCAATGGTGTACCTTCTTATGCCCTTACGTCCCTGGATCCTCACACAGTACCTGATTCCACAAACAAAAAATGAAAGACAGTACAACATGGCATACAGGACAATGCGTTCCATCATAGAGAGGACCTTTGGGATCCTGAAGTCCCACTTTTGCTGCCTCCACAAGACCAGCGGGCACTACTGTACAGACCAGATACATGCTGCAAGATAATCGCCACATGTGCCATACTGCACAATATCGCAATGAGGAAGGGTCTGTACGACATCCCCATAGAGCCTAAGTCTAACTCTGATGATGACTTGCCACCACTACAGGTGCATCAGGAAGGTACACGTGCAGCAGAGGGACGTGCATGACACAGAAACAACCAACAACTATTTCTGAGGTTAGAGATTTTAAAACATCTTAAAAATGAAACATCACACATGATGGTAGTGCTTGGTGCACAACTGAGTGACCACCTTTTATTCAGGTGGCTACAACATTGTTGCAAGCAAGGATCAACTTCATCCTTATGGATGATACATTGTTAACATAAGAACAGCAAAGTAAATAAGGTGAAAATAAAACAAAGGCAACTCATCCCACTGAGTGTCTGGAGAGTCACTTCTTACGGCCCCTTGGGTTTGTCAGCAGCACTGGGTTATGGGACTGGCAATGAGTCATTGCCAGATGTGTTGCAGTTGTGAACACCTGGTAGTGCATGGCTCGGGATCAATCAATCAATCAGAGATTTGTAGAGTGCACTAATCACCCGTGAGGGTATCAAGGCGCTGAGGGGAGGGGGTTTGGGCAGCTCCGAGGTCATCCGAAAAGCCAGGTCTTGAAGGTTTGCAGTTTAGGGCTTCGTCTGATGCTGAGGGGGAGTTTGTTCCAGGTCTTGGCTGTGATGTAGGAGAAAGATCTGCCTCCCGTTCTGGCTCTGTGGATGCGGGGGATTACGGCCAGGGCTAGGTCAGCAGAGTGGATGTTTCTCTTGGGGGCATGGAAGGAGATTCTTTCGTTGAGGTATTGGGGTCCAGTATTGTGGAGGGCTTTGTAGGCGTGCGTGAGCAGCTTGAAGGTCACTCTTTTTTTGACGGGGAGCTAGTGGAAGTTCCTTAGGTGCTGAGTGATGTGGTTGTGTCGTGGGATGCTGAGAACGAGTCTGGCTGCGGCATTCTGGACGATCTGGAGTTTGTGAAGGAGAGACTTGTTGATTCCGGCGTAGAGGGCGTTTCCGTAGTCCAGTCTGCTGGTGATGAGTGCATGGGTGACGTCTTCCTGGATTCCGGGGGGATCCATTTGAAGGTCTTGCAGAGTATGCAGAGGGTGTTGAAGCAAGTGGAGGATACGGCGTTGATCTGTCGGTTCATTGTGAGAGAGCAGTCGAGTATGATGCAGAGGTTGCGGGCGTGGTCCATGGGGGTGGGAGGTTTTCTGAGGGCGTGGGGCCACCAGGTGTCATCCCACGCAGTGGGGGTGGATCCGAGAATGAGGACTTCTGTTTTCTCCAAGTTGAGCTTCAGACAGCTGCTGCTCATCCAGGATGTGACATCCTTCATTCCTTCCTGGAAACTGTGCCTGGAGATGTTGGGTTCCTTGGTGAGGGGAGGATGAGCTGGTTGTCGTCGACATAGGACACTGTGCTGAGTCCATGTTTTCTGATGATGGTTGCGAGGGGGGCCATGTAGATATTGAAGAGCGTTGAGCTGAGGGAGGATCCTTGGGGTACTCCGGATCTGATCTCTGTGGGTTCGGAGAGGAAAGGCGGGAGTCTTATTCTTTGAGTTCTGCCGGAGAGAAAGGAGTGGATCCAGTCCAGGGCAGTTCCCTGTATGCCGGCGTCGTGGAGTCTGGTGGCTAGTGTGCAGTGGGAGAAGGTGTCAAAGGCTGCTGAGAGGTCTAGTAGGATGAGGGCTCCAGTGTGGCCTCGATCGAGGAGTGCGCAGATGTCGTCCGTGGTGGCTTGGAGGGTGGTCTGGGTTCTGTGGTTGCTGCGGAATCCGGATTGAGATGAGTCGAGGATGTTCTTGGATTCAATGAAGTGCATTAGCTGGGTTTTGACGATCTTCTCGGTGACTTTGGCGGCGAAGGGGAGGAGAGAGATGGGCCTGTAGTTCTTGAGGTCCGTCAGGTCTGCAGAGGGCTGCTTTAGGAGGGGTTTGACTTCGGCGCATTTCCAGTCATCGGGGAACATGCCTGTATCGAGGGTGCAGTTGATTGTCCGTCGTAGTTCTGAGGCGGCTCTGTGGAAGATGTGCGGCGGGCAAGGGCCGGTGAGTGCTCCGGAGTGGATGCTCATCATAGTCTTTGTGGTTTCTTCCGTGGTGTCAGGGGTCCAGGTGAGGAGGGTTGGCTGGGTTGGCTGGGTGACGTTGCTGGTGGATGGTGTTGGGTCGGTGCCTTGGTCTTGGACGTCGAAGTTGTCGTAGAGTGCCCTGATCTTGTGGTGGAAGAAGGAGCTGAGTTTGTTGCAGAGGTCCTGGGAGGGAGGGACATCTGAGGTTTCGCTGTGGGATCTGGTGAGTTCTTGTATGATGGTGAGGAGTTCCCTGGAGTTGTGGGAGTTGGCGAGAATTCTGTCCTGGATGAAGTTTCTCTTCGTAGATCTGATGAGTTGGTGGTGTGCCGTCGTGGTGGCCCTGTTGGCGGTGCACGCTTCCGGGGGTTTTGCTGTTCCTCCATGCTTTCTCCAATCGTCGGCACGAGTGCTTGGATTCTTGGAGTTCCGTGGTGAACCAGGTGGCTTTCGTGTTGTGTCGTCTGTTGGAGTTCTGGAGGGGGGCGAGCGTGTTGGCGCAGTCGGAGATCCATTGGTGAAGGTTGTTGGCTGCAGAGTTAGCATCAGTCCTGGTGTGGGGGGAGTGCGGCTGAGGTGAGGTGCTCTTCGGTGATCTTGCTCCAGTTTCTGCGCGGGCGCCGTGGCATTGACTTGTGTGCAGTGGGTTTCAAGAAGGAGAAGTTGACGCAGTTGTGGTCCGTCCAGAGAGGATGCGTGGTGTGACTGAAGCGAATGTTGTTTCCTCCGGCGAAGATGGGGTCGAGAGTGTGACCCGCCGTGTGGGTGGGGGTGGTGACGAGTTGCTTCAGTCCAATGTTGGCGAGGCTCTCTAGGAGGGTGGTGGAGTTGGGGTCGCTGAGGTTGTCAAGGTGGAAATTCAGGTCTCCGAGTAGTACGTAGTCCATGGAGGCGAGGGCGTGGGGCGCGATGTAGTCTGCAATGGTGTTTGTGAACAGGGAGCGGGGTCTTGGAGGTCTGTAGGCGAGAGTCCTGCGTAGAGTCGTTCTGGGGTTGGGCTGGATCTGGAAATGGATGTGTTCCATGGGGGGGGAGGCGTCGTTCGAGATAGAAGTGGTCAGTCGGAGGGAGATTTTGTGGACGATGGCGAGGCCTCCTCCATGGTGGTTGGGGTAGTCTTTGCTCAGGATTTTGTATCCGTCGAGGATGGCAGTTGCGGTCGGGAGCGGAGCTGGCGTTGGTCCAGGTCTCTGTGAGGAAGGCGACGTTAGGCAAGAGGTTGTTGAGGAGGTCCCAGATTTCTACTGCGTGTCCGTGCAGGGAGCGTACATTGAGGAGGATGCAGCTCAGGGTTTTGAGTGTGCTGGCGTCCGGTGGGTTGGCGGTGGCTGTCTGGTCCGGGAGGTGGGTGAAGGTGTGGCGGCAGTGTCTGCAGGAGAACAGGCTTTGGGAGTTGCTTGGCATCAAGAGCTGGCAGTTGTTGTTGCATCCAGGGTTGAGTGCGTGGAGAGTACTTGAGTCATAGCCACGGGGGGTCGGAGGACCAGGGTCCCTGGCACTGGTCGTGGTTAGGTCGCAGACAAGCGCAGACGGGCTTGCCTTCGGCACGCCTTTGGCACACCAGCGGTGCACCTGCTGCGCTCGGCTGCCATTAAGTAGGGGTCGGGGGGAGGGAGAGCAGCTGGGAGGCAGGAGCATGCTGGTGGGGAGGGGCCATGGGGGCAGCAGCAGCGGGAAGTTCAGCAAGGCAAGTAATACAGAGGAAAAAAGAAAAAAGGCAAAAATGCGAGAAAAAAAAGGCAAAAAAAGGCAAACAGAAAAAGCAGAACTAGGCAGAAACAAAAGGAAAATAGACAAGACAGAAAAGACTGACAAGCATAGAGCGGACCAGCAGAAGAGTAGGCTCTTCCACTGGACCACCAGGGATGAGGCGCAGGCAGGAGCCTGCGGGTGGAGGAGGGCCTTGAATACCTACCTGGGAACCAGAAGAGGTGCTGGGGGCAGTGCCTCAATAACGGAGCTGTGTGAGGGGAGAGCAGTTTCCCTGACCAGGAGGTCAGAGGTCTTGCTCGCCCAGTCGCGCAGCAACTGCCATTAAGTAGGGGTCGGGGAGGGAGAGCAGCTGGGAGGCAGGAGGCGGGAGCAGGAACACGCTTGGGGAGAGGGGCTGCGGGGGCAGCAGCAGCGGGAAGTTCAGCAAGGCAAGCAATACAGAAGAAAAAAGAATAAAGGCAAAAATGCAGAAAAAAGTCAAAAACGGCAAACACAGAAAGCAGAACTAGGCAGAAACAACAGGAAAAAAAACAAGACAGAAAAGGCTGAAAAGCACAGAGTGGACCAGCAGAAGAGCAGGCTCTTCCACTGGACCACCAGGGATGAGTCACAGGCAGGAGCCTGCGGGTGGAGGAGGACCTCGAACACCTACTTGGGAACCAGAAGAGGTGCTGGGGGCAGTGCCTCAATGACGGAGCTGGCTGAGGGGAGAGCAGTTTCCCTGACCAGGGATCAGATATGTCACTGAGGCTAGAGCTCTCCTCGCTCTCAGGCGGGGCCCGAATGGTGGGGATGCAAAGGTTGTGGGTCTGGATGTTCTCCAGTGTGGTGGGGCCTTGGACTAGCCCATGTGCAATGGCCTGGCAGCAGTGTACCATGCTCGTCTGAATATTGACAGTTCACCTTGCCAGCATTCATGTTGCGACTGCCAATGTGTTAAATTGTGCCAGGTACTGCCTGTGCCTCTGATGCTGCACATGGTGCTCCGTCTCCATTGCTGTTAGCCACAATCCTACCCTTTTTCCTTGTCCTGCAGTGATTTTGACAAGTGCTGCAGCTGCCTATTGACTGTGTGAGTTTGCTTTGTCTGCAGGCGCTCTGTGGAGATGATTGACCTCTCCAGGCCACCCTACATAGGATGTGCATCCGACATGTCATCTGACACAGTCTCTGGACAGCCTGCTGAGGTTTGGGCTCTGCGCCTTCGCTGCTTCCTGGTCTCAGATGTTGTGGGGTCCCTGCTTTTCAACTGTCACTCATTGCTGTCCTCAAACTCTGGCAGTGGTGAGTTGGTGGCTCTCCTGACAGTTGGAGTTGGGGGGATAGGCTGAGGGGGCGGTGGCGTCGTGGCCTCAAGGACCAGCGCACTGTGAGTATCCCCTTTGGTTGCCACGGATCCTAAGATGTCCAGGCTGTTATCTGTGGAAATGCATGTATATAGTTAGTGTAAATAATGGTTAATGTTTGAGTACAATATTGTTGTGACTCTGCTGCATGTGTTTGTGACATGTTTGTGTTGCACAGATATGTTTGGTGTGGTCATTAGCACACAGTACAGCAAAGTAATAATGATGTGTACTTCAACTCCCACGATGCATTGCCTAGGTGGGCCAAGCATCTCAATGGAGTTATTCATGCTGTGACGTATGATATATGTATTAGCTAACATTGTGTTCTGTTTGTTGCTTAAAGGGTTGATGACTTACCCTGGCTGGTGCCTCCTGGATTGGAGGTTTCTATATCTGCAACTCCCACCACATTCTTAGGTTCCAGGGTCCCCCCTTTATAAGTGTCTCTAGGGGAGTCAAAGTGGGGTGTTGTGATGGCCCTCTCCCTGTCCCACATCCCTCTGCCATCCTGCTGGCAAGCTTCTAGTTAGTACGGAACCTCAGGTAGTACAACCTCTTGCGGATCTCAGGGATAGTCCTCTGTGTTACTCCTAGGCAATTGACCCTCTCCAGGGTCATGGTCCAGATCTGTGTTTTTGGGGCTTCAGGTACTGTGAAGGAGGCCTTCCCGAACAGTTGGTCCATGTGGGAGACACAGTCGTTGATCATGACTTCAAACCCCCTCTCAGAGAACTTGGCCTTTCTCCTCCATCTGCTCCCTGTGTCCCTGTTCCCCTCTTCAGCAGCCATGGTGTTCCCTGGAAATGGTGTGATAAACTGGCAGCAGTGATGCAGGGGCACTCCTTGCTTCCAGTAACTGTTTAGGCCTGTGGCTTGTGGTCACACCCTGTAATTATAGACCACCTGGGCTGTGACATCATTCTGTATCCAGAAAGCTCAGTTTCCTAATTTGCATTTCCTGTTAGAAAATCGAAATTTTGCAGATTCCTAATTTGTGATTTCCTAATAGTGAATGCGAATCAGTATGATTCACTATTTGGGAATCCGCGGTTACATATATACCATTTCGCAATTCCCGAATAGTGATTTCTACGGATTTACTAATTGGAAATAGCAATTTCAGAATTTCATACATATGGGCCCAGATGACGCTGTTTTACTTCCACCCAATGCTAATGATTTAAAAGAGACTTGTTGATGCCTTTGTCACCTTTATGGATAACCTTGATTTGGATACTAATCTTCCTAAAACACATGTGATGATCTGTAGGCCAAAAATAACCAAGATCAAGACACTGGGGCCGATTCCGATTCAGGCCGGAAATCTCTCCGACTGAGCCGGACCCGGAGAGATTTTCGACCGAATCGGACTCTGGCAGTCCGACCGAACGAGTATGATGTGCACGCATGAAATCGGACTCGAGTCGGTCGGACTCCCATTGAGTCAATGGGAGCTGGACGTACAACACGTACGCGGGCTCCCATTGACCCAATGGGTGCGAGGCGAACAAGGGTGCCCCCTACAGCGGGTACGCCTCGAAGCGACTCGCGGCGTACATGCACAGGTAGGGGGGACCCATGGGTCCCCCCTGTGTGCGACTCACGCGGCTACGCGTACAGGGGGGTCCGTCACGGACCCCCAAAGTGCGGCTCCGACTGCTCTTTCGAGCCGGACGGCGCGAGTCGGTCGGACTGCTTGCGGCGCGCATCGTACTTGCCCGGCCGGGGAACGGCTCCATCGCGCGGTGCAAGTCATGTCCGTGCGAGTCGGTCGGAGCGCTTCGGACCCGCAAACAAGTCGGTCGGCGATTTCGCGTGCGCTCGCATCGTACTCGCTCGGCCGGACGCACGTACGAATCGGTCGGGAAAGAGAGCTCTGAATCGGATCCGGTTAAGCCGAATCCGATTCGGTGCCCTACCGGCCGAGATCGGAATCGGCCCCACTGTGTTAAAAACAAAATCATTGAGAGAGTTCATAACTTCTCCTCGCTGGGCATAACCTTTATTTTCGCTAGTACTTGTCTCCTTGCTGTAACCTTAGATGTATGAAATTTGCCCAATCTATAAGGGATGTTTTTATATTTTGCTTCTAAACTGGGAGTGAAACTTCTTGATCAGATATTAGAGATTTATTAAATGAAATATGTCCTTACTTTATGCCATGGTGCCAGTGTTTGGGGTTATTCCTCCAGTTACAAATTACAACAAGAAGAAAATCACATCTACTGTAGGTTTTTGGGTTTGCGTACCAATACTTCTCATTTTTTTGTGATGAGTTTAGTCTAGTATATGTTGAGGATCTTATTTTGCTGGCTCCCTTATTATTAGGGCTATCAGTTTGGTCTAACTTAAACGCCTCTCTTAATGGGGCCATGAATGTTGATTGTCATATGTCCCCTGATGTACTTAGAATTCGTTGGCTGAAATGTATTAAATCTTCTTTCAGCAACCTGGGCTGATTGTTTCTGTTCTCTAACCCAGAAAATACTATTCATCTGTGTTAAAAAAAAAAGGTTAGGCAGCATTTTCTTAAACCTTCAGTTTGTGCGTATGTTTTTTTGCAGAACTCATTCGGCATGGAGCAATACTTACTAGCTCTATTCATACCTGGGAGAGAAGCCTCCTTTGTTGCTTAAAGTTGTGATCAATTAGCGACATCCTTTCTTTTCCCAAGGGACAAACGGCCCAGATTCCTTCTGCTGCTGTCCATGTGAAGAGGCTTCCCCCACGTTTGCACTTTATTTTTTTCATAAATGTTATAAATCGTGTTCTTTAAGATCTTTAACCCTGTTCCTTAAAGCACACTAATTCATCACGTGAAGGACCACTCTGTTGCATTTACAGATACTGCCTGATTTAAATGTTTGCTATGCAACAGGCTTTTTTAAGGTTTGCCTAAGACAGTGCAAGCGCTGGTTCTTGTGAGACTTCTTGTTACCTTTCAGGAGGCTTACAAGTCACCCATTGCTTACTACCTGTTGATTTCAATGTCACTCTTATTTGCTTGGTTTTATTTTGTCACCTTCCATAGGATACCTTCTTCTTCGTGTGTCATCTGGCGCATGGATGCATTACTTGTGCCCTTGTGCCCTTTCACTGCCCCTTTTTGAGGTGCTTCTTCTTTCTTTCCATTTAACAATATGAGAGTGTGTGTATATCAGCTGTCTCCCTCATGTATTTCTACCCCTCCATGTTCCTCCTCCAATCCCATCTATTGTGTGTGGTTGCCCCCGCTCCTCCCACCCATCTCCCTTGTCCATTTGGCTACCCGGGCCCCTTCCACCCACTCTCGATTGTCTGTGAGGTTCCACCCTTGCTCCCTGCCAGCAACCCTGCCCACCCTCTGTTGTCTTTGTGCTTGGTCCCAGCCCCTCCTGCCCACCCTCCATTCCCCTTGTGCTTCCTCATTCCCCTCTCACCTGCCCTTCTCTCCCTCCTTCCATGTTGATTCGAGGGAGAACACAGCCACCAAAAGAAATTACTATGATGCAGCTAGTGCTGGTCATGTCATAGAACCTTTTTAATTACATTGAGCCATGTTACACAGCAGCCGGAAAACATTGAGAATGCCAATAACTCTCATTGACAAGACCTTTTGGCTTTGCCTATTATTTATTTATTTATTACACTTATAAAGCGCGCAGCTACCCAACAGGGTTTCCTGGCACTAGAAATGTGGAGGCAGACACAGCTAGACAAAGACGAAAAGAGCAGAGATCAGAAGAAGTAAAAGAAGAGAAAAAAACAGAAATTAAACCAAGTCACTAAACAGCAGCGTCTTTAAGCTCTCACGAAAGGCTAGCAGGGAATGACAGTTCCTTATTTGAAATGTTTGCTTAGGTACCATAACTCATTGTTGTTTTAATATATTGTATTTGATGCTCCTGATTTTAGTATTCCTAAATTTGTGTGTTATATTGTAATGTTTATTGATATGACTGTTGTTGGTGTTCCTATGCCCGTTTTATATATCAGAATAAAGCTTTATCGGATTGATACAAAGAACATAAGTGCAATCTGCTCCAACACAAATCATGCGGACAAATTAGGGGGTCATTTAGCTCTTGGAGGGTTACACTCCGTCCTGCCAGGGCAGCTGAGCCAAGCAGTTCTCCGCTGCCCTGGCGGACATGCAGCCTGTTGTATCCAAAGCCACTGAACAGAAATCTCTAGATGAGGCCCAGCGTTCATATGGGGCTTTACTTGAAATGGCACAAAGTTCATTAGAGGAAAGGACATTCTGACACATTATCGTTGGAATGTGTCTATGATGCAATTCAAAAAGTGTTTGCTCACTTACCAGGAATCTGTAAAATTGTCAAACTTGCCTCTTTATGTCTTTAAAAGTGATTGGATTTGGGTATGGGAGGTTTCCCTTGAATACAGTTCAGGTTGCTGTCAAAAGAAACATGCACAGACACTTGCATACCAAAGCCAGGGGATTCGTAATAGCCTTATTTTACTTGAGAGGTGCATCAACGTCATATTGAACCAGTAGATCTCTTAATAATTAGGCATCCAAATAACCATTGCACTTGGGCATCGCTGAGAAAAACAAAAAAAAACCTGATAGGTGGAATGCTGGGACTAATTTAACCACTCGGATTACTCTGAGCCACGTTTGAGTCAATTTTTTGCTCTTTGTGCTACTCCAGACGTAGAGCAATCAAATGCAAATCAACCGTGGTCCTGTTGCATTAGGAACACTCTAACCTAAACCCCAAGTCACATGAGTTCCATAACACACTGAGCCAAAGGATTCAAGACGCACCTCGATGGCACAGACCAGCCGCTTAAATCTCCCTGAAGTTGCGTGTGTTCCTGTTCAAAGTAGACATTCTCCACTGACCTGATGATTGCTATTTGCTAGGACTGTGTGGGAGAGGAATGATGTGACAGTGGGACCTGCTAGCCCTGAGACGGTTGAAGCCCACTTTGTCCCTCTTCCAGGCCCCTGGAATTCAGTTGTTGCCTCCAGCTCTAGGATGGAAGGGCTGCAAGTCCCCATTGGCCCAGACCCAGGGTATTTACTGGGATTTGTCCTTTTAACTTCACTCTAGGGGTATGCACAGCAGCACAGGGGAATCTTGGGAACTTTGCATGCCAGTGCCACTCAAGGGGTTGTGCCATACACTGACAGCTCATCCCCTGGTTCTAATTCACAGCTCTGAAGTGCTGAACTTTGCATCAAAGCTGATTGTTCCTTTTTTCCCTTCCTGCCCATTTAATGGTGTCTAGTTGCTTCATGTTTGAGTTTGATTTATTTAAGCAACCTTTGTTTTCGCCCTCCATTCTCTATCTTTTTACTGTTTTCTCTTGTGCTGATTGTTTCTTACATTTACAAGCACATCTAAAGGGGTTAGTCCTTGAGCTTGGACAAGCTACCAAAAGAAATGCTAATAGAGTGAATAGATGGAAGTGGCTGTGGCAGAGGCGGGATTAAGGCGCCCTCCTCGTCTGATACTTCTTCTACAGCCAACCTACCATGAACTTTTCAGCCTGCATGTTGATACTAACTTCAAATGCTATTTTAATGTGCTTTTCCAATGTTACTTAAATCAGTCATTATGGTTGCATGTACTAAAATATGGTGTTTGTCACTGGTATGTTGTCAAAATGTTCATCAATCGCAGCCTGATTGATTCCCTTATTCACAAGATGTTTGTAAAAAATGATGCTCAAAGCTGAAGGCTTAAGATGTTGAAGCAGGCTAGTTCATGAACGGTAGGACCTTTTGAAATATGTATTTACCATTAACATGCTTTCCATCTGGCAAGGAGCCTCTACTGTCGAGTGTGATCAGTGGTTGGGCATAGAAATACAAGACAGAAAACAGGTTTGAGCACAGTGTGCACGTCAAACACTCTTGTTAAAGTCAGATTACGTGTTAGCCATCAAAATCCTCCATATGAAAATGTGTGGTAATTAAAGTAAGTCTAAATGTGTTTTCATCACTTAGCCTTTGTCATGACCAAAGTACGGAACTGCCCAGATTATCCACCTGAGTACATATTTCCTAGTGCTCTCAACTCTGTACTGCAGAAGCCGGGGATATAGGATGAGGGCAAACGGGGGATCCAGAACTACGGATATCTGAGAAAACCCAGGGGTTCTGAGTGAGATCAAATAGACAACAACAATAAAGATTGAGTTTTCTTTGATGTCACTAAGAACTAATTTTATCTAATGTATGGCCCACCCAAGTTGTCTCCTCCTGCTTTAAACAGCTGTGCAGGGGTGAAGGAGGTTTGGGACGACCATAGTCCTAGCCTGCCTGAGTCCCCTGTCCAGTATAACACATGGGGACATGTTGCATATAATGCCTCAGGGAAGCAACGGGTTCTTGCACCCACGGGCACTTTAGTGTTATGGAAGGGGCCCAGATGTTAGTGTAATATGGCTCGGGCATGGTCACAAGGAGGCATTCCTGCATTTGCATGGGGACATAGCCTTATCAAATGAGGGAACCCTTTGTCATTGCATCCATGCGGTATTAGAGATACAGGAGCAATGGCAAAGAAGTCATTGGACGGCTCAGTGACTGTGCCACAAATGATGTAGTAGTAGTATAAATCTTTATTTCGGTTAATTAAAACCATATAAGATAAGTTGACCAAACATTTAAAACAATAAAAACCATTCCAACAGTTCATAGAACAAAGTTTGATTAAAAAACAAATTAAGACATAACCTTTACAGTACCTGTTGCTAAAATCCTAAAAATTGATTTACAAATATAAAATAGGACTAAGGCAAGTACTTTAAAATGGAGTTCATCGATTTCATTAGAGTCACCAGTAGTACCAGATGCGCCAAGTGCTATGGGGATATTTGTTACAGTACGTGCAATTGCTTGCTAAGTTATTACACATAGAAACTGGCCCAATAATGGTATACCTGTACTTTCCTATGGAATGTTTAGGTCTTACTTCTATACAGTCAGCTCTTTGGCAAACTAAGGTGCTATATTAGTATTTTGCCACACTTCATTCAGAGGAATCACGCATATCCGACCTCAATAGCCTTAGAGCCCAAAATACTTAGTTACTCACATCAGCTAACAGATCGGAATTATTCACGTTCTCGTAGAGATTTTATAGGCTGTACAAAAAAACATTAGGTGCGCCATTGTTTTGACTGTTGTGGTGCAAACTGGACAAATGCTAGACTGGTGATCTAAATTCTGCCATCTTGATGAAAAAACATTTACCAGTAAGGTACCAAATCTAAATTTCACATACAATTGCCTAGCCATTGTGAGGGTAATATAATCAAAGTAACTTTCATAGAGTTGGGTACATTTGATGTCCACAAAAGCAACGGATATAATCCCAAGTCGGGACTTTGGTCATTTCTTTCTTCAGCACATATTTCCAATATGTTTCTTTTAACTATTTTTTTGTTATTAAGTCAGATCCCGCCCTGTTTCTCCACTGTTTATTATAGCCATATCATAGCTTTGAGCATACACTTCTGATCCAGGGAATTTTACTTTGCCTGTCAAGGGAGATGATCTCTTCCAAGGCTATGTGTTACACCTATAGTTCATGCGTATAACACCGCCTCCTTCAATATGACAGCAGTCTCAAATTAGCCTTTGTAGACAGTGTCTTCACCCCTGTATCCAAAAACAGCAGGAGCAGTGGCGGGCTCTAAGGAAGATTGATCAAGGAGCTCAGAAATTTGTTTTTGAGTCTGGTCAGGTCACCTAGCTGCGATGCACCCCACAGTTCAGCCCCATATAGTGTACCACCCACGGCTTTAACATTATAAATATGAAGGGCAGGCGACATTGATCTGCTTGTTGTTGATTTAAAAACATTTAGTATGCCAGAGATGTTCGGCTGCAGTTTTAATCGACTTTTGCTAATATGATTTGCCTAGGGCATACAATCTGTTAGTTTAATACTCAAATAGTCAAAATCATGGGCCCTTTCGAGGATTTCACCTCCTATGTGTATATTTCCCCTATACGATTTATGTGGATTGATAATACATTTTGTTTTTGATGAGTTTACCTCCAATCCACGCTCAGTGCAGAAACCCACAAAGTGGTCAATTAGGAACTGCAAACTTCTAGGGGTATTTGACACTAACATTGTATCGTCGACAAAGAGTAACACAGAATTTGCTTCCTGCCAGAGCAGAGGAATCATTTTCACAAGCATCGAGATGGGCAATTACATCATTTAGGTACAGAGAAAATAGTGTGGGGGCTAGCACGCATCCCTGTCTCTGCGATACATTCTCTCAGTTCACCCTGGGTGCCCTAGCGCACCCTTGCGTAATTCCCGTTGTACAAGCAAATTAATATTGACAAAATATTGCTAGGCACTCCCATCTTGTCCAGGACTGTCCAGAGTTTTTCCCGTGGCACCAGGTCAAAAGCAAATTTTAGGTCCACAAAACAATATACAGATGGCCCTTATTTAGGACTACAATTTTCCAATACAGGGTACGAATTCTGAACGCCCGGTCAACTGTATTGATGCATTCCTTAAAGCCAGCTTGCAGGGTAGAAAGAATATTGCCATTGTGCATCCATTGGTGCAATTTGTCGAGTACCTGTCAACAGAAGACTTTTTTTGAGGTGTCAATCAGGCTCATCGGTTTATAGTTGGATGTGATGCCTCGGTCCCCTTTCTTGTGTATTGGAACTATTTCCGCATCAGATGAAGTACTTGGTATGGGTGTGCCCCCCAGTGTAGTGTTTTTGAGTAAGTTTATAGGAGTTGCCCATCCATTAGGATCTCTTAAGTGCACATCTCCCGGTATTTCGTCTGGACCTGGTGCTTTCCCTAGGGCTATTCTTTTTATTGGCCATAACGTATCTTGGTGTTCTATCACAAGCTGAGACTCAGCCAGAAACACCATGGGATACCTCTTTGTTTTTTTTTAAATAAATGATTTTTATTGATTTTAACAAAATGACATCCAAAACATGTGCGTAATGATCAGGGTATACAATAAATAATACAGATCAATAACAAAATCTAATGGCATTAGGTAGGGGCAGAAGGAGATTCAATATCATTCAGCATTCCCGTACCTACTGGGCTGGGCGGCTCACTGCTTCACTCCGCAGCGCCACACAATCAACCATATATAAATGTACAATAGAAATATCAAAAAGGAGAATCGGGCATTGCTCGATGTGTCCAGGCCCGTTACATATCGTACATCTCTGAAGACGACAATATAATTTCGGACACAAAAGGCACCACAAACGAAAACACAAAAAAAACAAAAAAGAGAACAAAAAGAAATTCACATGTGGCCCAAATAAGAAAACAAAAGCCGATCTCTATGTATATATAAAGCCCACTACGATCACAAGTGCTGGTCTGGTGCATAAGAAATATAACATAAACAATAGATAGTATCATAGGGGCATGATGGAGTGTGTGCGGTCATGTCAAGCACCTCAGGAAGAAACCTTAAGAGTAAATGGACGGGGGAGTGAGGGGGGGGCAGGCGCGCGTGGGCCGGGGAGGGGGCAGCAGGGCAAGCGGGGGGGTCTCCCCACCGATGTGTGTGAAGGGGGTTCAGAGGGGAGGAGCGCCCTCAGCAACTCTGGCCTCGATCGCCGTTAAAAATTCTTGCCACTGTGCAGGTAATTGACGCGAGGGGAGCGGCGCCCGCGCCACAGCCTCGCATTGATTCATACATTCCGAAACCAGTGCCCTTCGCAGGTCCAGTAGCCACACAGCGATCTCGGGGCCCGCCTGTGCCTTCCAGGCCATGGCAATCCTCCATTTAGCCAGGCCCAAAGCGAGGTCCAAGAATGTATTCATACTCTTACGAGTCGAACTACGTCTCGTAGCTCCCAACAGGAAATGGAGGGGTTCCACCTCCACTCGCGCATCCGCTGCCACCGTAAGCACTGCAGCCACCTCTAGCCAGAATACGCGAATGGTAGTGCAAGTCCAGACCATGTGAGTAAAAGTAGCAGCCTGAGTTCTACATCTAGGGCAGACGTCCATGGTGGTAGGGTAAATACGTGCCAATCTATGAGGGGTGAGATACGTATGGTGGAGATAGTTAAATTGAGTGTATTTCACTCTGGCGTTGGTCGAAATAATTTTGGGGTAAGTAAGACATTGTTGCCATTGTTTATCTGACAGGGTAATAGAGAGCTCGCCATCCCAATACGCTCGCAAGGTAGTCAATGGAGGGGGATCGTCCAATCTAATGGAAATGTATATGGCTGTGATGGCTTGACGCCCGCGGCCGTGTGTGAGCAAGGTATGTAGCAAGTGTGAAATAACAGGTTCCCCTCCGTCCGCACCCCAGGACTGCAAGGACAGGCGACTCAGTAGGGCATAGAGTAGGAAGGAGCCCTGTGGCACGTCATACGTTTCCACTAGGCCCTCAAACGTCAGGAGCTGCGAATCCGCAAACATATCCCCCGGGATACCTCTTTGTTATTGGTCTCCCTAGTGGGTTTATATAGTGCAGCAAAGTGGTTAAACCAGGCTTTCAGTTAGATGTGATTATGGATTGTGTTCTGTGTGCTTCGACTCCCGTTAGCTATTTTGTGCCAAAACATTTTGCTATCACTGTTCTTTCCTGCTGTGAGTAGAGCCTGCCAATTTTTCTCACCCCACTCTCTCCTGGGCCTCTGCTAATGACACTTTATATATTTTGCTGGGTTGTCTTATAGTTTTCTGACATTTGCTTTTTATTGCATGGACTAAATTGAATGTAGCTATTTTTCATTCCTTGTTATACCATGTGCTGCCTTTATTCGGTTTTTTTAAGTAGATCTTACGTTTTTCTGGAATATCTCGCTTAAAAAGATGAATAGGGTTGTATGTATATTGAGAAGATCATGAGTGCATTTGCTACTATTGGGTAAAGCAATGGTTTGTTTAGTGCCCGTAATCAGTGCTCTTTGGGTTTTGTCTAGTACTTCTGGATGTCGCTCCACTTGGGCCCATTTGTAGGATCATTTGTTATTGTACTTGTCATTCCTTAAATAATGAGTACCTGTCTAGATCCTGGCCAACCCTGCGGAGGTCCTTCATGGAGCAGTGCAGAGCATTATGGCCACAGCCCTATCTTTCTATAACGTCAATGTCAATTATCTTGCTTCATAAGCGGAAATCTACCAGTATATGATAAAGTCTACGTGAGCAACTATTTCTTTAAGGTTTGTCGGCCACCAATATCTGAATGAATTTGACCATTGCAAGCCCTGAGCCTATATGCTGATGTTAGTGCAGTTACTTGAAGAGCAGAGGGTGACCACTTTTTAATTTGGGGAGGAGGAGATGTGGTATAGGCTCTCTGACCATCAAGCCCCCTAAATAAAAGAATGCCAAGCATCCTAGCACGCCCCCCAAATATTCAAAAAGCATACCTGATGGCCTGCCAATCACCCTCACCACCCTCATCATTTGCTACGCCCTTTGCACTCATATTGAAAAAGAAAACGAAGTCCTGCCACCCATATGACCTTTCCTTAACCACGCACTTTCCGAAATGTATAAAAATAATATCTGGTCTTCTGCCTCCCACCCATGCCTATGTCTTCCTTCCCCCTCCCCAATCGAGTCTGAGCCCTCTGCTCTCCATCACAGCTGAGAGGCAGTGCCGCACTGACAGGCACTCTGAGAGCCCTGTCAGCCTAGCCTGCAATTCCTCTATGACGAAGCAACAATGAGGAACAACTTTTGTTTTCCATTAGTGCTACATCTTTGTAGTAAAGCATCAGGTCTGGTGTTCACCCTTTTGGCTTTCAGTGAGAGCCATATGTAACAGTACCATTATTTATTATATAATGTCGCTAGCGGAACATCTCCTATCTTAGCTTTTGACCTACACTTTAATATTCTCGTTGACCCTCAGTCAAGTTTGGGAAATGTGTGCGGTGTCAAATGGTGCACAGTGTGATTAGTTGGGCTCGTGCTGCCATATATACACGTTCCCACAGTTATCGGTATCGAAACAGGTGTAGTTCCTGACTAAATCTTGCTATCTTTGGGAGTAAAACTTAAACCATGATGTTCTGTGAGAACACTATTTTTCAGGACAAAAAATAAACAGAGAAGTTTGCAACACCACTCGATCTTTAAAAAGAGAAAGTGTATGTATTCATTCACATTCTCTTCGTTTCACGGCATGCATGGCAGGTGAAACTCTGCCCCTGGCTTACAGGAGCTTTCTGCAAATAAACCTGATAAGAATCCTGTCAACGCATAGCCAGGCATTAACACCTCCAAGATCCTGAGCCTCACAGTGGTGCAGTGACTCTAAGCCATGCACCTACAGTCCTATCCCCTTTTTTTAAAATTATTTTTTTTAAACTTTATTTTTCAGGTTTTGCAACAAGAGAAAAACATGTAGAGACAGTATAAGTATCCTCAGAATTTTGCAATTACATTTTGTGACCTTATAATATCGAATTAAGAAAATACAGGCAATACACATTATCCCACACATCACATACTAATATTGCATACTTTGGCTTGTAGTGGTGCTCTGTGACGTTCTATAGAGGAAGTGTTACCTAATCCGTACAGTGTTTCTAGGGGTCGACCAACTAGGCCCGGCAGTCATTGCCCCGGCACCTCGATTTACAGGCCTCCTGGGGTGTCCCCCTCATCGTCTGCTGCGGCCGTGCGCTCCTACAGATATATACGTAGTGGTTCCCATATGTCTCGAGGGCGAGACGTGGGCGGCATCAATTCCGCATACACAGACAGTTGTTCCTGGCAATATATTAGGTCCCCCAGTCATTCCTTGAACTTGGGCGCTCTTCCTCTCCCCCATTTACAGGCTAACCTACGTTTAGCTAGAAGTAGGCTTAGCGATATGAATTTCCGGAAGGGTGCCTTAAGGTCTCTCGTGTATCCCAACAATGTGGTGAGTGGGGTATTGGTAATATGTTCCCCTGTCATCTGGCTGAGATTTTCGGTGATCTCCGCCCAGTATGCTAAGACTGTGGGGCATTCCCACGCCAAATGTAAGAAGTCAGCCCCCTCTTTGCCGCATCTGTCGCAATTATCGTTTTCCCTGAGCCTGAAGTGAAACAGTCGTGCCAGGGTGTAGTAGAGACGGTGGAGGAATTTAAAGTGAATTATGCGGAGCCTGCTGCTAGCCGAGGTTCTCCCCGTCTGTTGGCAACAGTAGGTCCATTGATCATCAGTGATGGGGGCGTCTAGGTCTTTTTCCCATCTGGTCCGCACGTCCGGGGCGCTGTGCCTGCTATTGGTTTGGGTGATACGGTACAGCAGGGATACTATATGTGTGGGGGAGGAGCGTTGCAATAGGGCGTGCAATGGAGCAAATGTCGGGGGCTCTGCGGGGAAGTCAGGGGTGGCAGATTTTACATCAAGGCGGAGCCTCACGTACATGAATAGCTCCATGGTTGAGGGTTGGCAGTCTTTAAAAAAGGATTCACGTGTGCAGAAGGTCCCGTTCTCATATAGAGCTCCCCAAGTCTGGATGTCGTGCTTACGTAGCATTTGTTGACACCGCACCTCCCGCGTGACCGGGATGTCCAGTCTGCCCTCTAGTGGCAACAGTGGGGAGTATAGTGAGTCCACTGCCATGCGGTTGGCGATGGCCCTCCATGCTCTGTTTGTACACTCCACTGTAGTTGGGTCTGTGCATTTTGGGTTGATAGGTGCGCTGATATAGGCTGAGTATGGGGTTGGAACCATGGGCCAGTGTTCTATAGCCAGATGTGGCATGTATGGTGGTGGGTTCATCCAGTAGGCGGCAAAGTGCGCCAGGGCACTCCAGAAGTAGAGCTCCATATCAGGGACCTCAAAGCCTCCTTTGTCAAAGGGTAGCGTTAGAACCTCCCACTTCAGCCTAGGTTGTTTGCCCCCCCACGTCAATCGAATAAGTTGTGATTTGAGGGCTTGAAAAAAGGATTTGCTGGGTGCATATGGGATACAGGTGAAAAAGTAGAGTAGCTTTGGGAGGACGACCATCTTTATCAACGCTGTTCGGCCCGCTAGTGAAAGTGGCATTTCAATCCAACGTGTAATGGAGTCTGTGAGTGTATCTAGCGCTCTGCCATAGTTAGCCCTCATGAGGTGTTCTCTGTCTCTGGTTATTACTACTCCAAGATATTTTACTTCGTCTCCACACCACTCCAGTGGGAAGTCCAGGGCGTAATTTTTGACTTTGTCTGTAAGGGAAAAATTTGTGATTTGCTCCAGTTGATATTAATCCCGGAGTAGTGTCCGAATTGCAGGAATGCCCGTAGTATGGGATTTAAGCTTTCCTCTGGGTCACTTAAGTACAATGTGAGGTCATCGGCATACAGCGAGATGAGAATTTGTCTTTCTGAGTATATAAGAGCATGCTCCCGGTGGTGTTGCCTTAGCTTGGCCGTGAGCGGCTCCATGGCTAGGGCGAATAGGAGCGGGGAGAGTGGGCATCCCTGCCTCGTCCCCCTCGTGATAGCGAATCTGGGAGAGCATGCCCCATTTATGAGCAGTTTGGCTTATGGCTTCGTATATAATAGCTGGATCCATGCCAGAAAGGGGGGTGGGAATCCCATTCTCACCAGGACGCTGGCCAAATAGTCCCATTCGAGGGAGTCAAAGGCTTTGGTTGCGTCCAAAAATACCACCACCGCTGCCTGATCTGGCTCGATGTCCTGCATTAGGGCGAAAAGGGTGCGAAGATTATGCGATGTTGCTCATCCGGGTATAAAGCCCGATTGGCCTGGCAGCACCAGAGCTGTCATCAGAGGACTGATTCTATTGGCAAGGAGCTTGGCCAGGATTTTGACGTCACAATTGATAAGCGAGAGTGGCCGGTAAGAATCGCACCTGTCTCCTGGTTTGCCAGGCTTGAGGAGCGATATGATGAGTGCCTCACGCATCATGGGTGGGAGTATACCTGTCTCTCGCGCCTCCTCGAAGACCTGTTTTAGGATGGGTATAAGGGTGTCACTGTATGTCTTATAAAATTCAGCCGGTAGGCCATCTGGTCCAGGAGCGCGGCCAGATTGTAATTGCATGATTGCAGAGCGTATCTCTTCGTCCTCAAAGTCCGCGAGGAGGAATTCCCTCTGACCATCTCCCAGCCAGCCCAGTGCAATGTCTTCAAAATGGGGCACAAACTCCTCCGGGTGCGTCCTATGTGTAGTGTACAGCTTGGTGTAAAATGCATGGAAGGTGTCTAGTATGTCTGGGGTGTGTCTGTAGATCACGCCTTCATGATCAGTAATTTCAAGTATAGCATAAGAGAATCTGGGGTTTCGAGTGAGTTCAGCTAAGGCCTTTCCAGGGCGCTCTCCGTCCCCGTATTGCCGGGCCCGATAGTATTTCCTGCGGAACTTACATTCTCTCTCAGCAGTATCTTGGTATTCTGTTAGGTTTTCTCTGAATTTCCCCTTCAGGTGAGAGCTTGGGTCTGACCTCATTTGGTTTTCGAGTTTTTTGAGTTCCGTTTCTAGATTTCGGAGTGTTTTACGGATATCCCTTAATATGCCTCCCCCTTTTGCTATGCAGATCCCTCTAACGGTCACCTTGAATGCCTCCCAGACAGTGGAGAAGTGAGGGACAGAGTCTATATTGCGCTGGAATAAATCCGTGATTTCTTGTCCCAGTTCCGTTTGAAATGGGATGTCTAGAAGGGCATTCACTGGCAACCTCCAGTTTTGGTAGGGAGACAGCGAGCAGGGCGGAGTCATGGTGAGCAACACCGGCGAGTGGTCCGAGTATGTTCTCGGTAGGTGTCTAGTAGAGATAGTCCATGTTTTAAGCCCTCTGGATATCAGCCATCCATCTATTCTTGACCACGTAGAGTGTGTAGAGGAGTGGCATGTACCCTCTCTATTGCTTGGGTGAACGCTGCGCCATGCGTCAATTAGGTCATGTGTAGCCATTATTTCTGCCAGTTGTCTTTGGGCCCCCGTGTAATGGTGAGGTTGTGGGTGTTGTCGATCTAACTTTGGGTCTAGGGTTAGGTTAAAGTCCCCCCCCATGCCACGTGGGTAGAACCAATGTCAATGTCAAGTATTTTCCCCCAGAGTATATTGAAGAGCTCAGGGTCGTCTATGTTTGGGCCATAGCAGCAGGCAAGCGTAATGGATTGAGATGACAGTCTTCCCCATGTTATACAGTATCGCCCTTATGTGTCGGCCATTTCTCCTATCGGTACATATGGGATATTTTTCTTGATAAGTATCACCGTCCCGTGGGCATAGGTGGGTATGTCGAGTAGCATCTATAGGATGCCCATCGGGATGCAAATGTTACCGGGGATGTGGGGCCCATATGAGTCTCTTGAAGCATTGCGACATGAATATTGTGGCGGTCTAGATATGCCAGGACATGACGACGTTTCCTGGGGTTCCCCAAGCCTCTCACGTTCCACGTGATAAAATTATAGCTAGGTGGATTTGGGCGCATCATTGATCATGCAGTGAGTGTGTAATGTAAGGTGCAATCCGCGCTGTGTGTAGATAGTGCAATATCTTGAAATAAGGTCTGTCTCTAGTGTAGTGGTGTCTGTCTCCAACTGTTTCACCCCCCACCCTCCCCAACACATTGGTGCACTCCCACCCCCCTCCCACATCAGCAGCCCAATCCTGACGTGTTCTACGTACCCGCCCTCCCCCCTTTCCCAAACAATCTCAACAAAAGACCTCTATTACCCATTTTGGGAAAATTCAGTTATAACATGAAAAAACCCAATAGAGAAAGAAACATTAACCAATTAGCAACAAACTTGTTAGGGATGTCCTGTTGGGGAATCGCCTGAGGGCACCACAGTCTCTCCTCGCACGACACAAGGTTGCCCAGGTACAGGTTCGTTTGTCCTTTTAGTGACCTATTCAAAGAGTTTGTGGTGTACAGGACTGTGCAGTCCGTTGACTTAGATAGGGCTGTGCTACATATCTTCCAGTCCCTGCGGCGTCTTTTACCATCCTCTGGTGTATCGTAAATAGGTACAGTGAAGTGCGGGTCTGCACTACTCACGCGCAGCAATATAGAGGAACTGGGGCAGCCGCAACATCAGTGTGTCCTTAATGTTCACTCTATGTCCGATAATGCAGCTTGAGAGCGTGACGGACTCAAATCAGGATCATTCAGAGGGGATCTCCGGAAGTTGCTCTTCAAAAAATCTGCCACGTGCTGCGGATTGGTAAAGAAGTGCTGCTTACCCTGATGCATGATCCGTAGCTTCGCGGGGAAGAGCATGGCATAGGGAATGTTGGCCTGATGTAATTTCTTTTTTAATGGTAGGAACTTCTTCCGGGCATCTTGGACCGCCATTGCAAAGTCCGGGTATATGGCCAGATCAAAGCCTTCATAGGACAGTGTTTTTCGTTCTCTGGCAAGTATCTCGGTCTCGATAATTGAGTATGCGCGCAATGATCGGTCTGGCAGGAGCACCAGGCGGGGGTCGGGCGGCTAGCGAGCGGTGTGCTCGTTCTATAATGAACATATTGGAGAAGGCGCTCCTTTCGAATATTGTCGTCAGTAGTCGCTCCACATAGTCCTCCATACGTCCGGTGTTGGTGGACTCTGGTACACCTAATATGCGGATATTATTGCGGCGCGACCTCTATTCTAGATCTTCGTTTTTGGCCGCAATGACTTTCAGAAGGCGTTCCATTTGGAGTAGCTGCTCTTGTCTGCCCACTGAGGTGTCTTCCAGAGTAGAGACACGCTGTTCTGCCTCCGTTAACCGCTCCTCGTGTTGGTCTATCTTATGTGTGACATTATCTATGCGGGTGTTCATGGCATCCATTTTGGCTTCTAATGAAGTGAGGCTGTGCTTCACCGCCAGGAGTATCTCCTTGAGGTCGTCCGTGGAGGTTTGGGACGTAGAGCCAGAGCAGTCGCCCATCGCGGTCTCGGGGTCGGTGCCGGCCATGTGGATTTCCGTGCTTCAAATGGTAGCTTTGCTTGTTTACCGTCCGTCTTCCCCATAGCTCCCTGTCCCTAGCGCTGTGCCTCTTCCAACGCGGTTTCTCGCGAAGCGGGGCCCTGCGCCTTGATGTGCTTTATTGTCTCCGCTCTGTTGGTGCACTCCGGTCTCAGGTACCACAGTATTGATATGCCCGTGGGGGCTCACTTCCGCCCCTCCGAGGGGGCACTTCACCCTCCCGTAGGCGTGCGAGCTTGGCGGGGTCTCAGCTAGGGCCTATCTTGGGCCGATTCCGGGGGTCACACCTGCAAGGGGAGGAGGGCTATTAGTGTTTTGGGTCGTGATCCCTCTGCTGTCAGACTCAGTGTCACGGATGGGCAATGATGTGCAGCTATGTTTAGCCCTGAACGAGGTGTGCTCTGGCCCAATGGTGGCAATACTTCGCCCTCTGGAGACAATATGTTGGCTGCGACAGTCAGAGTGTGTATCCGCTTAAGGCTGGAATGCTGGGTCCCGGCACATCCGCCCGGCAAGGCGCTAGCGTGCAGGCCTATCAGGGGCACAGTGTGAGATTGACCTGAGTTAGTGCTGGGGTCCCTCTTGCAGGTAGATGGGGCCACAGGCGTTCTGAGCAGCGTCTGCACTGTTGTCTGGCCACTCGCAGCAGCTAAGACCAGCGCGCGCAGCCTCTTGTGGCTCTATGTGAGGCGTGGAGTCGACTCTTGGTGGCAGTTCCCATCCCGCAGGGCTCGGTATAGGTGCTGGCGCAAGCGGGGAGCGTCTCTGATTGAAGCCGGAGTTGTAGGCCTAGGCGCCGCACCTTCTACAGGTACTTCCACTACATGCCAGTGCGTTCAAGTCTCAGCCAGTGCCTGCCCTGATCTGAGGCCAGGAATCACGTGTGTAAATTGGATCGGACCGATAGTGTGCTGCGCCGTATCTTCCCCGCTATCCTTTTTGTATGGAAGGGTGGGCCCAGGCACGCTATATCTCCGGGCGCCGCGCGGGGTGCAGGCAGGGCACAACGATGACTGTTCCCGGCCGTCGGGGCCCGTTGTGATGTTTGTGGCGTGCGGAGGTTCGGGATGCCGGGTCTCCATGCCGCCTCCGGCGCCTGTAATGGTTAGCGCTCCAGTGCCTAGAGCGCTGGAGCGGAAGTCCCACCACATCCACTGGCCAGGCGTGGCCGGCGGGGATCAAATAAAAGGAAGGCGCTCGCTCGGGGGCGGCACTTCCGACGGTACTGCTGTGTGCCGCGTCTGTGTCCCGCGCAGCGGCCGGCAAAGCACGCGCAGCAGTTGACCCGCTCAAGAACTTTACATTGGCGACGAGGAGGGCCGTGACCCTCGCTCGCAACACCATCAGGGCCGACACTGAACCCCCGATCGGCGACGTCCGCGACCTGTGGGACGTCTTTCAGCCTGCCGCCAAACGCTCGTGGGAGGGTGAGTCAGCCCCCGCGGTACAGCGTCCCTGGGCAGCACAGCGCCGCAATGCGCTGCGACGTATCGCTTACAGCCTGCCCACTTCAGTCTCCACAGCGACACCACGCCCTCACGTGCCATCCAGGGCCCACGCAAAGGGAGACCCCAGCACTGCAAGGCCGGTGCAACAGTACCACAGGCCTACCTGAGCACGTGTGTCTTGCGCTCTACGCCCTCCGGTGGACACATCTGCGCACACGCGCCTGCTGTTTTCTTCACCGCGCGCGACGGGCAGGCGCCTGAAGGTTTGACACACGACCTGCATTTGCCCAACGGCCACTAGGTCTTCCAGAGCCTACGACCCGGCATCTGCTAAGGACTTACCATGGGTGACGAGAACCGCGCCCCTGCCCCAATCCAGCTCCCGTTTCAGCACGCGGCCTCCGGTGTGCTGCCGCCATTCAGCGAGTTGGAGGACCCAGCCACGGCGTCCCCCCACTGGAGGGTGTGGATTGAGCGCCTCAACAACTACTTCGTTGCTACCAGAGAGGCGGACGGCGCAATCAAACGGTCCCTCCTCCTCCACTATGCAGGGGACGAGATCTTCAAGCTCTTCAAGCACCTGCCTCACACCGGAGCCGCGACAGACTACGAAGCGGCGGTGGCCGCGCTGGATGCCCATTTCGACCCTCAGCTCAACCCGGATTTCGAGCGCTTTAAGTTGCGCCAAGCGCGCCAAAGGGAAGGAGAATCCATAGACGCATTCTACGCCCGCCTACGTGAGCTCGCCAGCACCTGCACAGAGGATGACCAGCCCAAGGAGATCAGGGCCCAACTCATCCAGGGGTGCAGAGACAAAACACTGCGGGGCCTCATTCTCCGCCAACCAAGGTTAGCGCTGGAGGATATCCTCATCCTAGCATGGTCCCATGACCTGTCGGCGGCGAGAGCGAATGAGATGGACCAGGCCCTCATCAAACCGACGGGGCGCTCTGAGATCAAGGTCGAGAGGGCAGACGCCATCAGGACAAAAACGAGGATAGAGGTTCCCCGGGAGCCGAAATCAGACGCGCCCAGATCACGGTGTGGCTACTGTGGCCACGAGCCCCATGCAGCGAAGGACTGCCCGGCACAAGGGAAGACATGCACAAACTGCGGGATCCCGAACCACTTCGCCACCGTATGCCGAGGGAGACGTCGAGGTCGTGACGCCAGAGGCCCGAAGCCACTATCTCGGGCAATCCGCCACTTATCTGTGATGGAAGCGACCACATCGGAAGAGGCGCCGAGACCAAGCCGCCGATACCAGAGACCAGCGGACTCTTCATCGGAGGACGAAGAAGAGGAATCATACCTCATATCATTTGCGCAAGAGATCAAGTGACGCCGCAGACCTCAGCCAACCTGGTGGTCAGCATCGCCGGCTCCGAGGTAAAGGCGATCATCGACACGGGGGCATCAGTGAACGTGATGGGCCTCCAGCAGTATCGACGGTTACGACCGTGCCCTCCTGTCACCCCCTCACAGACTCGGATCTATGCATACGGAGCACACACGCCACTACCACTAAAGGGGAAGATATCTGTCCCGATCAGAACGGAAGGACGAGAAGTAACGGCTACCATCCACGTAATCGACAGGGAAGCGGATACACTACTGAGCAGCAACACGGCGGAGGACCTGGGACTTGTCTCGTTCGCCAGAAGCATCCAGGCACACCAAGTAGACGAACTGCTCGAACAATTCCCGGAACTGTTCCGAGGCCTGGGCTGCATCAAATGTGACCCCATCAAACTGCACATCGACAAAGCAGTCGCTCCTGTCGCCCTACGACATCGGAGGGTGCCGTTCCACCTAAGGCCACTGGTGGAGAAGGAGCTGGAGCTCCTTGAAGCACAAGGGGTAATCGAGAAAGTATCCGGGCCGACGCCCTGGGTGTCTCCGCTAGTCATCGCGGAGAAACCGAAGCAGCCAGGCTCCATACGCCTGTGCATCGATATGAGGCTGCCAAACAAGGCCATCAAGCGGGAACGCCATATTACGCCGACGATGGACGACATCATAGCCGATGTCAACGGGTCGAGGTGGTTCTCCAAGATCGACCTCAACGCAGGCTACCACCAACTGCTGCTGTCAAAAGAAAGCAGGTACATCACGACTTTCAGTACCCACCTGGGGCTCAGAAGGTACAAAAGACTGAACTTTGGAAAATCCTCGGCGGCCGAGGTGTTCCAGAACACGATCAGAGAGATGTTATCTGGCCTGCCTGGCGTGCTCAACGTCAGTGACGACATCCTGATACACTCAGCGACAGCCGCCGATCACCATAAGCACCTCCGGAGCAAGCTAAAGCGCCTAAGCAAACACGGGGCAACACTCCATAGGGACAAATGCCAATGCTTCCAGCCCTCCCTGGAGTTCTTCGGGTACGTGTTCAACCAAGAAGGCATTCAAGTAGACCCGAGGAAGTTGCAGGCCATCAAGAACGCACCCACCCCGACGACGCCCACAGAAGTGCGGAGCTTCCTCGGGATGGCCACCTATTGCGGGAGGTTCATCCCTGACCTGGCGACCCGAGCAGAACCTCTCAGGGCACTTACCCGGACCGACAGCCAGTGGAAGTGGGGCCAACAGGAGGAAGAGGCGTTCCAAGGAATAAAAGATGCCCTCCTAGAAGAAGCTACGCTGGCCTACTTTGACCCCGCAAAGCGGACAGAAGTCCTCGTCAACGTAAGCCCAGTAGGGCTTGGAGCAATTCTAGCCCAAGAGCCCGGCAGATGGGCAGCATTGTCGTTCGCCAGCAGGTCCCTGATGCCTACGGAGACAACGTACGCACAAATAGAGCGGGAGGCGCTCGCCATCAAATGGGCCTGTAGCCATTTTCACCTGTACCTGACAGGACAGCCATTTACCATGGTCACCGACCACCAACCCCTCGTACCACTCTTCAAAGGATCTGCTCCCCATCCCCCGCCACGAATTGAACGATGGGCCGTGCAATTGCAGTCGTATGAGATGGACGTCATATACCGGCCTGGGGCCAAGAACCCGGCGGACTTCCTATCCTGTCATCCGACGCAACAGACACACGGAGGTGATGATGGAGCAGCCGAGCAGTACATCAACATGGTGTCCACAGCCACATGCCCGCGAGCCATGACCCTAGAGGAAATCAAGAACGCCGCCTGAGACTACAGTGTTTACAGCCGCACCCTACACGCTGTTCAGACGGGATCGTGGAAGGACTACTTACATCAAGCAAACGCCTGGAACCAAGAAGACAGGGAAGGGCTGACGAAGATGTGGCGGGTGAGAAGTGAACTCAGTGCCACAGGAGACGGCCTCCTGCTGAGGGGACCCCGGCTGGTCATACCCCAGGCGCTGAGAGACCGGGCAACACAACTCGCCCACGGAGGCCATCAAGGGGCCACGAAGATGAAGACGAGGATGCGGGAAAAGGTCTGGTTTCCCGAACTAGAACAGATGGTCGACGAGCTCGTCCGTCGATGCCCATCCTGCCAACTTACCAGCGCACCGACACGGCCGCTCCCGGTCATCACAGAGGAGGCATGCGAAGAACCATGGTCCAAAGTGAGCATAGACTTTGGGAGTTTCCCAGACGGACGACACACCTTAATGCTCGTGGATGCGTTTTCCAAATACCCCGTCGTGGAAATAGTGGCCTCAACCGCATTCACCCACGTGCGCCCCGGCCTAGAAAAGGCGTTCTCCATGTTCGGACTCCCACAAGAAATTCGGAGCGATAACGGACCGCCGTTCCAAGGATCGGAGTTCGCCACTTTCCTGCAACAGCAGGGAATACACCACCGGAAGATCACGCCCCAATGGCCTCAGGCCAACGGCGATGTGGAGCGATTCATGCGGACCCTGAATAAGACATTCCGCATCGCCACGCTGGAACAGGCCGACCCGGAAAGGCGACTTCACGAATTCCTCAGAGAGTACCGGAGCACCCCCCACTGCACCACGCAACGAAGCCCGTGGTCGCTGATGCTACGAGGCCCGAGGAAGGACCTGATGCCAACGTGCCCTGGGTGGACACCTCCACCCCCGGACGTCCAAGCGACCCAAGCCCGGCGAGAACACCAAAACAACCAGGCGAGCGCCAGACGACGCGCCGCGCCGCGGAGCCTGCGGCCAGGAGCGACCGTCCTCCTAAAAGATCGACGGCCCGGAGGAAAGTTCAAGACTCACTACGAACCAGGCACCTGGACAGTGGTAGCCAACCGTGGGACCATGGTAACGGCAAGCAAGGGAGGGGAGAATGTGTCGAGGAACATCTCATGGTTCAAAGAGGTTCCTGCCAGACCAGCAAGAGAGCAGGAGGCCAGACACTCGACAAACCCGCCCGGCGGACATCCAGAGGCGCTAGAAAGCGAGCCAAGGAGCGATCCCGGCGGAGAGGAGCCCGGTGCTAACGTCTCGCCAGGTTACCACACCTCTCCCACTGAAGGCGACAGCCCAGAAGGGGGGCACGGAGGGCACCGAACTCAGAGGTACGATCTGAGGCCCAATCCTCGCCCCAGCCAATGGCTGCGAGACTTCGCCTGTTGAGGACAATACCCTGAGATGGTGAAGAAAGCATCCGGAGAGGCGCCGAACACCGGCGAAGGACTGGGTGAGCCCTGACATATTGAGCAAAGTTTATTTGTTTTCAAGAACTGAGTTGGGAAGGGATGTAATGGTTAGCGCTCCAGTGCCCAGAGCGCTGGAGCGGAAGTCCCACCACATCCACTGGCCAGGCGTGGCCGGCGGGGATCAAATAAAAGGAAGGCGCTCGCTCGGGGGCGGCACTTCCGACGGTACTGCTGTGTGCCGCGTCTGTGTCTTGCGCAGCGGCCGGCAAAGCACGCGCAGCAGTTGACCCGCTCGAGAACTTAACAGCGCCGAAGTAGCACACCGCCGCGGCCTATTCGCTCCCTACTACAGGTAGGATAGAAGGCGCTGCTTGGTTCACCCCCGCTGGCTTGTTTAGCAGTGTAGGCTGTGCAGCCGCCGATCGGGGCCCCCACAGAGAAAGCTGCCTCATTCTGTTAGAGTCGCGCGGCAGCATCTACTCACGGCTTCAATGCGATGGGGGCAGGCCGTAGATTCTTCGGCCCTTCTCTCTGGCGCAGCCTCCGCAGTGATCGGCGGACTCGTCAGCCCCTGGAGGTCGAGCGCAGGCTGCACTCCCGCATGAAACTTCTGGGAGGGTGGGGGCGGTTGCCCACTGGTACCACGATCGTCTTCTTCGGCCGCTGCAGCTCCTCTCAATTCATCGGGCGCCCATAAATACATAAATTGGATAACACATTCATTGGAGGAGATATCCCTTCTTCACACATATTATATACACAGATGCCTACGATGTAATATTTCTTATATAATAACTAATTTGTTCCTTACAAAAACGTTATATGTAAAGCTGGTACTAAATCGGTTTATCAATGGAGATTAGCCCAGACCTCGATCCCAATTTCCTTCCATCTTCTGCCTTTCATTTTATAAATAGCCCTTTCAGTCTCACAGGTGGTACACATTGCCTGCCACCAGTATGCTACTTCTGTTGGATTGCTGTCTTGCCCGTGCTTGCCAATTATTAGGCTGTCAATCATTACAGCTACAAAACACAGGCCTATAAAATTAATATATATATGAATATTATGCATTGATGTGTATGGACAATAGATATAGATGATACAGCAAGCATTAGATCAGTGGCTAGAACTTCAGATAACTTTAACACTATAGTCCGCCAAAATTCTTTAAGCTCAAAACAGTTAGTGAACGTTTGTACATCATCCGCATTCTCCATAGGGCATTTTGAATCTTCTCTATATTTCAATGCACAGAGTCTGCTTGGCGTATAATATATTCTGCAAACAGTCTTAAAATGTTGTCCTCGAAGTTTGGCAGTACACAGATACTTACTGTCTAATGTAAAACTGTGTTCAATCACTTCTTCTGTAACATGCAAATTTAAAATCTTGTCCGATGCATTCACTAGTTGCATATTATAATTAATGTTCCCTATTTCTGTTTTTACAGATAAAGGTAGACAGAAAACAACGTGTTTCCTGTCTGTATTTATTTTTAGAAGCGGAAAAATACAGAAAAATGTGCTTCTTGTTGAGTGGATCTCTATTTTGTCTTTTATGAATTCCAGACCAACAGCTCAGCAGATAGCATTGAGAGTTAAAATAAGGATGAGATTTCCTTAATTACAGGCATATGTTAACAAAAATCTGTATATAGTGCTAATATTTCTATGTGGGTAAAGTGTTTTGTTAAATTTTGCTGCTTAATTTGCTAAAATGCTACAGGCATCAAATATGGTACATGTTTATCAGTTAAATATATCTGTAAATATTCCATTTTATGACTGTTTATTCTCAAAACAAAATAAATATGGATAACTATAAATAAGATAGCCAAAAAATAAATATAGCTAAATACAGATGGCAATGATAAAACAATACCACAAAACCGGGAGTCCTCATTATGATTTGGCAAGTTATAGGTTAAAACTGCATACAGATTTTTATTTCAAAATCTTTTTATTGAATTTGTATCAGAACAACAAAGTTGCAATTGCGACAAGCAGTGTTCCTAGGCCAAGAGTGACAGATATTGTCAAAAACACACACATCTTGTTTCCAAGGTCCTAGCCTCTCTAAACATCTTACATTTATGTCCGTCCCTGAATCACCCAAATGCAAACGTGTATCATGCCTCAGGTAAATCCCGAGGTGGGACATTAGCTGAATAATACTTGCGCTCTTTGCCCAACCTTTAAACTATTGAAAAATAAGGAAGAAGGAAAAACAAAAACAAAAAAAACAACATTCAATCAAAGAACAACAAATGCATCATGGTGATTACGCATCGTTTCTATTCGGTTGGTGGTGGGGTGTAGTGGCTTGAACGGGGCATGAGTCTCCCTCCCCCATAGCATTCTGTGTAAGAGACTATCGATCCCCTATATATGAAAGAGATGGAGCGCCCTTATTCTGGGGCCAGAAGCCAGCAATGGCAGCCCTTCTGATAAGTATGCTACCAGCGGGGACCAAATATACTCGAATCCCTTTCGTGTACCCTCCGCTATGTCTGTCAGTCGCTCCAACACAAGTGCGCGCCAGAGCCTGGCGTGCCATTGGGTAAGAGATGGTGCCTCCGCTTTCTTCCAGGCGGCCGCTACTGCCATTTTGGTGGCCCCCAAGCACAGCCACATAATGGAACGGTCCCCATGTGTTTGACGCTTCAGGTTAGGGTCCCGTATCCCTAGGAGGGTATGGTCTATGGTGTCTGGAATCGGATAGCCTAGTATCAGCTTGATCTGGGAGAGGATCTCTTTCCAGAATGGTTGAATAGAAGGGCAGTCCCACCAGATGTGGCTAAAGTCTCCCAGTAGCCCACAGCCCCTCCAGCATCTGCCTGTGATGTTGGGAAAAATTCTGTGTAGTTTCTGGGGGTGGAGGTACCAGTCATACATAATTTTATAGTGGGCCTCTGGTAGGTGCATTGATCGGTTGTATTTGACAATGTCTTTATATAGGGATCCCTACTGTTTCTCCCCTAGGGGTGTGGCAAGGACAGAGTCCCAGAATTTCCAGTGGCTCGGGGTCCCCTGCGGGCTCAATGCCCGGAAGAAGGAGTACAGGAAGGAGATAGTTCCCTTAGAAGAAGCCCCTGATTGCGCAGATTTTTTAGTTGGGAGCAGGTCCCTGGTAGCGGCCAGCCGTACCTGGGGTTGCTGCACCCAACTTTTGAGCTGGAGGTAGTGATATTTTTCTGCAGGCTGCAGCTGGAAAGCCTTAACACAGTCCTCAAAAGTCAGGAGCCTCCCTTTATTGTATAAGTCGGAGATCGTAAGGCAGCCACCCGCCCTCCACCCCTCAAAAGGCCCCTCTTGAAGAGCTGGGGGAAAGTCCGGATTGAAGTGAATGGGGGAATAGGGTGAAGGAAAGGTTGTTAAGATCAAATCCTGTGTTAGCGCATCCCACACCTGGAGAGTGGTAGCCATGGGGGTGCTGATGTAAGCATTCGGGGGTCTGTGTTGTTTCTTCTTCCATAAGAGGTCCCAGATAGTTCTGCCTGTGATCTGTCGATCTACGTGGAGCCAGTGTTTCTCGGATTCCCTAAGGGACCATTCTGTTATCACCCGGAGTTGAGCCGCTCTGTAGTACCCCAGGAAATCCGGAAGGGCCAAACCCCCCACCCCCGTGGCCTAGTTAAAATTCGTTGTGATAAAAGGGCCCTCTGTCCCTGCCATATAAATTTAGTAGTTAACTTTTTCAACTCTGCAAAGAGTGCTCTGTCCACCGGGATCGGGAGCCCTTGGAATAGGTATAGCAGCCTGGGGTCATTCATCTTGAGAGCGTTAATTCTCACTAACCACGAGATGTAGGCGGGTCCCCACCTAGTCAGATCCTCCTTGAGCTGTCGCAACAAGGGGGGGTAGTTGGCCTTATAAAGATCGGCTACTTTAGGGGTAAATCTCACCCCCAGATATGTTATTTCTTTGCGGACGCAACAGAATGGAGAGGTCTCCTCCCAGCACCCCTAACACCTCTTGTGATAGAGTCAAATTAAGCAGGAAGGATTTAGAAAGGTTCACCTTGAAACCCGAAACTGTTTCAAAGTGCTGGAGCTCCGCCTGAATGGCCGGCAGAGAGGTCAACGGCTCGGTGATGGGTAGGAGGACATCGTCCGCAAAGAGGGAGATCTTATGTTGGTCCGAGCCAAATGTCACCCCCTTAATCTCTGGGTTTGCCCTGATCCGTTCCGCCAAAGGTCCTATACTTAGAGCAAAAAGCAGGGGGGAAAGTGGGCAACCCTGCCTCGTACCCCGCGAGAGATCGAAGGAGTGTGAAGCCACTCCATTTGCTAGTACTTTGGACCTTGGGGAATGGTAGTTTGCTCTCACCATGCCAATAAAAGTTTCACTGAACCCAAAACTTCTCAGCGTTAGAATTAGAAAAGACCAGTCAACCCGATCAAAGGCCTTCTCCGCGTCAAGCGAAAGAAGGGCCGCCGGAATCTCTTTATTCTGCACTTTTTCTAGAATGTGTACTATTCTTCGCAGGTTGTCGTGAGTCTGATGACCCTTGATAAATCCCGATTGGTCTGCGTTTATTAGGGTTGGCAGAACGTGTTCAAGGCGACTGGCCAGAATTTTAGAGTACAGCTTTGCATCAAGATTTAGTAGGGCAATGGGCCAATAAGAGGCACAGGCTTTGGGGTCCTTCCCTGGTTTAGGAATAACGCTCACTAGGGCCTCCCCCATGGAATCCGTTACCTTCTGGGAGATTATAATATCGTTCAAAAGAGTCACCAGGTGGGGAGTCAGCTCAGGAGCGAATGTACGATAGAAGTGAGCGCTCAGCCCGTCCGTGCCGGGGGCTTTTTGCAGTTTGAGCGCGTCAATCGCCCTCTGTACCTCCTCTACTTAGATGGGTCGACCAAGTTCTTCGTTCGTTAAGGCCGAAACCTCTGGAAGTTTAAGAGATTCAAGGTATCTCTCTTGGTTTTGGGCATCTAATGAGTCGGCAGTGTATAAGGCGCGATAGAATTTCCCAAAGGCGTTAGCTTTCCCCTCTTCGCTTAAGTGGGAGACGCCCTCATCGTCCACAATTTGTTTGATGTACTCTTTCTCCTGCTTCGCCCTAAGCTGTCGTGCCAGTAAGGAACCTATTTTGTTCCCCCCATCATAGCCTCGGGCTTGGAGGCGCAAAATAGTTTTCTCAGCTCTGTTGGTATATATGGCCCTCAGCTTTCCCCTCAGTGAGGTGGTTTTCCTCAGCGTCTGGACCGTAGGGGTATCTTTGTGTGCTTTTTCTGCTATTTGCAATTCTTCCTCTATCAGGATTCTCTCTCTCGTCTGTTGTTTCTTAAGTGTGGTGGCCAATTCAATGCATTTACCCCTTATGACCGCCTTAAAGGCGTCCCAGTTGTTCGCAAGGGATGTGAGGGTTGGGTCATTGATTTGAAAATAGTCTATGATCGCTTTTCTCAATTCATCCCTAAGGAGCCTGTCTCTGGTTAAAAAGTTAGGGTAGTACCATCTCGCAAGTTTCGTGCGCGGGGCCGGCCAGTCAAATATTGTCTCCAGGGGCACATGGTCCGAGAGGCAGATCGAGTGAAACCGAGATCCAAAGACTGTGTGCAAAAGGGATTGGCTGACAAAGGCATGGTCAATTCTAGAGTAGGTTCTATGGGAGTGGGAGAAGAAGGAATAATCCCTAGTCGTAGGGTGTATCTCCCTCCAAGAATCCAACAGGCCCATGCGCTGAAGGGAAGCTCTGAGCTTCTTGTTAAACAACCCCCCTGCTGTCTTATGTGGGTGCGTTGGGTCTAATTCCGGGTCCCATATGAGATTAAAGTCCCCTAGCAGGATTACTTCTCCCGTGGCGAACCCCTCCAGCGTTGAAAAGAATGTCTCTAGGAAATCATGTTGGCCAGTATTGGGGGCATACACTGTGGCAATAGTACAAGGTCTACCTCTTAGGTCTCCCCGAGCTATCAAGAAACGCCCTGCCTTGTCTGTTTTTGTTGCATGAAGACTGAAGGGGACTGAGGAATGAAAGAGAAGGGCCACCCAGTTTTGCTTCGTGAGGGCTGAGGAGCAGAGAATCTGTGGATATATTTTATGTTTCAAACGTGGCTCATCATTCCGCTTTAAGTGGGTTTCCTGCACGGCTGCTATCATAATATGGTGGTCGACTAAAAATTTCCACAGGCTATGTTGTTTATTAGGGGAATTGAGCCCCCTAACATTCCAGGACAAGCAGTTAAACGCCATTATTCAGTCTGAAGCCACTCCCCCCATCTCGTAATTTCTCGCCCTCCCGGTCTCTGAGAGAGCGCCTCCCCCCGCCCTCCTTCCCGCCCCGCCACCTGCGCATGAACAAATCAGTAGATGAGCACCACGATGCAAAACAGGTTAACAAACACATGTAAAAACTTAGAGCTCTGCAACTCTCTATCCCAGAAGAGAGCCACATTTGGAGCATCTCTAGGGGCATCACCATTTCCGCTCCCAGCGCCCCCTTATCGCTATCATCCACACGCTTGGCTGCTTACCATTGGTTGTCCCTTACCCCGAGTATAGTTTTCAACCCCTTTTTTCACTGCTCCCCGCCCTCGAGTCATACTTCTCCGGACCAGTCGGCATCTAAGTCTACAGCATGGCAGTGTATACGTTCAAATCGCTCTACTCGCCGTCCAAGCCCACATAGTGCATCGACCATAGATCATTGTCCCTTAGCCGGTCATTCCGCCGTTGTCTTGCCTCTGCGTCTCTATGTCTGCCAGGTGCCGCCGGCGTGCCTCTCCCCCTGAAGCTTCTCACGCTCTTCCCTTGTAGCTGCCGCTTGGCTTGGGGGGGCAATCTTGATACCCAGCAGGTCCGCCGCCTCCTCCAGTTCCGTGCAGTGGAGATGCTTGTTGACATTCGTGAAAGCTAGCCTGAAGGGGTAGGTCCATCGGTACTTTATTTGGCGCTCCCTCAGGGCCTCCGTAATCGGTCTAAACTGCTGACGTCGGACGAGGGTGGCTTGGGCGACATCCTGGAACAAGGACCAAGTCGCGTTTTGGAATGTAATTTTGTCGCGGCCTCTAGCTTTCTGGAGGACTTGTTCTTTCATTTTGAAGGAACTAAATTTTGCTAAAATGTCTCTAGGCCTCCTGTTGTCGCCTGGGAGCCGCGGTCCCACTCTGTGGACCCTTTCCAGTTGCACCTCCGGATTTTCAACTCCTAGTAGCGTGGAGAAGAGCCCCACCATGAAGCCCTCCAGGTCGGGCCCCTCGCAGCCCTCCTCCAGGCCCCTGACCCTAATATTGTCCCTCCGGGTGCGATTTTCAAGGTCTTCGCATTTAAGTGTCGCAGCTCGCAGTTGGGAGTGTAGGTCTGCAGATTTCTCCTCCAGAGGTTTTACACAATCGGTCCGTTCTTGACATTTAGCCTCCAGATCCAGTGTCCGGGCCCCCACCGAGTCAACGTCTGCCTGGAGGGCCGTCAGCTTGCCCCCCACCTCCGCCTTGAATGCGTCGAGGGAGGCCCCTATCTCCGCCCTGATGTCTTCTTGGAGCTCCTTCCTGAAGTCTCGCAGCAACGCCATCAGGTCCTCCCTGGTGAGCGCCATGTCTTCTTTAGGCTGTGTCTTCCCCTCCTTGTCCGCCCCTGCCCCCGTTGGGGTAAAGTAGCTGGATACTTTGGCAATCTAGGACTTTTTGGGTGGCATATGGAATTGGGCTTGTGGACAGGATCGGGCCTCCGAGCGGGCGGTCTCAGGAACCAACTTCACCCCTCAAATGGGGGTCTGAGGTGCTATAGTACGGGGCTGGAGGAGCAAGGGCAAGAAGCCTATGTTGACCGTCTGGAGGGGCAAGGCCCCGGCTCACTGCCTCCAAGCACCTTCCTGAGAACAATTTGCAAGGGTGGCCCCCTATCAACAACTCGGGCCTGCACACGAGGTCTCCACGGGGCTGCAGGGTTGCCTGGCTGCCGCCATCTTGAAGTCAGGCAACAGATTATGGAGGCATATTCAACAATCTGGCCAGTTCTTACATGCAGTGTGGATTATGATGCCTGTCCCCGTATAAGGCTGCCGGTTCCCGCTCTGAGCTGCTCCCTCCCCTCTCCTCACAGCGTACGTCTTCTGCCCGGTGATTGATCACCGTCTCTCTGCCTTGGAGGTCTGGGGGAGGGGTTCTCCGTGGAGCGCATCCCTCCAGGGCTCGTCTCGTCGCAATCTCCGCTACTATCCTTACAGCGGAAAGCAGGAATCCCCTACAGCGCGCTCGGCGCAACCACCTCCAGCGGTCTTTTCGGCCCAATGCAGGGCCCCGAACACAGTCCCTGGCTCAATGCCCCGTGGCGGCCGCCATCTTCTGTGATCCCGGCGCGCTCCCGGAGACCCGTGCCTCAGGTCCCTCTCAGCGGTCTTCGGGCAGCAAGGAACCCGGCGCGGGTGACTTCGCCAGTCTCCTGTGAGCTTCTGCTCTTCAGGGCACCAAACTGGTAACGGATAAGCGTGGGCTTCAACAAAATCCCCGGGGCCTGGAGCGGAGCCAAACGGATTCACGTCCGTTCGGCCATGTTGGTTGGCCACACCCCCCTATACAGATTTTTAATAGTTGCTGTCTTGGGCTTATTGTGCACTTCTATAGGATCGATTTTTTCTAGCTGTATATCAGCTTTCCTCAGATAGTCTCCTAATTGGAGATATTTAAGAAAGCCACCTCTTGGCAATAGGTTTTGATTTGTAAGCACCTCGTACATACTAAAAGCTCAAGACCTGTAAAGCATCGCTAGATGAGTAATGCCACATTGTGCCCATTTTTGCTCTACCTCATTATTAGATTTCTAGAAGTATTACCAATTGGTAGGTATCTATGAACCAAAGGTAAGTGAAGAGATTCAGACCACTGCTGCCGTATTTCTTTTAGCATCCATTAACAGCTTGAACCTAACTCTCTTGCAGTAATTTGGGTCTTGGATTCACATAACCTTGCCAGCTAACTTGATACTTAGACGTAATTTGTCTATGTTGGTCATGTCTACTTTGGAGTGACAGTTAATATTGAAAAACTGCCTCCCCATTGCAGTCCAATAATACAACTGCAGACTTGACAGGACCCAGCCACTCTGTGCCTGGGTACTTTAGGAAACTTTACTGCCCATCTAACCTTTTTCGTAGCCCCACAAGAATACTGAATTGTGGCCTCAAACCGCTTGAAAAAAGCTGAATGTATTGCATGAATTGATCAAAAAAGATATAGAAACCTGGGTAAAATGATTGTCTTAATCAGAGCGAACTGCTGAACCAGGTCTTCCCTGGACCGGAAACAAGCACCCTGGGACCGGTTTTGGGGTAACACCCCTCATCAGCCACGCTAGCTTGAATCCAGTGGCAAAGTGAGCAAGGGACCCACGTCTGGGCATACCAGGCCAACTTAGGGCGAACAAAGCGAACACAAGGAGATGATGGACGGAGAGCGAAAACCTTCGGCCACTCACCCCCAGTCACAGATCTGGGTTGAATCCATCATCATTCTTTAGCTCACTTCGCCACCCCAGTTTAGAGCCAGCCATATGCAAATCAGTCTTGACCCTGTTACTTATGGGAACAGTCCAGCCCGAACTGCCAAGCCAGGTCTTACCGTGACCGGAAGCATACATCCTGGGACCGGTTTCGGGGTAACACCCCTCATCAGCCAGGTTAGCTTGAATCCAGTGGCAGAGATGATGGACGGAGCGCTGAAACTTTTCAGACACTCACACCCAGTCACAGATCTATGTTGAATCCATCATCGTTCTTTAGCTCACTTCGCCAGCCCTGTTCAGACCCAGCCATATGCAAATCAGTCTTAACCCTGTTCCTTATGAGAACAATCCAGCCCGAACTGCCATTATTATTTCTTATGCAGTTTTGTAGAGCGCCTAGAAGACTCATGGGTGTCTTAGCGCTTTGCATAGAATTGTTTCCACAACGTATTGAAAAGGAATTGTTACAGCAACTTACTGACAGCAGTTAGTAACATAATTTATGGGCTGGACTGGGTCGGACTAGGTATAGTGAGCTTTCCTGGAAAGAGAAAGGTGAGGGGAGAAGAGGGACTGTGTTTTTGGAAATAAAAAATTACTAACAAAGCAGTAATTTGAACATATACATGATGTGGTTTGTGAAAGAACTACCATGTTAGAGCATGCATCTAAACATTCTTGAAGGTTGAGACAGATTGCATTGTTGGATTTAGGACTGAATGGAGGATGATTTCAGAGTTAATATAGTTTGGTTGCCTACATTTCACGAGTGACTATACAATAGTAATCCTTCAGCTCTTTTTTTGAATGATTCCTAGAAAGGGATGGTTTTGATGTCTGGAGGTAAGCAGTTGCGAATTCTGATGCACTTCTTGAAAAAGATTTTTTTCAGTGCCGGTATTTCTTCAGGGTTGGAATTTCGAGGCGTGTGTCTGTACTTCTCAATCACACTGCCCTGAAGAGATCTGGAGTTTTTGATTGAGGTGGTTTAGGGTGTTCTTGTGTAGTTCCTTATGAGTGACACAGGCTCCTTTCAGTATGTTCCTCAGTTCATTACTTGAGGGAGATAACAGTAGGTCAGATGTTGTCAATTTTTTTTAATGGTTCCTGTGACCATTCTAGCAGCTGAATGTTCCTTTGGAGAAAAGAGGTGAATGTTTGGAATCTCCGCCAGCAGGGAGTTGACCTAGGCTAACCATGACAGGACAGGAGTTAAATAACCTGTTTGTAGTCAGGTTCTGTGATAAATTGCTTGACACCTCATAGAAGTTTGAGTTGATGTTTGTCTGATATGATGCCCAGCTATTTCACAGTCTGTGATGTTTAGGTTGCTCATGAGTAATGTGCTTCCCTTGAGCAAGTTTTGAGCAGGTATGTGGCTCTTAGGCAGGATGATAGAGGGAATTTCATTTTTAGTGTATTAAACTTGTGATGGTGTTTAGTTACCAAGGATTATATGTGAGTTAAGAATTTGTGAAACCAGTACAATATCTTCTGGCAACTAAAGAGATCAGAAATGATAGGCAATGCATAAACTGATTGAGAATGAAGGTAAATAATTGAATTCACACGCACAAGCTACCTCAAATTGGTTTGGCCTACTTTGCTCTCATTAGTAAGGTATAACTTGAGTCCTGTAGCACAGTGAGCATGGGCCCCATCTCTGGGCAAACCTCTCACAAACCAGTTGCGTTAACAGTGTGTACTACATCAAACAAAAATTGATGGATGGGGTACTCAAATTAATCTCACCCATTGGTGATTGCTCAGGGTGCATTCAAGTCAATTGTTCCTCACCCACTGTGACACTCTGGACAGAGTCCAGCCATATGCAAATCAGTCTCTGTCCTGATCCAGGAGGAAAATTCCAAACCCTAACCGCCACCATAGGTCCCCTCTAGGTGGGAAAAACGTTTGGGCATTCAGGGACTAATCCAATTGCTATGGAGGTGTTTATGAGTTTTAATCAAAAGGGCATCATTAAATGACTAATCTCCTTTAGTAGACAGGATAGGATTGATTCTGCGAAATGAGAAGAGGGTTGTGTCTCGGGATGGTCTTAATCAAATGTATACTAGGAGATTTTCGATTTATTTATTACAGTTGAGTGTACCAGATCCTTTGGCAGGGGACTAGAGAGAGCTAAATCTTCTTGAATTTGTTGCTGAAGAAAGAGAATTCCTCACATTTTTCTTGGAGGAGTATGAGGTAGATGTTGGTGTCAATAATGTGGATTGTTTCACTATTTCAAGTTGTAGTTTCAGGCGGTTCCTTACTTGATTTATTTCTGCCTATTGGAATGCAGATGTAGCTTTAAAATGTGTATATTATGTTTATTTCTTTTCATCCATAGGGTTTGTGAAAAAGGTTTTAGTGCCTCGTCCATTGTGTGGTTCTGAGGGTTTTCCTTTCTTGACTGAGTTCCTTTGAGAACCATTGGGTGGATTTGTTTTGATTTCTGTCTGTTAAAGATTTTTGGACCTATCTTCTCCATGATCTTCAACATGGTCTCTGTGTAATGATTTGTGAGATCACTTTTCTTGTGTGTTGGGGGACTTTATGTAGTGCAAAGCCAACATCGGAGGTTGGAGTGGCTCTGTCTAGTTTTATGATATCGCTGGCCCAATATTTTGTTTTTTTTGTGGCTTGCCATGGGTTGTAATATTCATGGGGAAGAGCAAGAAGTGGAGAATGGGATTAGTCTGACCAGTTTACTGGCAGTATGGAGTAAGTCAATCTTCACAATCCTTTCCTTTTTCTAAAGTTGTTTTTATTGGCATTTCGATCAAACATAACAGCTTACACTGCTTTACATTTAACTTCAATGCAGGCACAGTGTGGTTAGTTCAGCAACAATAATTACAATGCGAGAGAATATATCTGCAATTATAACAATCACTGCCACTTAGTGCTTTTCTCTTTTTCTATGTAGTCAAAACAACTGTTGAAAAAACATTGCCTTTAAACTTAACTCAACCACCCTCTCCCTGTGCTCCTATCCATGTATCGGGTTTGCATGACCCACATTCTTCTACCATGGATTGCACCTTCTCTCCAGAGACCCATTGGCGTTGGTCATCAGCCATTATCTAACATCCGCCCCCGCCTCTCGTTCAGGTCCAACTCACCAAACTCTGTATCCATTAGCTTTGGTACCCTCTGAGTCCCTCATGGAGGTCTGGAATTGGCAGGGTCCGACAAAGTCTGTATCATTGCTCCCCATGCAAGCAGATCATCCACTAGCTTGTCATCACGTTGTGTCTTCCTCTTGTGCACCTCCTCCGCACCACCCACTCCAGTATATCCCTATGCCAGTCCTGCACTGTGGGAAGTCTGGGGCTTAACCACCTGATAGCAATCCCACGTTCACCATTATGAGGCTAAGCATCATAAACTTCCTGCTCAGTTTTCTCTTACATCTATTTGGGAGGAGTCCCAGTAGAGAGGGTTTAATCACATGCTGGACAGCCCAGCCCACTGCCTACGAAGCTGTACCTGCATCTCTTTCCAAAACATTGATATCTGGGCAGCTCCACACCACATGTAGGAAGTCAGCAAACTTCCTACCACAACGCGCAGAGCCCTGGGTCCCTGTTAGGATAGCTCTTGTGTAGCTGTTCTGGACAGAGATATGTCAAATGTATGTGATTGTACTGTACCAACTTAAATCTGGCATTAATCAACGCCTTGCGAACCCCGCTGTGTATTTTCTGTCATTCTGGAGGCGTAATGGAGTAATCACTGAGACGCTGCCAGGTGTCTTCCACCCTCAGCGGGGCCCCCTGCCTATCCGTTCTAAGTGCCCTATACAAGTGCGTAAAGAGCTTGCGACCCCACGCGCCAAGGAGAGCGTGGAGACCAGTATTTATGTGGATGCAGGGGCGTCAGGTAACAAGGCCCAAGTCTCCCTCGCTGTAGCTATCTTAGTGTACTACAAAAATTGCCCTGGGCCCAATACAAATGTCTCAAACGCCTTCTGCATAGTAATGAACCTGCCCGCTGGGTATAAGTCAGACAGCATTGTGCACCCACTGTCTTTCCAGCGACCAACAGCCGTAGTCTGAGCCATCTGCGCAAAGGGGCAAGACATCCAGATGTCGAGGTTGGGTGCATATTGCGCACGGCGCAACACTCCTTGGATCGCTCTTTACCATAGCCGACACGCTATTCGGATCACCCGAGGTAGGGACTCAGGGACTCATCTGCCTCTCATCAACAGGGCCCCTAGTGTATGTGGAGCATACATACCATCTAGTAGAGTCTTCTCCCAGCTCCCTTCCCCATCTAGCCAGTGTATTGCGTGTTGCAACTGTGCTGCTAAGCAGTATAGTTCAAGGTCGGGTATCTCCATCCCTCCCTTGCCCCATTCCAGCTTGAGAGTGGTAAGTTCCACCCTATACTCTTTCCGGCCCAGAGCAATTCCACTAACAGCTGATCTAATTCCTGAAACGCACGTCGCAGGATCTCATACATGGTGCTCTGAAGTACATAGAGAAACCAGGGCATCACCACCATTTTGGCCAGAGCAATTTTCTCCATTAGGGATAGTTTAAGCGTATTCCAAAAGGCTATGGAGGAATGGAGATTACGGATCACCCTCCCCAGATTTAGGTCATAGCATTGCTGCACCCCATGCACTATGTGCATTCCCAGGTATCTAATGCTGTCTATTTTCCAGGGGAGCCCCGTCTCCAGGAGTGCAGCATGGGGCACCTCCTGCAGGCTGCCCAGCGGAACAAGACCGATTTTGAATGATTAGCGTGGAGTCCCAACAATGCTCTAAATTCCCACATAGCATGCAATAGGATCGGGATGTATGTGTCCGGCAGTCTCAGATTGCGTCATCTCTATAGAGTGACACCACATGTACTGTTCAGCCCACTGTGATTTCTGAGTCATGCAGCACCCGACAAAGCCTGCAAGTCAGCAGCTCCATAGAGAGGGCAAACAGCAGTGGGGACAACGATCACCCCTGCCTCGTGCCCCTCTGCAGATCGATCGTGGCCGAGATGCACCTCCCTATCCAGACCCATGCCACCGGTTTCATGTAGGGCAATTTGACCCATTGGATATAGTTGTTGCTCAGTCCCATCCCCTCCAGCTCTGCCCATACATACTCCCAACTGACAGAGTCAAAGGCCTGCTCTATGTCTAGAAAGGCCAGCACATATTGGTCGTCCTCTAGATCAGCGGCGTACATGACATGTGTCAGGCACCACAGATTACATAACGTGTTTCAATGCGGAATGAACCCTGACTGATCCACATGGACCAGACGGGGCAGGTGCCTCAGGAGGTGTGCCGGTTGGATTTGCCAATTGAACTTCTGATCCACATTTAACTTAGAGAGCGGTCAGTATGAGGCCGCCTTAGTCGAGTCCTTCCCCAGCTTTAGCACCAACAGTATAGGGGCCTCCCTTGTGGAGTCCGGGAGCACTCTTCTTTCCAGTGCCTCCGCATAGACCAATAGCAGTTTGTCCGTCGGGGCCTCGCAAAGTCTTTATAAAATTTGCCCGGGAGGCCGTCTTCCCCCAGTGCCTCAGCAGTTTTCCTGTAGCGTCTCTGGGTGGGCCACTAGTGTGGCCTCTATATTTGGCAGTTCCTCCTCCCCCCCTGTTAAATCTTGCTCTAGTGTATGTTGTATACCTGTAGATGTTGCTATACACACTTCCCTCATAACCACCTTCATCGCATCCCATTCCCAAGCACTATGCATTGCGCTACCCTAGTTGGTCTCAAATTTCCAGTTAGGGCCTCAGTCAGCATTCCGGCCAACACCGGGTCGATAAGAGTCTCTGCAGTCAAGCGCCAGAGGGGCACTTGCGGCACCTACCTATCTAGGGTGTATGTAAGTAAGAGAGGTGAGTGGTCTGACAAGTAGTGTGCCAGGTATCCTGAGCTAGCCACCCACTGAGCTGCATCTGCCTGCACTAAGAAATAGTCCATCCTGCTTTATGTGCCTGTTGCTGGGGTGTAGCAGGAGTATGCCTGGGTCAGAGGGTGATGTGTCCGCCAGATATTAACCAACCCTGTACCTACCAGTATATAATAAAGTCTACTTGAGCAACTATTTTCTTTTTTAAGGTTTGTCGGCCACCAATATCGGAATTAATTTGACCATTGTGATAGAGCGCAGTGATATTCTGAAAATTGTAGGGGTACATTATATTCATGAATAGTCCGTCCCCGCATATATTCTTATGAGTGTGCTTAATCTTAGTTAGACTTTGTTTGGTAATAATCAGTGGTAAATGAAGTATTAGAATGAGTTGTGCCATTCAAGAAACGTAAAATGGCAGTTAGTGGAAATTATGTAATATTCGATGTACTTTACAAATGCTTAATGAGGTAGTTATGTGTAATGTAATGCATTAGATTTAAAGGTGCATCATGTTGAAGTTGCACACGTATAGGTAATTAATTGCGTTTAACAATGATGAAATGTAGTGCTTATAAATGTGATATTAATGAGTGTTTAAGTTGATGTTAAAGGCCTGGATGGAGTATTTACTCTTTCGTGTTAAGAAAGGCCTATTCGTTTCCTTATGTTAGCTGGTTTATGTAGGCCTGAAATGCATTTTCCCCTGGTAAGGCTCTCATTTGGAGATAGTCAGCGAAATTCATGTGCGTGCAAGGTTGTTCTGTTCTCATGCATTCGTTGCAGGTGCAAGGACATTGTCTTCGTTAGTTAGAATAATGCTTTTGTTTTAGGAGTTAGGTATGGAGGAGAGCTGCTACAGTGTATCCAGGAATGTCGATAATTGGAGTTGATATTTTCTTTTGCTGAAGAAGCCTGAGACCCAAGGTCACACCAACCGTCGTTGGACAGAGTGCAAGTTTTGGTGGAAAGTTACCTACGTGAGGTGCCTGGCAGAAGAGGTGTTACCTGGGCGGGCCTATCAAATGTTCATTTTGTATTAGGGACAGTGCCCCGAGGGTTGAGAGGGCAGATCGTGCAGGAGCAGATTGAGGAGAGGTAGAGTGAGCAGAGAGGGAGGAGAGAGCTGACAGAGGGTAAAAGGAAGGGATTGATTCTTAGGTTGGAGACTTAGGCTGACTTTTACAACGTGAGTGTACTTCTTAGGAAGTCTTCACGAGCTGACACCTTTTCTTGATTCTGCTTGGGAATCGTTAAGTAGGGATGCCATCTTAGGATAGTGTAGGGATAGATTAATGGATTTCTTTTACAGCCACTAATGAAGACTAATATAGATGTTGGTGCAATTATTGCTTGTTTAATATTTTTGGAATTGCTTATTCCCTTTATGTTGTATCGGATTAGATTGGTTCGCAGGATGGACTTTGTATTAGTGCCTTTGTATTTCTGCAACCTCGTTCTGAGGTGCTTGTATGTTCAGCTATTTTTGGTTCTGTAATAAACCCCTAAACTTGGAATTCGGAGTCAGTGATCCTTTTCGAACTTTACTTTAATTGATACATGTTAGCTTGTTATGAATACATTGTTTCTCCCCTTTACACTTCTCAGCAGGTAATAAAAGGTCCAGTCGACCGAGGGTTCCTAGTAAATTATTAGAGTGGAATCCGGATTTATCAGTTGGTAGCGAGAGGATGGTTACCTCTGTAGTAAGGGGAGAAGTAGAGAAGGGTAGTCATTGAATCCCCATAGAGCCCAAGTGATGGTTATCCAGTGGATTGTGAGCGGAGGACGACGGCGTTGATGGAAACCGACGCCGAGTGACGGTGCGGCGGAAACAGCAGTTCGTGGTGGAGTGAGTATGAACAGGGATGTACGTCTGTTAGATTGCAGTGTTGTTTTGATTGTGTAATGTCTTGCAGAGTTGGAATGAGAGTTGAGTGATTGTGGTTTCGGGCCGAACGCGTGCGGTCCATGAGATTTGATTTGATATCCCGGGATAAGAGATTGTGGTGTAGAAGACACCCAGAGTTGAAATTGTATGACCAGAGATTGTGGGAATCATGAGACGTCATTGACTAACCCACCGGTGATAGGGAAACGCGTGTGTGAGTGCGTGGGTAACCGACGCAGGTCGTGGGTTACTGCATGTGGAACATTGAGTGATTGGATCCTATCGATTAAGTATACGACTGTCCGGCCATTCGTGGGCAGATAATCTGGGGCAATTGTCCGGTCGTTTTGTGGACAGATGGTTGCCAGAGTTGAGGTCGACAATTATATGAGACTGTCCGGTCGTTGGTGGACAGACAGTCAGAGAAGTGACT